>JARQOC010000002.1:664190895-664790895 GCA_033576535.1 Allobates femoralis | reverse complement strand
CACAGCATAGAGCAGGGATCCTTCGCGGGTTGGCGAATGATACTGATCACAACTTCGTTGGCGAGTTGTCCACGATATCTAGACGTGTGACATCTCACCAGTGGTGTTGAAATGATGTCAAAACGACCGCGCGCCCACGAGATCGTAGACGACATCGTTCCAACGTTGTGCTGTGTAATGGTACCCTTACAGAGGCTTCAGATCTACAAATAGATCTTAAGCCTAATTTGCATATCAAGTGAAATGCTGATTTCTCAGTAATGGTGGAACAGACTGGCCATATAAAAGGTATTGCTGAACTTGTCTTTGATAGAGCTACATGAGGATACAAATAGTGTGTAGGTGAAATTCTGCTGATAAACTCCCTTTAAAGCGAACCTGTCAGGTTGTTTTTGCCTCCTAACCCATCACTACCTGTTCCTGCACCGTCCTAGCACATCCCTGTCTGCTCTTAATACTTTATTGGCTGTGAAAAAAAGACTTTGTGACTTACATTTTTGCATGCAAATGAGGCATCCAGACTTTGGCCTGTAGACTGACTAGGTGGTCTCCAAGGCTCTGTCTCCCCCATCGCTGCTGTAATCACACCTTGCTGTGAGTGAGAATTCATTCTCCTGCACACTAATAATTTGAAACTCCCGCCTCCTCCTTCCGGGTATGATGCGCCAGCCGGACATCATTTCCAGTCCTGTGACTTGTGGGGTCTAATTCCTGTACATTCTGGCTCAGGAGCATGTGCGCAGTTCACATATCAAAGCCGGCCCGCATACCCAATAATCACCCACAATGTACCAGACCGGAAATGACGTCCGACCGTCGCATCATAAAATTCCAAATTGGGAGCACGCGGGAGAAGGAATTCTAACGCCCAATTGGGCATGATTACAGCAGCGTGGGGAGAGACAAAGCCACGGAGACCACCTAGTCAGACTACAGACTGTAGTCTGGATGCCTCATTTGCATGCCAAAATGTAAGTCACAAAGTCTTTTTTTGACAGCCAATATAGGACAGTTTTAGATCAGACAGGGATGGTTTGGGATGTACTAGGACGTTGCAAGGACAGGTAGTGATAGGTTAGGGGGTAAAAATGACCTGCAGGTTGCCTTTAAGGACCTTTCACCAAAAAATAGTATAGCATAGCTTTAAATGAACATATAAGGAACCTGTCTTACATAGCATTAGGGTTTTAAAACCAATTCTTCCAAATGAAGATACAGCAGATTTCAGAATTTTAAGACATAAAACACTTTGACTAATGGTACATGATTAGCTGCTCTTCAGAGATAGATGTCTGTCTGAATTCTGTCCTATTGGATCATATTCTTGAAGTATAAATGGGCATTTCTGTAATACAGGCTCATAACATTGTTCTAATACACAGTGAAAGTCACACTAATTAGAAATGATGAGTTCATTTTCCCCCGTCTCCTTTACTTTCCACAGCAAATCAAAGGCTGCGCAGCCTTCAGAGCAATGTTCTGTGCAGATACTCAGATCACAAAGACTTCTCAACTTTTTCCATCTAACAAAAGTTTGTGGCCTATTTAGTCCCATTCTGCAAATGGTGAAAGCATTAGGAGTAATGTCCCATATTCATCAATGTGGATTTCCTTCAAGGAATTAATTATCGCAACATTTTAAATCGCTAATTTAGACTTGTTACACCATAGCTAAGAGAGCCATTCTTATAATAGGATTAGGTTTTGGGAGATCTGGGGAACTAGCTATTTTCCTTATGGAGAGGAATCTGCCTGCAGGCATAAAGAGACAGATAAGCTGATAAGGAGACTTATAGCCGCAATGCTCTTCTGGGAAATATGCAAATTGTCACTTCAGTGAGGAAGTGGACGAACTCTAGCGCCACCTTTAAGTAGCTCCTCAAAGTCATAATTGACTCTTTAACAGCCCTATGAGGGCGTATTTGTTGCAGGATCAGTTGTACCATTCATTCAGCCACATAGTGTACTGGAAAAAAGGAAAAAAAATCGAAATGTGGTAAAAAAAAAAAAAAAAAAAGTGCAATTCCACAATTATTTTTTTTAATTTTTTTATTCACCATATTCACTAATTGATACAACTGACCTGACAGTATGATTCGGCAGGTCGGTATGAGTTTGTAGATACCAAATATGTATAGTTTGTTTTTTAAGTACCGTTTATACTCGTGTATAAGCCGAGTTTTTCAGCCCAAAAATTGGGCTGAAAAGTCCCCCCCTCGGCTTATACGCGAGTCAATACGGCCCCCTCAAAGTTTGGCGCCCCCACCTCACTTTCTGGGCCCCCCCGCATGCAGCGCTGCGCATATACATTACCTGTCTAGCAGCTGTCACCCTCCAATGGCGGATCGCGGCTCCCGGCTCCGGGCTCCATCTTCCTCGCTGTCTTCCTGCTTGTCAGGTGACCGGCCGGCGTCGCGATGACGTCATCGCGATGAGCCCCGGTCACAAAGCAGGAAGACAGCGAGGAAGATGGAGCCCGGAGCCGGGAGCCGCGATCCGCCATCGGAGGGTGACAGCTGCGAGACAGGTAATGTATATGCGCAGCGCTGCATGCGGGGGGGCCCAGAAAGTGAGGTGGGGGCGCCAAATTATGAGGGGGGCCCTGCTGGGGCCCTGTATACTACCACTGGGGCTGTATACTACCACTGGGGCTGTATACTACTACTGGGGCTGTATGTATACTACCACTGGGGCTATATACTACCACTGGGGCTGTATACTACTACTGGGGCTGTATACTACTACTGGGGCTGTATGTATACTACCACTGGGGCTATATACTACCACTGGGGCTGTATACCACTACTGGGGCTGTATGTATACTACCACTGGGGCTATATACTACCACTGGGGCTGTATACTACTACTGGGGCTGTATACTACTACTGGGGCTGTATGTATACTACCACTGGGGCTATATACTACCACTGGGGCTGTATACTACTACTGGGGCTGTATGTATACTACCACTGGGGCTATATACTACCACTGGGGCTGTATACTACTACTGGGGCTGTATGTATACTACCACTGGGGCTATATACTACCACTGGGGCTGTATACTACCACTGGGGCTGTATACTACTACTGGGGCTGTATGTATACTACCACTGGGGCTATATACTACCACTGGGGCTGTATACTACCACTGGGGCTGAATATACCACTGGGGCTGCTGTATACTACCACTGGGGCTGTATACTACCACTGGGGCTGTATACTACTACTGGGGCTGTATGTATACTACCACTGGGGCTGTATACTACCACTGGGGCTGTATACTACCACTGGGGCTGAATATACCACTGGGGCTGCTGTATACTACCACTGGGGCTGTATACTACCACTGGGGCTGTATACTACTACTGGGGCTGTATGTATACTACCACTGGGGCTGTATATACCACTGGGGCTGCTGTATACTACCACTGGGGCTGCTGTATACTACCACTGGGGCTGAATATACCACTGGGGCTGTATATACTACTGGGCTGCGTGTATACTACCACTGGGGCTGTATATACTACTGGGGCTGCGTGTATACTACCACTGGGGCTGCTGCTGTATACTACCACTGGGGCTGCTGTATATACCTCTGGGGCTGCTGTATACTACCACTGGGGCTGCTGCTGTATATACCACTGGGGCTGCTGCTGTAACACTGCTGGGGCCTGTATATACCACTGGGGAGGCTGCTGTATACCACACTGCTGAGGGCTGTATACCTGTGCTGGGGTCCACCCTCGGCTTATACACGAGTCAATAAATTTTCCCAGGTTTTGGGGGCAAAAGTAGGGGGGTCGGCTTATACACGGGTTGGCTTATACACGAGTATATACGGTAGCTAAAAAATCCAGAAATGTGTCAAAAAATAAAACATTGTGCTTTTGTCGCCATGTTCCGTGACCTGTAGTGTTTTTATTTTTCAGGATCTGGGGTGGTGTGATGGCTTATTTTTTGCGTTTTGAGCTGAGGTTTCCAATGACATCATTTTTGGGTAAGTGTGATGCTCTGATCGCCCGCTATTGCATTTTATTGCAATGTTTTAGCATTTTAAAGTTTTTTCTGTTACGCAGTTTACCGATTAGATGAATTTATTTTATGCTTTGATCAATCAGGCATTTCTGATAGCAAATATGTGTTTTGTTTTTTTTCATTCTTTTATTTTCAATGGGGCAAACGGCAAACGGGTTTTTCGTTTTAACTTGCGTTTTTTTTAATTTTGTCATTTTTAAAAACATTTTTTTTCCACTTTTTATTGTTTTTACTAGTCCCCTTAGGGAACTTAAAGATGCCACTATCTTGTGATCAGCCAGAGAAGTGAGTCTTGATAGCGACAGGGGTCATCAGCTGAACTTCAGCTGTTATGACAACCCATCATGTAACAGAGCTGCCGATGGGAGTCGGGAATGGTGCGCTCCCTGCCGGTGCGTCAGACATTGACAGCGTGATTTAACTAGTTAATAGTTGAGGGCAAATCTCCAATCCACCTGTGGCTGTTAGAGGCACATGATCAAATTCAGGGAAAGATGCGGTCTCAGCGTGTGAGCCTGCATCAAAGCAGGGAACAAGACATATGATGTATAGGTAAGTCATAGTTCATAAAGGGGTTAAAAACTGACAAAAGAAAATGCAACATCACTAGCCAAGTAACCCTAGATATTACTTTGCACACATCCTGCATTATGGGAAGAGCAATGGTTCCTTAAGGTTAAAAAAAAATAACAAAGAGGAAAAAAAATGCAGATGTGCACTGCCTCATTGAATAACATTGGTCCGAGGACAATCCCCTTTTCTATCGGATCACACTCATCTGCTTTATACACTTGTGACAGCGATCACTTAAAAAGTCTCTGTCTGTGCTGAGGATCCAGGAAAAAACAAAATTATAACAAAAATGATCATATAAACAAGCTGCTACATGAGATATGAGGATTTGGCAAACTGCACTGGTAAAGCTGCCCCAGCAACAGTTGTGTTCATTTCAATGAAACTTTCTTTTCCTGTTAGAAGTTTGGTTTTTAGCCTCCCAGACTGCTGATTTACAGGTCAGGGCTGTCAGGGACATTCCAGCTGCCACCAAATCCATCAAACAGAAACGCTCTCCTGCATTAATAGGACAGAAGATTTTCTCACTGGTAGAAGATATTTCAATTTCTTCTTTCTATATTATTGTTAAAGGGGTTGTGTAGGCTTTATATAAAATCTAAGTGTATATCTGAGCTGCAAAATTCTGACAGTTTGTAATTTACACCCTGTCTGCATTTCTGCATTTTGCAGGGTTACCTAGATATCACTATTCTGTGTGTGGAGGAGACTGACCAGAGGTGTGTTTGTTTTGGAGCTTAGGCATAATGTCACTATTGGTTGTTTATGCCCAGTCTCCTACAAACACGACCTACACAGCAGCAAGCCAAACTCACACAGCAACAAGACCTCCCCACCCAGAAACAAGCCCTCGGCAGACTGGAACAAGACCTCCCCACCCTGCAACAAGCCCTCGGCAGACTGGAACAAGCCCTCCCCCACACTGCAACAAGCCCTTGGCAGACTGCAAAAAGACCTTCCCGCCCTGCAACAAGCACTCTATATACAGCAACAAGCCTACCCCGCACAGCAACAAGCCCGCCCCGCACAGCAACAAGCCCGCCCCTCACAGCAACAAGCCCGCCCCACACAGCAACAAGCCCGTCCCACACAGCAACAAGCCCGCCACACAGCAACAAGCCCCCACACAGCAACAAGCCCCCCCACTACAGCAACAAAACACAACCCGCACCACAACAGCAACAAGCCCGCCCCACACAGCAACAAGCCCGCCCCACACAGCAACAAGCCCGCCCCACACAGCAACAAGCCCGCCCCACACAGCAACAAGCCCGCCCCACACAGCAACAAGCCCGTCCCACACAGCAACAAGCCCGTCCCACACAGCAACAAGCCCGTCCCACACAGCAACAAGCCCGTCCCACACAGCAACAAGCCCGTCCCACACAGCAACAAGCCCGTCCCACACAGCAACAAGCCCGTCCCACACAGCAACAAGCCGTCCCACACAGCAACAAGCCCGTCCCACACAGCAACAAGCCGTCCCACACAGCAACAAGCCCGTCCCACACAGCAACAAGCCCGTCCCACACAGCAACAAGCCCGTCCAACACAGCAACAAGCCCGTCCAACACAGCAACAAGCCCGTCCAACACAGCAACAAGCCCGTCCAACACAGCAACAAGCCCGCCCAACACAGCAACAAGCCCGCCCCACACACAGCAACAAGCCCGCCCCAACAGCAACAAGCCGCCCAACAGCAACAAGCCTGCCCCACACAGCAACAAGCCTGCCCCACACAGAAACAAGCCTGCCCCATACAGCAACAAGCCCGCATCCCAGTCTCAGCATGCTGGCTCCCTCCCCAGTCCCAAGCATGCCCACCCCATCTCAGCATGCCCATCCCCCTAGTCTGAGCATGCCCGCCAGCTCGACACTCCATTATCCTATGTAAACTATGATAAAACTGCCACATAGCACTGAGCGATCATCTCCTCTTTTACAATATGCGGGGAGCCAGCTGTCAATCAGCATGACACCGGCACTGTCACCATGTCAACAGAGCAGAGCGGAAAAGAAACAGCTGCTCTGTTGAGAAATGAAATGAAGCAGTGGAATCTCCAACAGGAGCAGTCGGTGACCACTCTGAGCCAATAGTGATCGGATGTAACAGATAGGAACTACCTGCCTGTTAGTCTTTTGCCCCATACACAAAAATAATAAAAGCTCTGAATGAAAAACATTTTTACATATAATCACCATCTATTTAACAAACAAATAGTAGTTTTTTAAGGGAAATGTAAGAAAAAAATGATATTTTCGTGGTCCCAGATTAAAAAAATGGATTGGGTGGGGTCTTCCTCCTCTCCACTAGTTTAGTTTCATAGTTTAGTTTAACAGTTTTTAAGGTTGAAGGTAGACTCAAAGTGCAACCGCCGTTTAACTTGTAGAGCAAGTGATTACAATAAACTTTAAATATATTTTGGAAGTGAAATACATAAGAAAACCTTCAAAACCCTTCCAGAAGATGTATCTGACATATGCTGGTTGTCAGGAAATCCGTCTTCAGCTGCGCACACTGAGTACATCCTTATACGGGTGGGATCAGGGCCTACACAGCAATCACACTACAGCTAATCAGTGTATATACAGTTCACCTTGTCAGGCTGTAGGCCACTTCACACACACAGATATCTGAGTCCAATATCTGAACAGATCTCTGGTTGCAGTGAAATCATGGATACATTGCTCCATTTTGTGGCTGTGTACAACTGGAGCAATGTATCCATGATTTCACTGCAACCAAAGATCTGTTCAGATATTGGACTCAGATATCTGTGTGTGTGAAGTGGCCTTGTCAGTAGTCCACACAGCTCCTTGATCTTATCTGACTGCTCTCCATTCATATCAGCTCTGCTTTATGTTATCAGCTCATGGCCTCCACAAAGCTTCTCAACTGATTGCGCAGAGCAGAGCGATGTGAATGGAGAGAAGTCAGATAAGATCACAGGAGCTGTGCGCTGACAGACTGACAAGGTAAATTGTAGATACACTGATCAGCTGTAGTGTGATTGCGTTGTAGGCCCTGCTCCCACCCATATAAGGACGTGTTCAGTGTGTGGAGCTGAAGACGGATTTCCCTGACAACCAGCGTATGTCAAGTTTAGAAACAGCCTAGTGGGGGAGGGGACATCTTCCAGAAGGTTTTTGAAAGGTTTTCTTCCAGATTTCACTTATGAAGTATGTTTGAAAGTTTATTATAATCACTTGCTCTACATTATTATTAAATAAAAATTTAAATGGTGGTCACAGTGTAAGTCTATCGAGTTCAGCCCATAGAAGCCACTGTCGTCACAAGATATCACCCACACAAGGAGCTCTTATCTCCAAGATTAATTGAAACTAGGGAGCATTAGAGCAGATATCAAACCCCTAAACGTAAAGGCAATAGTGATGACATTGGTAAAAAAGCTAATTAATTCATCCATAAAACATCAAACTACCATGACAATAAGATGTCACAGGGGCACCGAACAAACTGGAAGAGAAATGGAGCGGAAATTGAGAAGGAAAACATGTAACAATTATTGTTTTAAATGCCTAGGATTCTTCTGATTTTGTTGCGTGATGTATAAAGTTTTACAAAAATTAAACATATAAAAGAAAAAATAGAAATATTCATTAGTTTTAATAATATTATTTTAATCTTTATTGACCACTGGGTCCTTTCGAGGTTCCAGACTCTTTCCCAGCATACGGGAGCGGATTTATGTCTACTAAATGTTTACTTGGCATTCGAAAAAGGGACTAATCTGCATCTCATTAATCCTGCACATTATTAGAAGGGCTAATATTTGAGACATATGCTATGGTGACCCTCCTCCCCCGATCCCCAGGGAACTAATTATGATCATGTTTGCCCATATACAGTGGAAAGTGTTCTATGTGCATCACCAAAAATGGACATTGTTATTTACTGCTGATGTAAAATAGAAGATATTCCCACCAGCGGGAGATTCCTACTGTAATCTGATTACACAAACTTTTTTATTTTTTTTGCTGTACCATCATTGTGTTGTTGCTGCTGTTGCCTACAGAGAGTCATTGAGGAAAATATGTTCATGTTAACTCCGGTTTGACACAAGGCTTTGTTACATTAAAGGGAACCTGTCACCTCCATAAAGCCACCCAGACTATCACATCGTGTCCCTGCACCTTCCTATAATTACTTTAACTATCCGTTTCTGTCCTAAATGTGCCCTGTGACTGTAATAAAACATTGTTATCACTCACTCATTAGTATGTTAATGGTCCGGGGGCCTACCGTTGCTAGCGCCTCTGGGCGTCTTCACTATGTCCCTTTCACCGCCTCCTGTATTGTTTAGCACGCCCCGATGGGCGTGATATTGACATCCAAATGCGTTATCCCCCCGGCCTGGCTCGCTCCGCTCTGCAGAATGCCGGGTATGACGCCGAACGTATCATTTTTGGTACTCCGCAGCTCATACACAGATCTGCGCATTGCTCATCACAGATGAGCTGATGTAATGTGCTTCATAGAGCATGCGTATTGCGCAGCCTTAAGTTGGCCTGCGGTGTACTAGAAATGACGCGTTCGGTGTCATACCCGGCATTCTGCAGAGCAGAGAGCCAGGCTGTGGGGCACGCATTTGGATGTCAATATCACGCTGATCGGGTAGCAACGGTAGTCCCCCGGATCATTAACATACTAATGAGTGAGTGATAACAACGTTTTATTACACAGTCAAAGGGCATATGTAGGACAGAAAGGAGTAGTTAGAGTAGTAATAGAAGGTGCAGGGACAGGTAGTGATAGCCAGGGGGGCTTTATGGAGGTGACAGGTTCACTTTAAACTACTACATAGGACATTAACCAAAATAACACAATGAACTCAAAAACAAGACAACATCCAGCAAAATAATACACTTCCCCAAATACAAAATCGCATGTCTAAAATATGGCACCCCCCAGATACAAGACCAGATCGTTAAAGAGGTTGCCCGGTCTAAAACATTAATTCTGCAGCCACTCGATGTGACTTCAGACCTATCAATCCTCCCAGAGCCCGCACTGAGCACTGTGAGGATCCACCAGTTTCTAAGCCAGGAATGGACCGCAGTTATGCGATATGCATGTTCCCGTCAACAACACGTGGGTGTAGCCTCACTCAATACAAATGTATGGTGCGGGTGCATCCGACTAGTAGGTACGGCCATATAGTGGGCACAGCCTTGCTCCATACACTTGTATTGGCTGAGCCTACTAGCCGGGGCTGCGGCCGGGAACATGTATACCACATAATTGTGGTGTGTTCCCGGCTTAGAAACTGTCAAATCCTCTCAGCGCCAAGTTCGGGGTCTGGGATCTGGGAGGATTGATAAGTCTGAAGTCACACAGAGAGACTGCACAATTATCATTTTAGATCAGACAAACTCTTTAAAATAATATGGCACACCTAGTATTACATAGCATGCCCAAAAAACAGACAACACACTGAAAACAACACAGCATCCCTAAAAAACAAGACTGCATTCACCAAAATAGTATATCCACAAAATAAGACATCTGCCCTAAAAACAACACGGTATCTCCCCAAAACCAAATTACATCCTTAAAACAAGAATTCATAATCTTTTCCCCATCTCACTCTACCCCACCACCAGACCTATCCATCAAAGTCAATGGCTGCTCACTTTACCCAGTTCCGTACGCTCGGTGCCTCGGGGTAATCCTCGACTCTGCACTCTCTTTCAAGCCTCACATCCAAGCCCTTGCCACCTCCTGCCGACTCCAACTCAAAAGTATTTCCCGAATCCCTACATTCCTTGACTAAGAAACTGCAAAACCACTTGTGCATGCCCTCATCATCTCCCACCTCGACTATTACAACCTCCTACTCTCTGGCATCCTCTCTAGCACCACTCCACCCAGTGAAGAGCTTGGCAGAGAGGAGAGGCTGGGGAATAACGAAGAGGCAGGTGGATTAGTCGGGCAGCAGAGTTTAGGACACATTTATGCAGCAAGAGAGCTGTACAGTACATGCATTGGAAAGTGCAGTTTTTGCCTCAATTATTATTCAATAATCAGTCTAAGGCTATGTTCTGATGGTGCGTTTTTGATCCTTTTTTTGTATCCGTTTTTGCAGTGAAAATGCAGTGAATGCATCCCAGTAAAGTCAGTGGGTATTCAAGCTTTGCTGTTCAGTCTGCTTTTTTGACCTGATCAGTGATCCTGATGAAGGATGAGCTGTCAATTCTTGCTGTGTCTTTCTGATCCATTGTCCATGGACTAAAAAAAATGCATCAGAAAAAATGCAGGCAAAACGGATGATCTGCTTCTGATGCGTTTTTTATCGAAAGCCGAAAAGAGACAAAAACGGATCAGAAAAAAGCACAGTCTGAACATAGCCTTAGCCTTCAATCACATATACAGAATTAACATGTCAAATTCAGGTCCCATGTATATGAATACAGATTTTCACAACCCTGTTTGGATGCAGAAACTTGCATGGACAGTTTCAGCCCAACCGAATTATCCAGATGTGAAGACCATGGCGCTTATCCTCGCGTGAATTTACTATATCAACTTTAGATTTCTGCTGGGCAATAAACCCACTGGATTTTATGCCAACACTGGGTGTGCCGTAATCCCTGCAGATTGGCACTACTAAGCAATGGCTGTCAGAGATTGTTCCTAATCTAATGATATAAAGCGGTGACAGGACAATTGTGTACAAGATAATTGTGTACGGACAATTGTGTACAGACAATTGTGTACAGGGCAATTGTGTCCAAGGACAATTGTGTACAAGGACAATTGTGTACAGGGCAATTGTGTACAAGGCAATTGTGTACAAGGCAATTGTGTACGGACAATTGTGTACAAGGCAATTGTGTACGGACAATTGTGTACAAGGCAATTGTGTACGGACAATTGTGTACAAGGCAATTGTGTACAAGGCAATTGTGTACGGACAATTGTGTACAAGGCAATTGTGTACGGACAATTGTGTACAGACAATTGTGTACAAGTGTGTACAAGGCAATTGTGTACGGACAATTGTGTACAAGGCAATTGTGTACGGACAATTGTGTACAAGGCAATTGTGTACGGACAATTGTGTACAAGGCAATTGTGTACGGACAATTGTGTACAAGGCAATTGTGTACGGACAATTGTGTACAAGGCAATTGTGTACAAGGCAATTGTGTACGGACAATTGTGTACAAGGCAATTGTGTACGGACAATTGTGTACAGACAATTGTGTACAAGTGTGTACAAGGCAATTGTGTACGGACAATTGTGTACAAGGCAATTGTGTACGGACAATTGTGTACAAGGCAATTGTGTACGGACAATTGTGTACAAGGCAATTGTGTACGGACAATTGTGTACAAGGCAATTGTGTACGGACAATTGTGTACAAGGCAATTGTGTACGGACAATTGTGTACAAGGCAATTGTGTACGGACAATTGTGTACAAGGCAATTGTGTACGGACAATTGTGTACAGACAATTGTGTACAAGTGTGTACAACGCAATTGTGTACGGACAATTGTGTACGGACGATTATTTACAGACAAGTATAGGGAAAACAAAAAATTAAACGTCCAAAAAAAGGAAATACTTTATTCATCATTGATTTTAACGTAAGATTGCTTATTGAATAACAGTTTCAAAGCTTCTTCTATTCTTATTCTACAAATATTGCTGGTCTTGTCTATCGTGTCTGCATGTTGCTGATCGCTCGTAGATACCGCAGCTTGTCTCCTTGATTGTGATAATCAGCCACTTTCACACGCAGTCGTTCAGCTAGCTGGACATACTTGCTTCGTGGATGCTCAACATTCAGTACCTCAGCATTCTGGGCTGTAAGTCTATGAATTGCCATGTCACTAATGAGTCCGTTGAACAGTTTCCACACGGTAGGATGAGCACAAAGAAAGAGTGCTTGTAAGGCGTTATGAAACCCCTCGCAGCAATTCGTGGTCTTGGGGGCAGAGGCCAAAGCGTCAGCATAATGATTCCAGACCTCTGGAGTAAACCTTGCGTTTCGAAAGCGTCCACCTACTCCTGGCCCCCTAACGTAGGTATGCTCAAAGTAGGAGAGGAGCTGATTGGTAGCATCATCATCAGGGAAGATTTGGGCTAGTTCGTCATACCTTGCACTTACTTCGGCTGGTGGGACAAACGCCAAGGAGGCCAAAGATTTTACCTTGAGATTGAACTCTCCATCCTCAGCCTCAAATTCAGCCTTTAGGCCCAGCTCATTGACCTTTCGAATAATGGACTGGCTCAGATGAAAGAAGCAGCCAGAAATCGCTGCAGCTGGAAACTCATCTTGGAAAGCTGACATTGCTGCCATCTCAAAGTCAAGAAGAATTTTCTGGGGATTTGCACCTGGCATCAACCCTTTGAGCGCCGTGATCATTCGACGATAGGTTGGACCAGTCTTGTTTGGCAGCAGGCAGTAGATCAGGGAGGATAGGAGTTGCCGACTTTTGCATGGAGAGAATACAGCTGAAAGAACATGGTTGGCACCACCTTGAACGTTCCATCGCCAAACCATGTCTCTCCTCTTTCGAAATAAGGCAACAGTTCATTGCTACCAATGGCAAGAATCCTGTGGGGGTCATCTCTTGCAGAGTCATATAAAATGATGTCGCTGTATTCCTGGGGGATAGCAAAATTGATGCTTTGAGGAGGAGTCAGCATGGTGTTTGCTCGCTGCCTGACCCGACGTGTATTTCGCTCAACGTCACTTCGCTTGGGCATTCGAGACAACACGTCATCAGACCTGTCTCGAAGAACCTGTCCAACAATGCTTCTAGTAGATGCTTGAGAGCTGATTGCTTCTTGCCTCAGAGCAGCCATTGTAGCTCTGGCTTCAGCTTGAACTGGATCTGCAGAGTGACTGTGCTCAGTCGGCTGTTTAACAATCGCGGCTCCAGATGTGTGCATGCGTGCGGGACACTTGAATTTGTTGACTTGCCTGCACCGCCATTCTTTGATGCTGTCATCACGTGTCCTGTGCAGGATATACTCGTGTCCCCCAAGCCTAAGGACATCTTTGTCTTTTTCAGACTTGCTCATAGTAAAAGTCATGGTGAAAGTTGCAAGGGGTGAGTAATGAAACTGAAAGTAAGCGTCATTGTGAAAGTGGCCTGTACAAGTGGCCTGTACACAAATAATTGCCTTGTACACAATTGTCCGTACACAATTGTCCGTACACAATTGCCTTGTACACAATTGTCCGTACACAATTGCCTTGTACACAATTGTCCGTACACAATTGCCTTGTACACAATTGTCCGTACACAATTGCCTTGTACACAATTGTCCGTACACAATTGCCTTGTACACAATTGTCCGTACACAATTGCCTTGTACACACTTGTACACAATTGTCTGTACACAATTGTCCGTACACAATTGTCCGTACACAATTGCCTTGTACACAATTGTCCGTACACAATTGCCTTGTACACAATTGTCCGTACACAATTGCCTTGTACACAATTGTCCGTACACAATTGCCTTGTACACTATTGTCCGTACACAATTGCCTTGTACACAATTGTCCGTACACAATTGCCTTGTACACTATTGTCCGTACACAATTGCCTTGTACACAATTGCCTTGTACACAATTGCCCTGTACACAATTGTCCTTGTACACAATTGTCCTTGGACACAATTGGCCTGTACACAATTGTCTGTACACAATTGTCCGTACACAATTATCTTGTACACAATTGTCATGGAACCATATAAAGCGGCTCCTCACCGGATCGTCAGCATATGGCTGACATACAAGAGTGCCGCCTTTTCTTAGTCCTGATCTTTGGTCTCGACACTCAGAACACAATTATGACAACAATCTCCCGTCATTTTTTGCTGAGAGCCGCTATCCCGCCGCTTGTGCTTATCACCTAACAACATCTTCACAAGATGCCACACGGGGAATTTGACTCGTAATTTTCTGGCAATCCGCTGCTTTCAGGCATTCTTGATCTGCTTTGATAAAGAGCAAAATAGTGGGCCTGTCAAGACTTTAAAATGCAATGACTTCTCTGAAGTGACAGCTATAAAATATTGATGCAATTTGCCTCAGAAGCAAAAATAAGAGGAATACCTGAGACAGCAGAGGCTTCTACCATGTAGAATATTCTCAGAAATCGCTGAATATTGTCATTTACATAAGCCTGTGCTGATCTGACGGTTTACACTTCAATGATCACTTACGTTTCTACTTGATGTCCTACATGTAAATGAAAGTCTATATTCTAAGGGTTTGCATGTAAATAAAGCTAGGGGTTTTCTCTACATGGCAACCCCCCTTCTGTATTGAAGACAGCTTTCAGATCAGCTGATTGGTGCCTGTCTGGGTTAATACATTTCCCCAGCAATTATTTGTCACCTCTTGGGGAAGCCCCAGGTAGCCACATATTATAAGCATGCTTGCCCACTAGGCAAAGCGACCGCACTGAATCAGGACGGAATGAACATCTGCCTCGATCTTGACCTGTTCTAGCACCCTGGAGCAGGGAAATACATACAACGGCTAGTAGAAGCCAGATAGTGAAGCTGTGTTTAGTCTCCAAGTGTAATGGGGACTCGGCCAGATCCAATGACACCAGAACCGCTTCCTTAAAACCTTCCATTGAGAGATTATGATCCATCATAGGTTTTGGAGTTTTCAGTCATCAGACCCATGCAAGGGTAACTAGGACCAAACCGAGGGTGGGAAATGGAGTGCCCGACCAAGGGTTTATTTGCTACCCTGAGGCAGTAGCCCAGGGTTCTCTTCTAAGGAGGGTTCCGCCATGTATTGTGTTGGAAAAATGGAACCACTAACCCCAGCACCTCTTATGTGAAGGCCAGCACTAAGGCCTAATATACAACTGGTAACTGTATCATCTGTTTATACTTTTTGTACTATCATTATATTTGCTATCTGACCATTTTATATGTATATCTATTGTGTATAAAGTGTTTTGTCTAGTGTGCTCATAAAGCGATTAAATATCCAATTTTATCCAACCTTGGGCTGCTCTTTTATCTCTGTCTACGAATCCATACGTCCATGTTCTTGGTTTAATGTCACATGCCACCAGGAATGGATTCTGGACCAAGAGAATCTTGTTAACGGATCGGGCTTAGATCTAACAAGGAACTGGCGGCAGCTCTACCGGGCAGGGGAGGCTCTGTTTCACTCGTTAGTGAAAAGGGTTTCTCATTCTCATAGGTTTAGGAGTTTTACTACATTTGTTTCTTAAACCGGTCTATGTCCTTGAAAAAAGTGGACAACCCCTTTAAGCCATTTACCAAGATGCCAGTGTATAAATGGCCCATTGTAACGGGTCTTGTTGGAAATATTGCATTGCAGTACAAATTATGCAGCCATTTAACACAACACAATAAGATTGCTTTGCGCTGCAATAACCTCCATTACATAAAGCCACCAGAAATCTCTATACTAATAATAATGTTACTTGTATTTAACCAGGTAAAGTGCCGTGACTCCATCAATCTTCCCGTACGATCCACAATTCAGCAGTGGTCTGATAGGCATCACATCACTGTTTCTGCTAGAACTGTCAAATATTCTATACACATGAAAACATGAGCACTGGAAGCAATTGCTGAAAAATGAGCATCTCGATACAGGTCAGGACTAATCAGTGAGCTAAAGAGTCAATTAAGAAGAACGGGCTGTTTTGGGCCATTACTCTTCCATGCGGCGTCCGCTCTGTCCGTGTGGTCTGTTTATGAGCCAGAAATCAATGCAGAGGATCAACATGACCGAAAAAATAACAATTTAGAGTAAAAGAAAAATGAGATTTTACTTTACACTCAGCTTATAAATGATGTTTATTTTATTATTTTACATTATATCTTTTAGACATGAATTATTCTAATACATAAAAAAAACCCTCAATAATTCAATAAGATAAAGGTTAAAGGAAGACTGTCGGGTCATTTTTCAGCATAATACTAATAATTAATAATATTATAATAATATTATCCTTGAATTGGGCCTGGGCAAACCTTTTAAAAACATGTACAATCATTACTGTACCGTTTGGAGTTCTCTAGTTATAAGCATTGTCAGAACCTGCAGGGAGCTGCTGCATTAGTCCTGTCCATTATAAGCACAGAGGATTAGTCTTGCTGTGTTAAACTGTTCATTTATATATTCACTCCTTCTCAGCAGCTCTCTCCTCCCTCCTCTCTCTTCCCTTTGCTCTCTCTTTGCTTGTCTGGTTTCAGTTTCAATTAGGAGCTTTGAGAGATTGCAGACACACATTTGCCTTACCTGATCTAGATAAGGAGTCTACTCCATTTGTTTCTGTAAGCAGGTATCCCTGCTGTCCTGTGACAGATTCTGTGTTTTATTTGACCTCTTGCTTGGCTGCAAACACAGAGAATAGGATACAGCCCCACCACCCCTTACTGATGTCCTGTCCAATGATGTGAATATGTGACATGAATATTCATCCTATAGGGAGTGCACAACAGAGAACTAAGTAGATCATTCACTGTAATTGACAGATCAAATATCAAGATTCATTCTAAGTTTACAGAGGATAAGAGGGGAATATAAATAAGAGCAATACATCAATAGAGAGAGCTTAGAGAAAGGAATTAGAAAATGGCACCAGTTACATATGGATTTTTGACCTGACAGATTCCCTTTAAACTTTTTTTTTTTAGAACATGTTGTGCAACTGCTGAAGATCTAACCAGTAGGACCCCAGGCAATCCTAAGAAAGAGGGTCCCAAAGTCCCCTGTGTAAATGAAAATGGAGCGCTAGTGAGCATGCTCAACCTCGACTCAACTCCATTCCCTTCATAGAGAGCTATTCTCTCAACCACACACAAGTGCAAAGATTCATGGTTTAGTATGTGCCTCCACTTTATACTGGGGACTTTGGGACCCTGTTCTCAGCTGTACGGATTCATCTGACTATCATTAGGAGTGAAAGTTATGTGGAGAGCATTCTACACTGAGTAAGGTAGACTGTATTACCCATGTACATAGTAGGGTGCAGTATATTATAAATACATGTTAACATCACATTGTGGTGTCCATTATCTCTGTGCTAATGATGAGCTCAGGGCAAGGGGTACTCGGATACAGATGCTGGGTTTGGTGGATTTAAACTGGGGAATCACGGGTGGTCGAGTTCCCGTTTCCGTACCCTGATTGTCATTTGTTAGATGGGGAGGAATATTTACAGGGGATAAAAAGAGTATGTGACGCGACCAGTGGATCCCGGTAATGTAGGTACCGGCGCTGCAGGCCGGCTGCTGAGGTGATGGAGGGTGCAGCTCAGTGTGGTCCAGCTCTCGACAGGTAGAGCTTTTACCTCAGGGCAGCGGCGATGGAGGATGATGAGGGGAATGAGGGGAGTAGTAGTCCTCACCTCTATAACGATGCTGTAGGCCCTTGAATGGCGGATGGATGAGACCAGACACCGGATTCAGCTTTGATGTCACTTTACTGGTACCAGGCTCTTAAAGTACACAGATACACCGGGTTTTCCAGGGTTGCAAATATGGATGTGGAGAACAATTGCAGTGTCCCTCAGAGGAGTCCTTCTTTATCTTCTCTGGTCTCTTCCTCCTCTACCACTTCCTAGACAGAGCCTGTATGCCAATCCCCAGTCTGGTACTGTTAAGATAATTCTGACTACTTTCCCATGCAAATGGGAGAGAGGAGTCCGTCACAGGTATTAAGTCCTTCTCTTAAAGCGTAATGGACCTAGTTTGGGACTGAGGTCAGGTTATCTACACTTGTGGTGCTGAAGTCTTCCTACAGCTCTCCGGTCTGCAGTCAGGGCTGAACCTTCACTAACCGCCTCTGATCTGGTACCAGTGTCGACCTGGGTTTCCAGCTGGCTCCAACCAGTCCTGGTTCATCCCCTTCTTAAGTCTGGGTTACCCTTCTTGAAAAAGGGAGACCCCCGCCACAGTTACAGGATCCACTGTGTGCTAATCCGTCACTCTCCTTCACCGTCTGGACTGACAGGTCTTCACTACCTGTCTGACTGGAACTACTAGAACCTTCTATCTCAGGGGTCTCAAACTCCAGGCCTCGAGGGCCGCACACAGTCCAGGTTTTCAGGATTTCCATGGCATTTGACAGTTGGTAATCAAACTATCAACTGTCAAACTCTAAGGAGATCCTGAAAACCTGGACTGTGTGCGGCCCTCGAGGCCTGGAGTTTGAGACCCCTGTTCTATCTCCTGACAGGAACTAACTCCTCTCCTTAAACTCTGCTGACGTCACCCGCTCTCACTCAAAGCTCCAACCCCTCTGGACCTACTGAATATACAGTCCATTATTCTAAGGTGTGCTATTTATGGGTGCTTAAGTTTGGACTCTGCAATTCCCTCCACATCCAACACCGCTCGACATTACATTTTTATTAAACTGCAATACCTTTCTGTGGCACCTTGCCACAGGGGCGCCACACTAAGCTATTAGGACATACAGGATTTTACATTTATAATGTCTATTCTGTGTTGGTCATTTAAATATTAAAAACAACATTAAAAAAATTAATCCCCATATGTATATACATAAATTGTTTTGACAATGTAAATACTCTATAATTTGCACTCTCTCTTTGATGTTTGTATATAATTATTTTCCCTCAGTTGCTGTTTCTTTTGAATAAAGAAATTCTTTGATAATCTATTATGGATGTTTGATCACTTATATTTTCTCTCAGCTTCTGTTAGCATGCCGTTACACACAGCGATGTTCCAGCGATCCCGGCAACGACCAGGATCGCTGAAACATTGCTGTGTGGTCGCTGGGGAGCTGTCAAATAGAAGATCTCCTCAGCGACCAGGGAGCCGACCTCCACATTGCTGGGTAAGCGGGAGGACGCTGGTAACCATGATAAACAGCGAGTATCTAGGCAGCGCGTGCTGCCTTGATACCCGCTGTTTATCATGGTTACCAGCCTGTGACGTCGCTGATCGCTATGCGTGTTGACCAGTGGGAGACCAAGGACCAAAAAATGGTCCTGAACGATGTGCAGCAATCAGCGACCTCACAGCAGGGGCCAGATCGCTGCCACATATCACACACTGCAACATCGCTGGAGTGGTCGCTGTTACGTCACAAATCCTGTGACGTATCAGCGATCTCACTGTGTGTGATGGGGGCTTTAGACACATATACTTGCCTGTTTAATGTTGCTGCCATCTGCCACATATGGAGCGGGTTCAGGTCCTGAGCCCGTTCAACGCTCCATGGTGGGTCAGGGTGTGTGAATGGGTTAAAGGGTATCTGTCAGCCATTTTTGCTTCCTGATCTGATAGCAATATAATGTAGACAAAGAGACCCTAAATCAAACGATTTATCACATAGGTCACTGGATAAAGTAGTTATGACATAATCAAAGCATTTACAGTAGTTTTAGAAACACAGCAGAGCTGGGAGAGCTGTCCCCACCCACACCATGCTCTAAATAGACATTGTGTATTCACTGTGAGGTGTTAATCATAGTGGAGGGCATGGTGGCTGATAAAGTAGTCCTGTAATGGTAACCACCAGATGATAAAGCCTTTAGTTTACATAAATAATAGCACACATCTTGATGAGAGAGGTACAGCTGATTTTTGTTTTTTAACCCTTACATCATGCAGAAAAATTGTTGACAAATTCCCTTTAAAGGCCCCTTTTAGCGATCAGTGAATGTAAACATTATTGATTATATACAGGCCACAAGACCTATACAGTCCATATTATTTATCAAAAGGGAAGAATCTGGGCACTAGAGGGCTGGATTTAATTTTAGGCTGGTCTCAGCTCCCCAAATATTTAGAAGAAAAGACGGCACTCACCATTGATAGAATGTTTCTTTAATCCATTTCTTTCTTAGAAAGTGTAGGTTACATAAGTTTAAGTGGTGGGCAGGGAGGTGCAGGGAGGACGATGGGCGCACGTTTCGCCTCCCCGCACCTCCCTCCCCACCACTTACACGTACAGTTGTGGCCAAAAGTATTGACACCCCTGCAATTCTGTCAGATAATACTCAGTTTTTTCCTGAAAATGATTTGCAATCACAAATTCTTTGGTATTATCATCTTCATTTAATTTGTCTTCAATGAAAAAACACAAAGAATTGTCCTAAAGCCAAATTGAATCGAATTCCACACAAACATAAAAAAGGGGGTGGACAAAAGTATTGGTACTGTTAGAAAAATGTGATGCTTCTCTAATTTGTGTAATTGACAGCACCTGTAACTTACCTGTGGCACCTAACAGGTGTTGGCAATAACTAAATCACACTTGCAGCCAGTTGACGTGGATTAAAGTTGACTCAACCTCTGTCCTGTGTCCTTGTGTGTACCACATTGAGCATGGAGAAAAAAAGAAGACCAAATAACTGTATAACTGTCTGAAGACTTGAGAAACCAAATTGTGGGGAAGCATGAGCAATCTCAAGACTACATGTCCATCTCCAAAGACCTGAATGCTCCTGTGTCTACCATGCACAATGTCATCTAGAAGTTTAAAGCCCAGACCTGAATCCCATAGAACAACTGTGGAGAGATCTAAAAATGGCAGTTTGGAGAAGGCACCCTTCAAATATCAGGGACCTGGAGCAGTTTGCCAAAGAAGAATGGTCTAAAATTCCAGCAGAGCATTGTAAGAAACTCATTGATGGTTACCGGAAGTGGTTGATCGCAGTTATTTTGGCTAAAGATTGTGCAACCAAGTATTAGGCTGAGGGTGCCAATACTTTTGTCTGGCCCATTTTTGGAGTTTTGTGTGAAATGATCAATGTTTTGCTTTTTGCTTCATTCTCTTTTGTGTTTTTTCATTGAAGACAAATTAAATGAAGATAATAATACCAAAGAATTTGTGATTGCAATCATTTTCAGGAAGAAACTGAGTATTATCTGACAGAATTGCAGGGGTGTCAATACTTTTGGCTACAACTATATTTAACCTACACTTTCTAAGAAAGAAATGGTTTAAAGAAACCTTCTATCAATGGTGAGTGCCGTCTTTTCTTCTAAATATTTGATTAAGTCCCTATTACCGTGTTTCCCCGAAAGTAAGACAGGGTCTTACATTCTTTTTGTGGCCAAAAGTGGCCCCCTGTCTTACTTTCGGGGGGGGGGCCTTACATTGGAGGCCCCACCATCCATCCATCCATCCACACACTGCAGCCATCCATCCACACATTCCCACACATACAGACACATGCATACACATATATACACATATATACACACCATACACACCACACACACACATAGCACCGCTTCTTACCGGGTCCAGTGTGGGGTCCCCGATGGTCCTGTGCCGTCCTCTGTGCTCCGGTCCGGTCCCCGAGATGATCCGCTGCCGTACGCCGTGTTCCGGTGCCGGTCCTAGGCTCCATGGTCCCTGCTCTTCCGGAGTTCAGGCCTAGCTCCGCCCAGGTCATAGTGTGGGCCAATCAGCATAGCGGCGCTCAAGCAAGCGTCATCGGGCGCTTGCCTCTGACGTCAGCGCCGCTATGCTGATTGGCCCACATTATGACCTGGGCGGAGCTAGGCCTGAACTCCGGAAGAGCAGGGACCATGGAGCCTAGGACCGGCACCGGAACACGGCGGACGGCAGTGGATCATCTCGGGGACCGGACCGGAGCACAGAGGACGGCACAGGACCATCGGGGACCCCACACCGGACCCGGTAAGAAGCGGTGCTATGTGTGTGTGTGGTGTGTATGGTGTGTATATATGTGTCTGTACGTGTGTATGTATGTATGTAAACCCCCCCACCGTGTTTCCCTGATAGTAAGACCCCCCCTCCCCCTTCTACCCTGCCTTACATTCGGGGGGGTCTTACATTAGCAGAACCCCGTCCCCCCCCACCCTGTCTTACTTTCGGGGGGGTCTTACTATCGGGGAAACACGGTATTTGACACAGCTCAGTTTTCTACCATTGTATCTAGTGCCGGCTATTCCCTCCCAGAGTGAACGGTATTAACCCAGACCGATACATTGCATCAAAGTATCAGGACAATTTTATTCAGTCTTATATACAGTAAATGTTATAAAGAGTCACATATAATAAAGTGGTAATGAGAATACTATTCACATTACAGCAAAGAACTCTCATCCCTGAAAGTGCAGCAGAAAACATTATTATAAGGCCTGGCAGACGCACTTCAAATGTTGCTAAGCACCAATGTATTTCTCAAGAGCATCCCCAGATATTCCATCTAACAGTGAAGGAGAGATAAGGCTCCCACACAGCGCCTGGCACTGCCAATCTGGGGGGGTGGGGTACACGGTCCATAGAAAATGTAATTCAGAATAACAATGGTCCTTTGTAGCATCAGGAATAAACATACATAGACATGTTTCTGAACAAAACAATAAGAGAGAAGCTGAAAGAATGGCCCCATCCATCTCTTGAAGCCGCGTATTGTGAGAACGCATTTGTTAGTTTATGGTTGCCAAAAACGAAGATTTGAGAAAGCAGAAGGTAAAGTACTGTAGGACGTAATGGCCGTACTTGGGATGCCATGGCTGACTAAGGTCGAGGAGGCTTACTGACGTACGGTAGAAGGCAGTGACTACAATGGGACTCGTACATGGCAGACCATGGGGAATCATTGGGATTAAAAGAGTTGGCACTAAGCAGGCAATTGTGCTGGAATCAGAACTGGTAGTATTGCCACTGTGGCAAAAACTGGTGGTTTTGGTGGTGATGTGGATGACTGCAGATATGTTGTATCACACAATGTAAAGGTCCTTATAATCACCAATCCATGATATAATAGGTTCATCAGGTTGATCAGTGGTCAGTACACTTCCATTTACAATGTGTAAACTTTAAAGGGAATCTGTCAGCAGGTATTTGCTACCTTATTTAAGAGCAGCACAATGTAGGTCATGAAATTCTGAAACTAACGATGTTTAACTTTCATTACTGTGGTCGTTCGGTTACAATCAAACAATTTACTTATAGGCATGTAAGGCTGGTTTCACACTGCGGTCAGGTCAGGTCAGGTCAGGCAGATTTTGTGTTTCAAAACCAGGAGAGGAACTTGCAGAGAAAAAGTATAATTGGAAGTTTGACACCTGTTCTAAGTTTTGGAGTCACTCCTGGTTTTGAAACACAAAACCTGACCTGATCTGACCTGATCTGACCGCAGTGTGAAACCAGCCTAACAGAGCTGAGAGCTGCCCTCACCCACACCAGGATTTCAGTAGACATTGTACATTCACAGTGAGTTGCCAATCACAGCAGTCGTGACAAAATAGTCCTGTAATGGTAATCACCAGGTGATAAAACCTTTAGTTTAAGCAAACAATATCACACACACTGGTAAAAGAAGCACCGTTGCCTTTTGTTTTTTTAACCCTTACAGAATGCTGTCCTCAGCTTACATAGCAAAAATCTGCTGACAGATTCCCTTGAAGGGGATAAGCCTTTATTACAAGTCTTGTCTCTCCGCATTATTTGTATATTTTTGGCAGTTCATTCCCCGTGTACATTTGCTGCCAACCAATAATCATTTTTAGAAATCCATAAACTACATAACCGGTAGACAAATGGCCAATCATTTACATGAATACCAAGAGAAATGATTATAAAACCAGTTTATTCATATTTATTGGGATAATCGATGGACCATGTAAAAGAGTCTTAAAATTGTCGTTATTGGGTAAATGTGGGAAATTGCTGCAAACATGTAGAGGACAACACAATAGTGATAAGATATAGGCTTATTCTGCTCAGTCTGTTTTATCCATCAGTAATGACTTGGATCCATCATACCCTTGTAGAATAATCTCAGCCTAATGTGATTCACAATCACCATGGAGGAGAGAGCTACGGCCAACGCTAAATAATTCAGGACACAAACACAATCAAATATTCCATCCCGTCTTCCTGCAGAAAGGATCTTTTACACATTTCACCGTTTATTCCTAAAATCCTCCATCACGAGTCATGACAATAATGATCAATCAGTTTTCAAGAGGACCTCAATGAATTCTGATGGAAGCCATTGACTTAACGGAAAGAGATAAATGATGTGTGAAGGCAGCTTAATATGTATGGATGGAAAATCGAGATCCCACACAACTTGACCAACAACAGATGAAGGTCATTTTCAAGAACTAAGGAAAATCTGACACATAGGGGACACTAGAGAGTGTCGATAGAAAGAGGGAAAACCTGCGGTATCCAAGACCAAGAGAACAGGAGGTTTCCATGGCCACCTCGAATACTCAATGAAACCCTTAAAGAGAATATCCATGTAATTACATCTTTGGCAGATCATGCAAGTCTATGAGAAGATAATAATAACTTTTCTGAACAGTGATAGTTTCCCTTAGGAAGGGAGATTGATTTCCCATGACAATTGTAATGCACAATGCGTGATGCAATAGAAGAGTCTTTACAAGGCGGTGATGGAAATATTAATGGCACATTATCAGAACAATATATTACTGCTATTTTCGTACTTCTGGTGGTAATATACCAACTGTTAGAAAATATAGTGTAAGGTTTGCAGGGTAAGTGTCCGGGAGCGGACCCACTGGGCCAGAGCACCTACCGGCACCAAGCAGCCACGAGTGTTCACTAGAGGCTCAGGTACAGCGGTTAGACTTATCCTTGTAGGTAGCCACCAGTTGCAACTCCAGGGGGTCTTGGTATCATGACAGCTATTTCCAGGGGTCAAGCTCTTACAGACAGTTACAGTCTCTGGTATATAGGAGCAAATGCTAGAATGTGCAGATAGTATGGCAGCACAGCTGGTAGATCTGGTACTAGCAAGTGCAGCAGGTATGATGGCACAGCTGATTCAGGTAGATGCAGCAGGTGTGGTAGCAGAACAGGTATAACGGGTACAGGCAAGGTACTAGGACAGAGGAACAGGTTAGCAAACACAGGTTCAGGATTTACGGACACAGGAACATCGACATGAGAACTACCAAGGTGTAATAGGATACAGACTGCATTGCTCAGGCACATTTGATAGGGGTAAGGTACCTTAAGTATGCTGTGTCTTCAACCATAGGCTGAAAAGCACTTCCAGGTAGGTGTGCTGGTCTTTTAAGAAAAAGAAGTGTGTCATGAGTGTGGCCTAAGCGCATACCCAGAAAGCCTGTGACACAGAAGCCTGGCCTAAGGGTAGGAGACAGAGCCCGGGTAGACAAGGTGAGTATTAAGTGGATATTGGTCTCCCTGCTGAGCACTCTAGGACCAAGGTGACAGGTGCTTTACCAATTTTCAGAAAGTAAAGTAATTCATAACTTATAAGAAAACTATTGTGTACCATGTGCATCCAAACATGATGCCTGCTACTGTTTTCCCATAAGGTGTTGATTAAGGTGCGTTTCCCTACGGGTAGTGGTTGAACGATTTAAACAAGTGCATTATGTTAAAAGGTTCCCCTGCCAAGTAGGTGGCCATAGGGTGTTCCCCTAGTAGGATTCCATTGGTCAACTGTAAACTGGGTGGGAACTTGACATTAATGGGACAGAGTCATCATACGTGACATTTTCTATGCCAGTCTTAAAAAAAAAATTGTCATCTCTTGCTCCACTGCACCCTAGATTAAGAGGCGAGCGTCTCTTGAAGGTAAACCATCAGCATACAAAAGAGATTTACCTGCAGCCATAGTGCTGAGAAAGATGTCAGACAGGAGGCTAAGGGAGTAATTACGGTAAGCACTCTGTGAACTGATCGCTGACTTTTCAAAACCCTCAGCACCGCCTAAACGACTGGGATCGAGCAGCTGAAGGGAGAATACAGTGGAACATCATTTTCTCCCTGCAGCTGTACTTCTAGGTAGGCGACCACTTTTTTCAGCTATCAGCGCTAGTGTCAGAAATGTACTCTGATCATGGACTGAGCATATTTCCATCATAATATACACTACTTTTTTGGTGTAAATTATGATGGCTTTGTCAGGTCAGTGCTTGGTCATGTTCCCTTCCGCTAAGCTCTGCAAACTAATCATAAAGTTGTCAGAACTGGGACACAAATATTTCTAACCGTTTTAGGCCATTTAAGGATTTTAATTATTCAATTCCCCTGTAGCGCCACCACAGGACAAATGTAAAAATACACCGTTCCAATTGAATTGTATACGAGGCAAGATTAGATTTCTATTACAAGAATGGTCATTGTGAAGACTCACTTTCCACACCGTTTAACAGAGAAGTAGCGGCACACTTTCCATAATTCCCACCGTCACTTATATACAGTATCTCAGAGGTGACTGCCACATCATCTTTAATGTATTTAGAAAGGCTAGACTGTTCTTTGCTATATTATTAATTTTGTTCATCTAAACATTGAATCACATACTAAAAAAAAAAAATATATAATATGACCGTAAAACTACAAGAACATTTTTTTACCTTTAAAATAGGTTAAATCGCACAGCTGAACCTCTATTATTATACACTGAATGTAATCTATTCCACACAATGATGATGTGATGAAGGGACGTGACAGCCCCATCATGAAGAATGAAGTGACAGCTTGAAGAATAACATTCCCTTGATAACACCAAGCGGCTGAACACCAAATCTTCTTACAGCCGCCGGATCAGCCACAAAACTTGCTAAACTTTCCACAGATCAAAGGCTTCCAGTCATCCTTTCTATATTTCCATATAATCAAAGCAAAACAGAAGAAAACACATTTCATTATATTTTACACTTTACAAAAATCATGTCTCCTGCTTTATTAGACGGGACATTGATCCTGTAGACCAGTGTTCCCCAACTTCAGTCCTCAAGAGCCACCAACAGTGCAGGTTTTCAGGATTTCCTTAGCTTTGCACATGTTTTGGAATCATCCCCTGTGCAGGTAATAATTTATCACCTGGTCAATACTAAGGAAATCCTGAAAGCAAGACCTGTTGCTGTCTCCTGGGGACATGAGCTGGGAACACTGCTGTAGGCCAATGCCAGAGAGAATTAAATCCTCAGAAATTCAGCCAACCATCTCCATCTTCTCCCTATATTTCCCCTTTAGCTGGATCCCCTTTTTTCAGAACGAGGGCAAAGGATTAGTCTGATCTTTATAGGTAAATCAGCAGTCTCAAAATTAGTGAACAGGGCTGTGTGACCTTGGTATGCATCCTAAAATATGTCATCTGAAGTGACTACATTAAGAGTAAAGGAGGGGTGGTTATGACCAGGGCTGTGGAGTCAATAAACCAAACATCCCACTCAGACTCTTCATTTTCCCTGAATCCGACTCAGACTTCACTAAAATAAACACCGATTCTGCGACTCTGACTCCACAACCATGGCTGTAAAGTCAATAAGCCAAACATCAAACTACGACTCCTCAACCTTGGCTATGAAGTCAGTAAGCCACACATTCGAATCAGATGCCTCAACCATGGCTGTGAAGTCAATAAGCCAAACATTCGCCTACGACTCCTCAACCATGGCTGTGAAGTCATTAAGCGAAACATCCGACTCCGTCTCCTCAACCATGGCTGTGAAGTCAATAAGCCAAACATCCGCCTACGACTCCTCAACCATGGCTGTGAAGTCAATAAGCCAAACATCCAACTACGACTCCTCAACCATGGCTGTGAAGTCAATAAGCCAAACATCCAACTACGACTCCTCAACCATGGCTGTAAAGTCAATAAGCCAAACAACCACCTACGACTTCTCAACCATGGCTGTGAAGTCATTAAGCGAAACATCCAACTACGACTCCTCAACCATTGCTGTGAAGTCAATAAGCCAAACATCCAACTACGACTCCTCAACCATGGCTGTGAAGTCAATAAGCCAAACATCCACCTACGACTCCTCAACCATGGCTGTGAAGTCAATAAGCCAAACATCCACCTACGTCTCCTCAACCATGGCTGTGAAGTCAATAAGCCAAACATCCGACTTCGTCTCCTCAACCATGGCTGTGAAGTCAATAAGCCAAACATCCGACTCCGTCTCCTCAACCATAGCTGCGAAGTCAATAAGCCAAACATCCACCTACGACTTCTCAACCATGGCTGTGAAGTCAATAAGCCAAACATCCGACTCCGTCTCCTCAACCATGGCTGTGAAGTCAATAAGCCAAACATCCGACTCCGTCTCCTCAACCATGGCTGTGAAGTCAATAAGCCAAACATCCGACTCCGTCTCCTCAACCATGGCTGTGAAGTCAATAAGCCAAACATCCGACTCCGTCTCCTCAACCATGGCTGTGAAGTCAATAAGCCAAACATCCACCTACGACTTCTCAACCATGGCTGTGAAGTCAATCAGCCAAACATCAGACTCCGATGCCTCAATTTACCGGAATCCGACTGACTCCACCCAAATTGGCCGCTGACTCCGACTCCACAGCCCTGGTTATGACATTCAGCTCAGGTAAGCTTAAAAACATGGACCGTATAACCCCTGACATCACCAAAGGCAAATATTCAATCTGGTAACAGGATTGTTGAAAAGTTCAATTCATCAGATGCATGTTCTTAAAGATTCCTCCCATCTGCAGAGCTTGTTGTCCTCAGTGTTCTCAAAGCTATTATCATTGAACCACAGGTCAGATTAAATGTGGGATAACTACTAGTATAAATCCAACTTAACATCCATTAAATAGGAAGCTAGCACCATTATTGGAAATAGCATCCATGTAAGAGAAAAATATTGCAATGACAATTCCTTCAAATCCATTCTAGTACAGACAGAACTTCTTGATATCGCAAGTGCACCCATACAGCTTGGGCTACACTGTAATTTATTGTAGCATTGATTGATTTTAACTAATTAACTACAGCTGCAGTATAAAATCATCAATGAGCTGTTTGCAATTGGGTAGGCTGCAGCTGTCACTTAATAGGTAAAATCAACTAGTAGTGCTAAAAAAAAGTGAAATGAAGCCAAAGTCTAAAGAAGACACGTACAGTAACTTGCTCAAAAGAATTAAGTTAAACGCCTTGTAAAAATCCATGGGCTTACCTGATTCTGCTGCTCTTTTCCATTTTGCACTGTGTTGCTCTATTGAAGAGATATTCACATTTGTTGACTTCAGAGAACTGTATGTGAAATCTCTGCTTGCAGACCAACTGTGTCTATTTCTTCAGTCTTGTCTGGGGGTGTGCACTTTTAGTCCTCCCTTAGTATATATTTATTCACTTATATGGTGCCATTAATTCTACAACACTTTATATCAGCAACACTTTCCCCATTGTGGCTCACAATCTATATTTCCTATCAGTACGTATTTCTGACATATTCAATCACAGCTAGGCAGCTGATCTAGCAGTCTCACAGGCTGCTGAGCTGTGAGTGCAGCATTTGTGTGGAAGTTGTTAAAAGTGCGTGCCAACAGAGAAGAATCTGAAATAAGTACCCAGTTGGACAACAAGCAGAGATTTCACATAGTGAGCTTCAGACAAAAACAAAACAAATGTGAATATCTCTGCAAAGGAGCGACGCAGGACAAAATGGAAAAAAATTTCACAATCAGGGGAGCTTAGGGATTTCTACAATGTAAGGCTACTTTCACATTAGCGTTTTTGAACACTGCGTATACTGCGCATGCAGAAACGCATGCTAACGCAGAGATTTTCATCCGCATGAGCGTACACAACACATAAAAAAACACAGCGCATGCATGCATTTGTATGCATTTTGGCATGCGTTTGCTTTTTTTTTTGCGCATGCGTTCAATATTTCCAGGAGTGTTTTCTTGAATTTTCAAGACAAGCCACTCCCAAAGGGCATGTCTTAAGGGAAATCCCTTCCTGGGCATGTGCTGTGTGTCATACGCATGCACATCAAACGCAGTAATGTGCAAGCCATTGCGCACCAATGCACACCCATAGAGAATAATGTGTTTTTGTACGCACTCGTGCACATGCTTGCATATTTTTCAGTCATCAAAAAATGCAACATGTTGCGTTTCTACAGGCACCAAGACACCACGCACAGAGACGCATACGCAGACATACTGACTCCAACGCAGGTCCCTGCGTTCACCTGCGCACACCATGTTAAAGATATGTGTGCAATACATTGCGGATTTTAAAAGAGAACTACGCAGCATACTCTGCGTTCAAAAATGCTAATGTGAAACTGGCCTAATTTAATCAAGTTTTTCAGCAGGTCCTCTTTAATGGAATGAAGAACTGTGGAATATTATGTATAAAAGGCATGAGAACACCCAGCAATGTCTGCAATTTTGGAGAATCTCTGACCCAAGTCATCTAGTCATCACAAACTGGTCTTTTTGAAGCTTCACAGATCATTACACTTGCTCAGTTTTCCTAAATTCAACACATCAACTTCAAGAACTGATTATGAACTCTAAATATATCCCACATGTGTTTAGGGTGTTACCGTCACGCAATAATCAGTATTTTTTCGACTTCACCTGTAATTGGTGTAATGTTATGTATGAGATACATATGTGAGTATATACAGTGCCTTGTGAAAGTATTTAGCCCCCTTGAACTTTTCAACCTTTTGCCACATTTCAGGCTTCAAACATAAAGATATAAATTCTAATTTTTTGTGAAGAATCAGCAACAAGTGGGACACAATCGTGAAGTGGAACGAAATTTATTGGATATTTTAAAGTTTTTTAACAACTAAAAAACTGAAAAGTGGGGCGTGCAATATTATTCGGCCCCCTTGAGTTATTATTATTATTATTATTTATTTATATAGCGCCATTATATTCCAAGGCGCTTTACATGCTAAAAAGGGCAGACTAGGACAAGTAACATAGTAACAATACAAGTAACAATAAATGTTGACAATTTGGTCATACAGATACAAGAGGGGAGAAATCCTGTCCACAAAGGCTCACAGTCTACGAGGGGTGGGTGGGGATACAGTGGGAGGGGGAAATTCCAGTCATGAGGCGGTGTGGTGGACCGGGTTTTATTGCAGGTGGTAGGCTTGGCGGAAGAGGTGGGTCTTCAGGCTTCTTTTGAAGGTTCCCAGGGTAGGAGAGTGTCTGATGTGTTGGGGCAGTGAGTTCCAGAGTCTAGGTGAAGCACGGGAGAAATCCTGTATGCGGTTGTGCGAAGAGGAGATGAGGGGGAAGTAGAGGAGAAGCTCTTGGGAGGATCGCAGGTTGCGTGAGGGTAGGTATCGGGAGACCATGTCAGATATGTATGGAGGGGACAGGTTGTGAATGGCTTTGTATGTCATGGTTAATGTTTTAAACCGGGATCTCTGGGAAGTAGGGAGCCAGTGCAGGGCTTGGCAGAGGGGGGAGGCAGGGGAGTAGCGGGGAGACAGATGGATTAGGCGGGCAGCGGAGTTCAAGATAGATTGGAGAGGTGCAAGGGAGGTATTGGGGAGGCCGGTGAGCAGGAGGTTGCAGTAATCGAGGCGGGAGATGATGAGAGCGTGAATAAGGGTTTTAGCAGTGTCGTGGTCAAGGAAAGTGCGAATCCTATAGATGTTTTTGAGCTGGAGACGGCAGGAGGTGGCGAGGGCCTGGATGTGGGGCTTGAAGGAGAGGGAAGAGTCAAGGATAACCCCGAGGCACTTGGCATGGGGGACTGGAGAGAGAGAGCAGTCGTTGACGACGATGGATAGGTCAGGTAGTGAGGGGGAGCGTCTTGGGGGAAGACTATGAACTCTGTTTTTGTCCATGTTCAGCTTAAGGAAGCGAGCAGAGAAGAAGGATGAGATGGCGGACAGGCAGTGTGGAATTTTGGATAGAAGGGAGGTGATGTCAGGACCAGACAGGTAGATTTGGGTGTCGTCGGCGTAGAGGTGATATTGGAGGCCGTGGGACTCAATGAGTTGCCCTAGGCCGAGAGTGTAGATTGAGAACAGTAATGGTCCAAGAACCGAGCCCTGGGGGACCCCGACAGATAGGGGGTAGGGCGAGGAGGAGTGTGGGAGTGGGTGACGCTGAAGGTGCGGTCCGTTAAGTATGAGGAGATCCAAGAGAGGGCAAGGTCCGTGATGCCAAGAGATTCCAGGATCTGTAGTAGAAGGGAGTGGTCAACAGTGTCGAAGGCGGCTGACAGGTCGAGGAGGAGGAGAACAGAGTAGTGGCGCTTGCTTTTGGCAGTCAGTAGGTCATTTGTGACTTTGGTCAGGGCTGTTTCAGTGGAGTGGAGGGGTCGGAAGCCAGATTGCAGGCGGTCAAAGAGGGAGCAGGAGGAGAGGTGAGAGGACAGCTCAGAGTGGACATGCTGTTCAAGTAGTTTAGAGGCAAAAGGGAGGAGAGATATAGGGCGGTAGTTGGAGACAGTTGTGGGATCGAGGGAGGGTTTTTTGAGGATGGGTGTGATCAAGGCGTGTTTGAAGGCTGAGGGGAAGGTGCCGGTGGTGAGTGATAGGTTGAAAAGATAAGTTAGGGCTGGGATGATAACGGAGGTGAGGTTGGGAATGAGGTGGGATGGGAGCGGGTCTTGGGCACTGGTGGTGAGGTGTGATTTTGACAGGAGGGAGGAGAGCTGGTCTTCAGTTATAGGGGGGAAGCAGTTGATGGAAGTAGAGGGCAGTATAGGTGAAAGGGGAGGCTGTGGGGACAGTGGATCAAAGCTGTCTCTGATTCTGTCAATCTTTTCTTTGAAGAAGGAGGCAAAGTCTTCTGCAGAGATAAGGGGAGAGGGAGGGGGAGCAGGCGGGCGGAGTAAGGAATTGAAGGTTGAGTTAATAATTTGTGGCGCCACCTTTTGCTGAGATTACAGCTGCAAGTCGCTTGGGGCATGTGATGAACTGTGTTGCTTTTACTCCAAACATATCGTTTTGCATTGTGGCCAAAAAGATTGGTTTTGGTTTTATCTGACCAGAGCACCTTATTCCACATGTTTGGGGTCTCCCAGGTGACTTGTGGCAAACTTCAAACGAGACTCTTTATGGATATCTTTGAGAAATGGCTTTCTTCTTGCCACTGTCACACCCCAGGGCCTGAGTACTCAGATCACGGGTGTTAATTTTGGATGATGTTAGCGGTGGACGGTGACCGGGCCCGTGGCCCTGGTGGACCCTCAAAAAGGGGTTTAGTGAAAGAATTAAAATAAGAATAAAATTAAATGTTCATGACGCCACATGCGGTGTCTGGTGATGGCACCAACACTGCCAGCAGACCTCTGGGGACGATGGGTAAGCAGCCGAATGATGCTGCTTCCCGCAGGCGGAGCGTAGTCGCCAGGGCAGATCTCAGTAGTACTGGTTGTCATAGTAGAAATGAAAAACAGGAGACCTTGTCCTGCACGGGTATATACTGGTGACTTTCAAGCTGTTCACAAGGTACACAGTTACGAGTAGCTGGCCGGGTAGTCAACAAAGGATGCAAAGTCTCTCTGAGGCCCCCAATGATGTTCCTTCAGGTTTCTTCCTCTGTCCTTCTCACTCACTGCACTCTCCTAACTTCCGTGTGTGGCCCTGCACGGAGCCCTCTTCTTACCATACCCACGGGTCTGCTAGAGTTTACCCTCCTCTCTAAGGGGCTTAAAAAACCCTGGACAGAGATCCTGGTGGGGACGTGCCTTGGACCGGGTCGTGGCTATCTGAAGGCCCACAATGGTCTGGTTTGGCGGCTCAGGGATAGACACCTGCACCACACTTGGAGCCGGTCCTCTGTTTTGGACTGGGTTCCCTCCGGACCGATTATCAGGACAGTCCGGCACCGGGCTTGCTCAAGCTAGGGATCCCCCTTCTGTCTGGGAAGCCTTCCTTTACCGGCACCCTCCAGTTCACTCTCCTCACGACTCTCCAACTGTTTGTCTCTCCTTTCCGCTCTTTTTCTCTCCACCTAAGCTCCTCCCACAGGGATCGGTTACCATGATAACGGGATTTGCCAATTGGTCCCCTAGCTCTAAGTGTAAGAATGCGTGGATGAGGGTCTCAAGTTTAACACTACCATCCTCTGGTGACCGTGATGCCACACACACTTATCTGGGTGCAGTACCCCTTCTGTGGTGCACTGACCAGTGGGGCGCCACACCACTCTCCCATAAAGGCCAGATTTTTGCAATGTACGACTGATTGTTGTCCTACGGACAGACTCTCCCACCTCAGTTGTAGATCTTTGCAGTTCATCCAGAGTGATCATGGGCCTTTTGGCTGCATCTCTGATCAGTCTTCTCCTTGTTTGAGAGGAACGTTTAGCGGGATGGCCGGGTCTTGGTAGATTTGCAGTGGTCGAATACTCCTTCCATTTTAATATGATTACTTGCACAGTGATCCTTGAGATATTTAAAACTTGGGAAATCTTTTTGTATCCAAATCCGGCTTTAAACCTCACCACAACAGTATCTCGGACCTGCCTGGTGTGTTCCTTGGTCTTCATGATGCTCTCTGCACTTGAAACAGAACCCTGAGACTATCACAGAGCAGGTGCATTTATACGGAGACTTGATTACACACAGGTGGATTCTATTTATCATTACCAGTCATTTAGGACAACATTGGATCATTCAGAGATCCTCACTGAACCTCTGGAGTGAGTTTGCTGCACTGATAGTAAAGGGGCCGAATAATATTGCACGCCCCACTTTTCAGTTTTTTGTTAAAAAAGTTTAAAATATCCAATAAATTTCGTTCCACTTCATGATTGTGTCCCACTTGTTGATTCTTCACAAAAAAATTAGAATTCATATCTTTATGTTTGAAGCCTGAAATGTGGAGAAAGGTTGAAAATTCAAAGGGGCCAAATACTTTCACAGGTCACTATATACACAGTATGTACCACAATATATACACCCACACAGCTCATCCGTGGGGAATGAAGACTTCATATAGGAGATTCTTTTGCATTATCACCGATTCCTTTCTATCCGTCGCATACATCATTGTAACAGGCAGCTCTCATTTGACATAAATAGCGCAGCCACTTAATGGAGTATTTCAATTCATTTACAAAGAGGAATATCAGGTCACGCAGCTTACTAAGTGATACTAAGTGACAGTGACAGGATCCACCGACTGGAAGTCCCCCGAGCGTTCTTAGAAAGCGTATCACGCAACTTCAAAGCTCTTCAAGGGACACGGGCATTTTCCACATAAGAGAGAGCATCAATCTGTGAACAGGAATAAATGCGACCATTCCCATCAACCCATTAATTATGATGAGCGAAGGATGTAAAATATGATGGCTCTTCTATTCAAATTTAATATACATTATTTTATTTTTTATTGTCATTTATCCTTGGTACGGCTTCCTATATGTGGCGAGTGCATAAGACAATGATGTATTTCTTTGTACGGTGTCTCAGATGAGGACTCAATCACATCGGATATTTCATATAAACATGGATAAAGAAATATTCGCTTTATTTTCAGTTCTATTGATATCTGATAGTTCCTTTTAATACATTTTTGGAGGACATTTTTAAAGGACACGAGGCTATACAGATGGGAGGAATTAGGCTTTTTTGCATATTTCCTCTTGCATTGTCGCCTCTTTTATTTTTAATTTGAGATTGTATTCAGGGGAAAAGCAAGGACATTGATTATCTTGTATTCAACCCATGAGTGCAACTGTTTAACAACCTTGATACTGAATAGACTTTCAGATGACTCTTCAGCAGTCAGATCTTGTGGATACATTAAGAGGAATCTGTCAGCAGGATTTCACCCCCAGCCTTGACAGTAACTTGCTCAAAAGAATTCATTTAAACACCTTGTAAAGATCTGTGGACTGTCCCGATTCTACTGCTTTTTTCCGTTTTGCGCTGCGTTGCTCTATTGAAGAGATATTCACATTTGTTGACTTCAGAGAACTGTATGTGAAATCTCTGATTGCAGACCAACTGTGTGTTTCTTCAGTCTTGTCTGGAGGTGTACACTTTCAGTCCTTCTTTTCATACATATATTTATTCACATATATGGTCCCATTAATTCTACATCACTTACTGAGAAATCAGCATTTGAATATTGATATATGTATCGCTGAAGAACTGTTGGTAGATTAGAAGCCTCAGTCACTCCAGCTCTATCCCCGCCTCCTCCTTCTTGATTGACAGCCTCTATGTTGTGTGACCAGGCAAAGCAGCCATAAGTCAAGCAGGAGGAGGCGGTGCTGGATGGAGAATAGAGCTGGAGTGACTGAGGCTTGTATAGAGCCCAATTTCTATATCAATATAAACACTGATTTTTCAGTAACAAAGGACAGACTGGCCATAAGTGGAAAAAACGGTTTTGTGTGTATCATTAATGTTCTCTGAAAAAAGGCCAAAAAAGCAAAAAATCGGCAGGGGTATGTAAACTTTTGAGCACAACTGTTAATGTATTACAGGACTTGTCTTTGAAAAAGCTACATGCACATATAAATAGTTTTGGGTGTGACGTTTTGCTGACAGACTCAATTTAATCACAATTGGCCTACATTTATTAATCAAAACTAGTTCCTTCTGTAAACTAAACCTAAAAAAGTTTAAATTACGACAGCATACATGTTTTTGTGAGTGCATGTATATACTACTAGTGCATCTCAATGGATTAGAATATCATAAAAAAGTGAATTTATTTCAGTCATTCAATACATAAAGTGAAACACATACCGTATATACTCGCTTATAAGCCGAGTTTTTCAGCCCAAAAATTAGGCTGAAAAGTACCCCCCTCGGCTTATACGCGAGTCAATACGGCAGCCCCAGTAATCCAGGGCCCCCCAGCCTTGCTCCGGTAACCTGTAAAGTAAAATATACTTATCACTGTCCCGCTGCCGTCCGCGCCCGCCGCTGCTGACATAGCGATCCTCCATCTTCATGCGTCTTCTTCCAGTTTCCTCTGTTCGTCGCCGGCAATGACGTCATTGCCTGCGACGAACAGAGGAAACCGGAAGAAGACGCATGAAGATGGAGGATCGCTATGTCAGCAGCGGCGGGCGCGGACGGCAGCGGGACAGTGATAAGTATATTTTACTTTACAGGTTACCGGAGCAAGGCTGGGGGCCTGGATTACTGGGGCTGCTGTATACTACCGCTGGGCTGCTATATACTACCACTGGGGCTGTGGGCTGCTGTATACTACCACTGGGCTGCTGGGCTGCTATATACTACCACTGGGGCTGCTGGGGATGCTATATGCTACCACTGGGGCTGCTGTATACTACCACTGGGGCTGCTATATACTACACTGGGGCTGCTGTATACTACCACTGGGCTGCTGGGGCTGCTATATACTACCGCTGGGGCTGCTGTATACTACCACTGGGGCTGCTATATACTACCACTGGGCTGTGTATACTACCACTGGGCTGCTGTATACTACCACTGGGGAGGCCTGTATACCACTGGGGGGGGCCTGTATACCACACTGCTGGGGGCTGTATACCTGTGCTGCGGTCCACCCTCGGCTTATACACGAGTCAATAGGTTTTTCCAGATTTTTGGGGCAAAAGTAGGGACCCGGCTTATACACGGGTCGGCTTATACACGAGTATATACGGTATATTATATAGAGTCATTACACACAGAGTGATCTACATTGTGTGCAGAATTATTAGGCAAGTTGTATTTTAGAGGATTATTATCAACAGCTATGTTCTCAATCAACCCATAAGACTCATAAATGTCAAAGCTTAATATTTTTGGAAGTTGGAGTGTTTTTTTTTAGATTTGGCTATCTTAGGGTATGTGCACATCAGTCGTTTTTGCATCTCTGCAGACCGGCCGGGAACCGGTGGAGAATGGCAGAAACTGAGTTTTCTGAACTCGGCAGTGTCCCTCGTTTTGTTAGCGTTTTGCTAACGATTTGCGATCGGGTTATTAGCGTTTGTACAGCGTGTTCTTGGCGATTTCCTCGGCGTTTTTCTTAGCGATTCCCAACTGGTTTTTGGTGCACTTGTAAGCTAGATCCGCTGGAAAAACGCTAAAAAGAAGTCACTTGCTCTATCTTTGAAACGGTGGAAAACCGGTGGAAAAAGTGGAAAGGAGAAGAAAAAAAACGTTGTAATGTACACAGCATTTTCTAAAAGCCATTGACTAGCATGTTAATCCAACCGGTGGCTAGGATTAACAAAAATTAACATAAAACTCAGCGGAAAACCGCTGACGGAAAACGCTAAAAAACAGCCCACAAAACTACTGATGTGCACATACCCTTAGGAGGATATCTGTGTGTGCAGGTAACTATTACTGTGCAGAATTATTAGTGAACTTAAAAAAAACCAAATATATTCCCATCTCACGTGTTTATTTTCACCAGGTAAACTAATATAACTGCACAAAATTTAGAAATAAACATTTCTGACATGCAAAAACAAAACCCCAAAAAATTAATGACCAATATAGCCACCTTTCGTTATGATGACACTCAACAGCCTTCCATACATAGATTCTGTCAGTTTATGATCAACAGCCACCACAGCCTCCCAGACACTGTTCCCAGAGGTGTACTGTTTTCCCTCCCTGTAGATCTCACATTTTTGGAGGGACCACAGGTTCTCTATGGGGTTCAGATCAGGTGAACAAGGGGGCCATGTCATTGTTTTTTCTTCTTTTAGACCTTTACTGGCCAGTCACGCTGTGGAGTAGTTGCATGCATGTGATGGAGCATTGTCCTGCATGAAAATCATGTTTTTCTTGAACGATACGAACTTCTTCCTGTACCACTGCTTGAAGAAGTTGTCTTCCAGAAACTGGTAGTAGATCCGGGAGTTGAGCTTCACTCCATACTCAACCCGAAATGGTCCCACAAGTTCATCTTTGATGATACCAGCCCATACCACTACCCCACCTCCACCTTACTGGCGTCGGAGTGGAGCTCTCTGCCCTTTACTGATCCAGCCTCTGGCCCATCCATCTGGCCCATCAAGAGTCACTCTCATTTCATCAGTCCACAAAACCTTTGGAAAATCAGTCTTAAGATATTTCTTGGCCCAGTCTTGATGTTTTATCTTATGTTTCTTGTTCAAAGGTGGTCGTTTTTCAGCCTTCCTTACCTTGGCTATGTCCCTGAGTATAGCACACCTTGTGCTTTTTGATACTCCAGTAATGGTTGCAGCTCTGAAATATGGCAAAACTGGTGGCAAATGGCATCTTGGCAGCTTCACGCTTGATTTTCCTCAATTCATGGGTAGTTATTTTGCGCCTTTTTTGCCCAACACGCTTCTTGCGACCCTGTTGGCTATTTGCCATGAAACACTTGATTATCCAGTGATTACGCTTCAAAAGTTTGACAATTTCAAGACTGCTGCATCCCTCTGCAAGACATATCACAATTTTGGACTTTTCAGAGCCCATCAAATCTCTCTTCTGACCCATTTTGCCTAAGGAAAGGCATTTGCCTAATAATTAAGCACACCTTATATAGGGTGTTGATGTCATTACACCACACCCCTCCTCATTACAGAGATGCACATCACCAGATTTACTTAATTGGTAGTTGGCTCTCAAGCCTATACAGCTTGGAGTAGGACAACATGTATAAAAAGTATCATGTGATCAAAATACTCATTTGCCTAATAATTCTGCACAGTGTATTTCAAGTGTGTATTTCTGTTAATGCTGATGATTATGGCTTACAGCTAATGAAATCCCAAAGGTCTGTATTCTCTCTTCTTTCTCCAGAAAAGTAAGAGTCCAAAATATATTACTGGGATCTAGATACAAAATATCTGTTAAAATAAGAAATAGCAACACGGGATTTTGCTAAATAATTGATGTTTTCATGAAGGTGAAATCTAAAGCAAAATCCCTTGCACGTGTTGTCTGCCATTGCTCTAAACCGCAGGAAACTTGTGATCTCAAAAAAGTGCACGGCATCAGCATGACCCACACAGAGCGCCCTCCAGATAGCAATCATCACAGGAGTCTACAGCATGAGAGCCTGTTCAGACATGAAGTCCCGCTAGGCGGAAATCCAGTAAATGATTGCCTGCAGGAGGCAGGGAGGGAGCACCACTGGTGGTCTGCACCGTGAGCTGCAGGTGGTCAAGTGTCAACAGCTCCAGGAATAGAATATATGCTGCATGTGACTGCAGCGTGCCTGGATTATAATCTATGTATAAAACTGAGAACAAAGACTGCGACGTATCATACATTCATTAACTAAAAGGTAAGATTTGGTTTTATATAAATGAAATAAATGTTAATCCAGCATCAATAGGACTTGATAATTATATTTTCTGGATTAGCAAATGATCAGATGAAATTGTAAACTCACTTTTAAGGGCTGAGACCTGTCACCATTTTATACGAGGTTTGGGCTCAAGTTCGGGTCATGTCTCGTCCTGAACCTGGACTTTCTTTAAAGTCCATCCAGACCTGCGAACCTGGACATCTGCAGGTTTGCCCATCTCTACTAAGGACCATACAACATAAAACCTGTGGGCCCCGATCCTGCTCTACATTAAGGTCAGTTGACACGAGGTGAGGTTTTAATACTAGGGCTGTGGAGTCGGAGTTGGAGTCAGTATAAAATGGAGTGACTCCGACTCCTTGAATAAGAAATAGATTGGGCACAGTACTTCAATGCAGAATCTGCTGAGTCTTATGAATTATTATGTTCTATCCAAATGTGAACAAAGAAAGCCATGCACCACACAACCGACCAATGGCAATATATCACCCGATGTCTCCCTGAAGCAGCCGGCTTAACCGTGGTGCGACTCAAAAAAGCCACAAGTCTTTGTATAGCAAATAAGAAAAGAGAAACTGCACTCACTGGTTTACATCGGTGCGGGGAGGGGGTGCAGGAGCCGGACTACGGCTTGCCGTTTCGTAAAAATTTGTACTTACACGGGTCCTGTGGAAGTGCAAGTTTGTACATAATGGCAAGCCGTAGTCCGGCTCCCGCACCCCCTCCCCGCACCGATGTAACCCTGTTCTGAATAAATACAGCGAGCACCAAAAAACCAGTGAGTGTAGTTCTCTTTTTTTATTTGTTCTGTCTAAATATCTTGATTATTGTATCATAATACTTAAAAGCCTGAGATGACTAAAAAGATTCACAGCACCGTGGGTCCCGTCTACATTGAGGTCAACTGACACAAGGTGAGGTTATAATGCTGAGGTATAGGATCATCTCAATTTGGGTACACCTTGTTGTGGTGTATTATTACTATTTATTTACTGCAGTGTATCTTAGGTTTTGTCTGTTAAATGACGGTGTGAACTTTCTCCAATACGTGCATGTATACCAACTTATACTCTGGATCATAGGCAAGTGTACACTCACTTTTAAGTTCTAAAGACCATGCAATCTAAAACCGGTTCATCAGAGATGACTAAAAAGATTGACAGGCCTGTGGTCCAGCGGCCACATCAGTAGTGTGACCCTCCTGCTAGCTGCAACATTCTTGGAGTCTTTTCAGATTCGGACATTTTCATTAGTGATGAGCGAGTAGTAAGATATTCAGGTTCGGATAGCTCTAATACTTTGAACTGCATCAATAATCGGATCCAAGTGATTTCCCATTGGCCAGGGTCACACATGAGTCCTGGATCCAATAAAAGCATCAGTTTTGTGAAAAACGCATGCGTTAATGGATCCATAGGCTCCAATGCAAAAAACGCAATTTCAAAAGTGCACTAAAAAACGCTATGCAGTATGGGTGCAGTAAAAAAAGCATGCATTTTTTTAACATGGGGCCCTATGGGAAAACATAGAGGTACCATGTGTTAACGCTTGCATTTTTTAGATACAAAAATTGCATTTTCCAAAAACTGAATCAGGTTTTGGAAAAGGCAGAAAAATTGATGGGCATGTGTGACCCCAGCCAATGACCTGCATTGGATTCGTTACTTATCCAACGTATTCGATTAGTGCTGTCCAAAGCCGAGGATCTTACTACTTACCCATCACTAGTTATTACATAATGACACCACGGTGACCTACTAACTGGAAAAGGGTTCTGGGAATGTTGCAGGTAGGAGGTTAGTAGCGCTCTGGTCTGGCAGCCATGAACTACCATTGTGGCCTCTGGATCAGAGTCCTGTGCATCTGTTGGCTCAACGTTGTGAAACATACATATAAATCTTAAGGATAGGCAATCAGTATAAAAGTTAGAAATGTTAAAACAAAAAAAATGGTTTAAATAATAGGACATTTTCTGATGCAATTTTCTAATTTAAGAATAAATTCTATAAGTCTTCGCCCACTTTTACAATCAATAATTTTCTTTTTCCGCCAGTACATTAATAAATAGAATGAGGCAGTTTTTATAAAATCCTTTCATTAAAATACCCTCCCACTGTAGCTCTCAGCCTTCACGGTCGCGGACTCTCTTCCGTCTGTGCTCTGCTTCTTGCTGAGCTACTAAAAAAAGGTGGACATATGTGTACATTCTCTAAAGTCTGGATGTGCCATCGTAAAATGAGCTGTATAATACTTCACAATCACATACCAAGTGTTACACCATACAGAAGAGTCTAGGTGCCTTCATGACAGCTTAGATGTCGGCGGCTTGCGCTTCATGGGCCGGAAGTCATATGTTATGGGGTGGCAGGTTGGAGACAGATCAGCGTGGTAATTGTGGTCCATGCTCTCTTATTGGTCCGGGAAACATATATTAAGTAGCCCTTACGGATGTCCTCACACACCCCTAAAGAAGAAAACATTGAAACGTGCGTTGGGCACGGGACGGGATACCCATGGCACTCATATACACAGGTACTATACTGCCAACATGAATATAAACAAATACATATGACAAGTGGGAGATATGCATTTTTAATGTATTCTAATATGATCCATTCTTCACTAATTGCCGTACATTAAGCACAGGTTTGAAAACAGAGACACCAATTATGCACTATAGTGTATTGGCAATTGATCCTTGCTTTGGTCATAAATAGGTGGATCTGCATTTTGTAATGCACAATGATAATTAATGTATACTGATTGAGTGTATAAGGTGTTCCCCTCCCTTATATACCCACATGGTATTTTTTCCTTGAACTAATTAAAGTGATTTTTTAAAATTCAATATTAGTGTGAGTCATTTCTGTCACACACTTAGTTGGCGCTGACATTGCTGGATGCTGTTGTGTATGTGTTTGTCTTTAAGAGCTGCATGGGTGATAGTTGTGAAGGTCCTGGCCTCCTGTTTTGTGCTCCAGAACTGCATTCACTATTAGGTTCAACTGCTGGTTGAGGGGTTAATGTGTGACTCACCTCAGCTCCCCTCCCCCTATCCTTTAAGTAGCTTCTCCTTCCACCAGGCGGTGCTGCTGATGGAGTTTCACTCTATGCTTGAAACCATGCTGTGCTGACCTGTGTGTTTGTGTGGCTGATGTCCTTTCTGTTGAAGTTGCTGTACCCCAGTTCTGTGGAGGGAGGTGAGGGGGAAATAGCGCAGGTCTGGTGGTGGAGTTTTAGGGAGAGGCTGGAGGCCCGAACCTTCTCACCTTTAGAGATACCTTTGGGATCAGGGCTCTTCAGGGTTCCTAGACAAGGGTCAGACTAGTCTTCCCTGGTCAACCTGCCTATTACTGCCATTCCCTCATCAGCATTCTCACTACACCGTGACAATATCACTGTAGAACTATTGGCTCACATAATTAATTGAGCTGATTGTAATGTGGGCTTGATTAATTTTAGTGAGCACCCAAAACAATATGGACTATTTTTGATGGTGTATACACTGTATATACTCCAAAGTCTTGACGTGCCACCGTAACATGAGCTGTATAATACTTCACCAAGTGTTACGCCATACAGAAGAATCTAGGTGCCTTCAGGTCCAACACGAGATTTAGAGCCAATTTCTTGAGAGTGAAATGGTACAAGGAAGATAGAACTAAGACAAGGCGCATTATAAATTACCGAGTCCAACTGGGATCAATTCTTTCTTGATGCAATTAAGAACCAACAGGATTTTCACAGCCACAGCGGGTTTCGGACCTTTCCTGCAAGCGTTATGCAGAAGTGAGATAGAAGATATTACTTATCTGGCAGGGTTCATAGAGCCTGTGCTCTGCCGATAGGAATCAGGGCATTTCATGTTTTGATTTTGTAAAAGGCTTTCTTGTTCCACCGAGCCTCTTACTGCTTATTGGCCTTTCTCCAAATGAAAGATTAAGAACGTGAAGAGTTCAGAGCGCGTTCTCAGCGTCCACAATCAATAGCACTCTTAGGTTCACGGCCCCATGATTTGGAAAAAAGCTGAGTACATAAAATCATTTCCTTGTGCCCAGGATTGCGTTGCCAAATGCATTCAATCAATAATCTCTTGGAATGAATAGGCGATTTGGAAAAGCAGCACATGTCGAAAAGTCCACATATTCATCATAAATGTGCTGAGGAGCCACAACTATTAACAGCCAGGCATGAACAATGCTAACAATGTGTGTCAGGACATGGCTGGCACAGAGGAATAACAGATGGCGGACCCAACCCTATGGCTTGTGTTATCAACATACCTGATCATTTAGCCTCCTAATTAACATTTCCTAAATATGAAAAACAAATATTTGTCATATGCTCAAGACTCAAAAGTAGCAGCCATTCTACAGCCCTAATCAATTTATCAATTGAGACTGCAGACGTAAAAGCTATTCCTATTAGCCAGGAAAAATCTGGGCTGCGAAGTCAGTAAACCAAACCTCCGACTTCATGACTCTGACTCCACCAAAATGGACACCGATTCGACCTAACAACTCGAAGTCCACAGCCCTGGTGCACAGTTGATAAGCCAAACCTCCAACTCAAACCAGGGCTTTACAGTCAGTAAGCCAAACGTCCAACTCCACCAAAATGGACACGGACTCCATGTGTCCGACTTCATAACCAATGCTGTGAAGTCAGTAAGCCAAACATCCAACTTTGATTCCAACTCGGACTCCTCAATTTCCCTGAATCTGACTCTGACTCCATCTAAAATGGACACTGACTCCAACTCCACTGCCCTGGTGTGCAGTCGGTAAAACAAACCTCTTTCTCTTCAATTTCCTGAATTTGATTCAGACTCCTCTGTCCGCTGCTTTTTTTTGCGGCCGCACCTGCCACAACAGCACTTGCCGTACCTGCCACACATTACCGCAAGCCCCATACACAATGCATGGGGGCTTGCCGCAAGTGCGGCCGTTAGGCGGGTCCCTCGTCAGATTCGCTTTTTTGTCCGGATCCGCCGGATCCGGACAAAAACGCCAGTCTGAAAGGGGCCTAAGTGATACATTGTTGGATTCAGGGCCACTTCGCCTAAATCATGCTGCTCTCAGATAAGGTAGCAAAAACCAGCTGACAGATTCCCTTTCAGTTGTCAGAATTTACTCTACGTGATGTTTAGGGTGTGTTGAGAAAACAGAGCCATACAATTGTCTTCTGAAAATCCTTCTGTGTTACAGATACAGAAAGGCTGCAGCTGCGTATCCCTCCAGCCTCTTATTCACTGTATCAAACTAGACACATTGATAGATGACTGAGGAGTTTTCTGAACTGATTTATGAGTCAGAGAGAATTTTCAATGTCTACATATTAAAGGAAATCTGTCAGGCCAAATATCCATATGTAACTGCTATCATTTTCTAATCCTTTTCTCTAAACTCTATTTATGTATTTCTATTATTTATGCTTCCCTCCTATCCTCTGTAAATGTCAAAATAAAAGATTAATTCCCTCTGTCAATTACAGTGAGCTCTCTGCTGCCCACTCCCCAAGGAATGAATATTCATGCTTCATGACACTGCACTGCCTCTCCTCTCTGATCTGTCTGTTGTGTGACTTATTCACAGCAGACAGAGAAGGGAGGGGGGGAGTTTAGCTGTAGCTCTTCATGTCATTGTGTGTATAACACATATGTGCAGTCTGAGATATTTCTATGAGATTATAACAACATTTGATCATTTGCTCAGCAGATACACATATTACATATGTCTACAGGAAAACCAAAGTTCATATATACACATAGATATCTTACAGGCTGCCGCACAAAACATCTCCCCCTCCCAGCACAGAGGGGAGGGAGTGAACACAAGCCTGGATGGGTGTGGATAATTAGATAACACTTATACAGGAATTGGACTATTCGGTTAGAAATATAATGGAGAGGACTAATGCAGGAGCTTCCTGCAGGGTCTGAAAATGCTGATAACATGGAAACTACAAATGGTAAAATAATGGTTTTACATGTTTTAAAAAGATCTGCCCAGGCACTATTCAAGGGTAATATTAGTATGATACTGAAAAGTGACCTGACAGTGTCCCTATAAAAAGAACTAATACTACAATATGGGCCCATGAATGGTCTTGGTCAGATATTTCAGAAATTGCAGTAAGTGATCCCCCAGCCTCTATAACAGTATTCAGACATTTCCCTGCACTTTCCCTTCTCTCCACCTCATCTCTTAAGTTTCTGACACGGTTCCTCTCCTCTACATTCTTTACCCACCTAGTATTTTGAATACTAGCAATATTCAACCATCCTCCTTTCCATTTATTTCAATAGAGGATTCAAAGGTGAATATACTACCATGTCTAAATAGAGTTTGCTGAAATGGTCATTGTCGTTTGAACAATCATTGGATAAATCATTAATATATGAGAGTAGCAGAAGAAAAGTTGTCATATATCTTAATGGAGAAATCTGCTTCTTTCTCCACTTATGAGCCACTTCTTCCCTCCCTCCCTGCCTCCTGAATAAAACATCCAATCTGAAAATAAACACTGCTGAAATCCACCTTGGTCAAAGCAAAACAAACTGCCAGAGCAGTGAGGTGTCAGGTTACACCTCCTATCAAACTGTATGTAGTGGGATAAGATGTTCTGTGCTGGATTCACAGACACACAGCTCAGTACTGCAGTATAGAATATACGGTGCAGTATACATCCTCCATGTTGCTGCTTTTGTACGAGTCCTGCAGAGAAAATCAAGCTGGAATCCATCTGCATGTGCTGCGTGTATGAGACAGCATAGAAACTAGTCTTCTACCACCAGCTCAGAGACAACTGAAAATTAGAACTAGAGCAGAAAACTGGTGAAAAATGTCTTATACAAGTCATATGATGGCCAGAATGAGTGTTACACCTTGTGTACACACACACACACACACACATATATACACACACACACACACACACACACACCAGCTTATTGTGAAAAATTACCTAAATTCACATTGATGCTATGAGCACAGGGGCCCCGCATTTTTTATGTGATCTGAACAGTCAGAAATGAGACATTCCTGGATCTGACATAAGACCAGGAGATATGTGTGAGAGCAACAAGAGATATTTGCTGATTTTTTTGTAGACACAAGTTTGTTCTTGAAAAGAATTGCTGGATTTCATGTGAAATAATATTTTTTTTCATATCTGAAGAATGTGATTTCCTTTAGTTTTGCTGCAGTTAACACATTATGTGTCATAGAGCGGAGTTACTTTCATCATGTGGTGAGATCCCGGTAGAACACATGTTGTCCCACCTGCTCCTTTCTTTCACAATATGTCTACCTCTGGCAGTCACATCATTGATCTACACTTTGTATTCTCACATCTCATCTGGTAGTTTTCAGAGTAATCCGGCAGCACGGACAGTGCGAAATGGCCATGGGACATTAAGGACAAGTTAATTTAAGTAAAAATCATGCTAATATTCATCATCATGGTTTCCTGTTCTATGTTAGCCTCATCTATAGCTGTGATTCTATGAGTTAAAGCTAAATGAAAAAACTCAAAATAATAAATAAAAGCATTGACTGTCATCTCTCAGCAGGCTCGTGATATTTAAGCTGAGGACAGAATGCTGCAGGGGTTAAAAAACAAAAATCAACTGTGCCTCTCTTATCAGACTCTGTGCTATTGTTTACTTAAACTAAAGGCTTTATCACCTGGTGATTACCATTACAGGACTACTTTGGCACATACAGTCCAACACGCCCCCTCCTGATTGACACCTCACTGTCAATGTACAATCTCTACTTAAAGCCTGGTGTTGCCAGGGGCAGCTCTCCCAGCTAAAACTTAATGCTTTGTGTCAGACCCCCTGCAGCCAGTATAGATAGGGAGGGAAGAGATAGGGAGAGGGAGATTGAGGCAGAGAGATAAAGAGATTGAGAGTGGGATTGGAAGGAAGGAAGGAAGGAAGGAAGGAAGGGATCAGATATCATGAAATGCATTGGGAAGTGCTGTGTTTTGGTTGAAAAGCCACAGCAATAATTGACATGCTGCAGATTTTGCACAGATTCACAGCTTTGGCACAGGTTTTCCGAGTTCTATTCACTTTGCTTACCCTACACAGTTCCCCGAGTCTGACTCCCTCATACACAGCTCATGTTTAAGTGATACATTTATTGTAGTGCAATGTGAACATCAGGCTTTAATCATTATTATGATACAATAATCAAGATATTTAGATAGAACATAATAATAATTAATAATAATATTGAGCACATTCTGCATTGAACTCCTGTACTCTTGTACCCAATTCATTATATATTTTAGGAGTTGGAGTCAGTCTATTTTATACTGACTCCACCAAATGGGCACCGACTCCACAGCCCTGAATTAGAGAAGCAGCCAAGTGGACTTTGAAGCACAGTGTCGGGTAGTCCACAATTACATTTTTATTGTTCTGCCAGGAATTTTTAATACAAAGAGCTGTGGATGTGATAATATGCAAGATTTATATTATAATAATGTACTGCAAAAGAAGACATATATATATATATATATATATATATATATATATATAAAAAAGAATAAACAGAACAGGTATACTTAGCAAGATGGTGCAATCAGTCCTGAAAACCACAGTGCCCAACTGTGAGTTAAATCCAAAAAGCAAGGTCTGGGAACTTGCTGTCAACCTTATGGAGACAGCGAAGTACCGAAGGTGAGATTGTAAGCCACTTCCCTCCTCTCAGATATATGCAAATATGCAAATTTGCACTTCACTAAGGAAGTGGAGAAACTCCAGTGCCACATTTAAGCAGCTTCCTCAAAGTCATAATCGCTTTCCAACAAGCTTTTAATATAACTAAGGGATTTGTGCCAGATCAGAACCCCAAACTCAGCCAGATCAGAATATCCCACACACTACACTGATGAGGGGCAGGTACCCCGAAATGCAGCGTCTGTAGTTTGGGGTTCTGATCTGGCACAAATCCCTTAGTCATATTAAAAGCTTGTTGGAAAGCGATTATGACTTTGAGGAGCAGCTTAAATGTGGCACTGGTGTTTCTCCACCTCCTTAGTAAAGTGCAAATTTGCATATATCCAAAAAGCAGAAATCCAGGCAGCAAACAATTTGAATGCAAAAAACAGGCTTTAATGAGCCCAACCAGTGGCACAATGTTTCGGTTATGAGCCAAAGCAGAGCACGGATGTCAAGGTTGACCCAACCCTAAAGAACTTGGCATTGCTCGATTACATTAATTCATTTATTTGAATTAGTGTCATGTATGGTGCATGGATAATACCCACTTTTAATGATGTTCTAATACTTTAATATATTACCCTCTATTATATATTATAGCCGCGGCGACCAATCAGCACACTTGGTGCGTGTTTTAAAACATGCTTCGCTGATTGGTCGCTGTGGCCGGTGACGAAAAATCAGCGAAGCGGCGCGGCTTAAGAGAGAAATATGAATCCCACGCTGCTGATTGGTCACCGCTCTCAGCAGGAAATATGAAACACGCTTCGCTGATTGGTCGCCACCAGCCGCGGCGACCAATCAGCGAAGCGGAGCACGTCTTGGCAATCGCTGATTGATTGGTCGCCACCGGCTGGCACCAAGTGCACTGATTGGTTGCTGCGGCTGGCGGCGACCAATCAGCGAAGCGGAGCACGGCTTGGTATATTGGCGCGCAATTTGAACTGCCGCTCATAGTGTGATGCACTTTACTCCTGTTTACAAGGCTGCCACTCATAGTGTGACGCACTTCACTGCTGTTTACAAGCCTGTCAGTCATAGTGTGATGCACTTCACTCCTGTTTACAAGCCTGTCAGCCATAGTGTGATGCACTTCACTCCTGTTTACCAGGCTGTCAGTCATAATGTGACGCACTTCACTCCTGTTTACAAGGTCTGTCAGTTATAGTGTTCTTCAGTCACATTTACTTCACACGTAATGTCAGTGACAGTCTGAACTACTTCAATCACGTTTATTCAATGGGTTTAATTGGTCATAAACGCAAATGCGCCAATGACGATTACAGAAAAGCTGCAGAAGCAGCAAGACGACGACAACGTCGACACCAAGAGACACCACAACAAACTGCCGTGAGATAAGCCCAGGATGCAGAATACCATAGACAGTGTCTATATACCCGATGCGTTACAACATCTAGTGTATATATATATATATATATATATATATATATATATATATATATAATACTGAAATACTGCCTTCTTTTGCAGTACATTATTATAATATAACTCTTGCATATTCTAGAATACCCGATGCAATACACCATCTAGTATATATATGGTGTATATCTAGTATATATATATATATATATATATATATATATATATATATATACATATACTGAAATACTGCCTCCTTTTGCAGTACATTATTATAATATAAATCTTGCATACTATCACATCCATGGCTCTTTGTATTAAAAAGAACAGAACAATACAAATGTAATTGGGGAATTCCCAACACTATGTGCTTCAAAGTCTCTATAATAAAAGTTTACAGTATGATTCTCAATATTCTTTTATCTTCACACTTTGTGAAGGCTGAAAATAAGATTTATTCAGAAGATGAAAACAGATAAAAGTTAGCAGGGACATATATAAATGGTGACGGCATGAAGCCTAGGCTTTTCATCTTTGGGATAAGGTCAAACATGAAATCTAAGGGGAACAGCGGAGACAATCTTCACACAATGGCTCATCCTGGGACGCCGGTGAGCGGCTGCAGGACGGCAATCGAGCTGCAACAACCCTGAAAGCAGATTTATACACCTACTCCCCGAAAATGTATATCAAATACATTCTTTAAAATGAATATAAAGAAGTGTTCAATTATAATTAAATAAAATAGTAATTGTAAAATGAAAGGTATTCTACTCATATAAGCTTTGCTTCAATTTGTCAACAATTTCCGGATCTCTGATCGTAGTCAGTGATTGTAAACATTATATACATTCTGAGGCTTGAAATCAGTTCAAGTTTCAATAATTTTCTCCAGTTTACTCATTTCTCAATTAACCCCTTCATGACCCAGGAATTTTCCGTTTTTTTGGGTTGCGTTTTTCCCTCCCCTTCATCCAAGAGCCATGACTTTTTTTATTTTTCCGTCAATATAGACCTATGATGGCTTGTTTTTTTGCGGGACGAGTTGTACTTTCATATGCAATCATTTATTTTACCATATAGTGTACAGGGAAATTGCAAATAAATTCTAAATGCAGTAAAATTGCAAAAAAAAGTGCAATGACACGTTCACTATATGGTAAAACCGACATGACGGCGTGATGTCTCGCTTCGGTACGAGTTTGTAGACACCCAACATGTATACCTTTATTGGTATCTAGGTGGTGAAAAAAAATTCAGAAGTTTGAGAAAAAAAAAGACAGACTTTTTGCGCCATGTTCTGTGACCTGTAGCGTTCTCATTTTTCGGGATCTGGGGCTGTGTGATGGCTTATTTTTTGCGTCTTGAGCTAACGTTTCTAATGATACCATGGGGGGATCAGCAGCTTTGATCGCCCGTTATTGCATTTTATAACAATGTTGCGGCGACCAAAAAAACGTAATTTTGACGTTTGGACCATTTTTTACATTACGGAGTTTACGGCTCTCATTAACGGATTTAATACGATGATAGATCAGGCGATTCTGAACGCGGCGATACCAAACGTGTAATTTTTTTTTTTTTCATATTTTTATTGTGACTGGGGGAAAAGGGGGGAGTTTTGAACTTATATATATATATATATATATATACACTAGCTGTAGTACCCGGCTACGCCCGGGTTAATAAATAACTGCTGTTAGGTATAACAAAATAGAATTTGAATATGTCATATTAATGACCTGTAGGAAAATAGAAGCTGAGCTGTGATTGGTTGCTATAGGCAGCCTGATAAATCTCCAGCCAACAGTAAACCCTCCCCCTGGCCGGGCAGTATATGTTACCTCACACATACACATAATAGACAGCTCATGTGACTGACATCTGCCTTAATTCCCTATATGGCACATGTGTTGCACATTTGCTGTTTTTAATCAGATGTTTATTTTTGGAAATTAAAGATAGCACACGTATGAGGTGAGTTGTGTGAGGCGATTTGTGCACATCTGTGTCTGTCTGTGTGGTGTGTGTGTCCCTGGGGTGTGTGTGTGTGTCCTGTGGGGTGAGTGCATGCGTCCCTATAGGGTGTGTATGTATGTGTGTCTCTGTGTTGTGTGTGTCCCTGTGGGGTGGGTGCATGTGACCCTATAGGGTGTGTATGTGTGTGTGTGTCACTGTGGGGGGAGAGAAAGTCTGTGAGGTGTGTGTCTCTGTGCTGTGTGTGTCTCTTTGTGGTGTGTGTGTCCCGTGCTGTCACGTGAGCTCCGGAGATCCCGCGATACTATCGCAGGATCTCCGGAGCAGGCTCAGAACAGCGCGCTTCCCGCCGCGGCCGCCTTGGATCCCGCTGTCAGTGATTGACAGCGGGATCCAAGGGGTTAACAGCGCCGATCAGATCCCGGGTCCGATCGGTGCGGTTACACTGACATCTCAGCTGATCACATGAGCTGATATGTCGGCTGTTTGATGTGAGTTCCGTGCCGGAGCTCACATCAAACCCCTCTTACCGGCCCATGACGTTGTACGACGTCATAGGTCGGGAAGAGGTTAAAGGGACACTGTCACCAGGTTTTTGCCATCTCATCTGACAGCAGCATAATGTAGAGACAGAGACCTGATTCCAGCGACATATCACTTACTGGGCTGCTCAGTGTAGTTTTCATAAAATCACTGTTTAATCATCTGGAGATTAACATTGTAGGACTAATCAAGTAGTTCAGCACATTCATTTACTGCTAAATCTAAAGCAGAGAAAACTGTAATTTTATCAAAATGGCAACAAGCAGCTCAGTAAGTGACACATCGCTGGACTCAGGGTCTCTATCTCTACATTATGCTGCTCTCAGATGGGATGGCAAAAACATGGTGACAGATTCCCTTTAACTGCAGCCTGAACTGCCAATTGATATACACTACCAGGGGTCCCCAACCTGTAGCTCGGGAGCCCACATGTAGCTCGTTGCCTGTGGATGACTTCCAGCTTGTTGCATTAGCACTAGATCTATCGATGCTCAGATATTTTTTTATGCACAGTGACCATGCACTCAGCGGTAACGAACTGACAAGAGAATGCACGGTCAGTGTGCAATGTAAGAATAGCCGGCATGCAGGAAAAGCAGGCACCTCTCCCACTCCCTCCGAAAGTGGTGTGTCTTCAAGAGTATATACAGGTGCATCTCATTGAATTACAATATCATCAAATACTTATTTTTTTTCAGTAATTCAACACAAAGTGAAACACATATATTATATTGTCATTACAAACAGAGTGATCTATTTCAAGTGTTTAAGTCTGTAAATGTTGATGATTATGGCTTACAGCCAATGAAAACCCAAAGATCATCTTTGAAAATTAAACTAGTGAGGATGAAGGGTTAAAAATAGTGCTGCTGTATTCCACGAAACATCAAAGGGTGAATATAATATTGATTTATTAGTTAACGCGTTTCAGGGCTCTCTGAAACATGGCAATATGATATTGATTTGTCCTGAGGAAGGAGTCAGGGAGCCCTGAAATGCGTTGACTAATAAAATCAATATTATATTCACCCTTTGATGTCTCGTGGAATATGGCAGTGCGGTTTTTAACCCTCCATCCTCCCTCCTCTATATGCACCATGATCTGCTTTTATAGTGGTTGTGACTCTCACAACCACACAAGGTGAAGCCTCTGATAGCTATTTAGGTCATATTTTATCTCTCAGACCCTTCATCCTCCCTACTTTAATTTTCTGACCTTTGGATTTTCATTGGCAGTAAGCCATAATCATCAACTTTAACAGAACTAAACACTTGAAATAGATCCCTCTGTTTGGAATGACTATATGTGTTTCACTTTAGATATTGAATTTCTGGAATCAATTAACTTTTTGATGATATTCTAATTCATTGAGATACACCTTTAGCTTCAAGATTGTGTGTGCCGATCCCATGTGTGGCAGCAAGATTAATGGGAAGTAATGGTGGCATTCAATGTCAGGAAGGTGCTGCAACAGCTAATATAATGTAGGTATTATTGGTTTTCACATACTTGAAAACATGGTTACATGTGATGGAAAATTCTACAATATAAACTGATGACACTGCAAACACAAATCCATCTTACAAAGTAATGATGCAAGACGCACAAAGACGACTGTACAATGCAGAAATGTACAGACATATTCCGTACAGCTGAATCAACATGATCTTAACTGTTCGGCTCCTGCTGTTGCTCTTGGGAGAAAGAAATGTTATTTTTGCTGCTTATTCTTCCTGAAAATCGTGAGCAATTTTTTTTTCACATATTAGATTTGCTGCAAATAATGTATCAACACCTGCACGGTTTCCATCACAGATTGTGGAATAAATTGGCACAAGCTCACCTTCTTACAAAGCATACATCAATTAACTATAGTCATAGCCAAGTGCACATTGCTAACAACTATCTCTTAGATAATATGTTATGTCCCACATACATCACAGCAATCAAGAAATACCATTATTATCCATCTCCCTGTCTGGGATGTCAAGCCACGGCCCAGATGGTCAATGTAACATTTCTAGATTATGCCCCGAGTCTGTTAAAAAATGGATTTTCCCTCAGTGATTATTTTTACCTTGTATTGAGTAATGTGTATATGTAATTAATTTTGATACCGACTGACTGAATTTTTGCAGCACATTTATTACTTAAAAAAAAAAAATCTACATAAATTAAAGGGAATCTGTCAGGTGATCTCTAATTAATGGAAAACTCCAATAGGGCTTGGGCAGCCCTTTCAGAATCAGTAACTCATATTGCTATACTTTGTACAGTTATCTTGCTGTAAGCTCCGGAGAATTGAGTGTTGCAGGCCGGCTAGTCAAGTGTATGTAAATCCAAACTGACTATGCATTGCTCCCCCCACTCACTTCTCAGCAGTTACAGTGAAGACTTTTAAAGGGAACCTGTCCCTGGAATTAAGGCCCTACACTATCACTTCCTGTCCCTACACCTTCCTAGCTGCTCCCTATCTATCCCTATCTGTGCTAAAATGGCCCTATAAAAGATTAGAAAAATGAATTCTAACTTACATAAGTCCGTGAGTAAGGGGACTGAGAAGGCGGTGCCAGGCTCCATGTAGCACTCCTCCATGTGGCTGTGCACGCCCCGCTGGGCGGCATTATTGTTTCTTCCTCTCTGCCCCTCTATTTGGAATCTCCCGCCCTCTGGAAGCTCGTCATGCACTGGGCGCTACGTCACTTCTGGCCCGATGCATTATGGGGCCGATCACGGGATCAGCCTCAGTGCATTATGGGGGCGATCACGTGATCAGCCTGGCTTCAATAAGCGCATTGCGCATGCACAGAGTCGGGACGATCATGTGATCGGCCCCATAATGCACTGAGGCTGATCACTGATCGGCCCCATATTGCACCGGGCCAGAAGTGACGTAGTGCCCGGTGCATACGAGCTTCCAGATGGTGGGAGATTCCAAATAGAGAGGCAGAGAGGAGAAACAATAATGCCGCCCAGCGGGGCGTGCACAGCCACATGGAGGAGTGCTACATGGAGCCTGGCACCGCCTTCTCAGTCCCCTTACTCACGGACTTATGTAAGTTAGAATTCATTTTTCTAATCTTATAAAAAGGGCCATTTTAGCACAGATAGGGATAGATAGGGAGCAGCTAGGAAGGTGTAGGGACAGGTAGTGATAGTGTAGGGCCTTAATTCCAGGTGACAGGTTCCCTTTAATATCACTGATGCCATCACAGGAGAGGTGGGTGGATGTGCAGTGGCATGCAGCTGTGCATAATCAGTTTAGATTTACATACACTTGACTACCATCGCACAACACTGAATTCTCCAGGGTTTACCTCAAGGTAACAGGAGAAGGTAGAGCAATAAAAGTTACTGACCCTGAAAGGACTGTTCAAGCCATATTCAAGGATACCATTAGTATTGAACAAAAAAATCACTGACAGATTCCCTTTAAAAAGGAAAACGTTGTCCCCAACGAAAAATTTACTTTACAGATGTCAGAATGACAAAAAATAAAGGAAGAACAAGTACAGAATCGTCCATCAATCACTGGCGGAAGCTGAGTAATATTATCAGGAAAATCTTTGTAGGTATCAGCTAATTTAATTTAAATTCCACTTACATCTATGGTGATACAATATTACACAAAATTAATTGTAAAAATGTTGTTGGGTGAGGGTCAATACTTTTTCCAGCTAAAGTATATAACTAGTAGCCTATTCACAGTAGCCTTCCGCTAGAAGTATACACCTACATATACCTTCAACTGAAGGTACTGACATGCAAGACTGTGTAGCCACACAGTGGTATATTCTGCCCTTTGATCCCATTGCAAAATGTAACAAAAACATGTACAAGGATATCAGGGCTGTGAAGTCAGTAAGGCTAGGGTCAGACTTGTGTCTGGCCCTAGCCTGCTGCATCCGTTAAAAACTTAGTCCCAGGCAGGCAGAGCGCATAGCATTAATGGCAGGTAATGCTATGCGCCGCCTGCCTATGCATCGCTATGGTAACGTGAAGCTTCCCGCAGCCACCGGCTCCACTGAGAAGATCTTGCAGAGGTTCCTGTGCGCTCTGCAATAGCGCATATCTGGGTCTTCAGTGTACTCAGTGGAGCCGGCGAGTGCGGGAAGCATAAGGTTACCATAGCAATGCATAGGCAGGCGGAGCATAGCGTTATATGCAGTTAACGCTATGCGCCTCTGCCTGGACTAACGTTTTTAATGGATGCGCCAGGCTAGTCTGAGCCTTGCCTAAGCCAAACATCTGATTCAGATTATTCAATTTCCCTGAATCCAACTCAGACTCCACTAAAATGGACACAGACTCCAATTCCACATCCAGGGCAGTGAAGTAAGTAACCCTGACATCCGACTCACGCTCATTATATTCCCTGAATCTGACTCCACCCAAAATGGCCACCGACTCCACAGCCCAAATGGATATATTCTTTTTTTCTTTTTTTTTTTTACAGTGGTACAGTGTACCAGTGTAGTCTGTAGCAATTTTTTGGAAGGTTAAAAAAATGGCATGCCCACATGTGTTATAAACAAGGACAAAAGGATTCTCTTTTGGATAAATAGAGGACAATGGATACTTTCGCGCCATAGGTGAAATACTCTGACGCAAACATGAAATGAGATGGAAACATAAAAGAAAAGCGTGGTCAGAAGTGACCATGATAAAGGTATGTTACTGTCTCATTTCATCTTTGAGTTTGGTGGATGTGCTTGAAAAGTCCTTGTGGTATACACGAAACGTATCTATAGGCCTCTGTTCACCCGAAAGAAAACCAAAAGGGCATGTTCCAATGATCAGTGTTTGGAGTAGTTTGGACGCAGCATGTTGTTGCTGTGTCCAAACTGCTGCATTCTCGAATACAAGTACAAGGGATGGGATCCAGAGAATCCACTGTGTTTGTTTTCTCTGCAACGTAAACTGACATGCGGGGCATGACCTGAAGCTTGTCAATTTAGCGCTGCGGAGACATATACAATCCCAGCAGGCGAATGCAGGAAAAAGCTGCCACGCCCTGAACACTGACCATGATAATTAGTGGCTGCATTCACCCGCGGAGATCCCCAGCATCCCCGCAGGAGAGGGGACACCGTGTCCCTGGATGATGTGGACACTGCCCAAGAGATTCCTTTAGGCCTCCAAATAAAGAGAAGGAATTGGCACTTCTCAGTTATCACTCTGTAGAAATATGGACCTTGTTATAGAGGAATGGTTCCAGACGTCTTAGGAATCAAAGGGCGCGGAAAAGTCAAATTAATAATCAAAAAATTAAAGAAGACAAAAGTGGTATTCTCCATCCATAAGAAGACAAAATTTATTAGAAAAAAGTTTAATACATTAGGGAGGAAGGATGTACTGAGACGATGGCCGCTTCTTGTCCAACCCCTCTTCTATTCACCCAATAGAAGCCACAAGAGCAGTGGTGTAACTTCAAGCCCAGGGGCCCCGATGCGAAAGCTCCAACGGGGCCCCCAATTATTGGAAATCTTTAATAGTATTAATCTTTTTCTATAAGCCAAAGGGACTTTTGGGGCCCCCCCTTGGCTGCAATCGTAACCCCTGCACCTCTTGTAGTTACGCCCCTGCACAACAGAATTCCTTTTGGCCTCCGGCTTGGTGTACAGTATAGACTTTTTCTATACAGTGTGTCACTGTAAACATTGACTAAATTGTGGTTGAAGGTCTTTAATAACGGGGCCGATGGATAATTTAGGCCACTGTACACAGTGTCATAGCAGAGCATTCCATACGAGGTATATGGCAAAAATACTCAAGATGTAACTACCTAATGTAGGGCTTAGAAGTGACAGAGATTAATTCATATGCAAAATTTTTAGCATCCGCGTTTTATAAGCAGCTATGCAAATTGCAGAATAGAATCAATCATCTACCCATATTCTTGGAAGAACAGGTACGGTACTTTAAAAGGAATTACATAATACATTGCACCTCATCCATAAATATTACATACGTACATGCAAACACAGAAGAAGTAAAACAAGCACAATACGTTCATTTATATTCATATTTAGATTCATTGTACTCTGCAGGCATAAAATATTATGAGTAAGTAATAAGAAAGGTAATGTGCAAGGCATGAAAAAATGTCTAAATGTAAAATAGTTACCACCGTGCTTAGGTTGCAATTCCTGTATATCTTTTAATTTGCTTATTTCTATAGTAAATAATGGTGTCCCAACTGATTTTTGTTTTTACATGTCTGTATCATGTACATACAGACCATAAATGGCTTGTTCACGCCAGTAAAGTGGCTACACGTGCAGTCACCACCATGAGGCTGGTTTCACGTCCCGCATTCACTGCCCGAGTGTGTCTTAAGGCCCCGTCACACACTTCAACATCCGAGCGATCCAATCAACAATCCGACTTGACCTAGATCGCTTGAACTTCATTGTTTGATCGCTAGTGAGGTGTCACATGTACAGATATCATGAACTACACAGCAACGACTCCGCGCAAAGTGAACGATATTAGCAGTCATTTGGATGCCTATATTCCTATGTCCTGAATAGGCGAAGTCGTTAACGGTATTGTTATCAAGGTGTCACACACACCAATGCTGCAGGTTGAACGCACGACCAACGACTGATTTATGGTCCTGATCATAAACCTGCGATCAACGATCAGCCGACTTACCGGTGGTTGCGTCGACATGTCACATGCTACGACATCGTTTAAATGTCTCAAAACCCGTGATGTTTCAACGATATCATTAACGATATCGTAGTGTGTGACAGGGCCTTTAGGCTGACCTGGTGAGGTGGATCCACATATCCTCAGGTCCGGATGGAGACACAGACTCCGAGTATTGGAGCAACATGCAGAAAAGCAAGTGAGGACCGAAGAATTGTCACATGGAGACCAGAGGAAGACAGATGTAAAGAAGATATAGCCAGTCCGGAGCCGCATTCAGAGATAAGCAAAGGAACCATAGATGTATAGCACTGCTAAATGTAGAGTATGAATAATGTCCAGTACAGTCTGTGAGATAATGTGGCTAATGAATTATGCAGGAGATGGCAAATAACAGGTAGCCGGCAAGGTCGAAGATGTGCAACAACTTAGAAGCCTTATACGATGAATGCACCAAGGGTGAGGCACGCTAAACACAGGATTAGGAGTGTTAGGAATTGCTGTGTGTTTCAGTGAACATTAAGAGATTTAGGGAGATGATGTCATAGAGCCCCACCAGGCAACTTGGAAAACCCAATGTGAAGCTCAACAGAGGATATTGGTCCCTTCAGAAGGAATCAGAAGTCTATATGCCCGGGACTATTGTGTAACAGTATAAAGCGTTATGTCTGAGCAGCCGTGAGTGTCCTAACCCCTACTCAACAACCTTGATGGTGAATATAAAAGACTGTTGAGTTTTGGTCAGGAGACTCTTGGCAGGTCCAGGCTAAAACTTGGGTTGCGAATGTTGAACATGTGAATCTGGTGTTCGAAAACAACAATTGAGTTTATTCATAAATCTTTTTTTTTAATTCCTATGTCCACTGACTAAACAAGAGAAATTAAATCAGACAAAAGATGTGAGCACCGTATATATTCACGTAGAAGCAGAGTTTTTCAGCCCAAAAATTGGGCTGAAAAGTCCCCCCCTCGGCTTATACGCGAGTCACTGTATACAGTATACACTGTATACAGTGTATACAGTATACAGGCCCACCCCCATCAGTATACAGGCCCCCCCTTGGTGCACAAACCTGTAAAGGAAGAGATTAGTATACTTATCACTGTCCCGCTGCCGCTGTCCCGCCGCCGTCATCGCGCTCCTCCGTCTTCATCCGTCTTCCTCCGGTCGGCGCAGACAATGACGTCATTGTCTGCGCGCCAGAGGAAGCCGGAAGACGCTGGATGAAGACGGAGGAGCACGATGACGGCGGCGGGACAGCGGCAGCGGGACAGTGATAAGTATACTAATCTCTTCCTTTACAGGATTGTGCACCAAGGGGGGGCCCTGTATACTGATGGGGGGGGCTGTATACACCTCTGGGGCTGCTTTATACACCACTGGGGCTGCTGTATACTACCACTGGGGCTGTATATACCTCTGGGGCTGCTGTATATACCATTGGCTGTATATACCTCTGGGGCTGCTGTATACTACCACTGGGGCTGCTGTATACTACACTGGGCTGTATATATCTCTGGGGCTGCTGTATACTACACTGGGCTGCTGTATACTACCTCTGGGGCTGCTGTATACTACCACTGGGGCTGTATATACTCTGGGTGCTGTATACTACCTCTGGGGTATATACCTCTGGGGCTGCTGTATACTACCACTGGGGCTGCTGTATACTACCACTGGGGCTGTATATATCTCTGGGCTGCAGTATATACCTCTGGGCTGCTGTATACCTCTGGGGCTGCTGTATACTACCTCTGGGCTGCTGTATACTACCACTGGGGCTGCTGTATACTACCACTGGGCTGCTGTATACTACCACTGGGCGCTGTATATACTCTGGGGATGCTGTATACTAACCACTGGGGCTGCTGCTGTATATACCACTGGGGCTGCTGCTGTATATACTACTGGGGCTGCTGCTGTATATACTACTGGGGCTGCTGCTATATACTACCACTGGGGCTGCTGTATATACCTCTGGGGCTGCTGTATACCACACTGCTGGGGGCTGTATACCTGTGCTGGGGTCCACCCTCGGCTTATACACGAGTCAATAGGTTTTCCCAGGTTTTTGGGGCAAAAGTAGGGGGGTCGGCTTATACACAGGTCGGCTTATACACGAGTATATACGGTAATTCTTGTACCATGTCAATGATAGCAGTGTGGAGGTGAAGCAGACAAATGACCGTATGTACCTAATATGAAAGATCGAGCAATAGGTAAACAATGAATTTTTCATTTAACCCAAATAAAAAGAAAACTTTTCTCCTGTTGGCTTCATCCTCAGAAGCAATTACAGGACTGATAAAGCTGTTCTACAGCTTTCTTTTTTTCAGAACAGAATCAAAGACATATCTATATGTACTCACAAAGCAAATATTGGATAAGACAGATATTATTGTTAATAAAAGAGATTAAAGTATGGTGAAACACATTTATCCCAACTTTCTCTTCCTAATTAGCACATCAAAGCAATCAGTCTATGGAGCGAGTGAGAATACAGAAGATATCAATTATAAAACAACTAAGGAATGTCTGGGATCCTGCATTTCCATATTTCTAGACTTAAGACAAGCCTCACAAGTCAAGGTAATAAGTCTAGATGTAATTCAGACACTGATTTATTTCTGGGAATTAAATACGGCTTCAGTGTTTGCCATCCAAACAATTCGTCAAAACAGTTAAAGCATAAAAGACTAATAGGACAGTGATACCTCCCTCCTGCCCTGACATATATTCTACAGGAGTGACGGGAACATTAGAGAAATGTTGAATTAACAATGGCCATATACCTTCAGTGGAACGCTCATAAGGCTGACATTTATTCCTCCCGCCTCCCATATACATACGGTATATATGCATGCTCAGCTCAGCAGAGCGTCCCTGTGTCATGAATGGAGTAAGGGAAGTAACACACTCTGAACAGATTTCTTTGTTGTTGGTTATATTTCCTAAAAACAAAAGGATTAGAAATTTGGGAATGTAGAAATCCAATTTCCCTTTTCTTGTATTCCCCATCAAATTAAAATGTAGACGCCACCTTTATATTATTGGTCCAGTCGATATCTGCCTCCATTAATCCAATGTGCATGTGTCACCTTTTGCCATACACATTAGCAGTGGTGGATACAGACAGAAGAGGGCCCTGTGCAAGAACAGGACATGGGCACTTAGCAGTCCAGTAGCTCACATAATGTACCCAATTTTAAGATAAAGCGACATCCTGGGGGTCCAGTTATATCCACTCCCATATATTATGTGTCAGCCAAAGTATTGTCCACAGGGCTGTGGAGTCGATAAGCCAAACATCCGACTCTGACCACTCAATTTCCCTGAATCCGACTCCAACTCCATCTAAATGGACACAGACTCCTTTTCTCCGACTCCACAACCAGGGCTATGAAATAAGTCAGTAAGCCAAACCTCCAATTTCAACTCCTCAGTTTCCCTGAATCCGACACCCACCCAAAATGGACACCGACTCAGACTCCATGACTGTGCAGCCCTGAATTTGCCAATACAACTGTAATTCTTTTATCTCACCAGACAATTGTCTATTCAACTTGGCCACACAGTAATGTTGTAGTTTTTTTTCAATATAGGAGTTAGATATGTGGCCCAGTCCCCAGTCACATATAGATTTACTTATAAGTAATATAATATGAAAGTCTGGAGAAATAGAACTGTAAAAAATTACATAAACCACTTTAAAGATGTAGCCAAAGGTTATGGTGATTCACAACGCACCAGCAAACTAAGATAGTTTAACATTGCAAAGCCACTGCCAAATATCAAGTTAATGTAATGTCACCATGAATCAGATATTGACCCCGTCATTTCAGGAATGTTTTACTCTGGGGCCATCCGGCATAGGTGACTAGTACAAGAGGATGGTGCCAGGTGACTTCTCAAACTGCTCCCCTTAAGCAACAGGTCTTTCTCTGTATCTCACTCAAGGAGAACTGGCTGGGGAGAAGCCATAGACCTGATGAACTAATCACCTGAGCCGCATGGTCTCTAATGAGCCTTTATATGTATGTTTTCTCTAAGGCTGGCTTCACACCATGGTAGAATCAGGTCCGGGGCTGTCGGGGTGAACCTGACAGCCCGGACCAGTTTTTGTCCTAATGCAGCCCAATGGGGCCGGATGAGAGGCCATCTGGTTTTCCATCTGTGGGAGGATCCGGGTGTATTCGGATTTTCCTCCCTGGACACAAAAATGTTGCACTTTGCACAATAAATCTGCCCAAATTGGATCCTCCCGGATCCTTGGCGATCTGGCGCTCCCTAACATGGGAGTCAATGGCACCGGATTACCCCTGATCCGGGAGGATCCGGGAACCAACCGCGGATCACCGAGTGCGCTTAACTTCAGCACCAGGGAGCTGTCCCTGTGAAGTGGTTCAGCACCATTTCAGCGGGGACAGCTCCCTACAGCTGAGCTCTGCAGAATCCGGCTACAAACAGGACGGAGGGCATTTAACCCTCTGTTTTTTGTTCGGAGCTGTCAGGCTGTGTCGGTGCCTCCTTGAAAGCACGACAACTGAAGCACAATTGAAGCCAGGAAATATAACACTGAAAACATACCTGGAAGAAAGGGAAGGATCATACAGCTTGAGGTTCGAGACAGCATGAAGCAGTTGTACGGTCCTCTTTTAGTGTACAATGACACTTATTTGTGCTGGGAAACGAGTGAAGTAAAGTAACCTTTGCTACATCTGTACCTCAAAAATAAATGGCTGCCAGAAAGCACAACAACACAAGTCATTGAACGAAGTGTAGGGATTGAGTCAATAGCTTTCTTCTGATGTGGAAGATTGACCTCTGCTGCACTTGACAGATGGAGTTTCCAAGGAGATGATGCAGGATGGATGGAGCTTCACCATTACACACATTTTCTCTAATATTAGCTCTTTGGAACGCAATTAATTATACTGACCTATTTTTATCCAGTATGCAAATCTGCACAAGTTTATAGAAACTCTAAACTATTTCCACATCAGACGAAAACTTTACAATCTGTTTATTGGAGATCCACATACAGCAAAGTCTCCGACAACTGAAGTTCAACCTGAAGGAGAGGCATAAGCAAAGTAGTGTAAGTATTATATCCACATGCGATCCTTACAAAGTCATCACTGATCTGCACCATGGCACTGCTAATAACATTAACAAAACCAGCGCCAAAGACACCGGCATGGGAGGAAAAGTGTGGTAGGAAAATGTAAGAGATTTGGTAGATGAAGCTAAGCGGTGTCAGACATCTAATTATATCTTAAGCATTTCACACACTTGGCATCTCACATAAAAGAAAGTCAGAATTTAAATGAAGCCGAGCAGTAACAAAGCAAGTGAAAATAAAGCAAGAGGCTGCTCAACTAACTGGAGCTGACAGCTAAGTGTGAGCAGATTTACAGCCCACCTTGTGATGCCATATCATCGATTACCTGCAGACTTAGGGTCCCGTCACACTTGCAATGTTCCAGCGATCCCGACAGTGATACAACCTGGTAAGGATCGCTGGGACGTCTCTACGTGGTCACTGGTGAGATGTCAAACAGCCACATCTACTCAACGACGGACTCAGCAACGATACGGCGACCTGAATAGACTCGGCTCACCCTGTCACACAGCAGCTAGTCTGACGACTCAGACCTACGTGGCTGAGATCTGAGTCATCAACGAGGTCGTTGTTAAGGCGTCAAACACACCGATCATGCTGCCCAGCGGGAGCCCGACAATCAAAAAATGGTCCAGGCCATTTCGACACGATCGACAATGTCACAGCGGGGGCCTGGTCGCTGCTACGGGTCAAACATAGCGAGATCGCTAGCGAGGTCGCTGTTACATCACAAAACCTGTGACGCAACAGCATCTCGCTATGTGTAACAGGGGCTTTAGTATACCTGGTGGCGACTTATAACTAGAGTTGGCGCAAATTGATTCACAAGTCCACCGTTTGCGGCACTGGTCTACGCCTGTTGGACAGGAGAAAGGACAACGCATTTTACTTGATGGCATTTGCGGATATTTTCTTGATTTAGCTGGCCTGTCATGGCATCTTGGTTGAGGTGTGTCAAACACAAGACCTCGAGCGCTAAGCTAATCAAAAGGGCCAGAGATGCTGTCTGGCAGCCACTGAGCACTGACATGCTGACGGACCGAGCTAAGCAAATATATTAATACAGAGCAACTGTACTTATAACCAAAAGGTTACCTGCCTGAGGTGTCACAAACCAATTAATTAAGGCCTCTAACAATCATGACTATAGTTTACATCATCCTTTCATAATTGCATATAACTCTGAGCTAAGCGGTAAGGTTACCTAGATCGGTCTATGAGACTATGGTATACCTGTAAGCCTCTGATAGCATACGGATGGAAGCAGAAATCATGGCATGTTCCTTTTACAGAGGGATTACAAAGTATCTATATTATGGATGTAAAAAGTACACACCCCTGTTAAAATGTCTGTTTTGTCATGTAAAAAAAATTAAACAATTTAATAACTTTTTCCAGCTTTAATGTCAGCCATATTCTCTAAAAATCCATTAAAAACAAATCATTTTGAGGGCGAAATAAAAATGATAACACTAAAATAATGTGCTTGCTAAGTGTGAACACCCGCTTATAATTGAAGATGTGGTTGTATTCAAAATGAGTGTCATTTTATATAGTGTATGTAAACTTCTGGTTTTAATTGTATAGAGTGATCTATTTCAAGTGTTTATTTATGTTAATGTTGATGATTATGGCTTACAGCCAATGAAAACCCAAAGGTCATTATCTAAGAAAATTAAAGTAGGGGGATGAAGGGTTAAAAAACCGGGCTGCCGAATTTCACCAGACATCAAAGGGTGACTATAATATTGATTTGTTAGTCATTGTGTTCCCAGAAACGCCCTGAAAGTTGTCAATATGATATTGATTATTGAGATATTGTAATTCCATTGAGATGCTCTGGTAGCAATACTTTGTGTGGCACAAACTGATCATTGCGTGAAGTCAACTCAAAACCAAAGGCACCATAGACTCTTGGATCTTGTGCAGTTTCTTTGGCAACGACCCCTCCAAAAATTCTTCAAGGAGGTTTCCCACATACCGCCTGGTATGGCTGCTCACAAAGAACAAGACAAGACAGAGATCAGGATGAATAAACCATTCTCATGGTCCAGCACAGATATTACATAAGCTTTTACTGTTCTTGCTGTACAGGTAATAGTATATATTACATTATATGCACAGACACCGACAGCCTCACCGATCAAGAGAGCATGTAGAAAATCCAAGACAAAGACAGCGCTGCCACACTAGATGTGTCAGATGTAATTTGCAACCTCAAGATTCTCATATGCTCCGTGTTGACCCACTTTTCATGCACATTATAAACCCTTCTGATCTATTCTTCCTTCAGGCTCCGCACTTATCAGCCGGTTCACTAAGTCAGCTTTAGACCCTACTGAGACGCTCCAAAGGCTTTTTAACTCTTTGGCCGCTTTAATCAATGCAAGCTGCCATTGTTCTGTATAATCAATTTGTTATTTAGTTAATTAGTATGTTCCATTAAGAATTCATGATTCTTGCTCTAATGCTACAGCAATGCACAGGGGGGTTGGTTCACTCGCTATGAACCTTTCCTTCCAAGTCCCGAATTTCAGGCTTTCGCACTAATTGCAGAGTCTGTGGCACCGTTTCCTTCGTTTTATTGTTCTTCTTTAAATTTCGATAATTTGAAGTGTTTTTAAGTTCAGCAATGAAAGCGGTTAGTATGAGGAGGAGGCTCTGCACCTGTGTCATATTCTCCAAAGTATTCACATTCCTAAAACCGTGGATGAGCATTTTAGAGTTGTGTTTGATCATAGTTGACATTAAGAACTGCTCATATTATTATAGTGTGCAACCAGTTTTACGAATTCCTCCAGTGTCCATTCCATTGCTTACCCAGTGGACACCTGTCTATACTTTCCGGTCTCAACTTCACACACAATGGAAATGGCCGGAATTGCCCGCTCAGCCAATGACCTCCTGAGTCCAATGTGGCCAATGAATGCCTCACTAAACAGAATGACTAAAGGATATATGTCTGGTATATAGGAAACTAATGCAACTTAGGAAAGGAAAATGAACACTACAGAAACTGCTTCAGGATATAATATGAAATATGAGAATCTTAGTTTATGCATTGGCCATTGCATATAAGCCCGGTAACCAGCTTCAAGGTGTTCTCATGTATACCATGGTCCCTATCTCCCTTACCTTGAGATATACATGAGAACACCTTGAAGCTGGTTACGGGCTTACATGCAATGGCCAATGCATAAACTAAGATTCTCATATTTCATATTATATCCTGAAGCTGTTTCTATAGTGTTCATTTTCCTCTTCAAAAGTTGCATTAATTTCCTATATACCAGAGACATATCCTTTAGCCATTCTGTTTAGTATGCAGCGGATCATCATTATTATTATATATTGTTATTTTCTAGCTAGCACCTAAACATACAGGTGTGCCAGTTTTCATCATATTATCAATGAATGGCTCAGTGATCTATTCCTGCCATTTCCAGTGTGTTCAGACAGGGTCAAGACATAGGAACCATAGAGAATTGGGTAATCGGGTGCCCCTCAAATAGGCAGCTATGGGAAAATCCGTTGGGGTTTCAAGATCTTTTAAATCTTCTTTTTTAACAAGCCTTAACCCCTTTAAAGATTTTTTATTCTATACAACCCATTTAACATTGTAAAATTTTATAGTAGACTAAAATAAATATCAATATGAGCTGTATTCTTTACTGCTGGATGAAATATTTATGGATATTAAAATAAGAAACAAGCCACCCGGGTATTGAGACACAATAACAAAGCTGTACAGATGAGATGTATCGGAGACGTCTCACCCAACCCTCAAATAAAGCAGAGGAGCCTCCTGCTGCGTGTTTTGATGGAGGCCTCCCGCTGTGATGGGTGGAAATTGGAGAACATTGAGAAATGAACGCTAGACCCAGTGAGCAGCGCAGTTATTGAAGGAGGAAACGAGCAATAAATGGTCGTCCATTGGGACGGCGGTCGCAGCAGCAATGATAGTCTACTCGTCAGGAATGCCACATGAATGCTTTGTACTGAGAGACAGAAAACTGCTGGGGCTCAGCTGGAAAAAAAAAGAACAAGAAAAACATTTTCATTCACTGCTAAACGGCAAGAACATGATAGAAGAATCCAAAGTATGTCCCACAATCTTTGTGCAGGATAGAAAATTAAATCCGGAAAGCCTGGATCCTTAACCCTATCCTTGAGGATTGTATCTTCTACTTAGTTGCTTTGTAGGGACATAATAAAGATCAGCACTGATCCAGCCGTCATAATAAGTCAGTTTACGATATAACAGTGAGGGCTTCACAAACAGACAAAACCACAATAACTATAGAGGAGGAAACCTCGCCGCGTCAGACGAGTCTGTTTGGCAGGTAACTCCGTTCTGTTGGATAAACATGCCATAATAATAGTTATGAGAAGACATAATCTTCCTCCTTATGGTGGATTTGCTGAAAGAGTAACAAATGGACTGATACAGTTGATTTACAGAGAATCAAGTCAGCAGTTTTTCTACCCCATAGGAGAGCAGCATGATGCAGGAAGAGAGACCCTGATTCTAGCAATGTTAGGCTGCTTTCACATTGCGGATTTTTCATTTCCGATGCTGTCCATAAAAACTCGGACAGCATCGGACCTATTTTGGGCCCCATGCAGCCCTATGGGCATCGGACCGAATCGGATGTGCACTAAATGCCATCCGATTTGGTCCGATCCGATTCTGTCCGATTTTTTTATCGGTGCAAAAATCGGAGCATGCTCCGATTTTTGCACCGAAAATAATAATCTGACAGAATCGGATCGGACCGAATCGGATGGCATTTAGTGCACATCCGACCCGATCAATTTAACATGGGGCCCTATGGAGAAGGGTCTGAGGAAACATCTGATGTCTCCTCGGACCCGATTTTAGTGTACTGAGTATCCTCAGTACACTAAAATAGCTCCTAAAAGTGAGTAAAGGGTTAAAAAAAAAAAAAATCTATACTCACCTGTCCACGAGGCCCCCGGCGTCTCCCGCGCGTCTCCGGTGTCTTGCTGTCTGTGCTGACAGGACCTGGCATGATTGTCACAATCACATGACTGCCAGTAACCAATAATCGTCAGTCATGTGATTGTGACATCACGAGAAGGTCCTGGCAGCACAGAAGACAGAACAGCAAGACACCGGGAGACACGCGGGACCGTGCAGGAGTCGTGGACAGGTGAGAAAAGATTGGAGGAGAGGGGGAGGACACATGGGGGGACCAGGAGGACATATGGGGGCACCACATTGAAGGACTGGGGGAGGACACATAGGAGGACCGGGGCCAAGAGGGGAGGACCGGGGGTGCAGAGAGGAACCGTGGGGCCAAGAGGGGAGGACCGGGGGTGCGAGAGGACCGGGGGCCAAGGGGGGAGACACAGGGGATAAGAGGAGAGGACCGGGGGAGAGACAGTGACAGCTCAGGGAGCGATCTGACAGGAGGGCGGGCATCCTATTTTCTGTCGGAATCGGATGCCTATTTGGCATCCGATTCCAGGCATCAGAGAATCTGATGCTGTCCATTTATATCGGACAGCATTGGATTTTACAAAATCGTTAGTGAAAGTAGCCTTAGCAGTTTTGATAAAAACCCCACCCACACCACTGATTGTCAGCTTTATCTACCTATGCACAATGTACACACAACACAGAAAGGTGTCAATCAGTGGCGGGTGGATTATACAGAGCTTGTAACTATGGGAGACTGCAAAGCAGCAGCAGGTTTACTAGACCTATAGTGATAACCTTCTGCTGATCAAACAGTGAATTTATCAAAGCTAAAGCTAACATCCCTGGAAGTGACACATTGCTGGAATCAGGATCTTTCCTTACTTTATGCTGATCTCAGATTAGGTGGCAAAAACCACGTACAGATTTATTTTAGTAATGAAAAATGACTAGATGCTTCAGCTCCTGCCATAGATACAATTTCAGGGTCTCGCCTATCTCATAGCTTTGTATAAAGTATGTTCCTTATGGAGATTGCAATTTAGCATATATGCAAAGCTACCAAGGGCTATTGTCATAGGGACTCTGTCGGATCGTTTTTAAGTATGATACTAATATTTCCTTGAATAGTGCCTGGGCAGACCTTTTAAAAATAGTAAGATCATTATTGCACCGTTTGTAGTTCTCTTGCTATAAGCATTGTCAGATCCTGCAGAGAGCTGCTGCATTAGTCCTGTCCATTATATTCATAGACGATTAGTCCTGCTCTAGCAAATTAGTACAGGTTTTTGCCATTCCCATCAGGGAGCAGCATAATGTAGAAATAGAGACCCTGATTCCAGCGATGTGTCATTTACTGAGCTGCTTGCTGTCATTTTGATAAAATTAGTGTTTTTCTCTATTGCAGATTTAGCAGTCTGTGAATATGCCAGACTACCTAACAGCAGGCCAAGCAGACTGCTAACGAAAATCTCCAGCTGATTAAACAGTGATTTTATCAAAACTACACTGAGCAGCCCAGTAAGTGACACATCGCTGGAATCAGGATCTCAGGTCCTATATTATGCAATTCTCAGATAAGGTTGCAAAAACCTGGTGACAGGTTCCCTTTAACTGATCATTTAAATATTCACTCCTTCTCAGCAGCTCTCTCCTTCCTTTGCTCTCACTGTCAGGTCTCAGCTTCTATTAGGATTGTCTGATGAGGAGACTGGAGGGAGAGATTGCAGGCACACATCTTACATGATCTAGATAAGGTATCTACTCTCATTTGTTTCTCTAAGCAGGAATCCATGCTGTCCTGTGAGAGATTCTGTGTTTATTTGACCTTTTGTTTGAGAACAGAGAGGAGGATACAGCCTCCCCTACTGATCTCCAGTGCAGTGATGTGAATGCGACATGAATATTCATCCTAGGGGAGTGGACAGCAGAGAACCAAGTGGATCATTCACTGTGATTGAACGATTGAATAACCTCTTTATTTTCTCTTTACAGAGGATGGGAAGGAAATATGAATAAAAAGAAATACATCAACAGAGAGCATAGAGAAAGGAATAAGAAAATGATAGTATTACATATGGATTTTTGACCCGACAGATTCCCTTTGATGGTCATCATCCCCTTACTAGACACCTATATCCACCAGAAACAGAGCCTTGAGGTTACAGAGGACAACAGTGATCCTCTCTAGTTTTTCAATAGATCAATATTTAATTTACATCCGGGTTGCCAGCTTGATTTTTTCTGGACAGCTTATGAAAAAATGACGGACAGACAATATTTTTTACAGACATATTGGAAAACCATAATAAACCATTGTGACTGTAAGTGATCCATGTCTACAGACCATAATTCCGATATGAAGACGTCAGCTGCATTCACTATAGAACAATCTTAGTAACAGTTACAATCATCTGAAGAAGTTTCTTCAGCCTCATATAAATTACGGACGCAAAGAAGGCAAAAAACACCCTACTTTCCACAGATCGTCCAGGAATTTCTGGACAAATGCAACCTTGATAAGTATTGATGTTTCAAGGTCTAAGGTTTGAATTAACCAATAGTCACATTAACACGGAATCTATAGGTTCTCCTCAAGTTCACATGGGTTTTCTTTTGTGCTCGTTTCCGTGTGTGAGAAAACAAGGCTATGTTTACATCAGCTTTCCAATAATTGCAACGATTTTTTTTTAAAAGCTGGCAAAATATTATCAATATAACTTTTCATATGTCCAGTGTTAAGATTCATATGTCACACATATAGCATCTGTTTTTTTAACAGATCAATACTTAAAAAATATACAAGGACAATATGATATCCTGTGTTAACAATTGTATGGATTAAAAAAAATTAGGCAATTTAAACTGATAAGGATGTTCAGGTCATTAACAATGGGACTCAGGGTGCCGTTACACACAGCGATGTACCAGCGATCCCGACAAGGACCACGATCGCTGGAACATCGCTGTGTGGTCGGTGGGGAGCTGTCAAACAGGCACATCTCCTCAGTGACCAGGGAGCCACCTCCACATCGCTGGTAACCATGATAAACAGCAGGTATCTAGGCAGCACGCACTGCTTAGTTACCCGCTGTTTATCATGGTTACCAGCGTCCTCCTGCTTAGCGCTGGTAACCATGATAAACACCGGGTATCTAGGCAGCGTGCACTGCTTAGTTACCCGCTGTTTATCATGGTTACCAGCCTGTGAGGTCGCTAATCTCTCACTGTCACATGCAGCGATGCGTGCTGACCAGCGGGAGACCAAGGACCAAAAAATGGTCCTGAAGGATGTGCAGTGATCAGCGACCTCACAGCAGGGGCCTGATCGCTGCTGCTTTTCACACACAGAGATATAGCTGGTGAGGACGCTAATATCAGCGATATCGCTGTGTGCGACGTACCCCTTAATTTAACACTTGGATTTATGACTCACTACTAGAGATGAGATTGGGATACCGAACTTCCCGGAGTTGAGCAAACTTGTTCGAATTCAGAGTTCACATGCTTTACATTTGCAAAACATTGGAGTGAGCATTCTGTAGTCAGGTAGAGTTGATGCTTGGCCTAGTGTGAGTTGTGTGCAGTGTTTGATCGGCTCATACTGGGCTTTAAGGGAGTCTGGTCAAAAATCCATATGTTACTGATATAATTTTCTATTTCCTCTGGTGAAGCTCTTGCTATTTATGTATTTTTTTTATTTATACTCCCCTATATTCTCTGTCAACTGCAATATAAAGAGATTAATTGCACCTGTCAATGACAGTGAATGCTCACTTAGTTCTCTGCTGCACACTCCCCAAGGAATAAATATTCATGTAGTGACATTACTGCACTGCCTTTCTTTGCAAGCATACATCCAAAGTGAAAATGAAAGCAGGTGTGAGACACGGAACACAGGGGGAAGGAGGGAATGCCAGCCCGGAAAGGAGTGAATAATAAATGAACATTGTGATAGAGCCACTCACGGGCTGCCAATTCCAGGTAGACACAGGAAGCCTTGCCGGGTAAATGTCAGGTTTATTTCTGTCATAAACCATAGGAAAAACAACCAAACTGGGGATCAGCTTCTTAGGCTCAGAGCTGCACACTGCTCTCCTCCACTCTAAACTCACACCCAAGAAAAAAAAACAGAGGTGATCATTTAACTTCTCTGACCACACCTCAGGGAGGGAGGAACATGCTGAATCAGCTCCAGCTCACATAACAGAGTTCATCAACCTGGCTGAAACATATCTCCCATCACGTACGGTACCAGTAATCATATTACACATTCCCCCCCTCTGCCCAAAGCCGGAGGGTTGGGCACCAGCGGACACCAAACAGGGGAACCTAGACAGGGCATCTGCATTCCCATGGAATTTCCCGGGCCTGTGCTCAACGTGGAAAGTGAAATCTTGAAGAGCCAAAAACCACCGGGTCACTCTGGCATTCTTTCCCCGTCTGTCCCTCAGCCACGTCAAGGGCGCATGATCTGACACCAGCCTAAACTGTCGCCCTAGGAGGTAATACCGTAAAGTGTCCACCGCCCATTTGATGGCCAAACACTCCTTTTCTACAATAGCATAGTTTTTTTCGCAGGACGACAACTTTCTACTAAGGTACAGGATCGGATGTTCCTCCCCATGTACTACCTGGGACAGGACAGCTCCTAGCCCGACCTCTGACGCATCAGTCTGGAGTACAAACTCCCTGCTGAAATCTGGTGCTATTAGGACTGGTCTGTTACACAGAGCTGACTTTAAGTCCTGGAAAGCCGTCTCAGCTTCCGAAGTCCACTTGGCCATGGAGGACTTCGTACCCTTAAGGAGATCAGTCAAGGGAGCGGCTTTCACAGCAAAGTTCGGGATGAATCGCCGGTAATATCCGACAAGTCCCAGGAAGGCTCTGACTTGCTTTTTAGAGAGGGGTTGTGGCCAACTCTGGATTGCCTCCACTTTATTTATTTGTGGCTTGATCTGGCCTCTACCGACAACATAACCCAAATACCTTGCCTCCTCCTTCCCGATGGCGCACTTCTTCGGGTTAATTGTGAACCCCGCGGTTCTCAGTGCCTCCAGCACCCTCTGGACCTTCTGCAGGTGACTTTCCAGTCCGAGGTAAAGATCACTATGTCGTCCAAATAAGCTGCAGCGTACCTCTTATGGGGGGCTAGGATTCGGTCCATGGCCCTCTGGAAGGTGGCCGGGGCTCCCTGAAGCCCGAATGGCATCCGTGTATACTGGAAACAACCATCAGGTGTCGAAAAGGCCGTCTTCCTCCTTGGCACTCTGTGACATAGGTATCTGCCAGTATCCTTTTGTTAGGTCAAGGGTGGTGATGTACCTTGCTGGTCCTAGCCTCTCGATGAGCTCATCGACTCGAGGCATCGGATAGGCGTCAAACTTGGAGACTTCGTTCAACTTGCGATAATCATTACAAAACCGCCATGATCCGTCCGGTTTCGGCACCAGTACGATGGGACTGGACCAGCCACTCTTTGATTCTTCGATAACACCGAGATTCAACATTCTTGTCACCTCCTTCGAGATCACTTCTCGACGAGCTTCAGGGATCCGGTACGGCTTCAGGTTAACCCTCACGTGGGGTTCAGTCAGGATGTCATGTTCCCCAACCTGGGTACATCCCGGCAGGTCTGTGAAGAGATCCCTGTTCCGATGAAGCAACTCTTGACACTGTTGCTTTTGAGCCCTCGACAGTGTGTCCGCCACTGTGACCTCTTCGATGTCGGCTTCCATCTTCCCCACCAGACAGGGGGTTTCCATAGGGTCTCTATCCCGCCATGGCTTCAGCAGGTTGACGTGGTATACCTGATAAGGCTTCCTTCTTCCAGGTTGGTGAATTTTATAGTTCACCTCGCCCACTTTGTCGACCACTTCATAAGGCCCTTGCCACTTGGCGAGGAATTTACTTTCGACTGTAGGGATCAATACAAGTACACGATCACCAGGACTGAACTGTCTCACCCTTGCAGAGCGGTTTTTACACCCTTGCTTGCGCCTCTTGCGCTCGGAGCAAATTGTCTCTTACGATGGGCATCACCTCGGCGATTCTCGCCTGCATCTGAGCTACATGCTCCACGACACTACGGTGGGGGGTGACCTCCGCTTCCCACGTCTCTTTTGCTATATCCAAGAGACCTCGAGGATGACGACCATACAAGAGTTCAAATGGAGAAAATCCCGTTGAGGCCTGGGGAACCTCCCTGATAGAGAACATCAGATATGGGAGGAGACCGTCCCAGTCTCGACCGTCTTTCTCGACCACCTTCTTCAGCATGGACTTCAACGTTTTGTTGAAATCTCTCCACGAGACCGTCTGTCTGCGGATGGTACACTGAGGTTTTCAATTGGGTTATCTGTAGTGCTTTACACAGTTCCCTCATAACCTTGGACATAAAGGGGGTTCCTTGATCTGTCAAGATCTCTTTTGGAAGTCCCGTTCTTGAAAAGACGTGCACCAATTCTCGGGCTATAGTTTTAGCAGAGGAATTTCTCAAAGGTATCGCCTCCGGGTACCGAGTCGCATAGTCCAGGACTACTAAGATGTACTGGTGGCCTCTTGCAGACTTGACCAGGGGGCCAACCAGATCCATGGCAATTCGATTAAAGGGCACTTCTATAATTGGTAATGGCACTAGCGGACTTCGGAAGTGAGCAACGGGGGCGGTCAACTGGCAGGTGGGACACGACCTACAATAGTCTACAATCTCCCGATGACACCCAGGCCAATAGAACCTCCGAAGGATCCGCTCCTGGGTCTTATCTACCCCTAGGTGACCACCCAGGACATGAGAATGGGCCATGTCTAATACTTTGCGTTTATAGGGCCCTGGAACCAACAGCTGTTCTATTACCTCACCTCTCACCTGGGTAACCCGATATAGCAACTCTCTATTTACTGCAAAGTGAGGGAACCTGGTGTCAGCCCCCGGCTCCTGGGCAACCCCGTTTATAACAGTCACATTTTCAAAGGCCCCTTTCAGGGTCAAGTCCCTCATTTGAGCAGTCCCAAAATTCCCGCTGGATGTCATCAACTCCGGGAAGTCGGCTTCATGGGACTCCGGCTCATCGTCGTCACCAAGCAGCACTCCCAGGGGAAACTCATCTGCCTCCTGCAGCGGCACTGTCTCTGGCTGGGCTGCCTGTCCTTCACCAGAACCCTTCGATACCGCCCCCTTTTCCCACAAGTCCCAAAACAAAGTAAAGTCTCGCCCGATTATCACCGGGTGCAATAAGTTTTCCACCACCCCAACTTCATGTGACTTAGTCCCGCAGTTTGTTTTTATGGTCACAATAGCAATGGGGTAGTTCTTGGCATCTCCATGGATACAGCGGACACCCACCTTTTTTCCTGGTATCAGTCGATGGGGAAGTGTGGCCCTCACCAGGGTCACCAAACTTCCAGAGTCCAAGAGTCCCGTTACTCGGGCCCCATTCACTTCCACAAGACATGCCTGCGGGCCCTCTCTGGGTTCCCTGTCAATGCTGCAGACCGGGTAAGCATAATATGAGGAGCACCGACCCAGGCTACAGTCCATTTGCTCAGTAGTCAGGGGACAACGGGCGGCTACATGACCAGGGCCTTGACACCTCCAACAGATTAACGGACCAGATGGAGATTTTGTTACGCCTCCACTTGCCCCTTGTGACCTCGGGCTCCCTCCACCCGTGGCTCTATTACCCTTCCTTTGGGTGTCGGACGTGGTTTGTAGCCCCCAATATTTAGTTGGCAAGTCCCGTGGCTTCCCTTGGGTACTCTCCACCACCTGGTACCTCTCCACCAGTCCCACTAGGTCATCGGCATTCTGGGGGTCACCCTGAGCAACCCAGGTTTGCACTGGCTTTGGGAGGGCATGCACAAATCTGTCCATTACCACCCGCTCCACCATTTGCGCTGGTGTGGAGGTTTCTGGCTGCAGCCATTTTTGCACGAGATGTAGCAAGTCAAACATCTGGGAGCGAGGGGGTTTGTTGCCATGATAGGCCCATTGATGGACCCGCTGAGCTCTAAGTCATAGTCACACCCAGACGTGCTAAAATCTCAGTTTTTAGCTTCCCATACTCACGAGCGTCCTGTAAAGCCAGGTCATAGTAAGCTTTTTGGGGCTCTCCCGTTAAAAATGGCGCCAACACCTCCGCCCACTGTGCCGGTGGCAGCTTTTCTCGCTCTGCGACCCTCTCAAAAATTGTCAAAAAGGCTTCAACATCATCCCCCGGGGTCATCTTTTGGAGCGCCCGTCTTACCGCCTTCCTGACGCCGGAATCCTCATCTGGACCTGGAGACGGGCCAGCTGCTCTTGCACGGACTAGCTCAGTCAGGAGTTCCTGTTGCTGCTCCCGCTGCTGCTGCAACTGCTGAATCAAGAGTTGATTTGTTTCCTGTTGCGCAAGCTGTTGTTGGTGTTGCTGCTGCTGCTGTTGCTGTTGGATCTGCACCAAGTGCTTAATCAGGTCCTCCATGCCGTCTGACTGTGTTTGCAGGCTTGTGGCTGCCTTCACCCAGGACATACAGGTCGTTTGTAGTGAATCCAGGCGCTTCCTGGGAGTCTATGCCCACATTCTCCACCAAGTGTGATAGAGCCACTCACGGGCTGCCAATTCCAGGTAGACACAGGAAGCCTTGCCGGGTAAATGTCAGGTTTATTTCTGTCATAAACCATAGGAAAAAACCACCAAACTGGGGATCAGCTTCTTAGGCTCAGAGCTGCACACTGCTCTCCTCCACTCTAAACTCACACCCAAGAAAAAAAAACAGAGGTGATCATTTAACTTCTCTGACCACACCTCAGGGAGGGAGGAACATGCTGAATCAGCTCCAGCTCACATAACAGAGTTCATCAACCTGGCTGAAACATATCTCCCATCACGTACGGTACCAGTAATCATATTACAACATATACATACTGCGGAGTATTCAGCAGTGAAAGTAATGAGTCGGACTAGTGAAGCAGCTGCCTGCTGGGTGTGAAGATGCTTAAAGCATGAGAACTACAAAGGGTACAGTAATGACTTTTACATATCCTGAAAGTTCTGCCCAGGCACTATCCAAGGGTAATATCAGTATCATACTGACAGATTCCCTTTAAGAGCACAGTTTTTGAGTGTAATGTGTGTCCAAAATAAATTTGGGGAAAAAAGATAAAATATGCCCTTTCACCCTCATGTTTTACTTAAGGTTGGCTGTATGTGGGTAAAGAGCAGAATTGTCAATCAGTGACTTTCATTGAGGTTCAGGTCATGAACAGTGAGCAAAAAAGTTTGACTGCAGTAATTACCGTAATTGGTAATCCAGCCTGATGAAGGAGTCATTGGGCTCTGAGAGATTGCAAACATATTTTTACTGGTTTAAACCAATAAAAGATATCACTTCCAGGATATTTTTGTCATTTTGGGCATAAGTATTTAGATTGATTTTTCTGGCTAACAATAGCACAATATAATTTTGTATTCTACATCCAATGCATTTATTAAAAACATATGCCATATGGATGGTGTCAGCACGGCATGCATTATTTTAGTACAATAATTGCATTTAATGGGCAACTCTGGTCCAAAAAAATTTATCAAAATAATGCAGTGAATGTTCCTGTGGACTATCACTTGCATTGATTGGGTGTGCTGCTCATTTGGGATCCATTTATCACAAGGATAATATATGGACCCAATAGCAAATGAGCCCATAAGGAAGGCAGTTTATGTCTGCGTTGCGGACAGAGACCAATATAAGTAGGGCTGTGGAATCGGTAAGCCAAACATCCAACTCCAAATTCCCTAAATTCAACTCTAACTCCACCAAAGTGGACACCGACTCAGACTCCACAACCATGGCTGTGAAGTCAGTTACATAGCTTTCACATCACTGTTTCTCCACATTCGCGGCAGATCCGGCATTTTGGCGCATCTGCCACCTAACGGATCACTTGTGGCAAGACTGCATTTGACCCAATTCATTCCTTATGGGACTTGAGCACATGTGCGGCACTTGCGGCTTTGCCGCGATTCGGCCAATCCGGCACTTGCAACAATGAAATAAAGGCGCTGCTAGCATTTTTTTTTTACTTGCCACAAGTGCAAAACAGCAAAGTGCCGCACATGACCGCAAGTCCCATAGGGCATGAAATAGGCGAACGTAGTCTTGCCGCAAGTGATCCGTTAGGCAGCAGATGCGGCAAAATTGCAAGATCTACCGCGAATGTCAAGAAACGCTGATGCGAAAGTAGCCCAAGACAAACATCCGACTCGGACTCCTAAATTTCCCTGAATTGAACTCCAGCTGCACCAAAGTGGACACCGTCTCAGGGTCTGACTCCACAACCATAGCTGTGAAGTCAGTAGGCCAATCATCCAACTCAGATTCCTCAATTTTCCTGAATCTGACTCCAACTCCACCCAAAATGGACACGGACTCTGACTCCACAGCCCTGGATAGGAGTGTATAGTGCTGTGGAATATGTTGCCACTATAGTAGCAGCAATAAAATGATGTTAGTAGCAATAGATGGAAGTAATCGCTGACCTCTTTGGCATCTTTATAAAACCTTATCAAGCGTTAGCTGTCTAACAGACATGTATCCCCAGCATGTTCTCAGAAGTAAATGAGAGCTTTCTGCAGATGTCAGCCAGTGCAGGTGTCTGCATAGAAAATACGTCACCATACATTAGAGACACAGACTAATTGCACGCTTACTCCGACGCAGGAGAGTCAAATGAGCGTGCACCGCTGACACGCTGTCAGATAACTGGCACACACACAATGCAAAACTTCTGTAATGTTCTCCATGACTGAAATGTCCTCACAACCAAAATGTTATTGTGGTGTTTACTGTGGAGAAGACAAAAGCTATAACTCCTCATGAAGCAGAGGCACGCTGCGCGATGCTATATGGCCGCCATTAGCTTAATTAAAACCTGTTAAGACGGCCGATTATATTGGAGGGGTTTTATACCTGACTGGTCCTGTAGTCAGCACTTTTCGGTAATGTAATGTTTGCCGCTTTAATCCCACCAGGAGAAAGCAAGAAAATGACACGGCATGTGGTGCGAGCTCATAGTGTGACCAATATTCAAAGAAATGGTCGGACTGGTTGTAATTGGACACATGTGAATCCACTGAACACGGCGACCGGCCATAAACTGCTTTTACTATTAAAGCTCATTACATTAACAGACATTAAAATAGAGCGGAGCCTCGCGGGCGCTGTCTCTGTAGGCCGCGGGTGATGCATTGTGCTCCACTTACTACAGTATACGCCCTGCTGCTCTCATACCGCTACACAACCCCGTGTGTCACACAACGTGCCGCATTTTAGTCAGTTTACCCAATTACACAAACCGGTCATTTATAGCAATCGTTTAATATCATTTGTTGATGTATTAGAATCTGCCAAGACTTTCCATCACCATATAAATACAGACACTATAGGCCTCATTATCTAAACTTTATAAAGGAAAACTGTGTGGTACCAATAGCAACCAATCAAAGGTCAGCTTACATTTCTTAAACTGCTCTCTCACAATGAAAGTGATGCTGTGATTGGTTGTTATAGGCAACAATGACAGGGTTCTTTATAGACTACTTTATAAATCTGCCTTATGAATACAGCCATTAAAAGGAATCTGTAATGTAGAGAAATAGACCCTGAATTCAGAGAAGAGCCACTTACTTAGCAGGAGGTTATCACTAGTACTAGTTCTTTACTCCACATCAGGGCTGTGGAGTCGGATGGCCAAACATCCAACTCAGACTATTCTATTTCCCTGAATCTGACACAGACTATGACTCCAACTCTACCAAAATGGACACGGACTCGGACCCCACGACTCAGCCTACACAAGCATGGCTATGAAGTCAGTAAGCCAAACATCCAACTCTGACTCCTCAATCTCCCAGAATCCGACTTCAACATTTGAAGTTTGGGAGCAATAAGCTTTCGGAGCATTGCGGATGGACTGTTGGTTGGGTCTTTGACTCTGCCTTGAATCCTCCACCTGCCTCTGGTGTCCGTATTTGTCTCTTTTCTTAAAGTCTGTGCCGTCGCCGTCCTCATTGCAAGCAGCGCTTGCGCAGATTTTTCTCCCAGCAGCTTTCAGGAAAATAGAGCTAGTGGTGGTGCATGTGCAGATTCAAATCTTGCCTTTATTGATGAGACAAGATCTCAATCTGTGCACTGATGCCATCTTACTGTAGACTACTGGAAAATCAATCTACGCAAGTGCTATAAGTGGGGAGAATGACACCGATGTGAACTTTAAAAAAAAGTGGTACATACACACCAGGGGAGAGTGGAGGGGCCAAGGCAGAGCCGAAGACCCTACCCACAGCCCTGCCCCAATGCAACTAAAGCTTATTGATTGCATCCAAACTTCAAATGTGGATTTATTCACTAATATTGAATTGCTCCACCATTCTCCATCTTCTGACCCTTTAAAGGGGTTATTCGGGATTCGTGAACAAAAAATTATGCCCGATACCGTTCATCGCCGACACAGAGAGGTCTGAGACTGCTTCTGTCTGCAATTTTTCAGCTACCACTGATGTCACATCAACAAAGGGACGGATTCTCCCTTCTGTCGACGGGCACATAACCGACATGACGCTGATTGACAGCTGGCTCCCCCAAACAGGTAGCGATTAGCCAGCTGTCGATTAGCATGACGTCAGCTATGCGCCCACTTCCACAGAGTAGAACGGAAAAGCCGCCTCTGCTCTGTTTACCCCACTATGCTGTCCCCAACAGGAGTGGTCTGTGCCCACTCTGTGCAGGGGGTGAACGGCGGTGACTGGTGCTGTGCACAACAGGCAGTTGGAGGGTAGCTACCTGCTTGTTAGTGCTTAGGCACACATTTTATTTAAATAAATTGCGGATAACCCCTTAAATAGAGAAGAGAGCTCCTGCCTGAGCCTATCACTGTGTGACTGCAGACAGCGCACGCGCACACTGTGTACTGCGAGAATACGACAGTGTTTGTACTGGGAACAAAGGTCAAATATGGGATATGCATAGTCCCAGCCACAACCTGACTAGTGAGCATGGCCTGGCTCAATACACCTGCCAGGCTCAGCCCGGGAGTATGCATATTGAATACTTGACCGCCATTCCAGCGCAGACACCAGCAAATCCTTACAGCACATTGACTGACTACAGACTTCTCATTCTAGACCAGACAACCCCTTTAAGACCCAACTTTTGTTTAGCCAGGCAGCTTCAATGTAAAGTATATGTTATAAAGACATTAATTTTATTTCTAAACCTCATGCAACTTTAAAAATTTCCCATTTCTCTATTGACTTGTTCAAGTTCTTTAATGATAATTTAATGGATAAATTCAGTTTATAATCCTAGCATCAAGCAAGAAGATGAAAAGAAAACAAATAGGCACAGGGTAGGATGAGATTAAAATAAGGGCATTGCAGAGAGGAGTCCTGGTGTTAGGTTGAAATGGGCAACACCACTCATCCTCCAATGTACAATTAAGAGATAATCTGTGTCCTAGGGGAGAGATCTTCCATGTTCATCCCTTGTATATTCTTGCTTGTCTTATTACAGTTTCAAATGTATCAGGTCATAATGACCACTAATCCAAACATCAAAGAAAAGTGTCCTACCGGGAGACATGAAACAAACATGAGACGTGCGGTCTACTGACACATGCCCTAGGCCCATCACACTTCAATTCCCAATGGTTGTATATGTATAATGCTAAAAATAAATCAATGGCAGTGACACAATAGGTCAATGGATTGGGGACTTTTAAAGGGAACCTGTCAGTTGATACAAGCAACCCACGGTTTGGGCGGAATGTATCAGCTAGTGGCTGTATGATCACAGCCAGGTACATTTTACTCTGAAACACTGGGGCGTTTGAGAATAAAACATAATTTTAATAGCTGCTGGGGACCAAGCCGTGCAAGTGACTAGTCATACAGCTTCTCCCTGCCCGCTGACAGTGACTGATAGGTCTCTGCTTACGAGTGTGTATAGGAAGAGACCTGTCAGTCTGGTGGCTTATCTCCACTTGCTGACAGTGACTGATAGATCTCTTCCTATACGCACTCATAAGCAGAGACCTATCAGTCACTGTCAGCAGGCGGGGAGAGGCCACCGGGGAACCGCCTGTATGACTAGTCACGTGCATGGCTTGGTGCCAGAGCTCGGTGCACGCCGCAGTGTGTCAGAGTAAAATGTACCTGGCTGTGATCATACAGCCACCGGCTAATACGTTCTGTGCAGACTGTGGGCAGCATGTATTAGTTGACAGGTTCCCTTAAATGACCGATATCAGGAAAGCAGACAACACTGCCAGTTCTACTGAATCACCGCTACATTCCAAATCACATAGGAAAGACAGCAAATGCAGACATATGATAAAATGTATAAATTAGATTTACAATAAAATCTATCAAATAGAAAATACATAGTGATTTTCCCCAGGAAGAAGGCACGCATGCCGAAACGTGCGTCGGGAGGTAGCACTCCTGTTCACAGTGAGGTACTGGACATTTTCACTAATTACCGTATATACTCGTGTATAAGCCGACCCGTGTATAAGCCGACCCCCTACTTTTGCCCCCAAAAACTGGGAAAACTTATTGACTCGCGTATAAGCCGAGGGTGGACTCCAGCACAGGTATACAACCCCCAGCAGTGAGGTATACAGCCCCCAGCAGTGTGGTATACAGGCCCTCCCAGTGGTATACAGGCCCCAGTAGTATTGTATACAGTAGGCCCCCAGTGGTATACAGCAGGCCCCCAGGGGTATATACAGCAGGCCCCCAGGGGTATATACAGCAGGCCCCCAGGGGTATATACAGCAGGTGCCCGGGGGTATATACAGCAGGCCTCCGAGGGTTTATACAGCAGGCCCCCGGGGGTTTATACAGCAGGCCCCCAGGGGTACAAACAGCAGGCCCCCAGGGGTACAAACAGCAGGCCCCTGGGGGTATATACAGCAGGCCCCCGGGGGTACATACAGCAGGCCCCCGGGGGTACATACACCAGGCCCCCGGGGTACATACACCAGGCCCCCGGGGGTATATACAGCAGGCCCCCGGGGGTACCCAGCAGCCCCCTGAGGGTATCCAGCAGCCCCCAGGGGGTACCCAGCAGCCCCCTGGGGGAACCCAGCAGCCCCCTGGGGGTATCCAGCAGCCCCCTGGGGGTATCCAGCAGCCCCCAGGGGGTACCCAGCAGCCCCCAAATGCTGGCACTCGCCCCCCTTGTAAGGCGCCCCCCCCCGCTGCTTCTCTTACCATCCCGGTCTTCTTCAGCGCCGCTCCTCGGTGCTCCGTCCTCGCTGCTCCCGTCCTGCTACATCCGGGATCCCCGGCCATCGCGCGATGACGTCATATGCCTGCGACGGCCGGAGATCCCGGATGTAGCAGGACGGGAGCAGCGAGGACGGAGCACCGAGGAGCGGCGCTGAGCAGAAGACCGGGATGGTAATATAAGCAGCGGGAGGGGGGGGGGGAAGGGGGGCCCTTACAAGGGGGAGAGTGCCAGCATTTGGGGGGCATATACGCACTGCTTCCCCCTGCCGCTGATTGACAGGGAGAAGCAGTGCATATATAATGAGCGGCCCCACGTGACGGGGCCACTCATACAGCAGCCTCCCCCCGCCTCCTCCAGCCTCCACAGCCCCCACCACGCAGCCTACCGTATAGACCCGTGTATAAGCCGAGGGGGAGACTTTTCAGCCCAAATTTTGGGCTGAAAAACTCGGCTTATACACGAGTATATACGGTATTTTATTATTGGGCCTTACCTTGTTCTTTTGTAATCCATATGGTTTTTGGGTCTGGATACCTTTTAGGGTCTTTATTGTAGATCTATTTATTGATCCATTGTTTGTGCATTGTTAGCATTTTTCTATTTTGGATCATTAATTGCCACAATCCCTATGTATTTTCTACTTCATTGATTTTATTGTAAATCTAATAAATATTAATAAATGTTATCATTTTTGTGCTTTTTTTCTATATGATTTGGTATATTGATTTTGATGTCTGACATTCTAATATTTAGTCCTACATGTATACTTACCCCTACTTACCGTACTTATTTACCTGACATTTTTATTTCTTTCTTATTTTTGAGGGGGTATTTATCATAAGTTTTACTGGTGCTGGTTATATATGTGTTGCTGTAGCTATACAATTTTTCTCATCATTGATTCACAGCTAGACAGATACATGACAAAGAGCTACTAAATGTTTACATTATTTGGTTATTATTCTCAAATTTAATTTTGTGCTAAATAGAATTAATTAAACTTGGTTGCACAGAATCGCCATGCCAGGCCAAAAATATTTACAGACAATTGGAAGAAGCTTTTTTTGCACAATAGCTGTTAATGAAGAATGGAGTCAGCAATACAGTTATGTTGGTAGTATTGTTTTTGTGATAGCGTCCCTATGGGCCAATATACTACTCACCCATCTGTATTCCATGTCCTACCATATGGTGCATCCATTAGGTATGGTATTCTTTCATATAAGCATTGCTTTCTAAGCAAGAATACGTCTAATACAGGATATAATGCAACACTGCACAATTGTTATTTTGCTGTTGTTTAGTTTTACAAAATCCATGATAAGAAAGTTTTGTGTGACTCCATGAAAAAACAGAGCACACAGAAGTACAGAAAGGGGTTACAGAAATCTACTGTGTAGGGGATCCATAATCATGACTGCTCGCTTTTGATATATTGTAAGGGCACGTTCCCACGATCAGTATTTGCAGCATCTATCGCTGTTTCCAAACCGCTGCGTTGTACAGTACAAGTGCTGTGGATGGATTTAGAGAAATCCTGTGTCCACTGTGCTTGTTTTCTCCACAGCGTAAACCGAAATGCCAGGCGGCTTCCCGAGCTACAACATGTCAACTTATCGCCACCCCGCGTCCCAAACACTGACCGTGGGCACAGACCGGATGGGTTCATCCACGGAGATCACCGGCTTCCCCGCAGGAGAGGAGCCCCTGGACAGGATAGTGTGTGTACAGAAGAAATAATACTATGTCAGGACACTGTGATTTGTAGTTTCCCCGGCGGAGGCTCAATCTCAAAAATCACACCGCAAACGCACTGCCCACTGAAATGATGGTGGTGGTGCAGACTTTTCAAAGAAAAGGAAGGTGAGTGATAATCAGTGACCTACAGAAGAATCAGAGGAGGCAGGTGAGTGATAATCAGTGACCTACAGAAGAATCAGAGGAGGCAGATGAGTGATAATCAGTGACCTACAGAAGAATCAGAGGAGGCAGGTGAGTGATAATCAGTGACCTACAGAAGAATCAGAGGAGGCAGGTGAGTGATAATCAGTGACCTACAGAAGAATCAGAGGAGGCAGGTGAGTGATAATCAGTGACCTACAGAAGAATCAGAGGAGGCAGGTGAGTGATAATCAGTGACCTACAGAAGAATCAGAGGAGGCAGGTGAGTGATAATCAGTGACCTACAGAAGAATCAGAGGAGGCAGGTGAGTGATAATCAGTGACCTACAGAAGAATCAGAGGAAGCAGGTGAATGATAATCAGTGCCCTACAGATGAATCAGAGGAGGCAGGTGAGTGATCATTAGTGACCTACAGAAGAATCAGAGGAGGCAGGTGAATGATAATCAGTGCCCTACAGATGAATCAGAGGAGGCAGGTGAGTGATCATTAGTGACCTACAGAAGAATCAGAGGAGGCAGGTGAATGATAATCAGTGCCCTACAGATGAATCAGAGCAGGCAGGTGAGTGATCATTAGTGACCTACAGAAGAATCAGAGGAGGCAGGTGAGTGATAATCAGTGACCTACAGAAGAATCAGAGGAGGCAGGTGAGTGATAATCAGTGACCTACAGAAGAAACAAAGGAGGCATGTGAATGATAATCAGTGATCCTACAGAAGAATCAGAGGAGGCAGGTGAGTGATAATCAGTGACCTACAGAAGAAACAGAGGAGGCAGGTGAGTGAACAATCAGTGACCTACAGAAGAAACAGAGGACGCAGGTGAGTGATAATCAGTGACCTACAGAAGAATCAGAGGAGGCAGTTGAATGATAATCAGTGATCCTACAGAAGAATCAGAGGAGGCAGGTGAGTGAACAATCAGTGACCTACAGAATAATCAGAGGAGGCAGGTGAGAGATAATCAGTGACCTACAGAAGAAACAAAGGAGGCATGTGAATGATAATCAGTGATCCTACAGAAGAATCAGAGGAGGCAGAAAACTGAATAAACAGTGACCTACAGAAGAATCAGAGGAGGCAGGTGAGTGATAATCAGTGATCCTACAGAAGAATCAGAGCAGGCAGAAAACTACAGTGACCTACAGAAGAATCAGAGGAGGCAGGTGAGTGATAATCAGTGATCCTACAGAAGAATCAGAGGAGGCATGTGAGTGATAATCAGTGATCCTACAGAAGAATCAGAGCAGGCAGAAAACTGAATAAACAGTGACCTACAGAAGAATCAGAGGAGGCAGGTGAGTGATAATCAGTGATCCTACAGAAGAATCAGAGCAGGCAGAAAACTGAATAAACAGTGACCTACAGAAGAATCAGAGGAGGCTGGTGAGTGAACAATCAGTGACCAACAGAAGAAACAAAGGAGGCAGGTGAATGATAATCAGTGACCTACAGAAGAATCAGAGGAGGCAGGTGAGTGATAATCAGTGATGCTACAGAAGAATCAGAGGAGGCAGGTGAATGATAATCAGTGATCCTACAGAAGAATCAGTGCAGGCAGAAAACTGAATATTCAGTGACGTACAGAAGAAACATAACAGGCAGGTGAGTGAATAATCAGTGACCTACAGGAGGCAGCAGGCGGAGGATGGAGAAGACGCTACCCTCAAGTCCCGCCCCGAGGCACAACGCGCGGATGACGTTATCGTGAAAATTTAACGGAATATTATTCAGCATCTGCCGGTTTCAGTTTAATCATCATCACAGCGCCCATAAGTCCATGAATTTATTTTATGGTTATAAATCCTGCTGATAAGTTCTCTTTAAGATGCAACTGTCATTTGTTTTGGGGGTTATAAACTGTGCCCCCCGGCTGTAATATGATGTAATTGGGGTTGCTGTAACCACTCTATATCCCCAGACGTTCCCCTGCATACCTCAGAAAACGAGTTTTTTTTCTTGTCATGTGCTCTATGGTAATTCCACGGTTGGGTCAGATGAGTGTCTGCAGATTGCTGTCAGCACCGCTCTGCTCCACGCAAACACCGCACCTCTTGACTGTATGCAAGTGGATGGCATTGCTACAATTCCCAAGTCTCGCGCCTGCGCAGTGGCGCGCCTCACTGTGCCCTATTGAACAGCCAGTGATTACACTGCGAAAGCACGGGACGTCGTGGGACTATGCGGCTGAAGCAAGACCGAAGTCTCGTACTTGCGCGGTGGAATCACTGGCTATTCAATAGGGCACTGTCAGGCGCCACTGTGCAGGTGCTAGACTTAGAAATTGTAGCCACTTGCATACAGTCAAGAGGGGCGGTGTTTGTATGGAGAGGAGCGGTGCAGACCGCAATCTGCAGACACCCGCCTGACCCAACTGCGAAATTAGCAGAGCGTGGGACAAGAATAAAACTAATTTTCTTAAGTATGCAGGGGCGCGTCTGGGATTATAAAGGGGTTACAGGAACCCCAATTACATCATGTCAAAGGTGGTGGGCAGGGTTTATAACCCCCAAAACTGCAGACAGGTTCCCTTTAAAAAAATAAAATATAATTTATTTACCACCATATGAAACCACTGATTTTTGTAGAAAACTTGTAGTATAAAATATAAGGAAAGCAAAACTCGAGCTCTTACTGTTCACCTCAAGACTCTATCAGCATTCATATTTTATGGGCTATTTCTGGGATCTGTGCTCGAAAATCACAGAGAGGAAGAAAACACAAAGTTAACAGGATGCATTAAAGGTGATTTATAATTTATAACATTTCTTCATAATGAAAAAATATTTCCAATATACTTTTCCAGAGCTTTTATAAGTCTAGGATACTAAATTATGGAATATTTACACACATTGCAACCATGAAAATATATTTAGCATGCCATCTGGCAACAATTGGCCGGTTAAGATGCTGAAGTGGGCAGGGAGCCCTCGGATTTCTTCATAGGTTTATACAGAATATTCTGCTTTAAAGGGATCCTGTCACCCCCAAAACACCTCCTAAGCTATTAAAACCTGTCCCTAGAGCATATTAACACTTTCCCTACACTCCTTTTAGCTCCTAAATGCATATAGTCAAAGTGAATCTAAACGTTATAAAAGTACCTCATTACTGATGATAATGAGTGACTATGGTATTCATAGTCACTCAGCCAGAGCTGCCCCTCTTCATCATATCACGCCTATTCAGGCGTGATCTTCATCATAGATTCAAATTGCCGCCTCCCTGCGCGCCTCCCCGCTCTCCCATTGCGTCTGGGCTTCAGTGTGGGGGCTGTATGACGCGATCTGCGTCATTTCCGGCGCCGGGTGACGTAGTACAGCCGCGCCGCTGTTAGCTTCAAGTCCCGCACTGCGCATGCGCAGTGCGTATTTTGAAGCTGACAGAGCGGCGCGGCTGTACTACGTCACCCGGCGCCGGAAATGACTAGTCAAAGACCTAATTAGCATAGGGAAAGAGCAGTTCTCTAAATGTTTTTTATAAGCAATGATTTATAAAATAAAATTAAATAGGGCTGGTGAGGTGCAAAACTTTGGGGGTACATATTTAACGGCTGCTGGGTTGGACTTATAAAGGACCTGACAGACTCATTAATTTCCCTATATCCACCAAAATGGACACCAACTCCGACTCTACAACCAGGGCTGTTAAGTCAGTAAGCCAAACATCAGAACTGTATCCTCACCCGCCCCTCGTAGACCATGAGCCCTCGTGGACAGGGTCCCTGCCCCTCCTGTACCTGTACGTCCCGATCGTCTAGATTTAGTGTACTTGTGCTTCTCCCTTATCCTCAGGTAAAGCGTCATGGAACCTAATGGCGCTATATAAATAAATAATAATAATAATAATTCAAACTCCTCATTTCCCCTGAACCCAACTTCGACTCCACAACCATGGCATTGGAGTCGGTAAGCCAAACATCCAACGCCTTAAATTCCATGAGTCTGACTCCATCTCCACAGTCCTGCTGCTGGCAGGTTCCCTTTAAAAGCGCCCTATAAGTGACAGGTCTACCTGGGGATAGCGTGGGCTTTTTGCCATGGGCTTCCAATAATGAAGGCTTGGATTCACTCCTAGTTGAATATTCAAGATTACATTTTTTATTTTTTTAACTTAAAACGATGAAATGTAATTTTGAGACATAAACCAGATAAATCCAAAACGTGGATGACATCTGGAAAAAATATTAATATTTTGATTAAAAATGTTGACGGCATCAAGCGCTGAACTCATCTGTAGGGAATGCGTTGCTTACTTCTTGATATGTTTCCTTTTTATTTTTGCTTAAAAAAAGTTATAAATATGGAACATATTACAGCATCAGACTACTTGTGATTGCAAGTGCAATATTTTTTTCCAACTGGCAATAAATCAGAGTAATAAGAATTTCTACAATATCAATTTTGCAGCTTTTTGGATATTTAGACATTTCCAGATGCCATTTGTTTAAAAAGTTACTTTTATAAAGTTATTCGAGGACGCGCCCAAAGCCTGCGGCTGCGATACAGCCAGAATTGTTAACCTCTTAAGGACCGAGCCCATGTTCGCATAGAGCGTAGTTTTTCTTTTACTCCTTGTAACATGTCAACCATAATTGTCTAAGATTTAGTGTAATTACTGTTTGTAATCTAGTTTATATTTTAGTTAGTCTAATACATAAACTAAGCATGTATGCTAAGAATTTGTTCCACTTTTTTTATTTAATAGTTTATCCCTATTCACCACAATTAACACAACCCCAATTCCAAAAACGTTGGGACACTGTGTAAAGGAACAATGATTTGGAAATCATTGAGACATATTTATTCTCAATAGGACATTTGGCACACATCAGAGGATAAAACACATTTTATTTGAAAAAAATGTAATCATTTATGGCAGTAAGACATCTCAAAATAGTTGAGACAAGGCCAGGTCTACTGTTGAGCATTACCCACTTTTCTTCTTACAACAGTCTGTAGACGTCTGGGACATTTGGAGGCCAATTGCTGGAGGTCTAGGAGGAGAATGTTGTCCCATTCTTGTCTGATGTAGGAATCTGGCTACTCAAGAGTTCTGGGGCTTTGCCAGATTTTTCATTTCATAATGTGCCAAATGTTTTCTATTGGACTGCAGGTGGCCGGTTCATCACCCGGACTCCTTTGCACTGTTGTTATTGATACAGTATGTGGTTTAGCGTTGCCTTGCTGAAATATCCAACAAGGCCTTCCCTGAAATAAAAATTGTCTGGGTGGGACCATATATTGTTTTAAAGATTTTATATAATGGTCAGCGTTGGTAATGCCTTTCAAAATCTGTCATCAGCCCATGCTACAGAAACTCTCTGCCCCAACACATCAGACTTTCGCCTACCATTGAAACCTTCAAAACTAACCTGAAGACCCACCTCTTCCAAAAAAACCTACAGCCTATAGTGAGCCTCAGTCCGCTATACCGCCACAGGACAGCTCTACCCTCTCCTACTGTATCCGCACCCATGCCTTGTAGATTGTGAGCCCTTGCAGGCAAGGTCCTCTCTTCTCACCTACTATATCCTCACCCCTCCCTTGTAGACTGTGAGCCCTTGATGGCAAGGTCCTCTCTTCTTCTCACCTACTGTATCCTCACCCATCCTTGTAGACTGTGAGCCAATGTGGGCAGGGTCCTCCTTCCTCACCGTATCCTCATTTATCCCTTGCAGACTGTGAGCCTCCGCAGGCTGGGTCCTCTTTCTTTCTGTATCTGTGTATTCCTTGTATTGCTCATAGTTATTATACTTGTCAGGGCTGTAGAGTCGGAGTCGGTGTCCATTTTGGTGGAGTCTGATTCAGGGAAATTAAGTAGTTGGAGTCAGATATTTGGCTTCCTGACTTCACAGCCATGGTTGTGGAGTTGGAGTCGGTGTCTATTTTGGTGAAGTTGGAGTCAGATTCAGTAAAATTGAGGAGTCGAATGTATGGCTTACCAACTCGACAGCCCTGGTACTTGTCTATGTATGCCCCTAGTTCACATGTAGAGCGCCATGGAATAAATGGCGCTATAATAATAAATAATAATAATGCAACCCCAAACTATCAGCGATGCAAGATTTTACACTGTGCACTGATGAGCGGGATGGCCCATCTCTTCTTGAGTCTGCAGAGCATAAGAATTTAACATTTTGGTTCGATTCTCCATTTTATCTCAGTCCGTTTTAAATAAGCTTTGGCCCCCCTTTGTATATATATAAGACTTTCACGTGTATTTCTGGATTGCATTGTATTGTATTCATATATAGCGACTTCTGGAAGTACCGTATTTCTGAGCCAATACAGTGATTTGCAAGACAGAATCATGCTTGTTTTAATGCAGTGCCGCCCGAGGCCCCATAAATCATGTGTATCCAATACTGATGAATGGCCTTGTCCCTTGTGTACATGGATTTCTCCTGAATCACTGAATCTTTTGAAATCGTATTGTACTGTATACGGTATGAGGTTTAAAGTCAATTTTCAGACAGTTGTTGAGATTGGTGAACATCTGACCATGTTTGCTTCTGAGACTCTGCCTTTCTAACTAACATTCTAACATGCTCTTTTCATAGAGTCATGACACTTAGTTAAAAATTAAACCTCTGGCCGTTGTTCACTAGTACCACTTACTTTTCCAACATTTTATTAACCCCATATGAGCTTTTTGGAGATGTCTTGCTGCCATCAATTTTCTTTGGGAGTTATTTTTTTTCAACTGAAATAGAAGCATGTCTGACTTTCTGATTGATGTTCTATGTTCCTCTGTGAATAAAATATGGCTATAAGGGATGTCCAAATCATTGCATTCTTGTTTACTTTAAACATCATCCCAACCCCTTTTTGGAATTAAGAGTTTACTGCATTGTATGGGGGAAATATTATTATTAAATAATATACATTTAATATAAATACATGTTTAAATATATACATTTATTCCTTTTAGAGCCATATCACTGCAGTCACAGACAATGGGAATGGTGAGGCAGCAAATATTATTCAGAAAGAACGCCTTCTCTGTTGAGTTGAATGGCCTGCGTGTGTTATACGCAGACTCTGGGCTGTTGTAGCGAGAAAGAAGCTTTCTATGGTTGTGGCTTGTGTAGGCGCAGCACATCTATCCGCAAGCTGAAAATCATGAAAAATGAATGGCAATGCAGTAATCCACCACTAGCACTCATATTGGTGTATGTGATTAAAGGAAATAACAGACTTATTTTATTTTTTTCTAACAAAAAAAAAAAAACCCAACTGCAAATGTTGTAAGATTACTACTACACACCTTTTCTTTTCCAGGCAGATCTCCAACCAAGTCCTAATCTTCTTTTCACAAGTAATCGCCATATGATGGTTAGATGCCATACTAGTGACGTTATGGTTCCAATATGATAGTACCCTAGTACCTGAAACTTAATTGCAGGGACAAGAAATATAAATAGATGGGATAATGATGCTTTTAATATGAGGAGGGTACCTTCAGTCTTCAGGAGTAAGATCATTGTAGGTCTGAAATGCATGTAAGGCCGAAGACACAGTGAGCGAGACGCATGCGAGATACTCATATCCCCGGAACGGCCGCCAACTCTCTGGACGGGAGCGTGCTGCTACATAGAAACACAAGCAGTGCACACTGCCTAGTTACCCGGGTTTATCATGTACCAGCCTGTGAGGTCCTGGATTGCTGCTGTCTCGCGGTCACACATGCGGATGCGTCTGACCAGCGGGAGATCAAGGACCAAAATGGTCTGAGCGACGTGCAGCCACCGGCGACCTCACAGCAGGGGAGAGTCGCTTGACGTCACAAAACCTGCTGCTAGCGATGTTGCAGTGTGTGAAGTTACCTTTAGTGTGTCTCTGGCATAAAACACTCACTGGGCTCTGTCAAACTCTTAGAACAAATAAAGGTAATTGAGCACACAAGTAAACATACATGAATATTTAATCAGCAGGAAACAGATATCTGCTGATCACTTTAGAAAGGCTATGCCCTGTACTGAACCCAGCTGCAGTCAACTGATTAGGACTGAGGTACAGCAAAAATTTGACTTGTGTTGATCACAAGAAATTTTGGAATACCGTGAAGGTATGTGTTGCCAAACTATCTGATCAGCCTCATTGGAACCTTTGCATCGACCAAGAAGCAACCATTCGAATGGAACACGGTGATAGGGCATGGTTCAAAGTATAGTGAGATCTGCATCCTGTTAACCATTTCTCTCAATTTATATGCAGAAGCTAATTTCAGGAAGGCTGGACTTGCCGAAAAAGAAGAGGGAATCAAAATTAGTGGACACATCCGTCAACAATCGAAAATACACAGACGATACAACACCAATAACAACAAGCATAGATGGAATGGAAGACTTAATATGGAGATGGAAAGCTCAGACATGGGACTCTCTACTCAACACAATGAAGACAAAGATTTGGACTACTGCCAGGTACAATTGGGATGATTTTCAATGGGCGGTGACGAATTGGAAGTTGTAAAGGACTTCAACCTACTCGAATCAATGATCACTCAAGTTGCAGAGATGACACTGGAAGACAGTAGAAGAATAGCTATAGGAAAATTAATAATGAAGCCCCTGGACAAGGTCCTCACATCAAGGAATATTTCACTGGTGACGAAGACATTGCTCGTACATAGTCTGGTCTTTTCTGTGGTAACATATAGAAATGAAACATGGACGATAAAGACACAAGACAGAAGAAGAATCAACACCATCACTGGAGAAGAACATTATGGTAGGAAGAATAGAAGGTACAAGGAGAAGAGAAAGACCAACAACCTCATGGATTGATACCATCAATATAAAACGGCGGAGAAGACTCTGGTGGACCTATCTAGGCTGCACAAGATCGTTCTTCATACAAAGTGTTTATCCATCAACTTGCTATGTCTCGAGACCAAGCTGAAATAATAACACCAGGTGCAGTACCAGGCACAGCCACAACTATTTGTATGGTATTGTGTCTGGGTTGACAATGAAGGACACTTAGGAGTGCCAGGGTCTCTTCATTGAGCTGATTCACGGCTCTCAACAACAAGCCATCAATTTCAAAGTTTTGGAAAAACCCATTTAATTATAATTGTCAGTTTGACATATAGGAAAGTGCAGTTTGTCAGCAAGTCTTCTAATATAACTCCAATAGTTTCACGTCATTAAGGAACAGTTCTGCCCGACACAACCTCTGTTCTCTTGGTGGTACAGACAAATTATACGTTTTGGTACAGTAAACCACCATGTGTCAATAAGATTACTTCATCTATATGCTAAGGAAGGTTATATCCTCCAGATTAACAGCTCACTCTAGGCACGCGGTTTTCTATCAGCTGCCAGCAGCAACGTACTGCGGTGGCCACTGCTGATAAGATGAATATTGGGAGCAAGGGAAAATAATTTGATCCTATAAGCTTCCATAATGCTTCAATAGGTTGGAATTTGTTAACTTGTCCCCATAAACCAAACATTTACTCAACTATGATGTTTATCAGTGGGAAATAGCATGGAAGTGTTTGCAAAAATTACAGCAATTTCTGCATAGTGATAGAATTGGCTGCGGTCAACAAATCTCTGGATGGCCCTTAGGTGTGAATAGAACGAGAAGGAAAATTAAGTTTACAGAGTATGAATGGAACGGGGAAGATTGTCTTTATGTATACCGTACTTTTTGGACTATAAAACACACCCAGATTTTAGAGTAGGAAAATAGAGAAAAAAAATGAAGCAAAGAATGTGGTTATAATGCACTGTTATGGGGGGATGCTGACACTTATGGTGTTAATGCCCCCATCCTGGGCCCCTTCCAGGTAACATATGCCCCCCTCATCCTGGTATATAATCCCCATCCTGGATATGGCCCCCAATCCTGGTATATAGCCCTTCATCCTTGATACAGCCTGCCATCTGGAATATGGCCCCCTATTTTAGTATATAGCATCCCCCATCATGGATATGGCTCCCCATCCTGGGATATAGCCTCCCATCCTGGTATATAGTCCCCCATTATAAATATGGCCCCCCATCATGGTATACAGCCCCCCCATCCTGAATATGGCTCCCCATCTTGGATATGGCCCCAATCCTAGATATAGCCCCCATCCTAGTATACAGCCCTCCATTCTGCTATACATCAAGTACAAAGATTATGTCCGCTCATCTGTCTTCTTTCTACTGTGTTCCTCCCTCTCAGCCCGGATCCCAGTGGGCTTCAGGCTGCCTCCAAACACATCATATGACTATCCAGCGATAATTTGCTGGATAATCATTTGATGCATCCTGGTATACAGCGCCCTATTCTGGATATGGCCCCCTCATCCTGATATACAGCCTCCCATCCAGAATATGGCTCCCCATCCTGGGATATAGCCCCCCATCCTGGATATGGCCCCTCATCCAGGGATATAGCCCCCCAATGCTGGTATATAGCCCCCACCATGTGGGTACATCACCCCCCCATCCTGGATATGGCCCTCCACTGTAGTACATGGCCCTCTCATTCTGAATATCCCACCTCATCCTGGATATGACTACCCCATGCTGACGCACACAAGAAAATAAACAACAATATAACTCACCCTCCGGCGTTTGCCTCAGTCTCTCCCTGCTTGCAGCACTCGCATTCTGAGTCCTCCTGTGTCCCTGGCGCAGCCAGTCATGTGATGGCACAGCAGAGTGACATCATCAATGTGCACCCTGGTCACATGACCGGCTGCCTCGGGAACGAAGGAAGACTCAGAACGCGAGTGCTGCAAGCAGGGAGAGACTGAGGCAAACGCCAGAGGGTGAGCTATATTGTTGTTTATTTTCTTGTGTGCAGCAGCATCGGGGGCCATATACAGGATGAGGGGGGGCATATTTAAAATGAGAGGACCATGTACCACAATGGGGGGGGGGGGCATATGTAGTGATGGGGAGGTGTACACTTCCTTTAATTTAATATGCACTGTATCCGTTCGTCCATCTCTCAGCGCAGCTTCAGCATTGAGGTGATGGACAGTGGGATGTAGTGCATATTAAATAAATATAATGAGCGGGAGCACGTGACCTCCCACTGCCTCAGCAGTCCTCTGCAGCCTCCTCCCAGCCTGCTCCAGAGCTGCAGCTCCCCCCAGCACAGCTCTACAGTCACACAGTCCCTATATTTGGACTATTAGACACACACCCTCAATTTCGCCTCAAATTTTGGGGATAAAAAGTGTGTCTTATAGTCCAAAAAATACAGTAAATAAGTATATACAGTTAGTTTCAGGAATATTGGGACAGTGAATGAGTCTTTGTGATTTCAGCTTGCAGTCAGCTATTTTGTATTTAAAATGAAACAACCGAGATGCAATTAAAGGAGACTTTCAGGTTTAATTAAAGGGAGGGAAGGGGGGGAATCAAGCAAAAAATTTATTGTGAAACGTTTCGGGATTGCAACCATTTTGGTACGAACCCTCATTTCAGGGTCTCAAACATAATGGACATATTAACTTTACCATGAATATAATGTTAGTTTTAATACTCTGTGGTGAATACTTTGCAGGCAGTGATAAGCTGACTTTTGGAAGCCATGGATGTCACCAAACGCTGGGTGACCTCCTGTGTGAGGCTTTGCACGTTTACTGCAGCTGACATCAGTTGTTGCTTCTTTGTGAGTCTTTTTGCCTTAAGTTTTGTCTTAAGTATACGATATTCATGTTCAATGAGGTTGAGATCTGGTGATTGACTCCGCCATTGCAGAATATTCCAGTTATTTGCCTTAGAAAACTCCTGCGTTGCTTTTGCAGTATGTTTGGATCATTGTCCATCCTTATTGTGAAGCGTCGTCCAATCATCTTTGCTGCATCTGGATGAATCTGAGCAGAAACTATCGCCCTGAACACTATAGAAACCACCCGGCTGCTTCTGTCTTCAGTCACTTCATCAATAAACATCAGTAACCCAGGGCCATTGGAAGCCATTGTATGCCCGGCCATCACACAGCCTCCACCTTGTGTTACAGAGGATGCACTGTGCTTTGGACCATGAGCCGTTCCAAGCCTTCTCCACACTTTCTTCTTCCCATCATTCTGGTACAGGGTTGATCTTCGTTTCTGGCCAAGTTTAATCTGGCCTATTTGTAAAGCGGTTGTCCACTACTCAGACAACCCCTTCACATTCCCCATGTTTTCATGTTACAATAAAATAAAAGATAATACTAACCTCCCATGAACGTCAGCAGTGTTGGCACCCACTCTCCCGAGGCTCAGTGAGATTATTATGGCACATGAACCCTGTGCCCAATCAGGATCTGTTCACTCTTCGCATTTGGATATATCAAATATCAACAAGGAATCAGAGCTGTGGCTGCTGTCACTCCCCGTTTATGTTTGATAGGTCCAAAGACTGGGAGAGAGAAGCCAGCGCTGATTGGGCACAGGGCTCGCGTGACCTAACATCATTGTGAACCCGGGAGAGTGAGTGCAACACCACCGCAAAGGTGCCGGAGGGGAGTATAAGCTTTTTTTAAATTTAACAGGGGGCAAACATCGGAAAGAAAAGGGTTGTCCAAGCAATGGTAAACCCATTTATGGCTAACTAATGAACCCTCTGTATTTGCTCTCTTGAAGTCTTCTCTTTATGGTATGGATGGATGTGGTGAAGTGGGTTTTCTTCACAATGGAAAGGATTCTGCAATCATCCACCACTGTTGTCTCCAATAGACGACCAGGGTTTTTTTTCAGCTCTTAAAGTCACCATTTCATTTTTTTTATTTTGCTGAATGTACAAAACTGTTGATTTGAACACTCCTAACCTTTTTGCCTTCTCTCTGATATATTTCTTCTTTTTTCTTGCAGCCTAATTAATGAAAGTCTGTTTCTCTTCCAATGAGATCTCCGTGACCACATGCTGTGTGTTCACATCAACAGCTTCCAAATGTCAATGCCACACCTGGAATCAGTTTTTACCTGGTTAACTGATGATGGCTTGACAAGGGAATAGCCCATTCAGCCCATTAAAGAGCTTTTTAGAGAATTATCCAATTACCTTTGGTCAATTGAAAATGAGGCAGCTACATATTAAAGAGCTGTAATTCACTTATCCAGGAGTGGGGAACTCCAGGCCTCGAAGGCCTCCAACAGGTCATGTTTTCAGGATTTCCTTATTGATTGAATCACCTGCACTGGTGATAATTCAAACCCCTGTGAAATCCTAAGGAGATCCTGAGAACACGCATTGTTGGTGGCTCTAGAGGCCTGGAGTTTCCCACCCCTGCCTTACTCCAATTATGATGTGAATACCCTCAAACTGAGGCTGAGATTCCACACTTTGGGTCCATATTGATTATATAACTGCTTCTTGAACATGTTTTGATAAACAGCTAAAATTTGTTTCACTCACAGGCTCCCTTTGGCTTGTAAGGGCTCTGGAAACAAACCTTTAAGTAGGTGATACAGATGTCCAGCCACCTTCATAAGATATATCCACTGGTATCTGACCTCTGCTGGAGATGCGAGACATCCGAGGGTACCATGCTCCACATCCGGTGGGATTGTCCACCTTCATAAGATATATCCACTGGTAATCTGACCTCTGCTGGAGATGCGAGACATCCGAAGGTACATGCTTCACATCCGTGGGATTGTCCACCTTCATAAGATATATCCACTGGTATCTGACCTCTGCTGGAGATGCGAGACATCCGAGGGTACCATGCTTCACATCCGGTGGGATTGTCCACCAATTAAAAGACTTTGGAATATGGTCTTTAAATGTATTCAAGGTTTCTGGTGACATCAAAGTAACCCACAGTTGGGTCTATTGTCAATGATTGAAGGCTCCTTTAGGAGCATCAAGGTAGGACCTCTAAAACATTGCATAACGACCACTCATACTAAGAGAGCCCCAATATCGGGGATTGGATAGTTGAATTGGATTCCCTATGTAGGATGGAGAGGCTATCCATTGTTACGACAAAGCATGAGGATACATCTTCCAAAACATCGCATGAATGGATTATGTTTCGCGAATCGCCTGAATTCCTAACACTCTCAGAGACAAATTAATGGAGTAGGGTAGAACAGAGAGAGGAAGTTAACAGTAACGGGAGAGATTCAACTCTACTCATACCTCACCCCACAATTCCCTCCTCCCCCCTTTTTTTTCCGCTCTTTATCAGACCCCTCTATTTCCTCCCTTCTCCTTTTTCCTTACTTTCTCTTACCTACTCTACACTCTTTTCTTCTTTTCATTCTATTTTCTCACTCTTTTCTTCTTTTCATTCTGCTTTGTTTCTTGGATATTTATCATGATAAGGACTAGAATACTCAAGATAGTTTAATAGCATTATAGCAACGCGTTGGACAATCAATGAAAGGTTATCGAGTGACTTCGACCCATGTAGGGTGGTTATGTTTTACTTGATTGTCTTGCTGTTTTACTTGATTGTTTTGCTATTTTAGCTCTTCCTTGTCCTTGCATGGAGACTTTTTGTATGTTATATATGAAAATATTCAATAAAAACTGTTGAAGAAAAATACATTTGTGTCACTGTCCAAATATCTCTGGACTTGTGTGTATTATATATACTGTATATATTACATACAGATACATTATATTATATATATTAGTAAGGTTCTCATCTATATATACACACACAAATACACACAAGCCTAACAGTGTACTGAATACACAAATATCCATATACCATAACAATGATCCATAAATCCTGGGTTGTAATGCTTGTGTATTCATTGCTAGGACCGGTCCATACTACAGGGGTTGTACATGATCAATACAAAGAACTCATTGGAGACTTTCTAATAATCATTCATTTAATCCCCTTTGGGTACAATGTGTAGACATCGGATGATTAATGGGTTATTGCTTCCATTACCACTCTGTAATTTCCCGCATCGGGCTGTCATGGTGACACCTTGATCCTTCTGATGTGCAGGAATTATTTCTATTTCGCTAAGGCCGTGTTCCCACAGTGTAAATGATGCAGTTTTTCCCACTGCATATTTTTGTGCAGAAAATTTGCTGGGATTTATAATTAAAAGGAAAATGGATGTGATTTTATGAAAACCACTTTGCGATTTTTTTGCCTTCTATTGGGATCCTGAAAAAATGAAATTATAGAAAAAAAATTCTGCATAAAAAAAAATCATCTAAAACACACTACACTAAATTTCATGTTTTTCATGCGCTTTCCATTATGACGATGTACTATTACATACAGTTGTGGCCAAAAGTATTGACACCCCTGCAATTCTGTCAGATATTACTCAGTTTCTTCCTGAAAATGATTGCAATCACAAACTCTTTGGTATTATTATCTTCATTTAATTTGTCTTCAATGAAAAAACACAAAAGAGAATGAAGCAAAAAGCAAAACGTTGATCATTTCACATAAAACTCCAAAAATGGGCCAGACAAAAGTATTATAGAAAAAGATAAAGGAGACAAGCGAGGCGCAATAGTGCCCTATCAATATGACACTGATTCCACACTCAGATCAAAAAGAGGTGCACTCACCTGGTCTAGTTGTGTGCACCCACAACTAGTTTTCATTGCATGTACAGTCATGGCCAAAAGTATTGGCACCCTCAGCCTAATACTTGGTTGCATAACCTTTAGCCAAAATAACTGCGATCAACCACTTCCGGTAACCATCAATGAGTTTCTTACAATGCTCTGCTGGAATTGTAGACCATTCTTCTTTGGCAAACTGCTCCAGGTCCCTGATATTTGAAGGGTGCCTTCTCCAAACTGCCATTTTTAGATCTCTCCACAGGTGTTCTATGGGATTCAGGTCTGGACTCATTGCTGGCCACCTTAGAAGTCTCCAGTGCTTTCTCTCAAACCATTTTCTAGTGCTTTTGAAGTATGTTTAGGGTCATTGTCCTCCTGGAAGACACGTGACCTCTGAGGGAGACCCAGCTTTCTCACACTGGGCCCTACATTATGCTGCAAAATTTGTTGGTAGTCTTCAGACTTCATAATGCCATGCACACGGTCAAGCAGTCCAGTGCCAGAGGCCGCAAAGCAACCCCAAAACATCAGGGAACCTCCGGCGTGTTTGACTGTAGGGACCGTGTTCTTTTCTTTGAATGCCTCTTTTTTTCTCCTGTAAACTCTATGTTGATGCCTTTGCCCAAAAAGAGAGAACATTCTTCCAAAACGTTTTAGGCTTTCTCAGGTAAGTTTTGGCAAACTCCAGCCTGGCTTTTTTATGTCACGGGGTAAGAAGTGGGGTCTTCCTGGGTCTCCTACCATACAGTCCCTTTTCATTCAGACGCCGACGGATAGTACGGGTTGACACTGTTGTACCCTTGGACTGCAGGGCAGCTTGAACTTGTTTGGATGTTAGTCAAGGTTCTTTATTCACCATCCGCACAATCTTGCGTTGAAATCTCTTGTCAATTTTTCTTTTCTGTCCACATCTAGGGAGATTAGCCACAGTGCCATGGGCTTTAAACTTCTTGATGACACTGCGCATGGTAGACACAGGAACATTCAGGTCTTTGGAGATGGACTTGTAGCCTTGAGATTGCTCATGCTTCCTCACAATTTGGTTTCTCAAGTCCTGAGACAGTTCTTTGGTCGTCTTTCTTTTCTCCATGCTCAATGTGGTACACACAAGGACACAGGACAGAGGTTGAGTCAACTTCAATCCATGTCAACTGGCTGCAAGTGTGATTTAGTTATTGCCAACACCTGTTAGGTGCCACAGGTAAGTTACAGGTGCTGTTAATTACACAAAAGCATCACATGATTTTTCTTTGGGTGCCAATACTTTTGTCCACCCCCTTTTTTATGTTTGGTGTGGAATTATATCCAATTTGGCTTTAGGACAATTCTTTTTGTGTTTTTTCATTGAAGACAAATGAAATGAAGATAATAATACCAAAGAATTTGTGATGGCAATCATTTTCAGGAAGAAACAGTATTATCTGACAGAATTGCAGGGGTGTCAATACTTTTGGTCATGACTGTAGTTTATAAGCTACTGCAGGACCTCCACCGCCACGTAGCACGTGTAAAGATGATCAGATCCAGGGATGGTGTATAGACAGTCTGCGCTGCTTTAAATAATCAGTCACTGATGTGACTGATTATTTAAAGCAGCGCAAACTGTCTATACACTATCCCTGGATCTGATAGACAAAAGTATTGGCACCCTCAGCCTAATACTTGGTTGCACAACCTTTAGCCAAAATAACTGTGATCAACCGCTTCCGGTAACCATCAATGAGTTTCTTACAATGCTCTGCTGGAATTTTAGACCATTCTTCTTTGGCAAATTGCTCCAGGTCCCTGATATTTGAAGGGTGCCTTCTCCAATCATCATGCAGGATGGAAGTTTCCCAGACTCTTGATGTTGGGAATGTTTTAAGGTACTGTCTGACACGCCTCCATATCGCCGATTAGATCGCTGGCAATTCTCGAATTCGGCGCATCGCATGTGCTTAGGGGCGTGTGACTTGGCAATTCTACTTCGAGAAATCGCTGGTGGAGCGTCGCCTGATTGCCCTGCACTGCAGTGACATCAGGCGATATCCACCAGGCGATTTCAGTGCATTGTGCCGTGTGACAGGGGATAGGGACATACACCGCGATCCTGAAATAAATCCCGTAGGCGTGCTTGATGTTGTTTTTATCACACCGTCTCTGCGGCGATTGGTGGGTGATACTGCATTCCGATTGGCTGGCCGTGTCCGAGGCACCTTATTTGATGATCTATGCGTTCACACTAGGCTGACCAATGGGAACGCAGTTCCGTCCACCAATCGCGGGCGCGGTGAAACCCACTCTAGCACGCCCCTATCAAAACACTATGCTCACATCGCTGCTACGATTGTGGCGTGTGACGCATTGATGTGTAAAGGGAAAATCGCTTCCGGTCTTCTGCAGGCGATTTCCGGAACGCAGGATCGCCGAAGATCGCACGCGAGATCACTACGTGTGACAGCTCCACAGCGATGTGAAAAAAGTGCCTGAAACGTGCGCGCTCACGTCAAATCGCCAGCGATATGGAAGCCATATCGCGGTGTGTGACGATACCTTTAGTCGATTCGGGATCCATTTGTAACAGATGCAGTTAAATGAAAGAGGGAAATGTAAAACTAAAAAACAGATTAAATTGGATACTAAATGCAAAGATTTCTTGTTTTCATTTTGTATCTGTTTTGTAGTACACATGCGAGGGCGTTCTTTAACCTTTCCCCACATCTGCATAGTACAACACATGTGCAGGAGCTCAATGGAGGACACTGTGTGGATGACGTAGGACGCATGTGCAGGAGAGCAATGGAGGACACTGTGTGGATGACGTAGGATGCATGAGCAGGAGTGCAATGGAGGACACTGTGTAGATGACATAGGACACATGTGCAGGAGCGCAATGGAGGACACTGTGTGGATGACGTAGGACACGTGTGCAGGAGCACAATGGAGGACACTGTGTTGATGACGTAGGACACTGTGTTGATGACGTAGGACACGTGTGCAGGAGCGCAATGGAGGACACTGTGTGGATGACGTAGGACACGTGTGCAGGAGCACAATGGAGGACACTGTGTTGATGACGCAAGGACACGTGTGCAGGAGCGCAATGGAGGACACTGTGTTGATGACGTAGGACACGTGTGCAGGAGCGCAATGGAGGACACTGTGTGGATGACGTAGGACACGTGTGCAGGAGCACAATGGAGGACACTGTGTTGATGACGCAAGGACACGTGTGCAGGAGCGCAATGGAGGACACTGTGTGGATGACGTAGGACACGTGTGCAGGAGCCCAATGGAGGACACTGTGTGGATGACGTAGGACACGTGTGCAGGAGCACAATGGAGGACACTGTGGATGACGTAGGACACGTGTGCAGGAGTGCAATGGAGGACACTGTGTGGACGACGTAGGACACGTGTGCAGGAGTGCAATGGAGGACACTGTGTGGACGACGTAGGACGCGTCACCTGCACAAAGCAGATAACAGTACGCCATTCACAAAAAGAAAGGAGGAGTCAGACTGAGACCAGTGACGCCCATCGGATCGGACCGTCCCCAGGTAAGTATAATAAAAGCAGTTTTTTTACATTATACAGATCTGCCTGGGGACCTATATACAGTATTCCAGAATGCTGTATATACTGGTGTATCTCAATGAATTAGAATATCATCAAGAAGTTAATTTATTTCAGTCATTCAATACAAAAATTGAAACGCATACATTATATAGTGGTTTATAGGGGTAACAATATGTTGGGATCACAGGATTTTTTTTCTCACTTTTTATACATCCTAAAATCTTATTTGCTTTTGCAGCAGCTGCCTGACATTGAGCACTGCTGCTCAGCTTAATTGTAACTAGAATACCCAATTCCTTCTTCTGTTCTGTAGTCCCGAATATATTTTCATTTAATGTAGATGCAGCAATGGGATTATTCAGGCCTATTCCTACGTTATGTTCTTGTTATTGCAGCTAAACCCTACGAAAGTGAATGAGGCCATGTAGCTTCAACAGACAGGGACTATGTTGGCGGCTGCAGCATTTTTTTTCGCGGCAGCATGTGCCGTATCTGCCGAAACTGCACTTGTCGCACTGGACCACAAGCCCCATAGACAATGCATGGAGCTTGCCGGATCCGGGCTGCAAGTCGGCCATTAGGCGGCAGATCCAGCAGATGTGGCGCCACCTGTCGGATCTGCCGCACATCAGCGTAAACTGCTGATGTAAAAGGAGCCTAAGGGTACCATCACACTTTGCCACGCAACAGCGATCCCGACAGCTATACGACCTGGTAGGGATCGCTGGTGAGTCGCTGTTGGGATCGCTGGTGAGATGTCAAACAGAGATCTCATCAGCGACGCAACAACGATCCGGAATGATACGGAGATTGTTCGGACCCTGTTTCTCAGACCTTCTAGTATTGGGGTCGTTGGTCGTTGTCCCTGTCAAACACACCGATGCATGCTGCCCAGCAGAACCCCAACGATCAAAAAATGGTCCAGGCGACTCTGACACAACCAGCAATCTCATAGCAGGGGCCTGGTCGCTGCTAAGTGTCAAACATAGCGAGATCGCTGGCGAGGTCGCTGTTGCGTCACCAAATTTGTGACTTAGCAGCTATCTCGCTAGCGATCTCGCTTAGTGTGACGGGGGATTTACACTATATAACTATTTATCTCTATCTAACCTAAATCTATGTAATTGCATCAACCACCTCACCTGATGTGACATTGTTAGGGAATACCCCTAAATACCAATCCACTTTCATATAAAAGCGCTGAACCATTTTGGTCAATTTTAATCAAGTTCTTAGATGTTTAAGAGCTGGTGCTGAGCTATCAATATTAAAAGGAGGCCTACTGTGCTACAAAATAGAGGAATTGTGTTCATGTAACAGATCAGAGTTTTATGAGCCCCACAACGGGTGCTACAAAGGAAACAAATGGCCTAATGTGTAAAGCACCTGTGCTCCTGCTGACGCGTCCTTGTAACCTTCTCAGGAGGAATGCTGTCTGAAATGTCTGGACTGCAAAATGCTTTATGGTGACATATGGATCTCTAGGTCTCCTGAGGAGTCGGAGAAGGAAAGCATCCTATGTATAACAACAAGGGCAGTAAACATAAGAGGACAGAAGATGATCTCCTAAAAATATGCATTCTAGGGCACGAGAGGCATGCCGAAAATCAGTAACAGGACAGTGTCACATTCACCTGATTATTACATGCTTTTTGTCTCCCTATACCGGCAGCCCCCGGGTTATGAACATGACAGATTCTTAAAAGGGAATCCTGGCACCAGATGTTATTGTACCTCACCTTAGAGCAGCAAACGTAGGAAGAGACCCTGAGTCTAAGGATGTATCACTTACTACTGGGTGTGGAAGTTGTGATAAAATCAGGGATTTTAGATATAGCATGTTCACAAAGCATTCACTGATCTCAGGGAGACCAGTCCAAGAAAACACTGCGGGCAGCCGGCTAAAGCGCTCAACACAGTGAATTCCTAGGCGCATTGCCCCCTGGGAACTATGAATATGCAAATAGAGTCTGTGGACCCTCGGTTAGGAGTCTCAAACACAGGACTAGCCAGATATCCCTCCAGGGAAGGACCCAGCTCCTTGCAGAGAACACCAAAACCACCATGTTAAGTGTCCCTTTCAGTCAATATTCAACTCTTTTACACGTTTAAAGATATGACAAGGGAATACCAAGGCCAGGTATCCATCCACAGACAGCTGTTTTGGGGTGTTGCCCCTCATCAGTGTGGAGTAGGATTCTGGCTAGGTGGGAGCAATGCCTAGTAGACCAAGATCACAAAGCATTCACTGATCTCAGGGAGACCTGTCCAAGAAAACACTGCGGGCAGCCGGCTAAAGCGCTCAACACAGTGAATTCCTAGGCGCATTGCCCCCTGGGAACTATGAATATGCAAATAGAGTCTTTGGAGCCTCTGTTAGGAGTCTCAAACACAGGACTAGCCAGATATCCTTCCAAGGAAGGACCCAGCCTAGGGGGCAATATGCCTAGGAATTCACTGTGTTGAGCTCTTTAGCCAGCTGCCCGCAGTCTTTTTTTGGACTGGTCTCCCTGAGATCAGTGAATGCTTTGTGATCTTGGTCTACTAGGCCTTGCTTCCACCTAGCCAGAATCCTACTCCACACTGATGAGGGGCAACACCCCGAAATAGCTGTCTGTGGATGGATACCTGGCTTTGCTATTCTCTTGTCAGATCTGTAATCTTGCAAAAGAGCTGGATATTGATTGAAAGGGCCACTTAATATGGTGGTTATGGTGTTCTCCGCAAGGAGCCACTCCTTGACTGGGTCCTTCCCTGGAGGGATATCTGGCTAGTCCTGTGTTTGAGACTCCTAACCGAGGCTCCACAGACTCCATTTGCATAGATATAGCAGGTAGCAGACCTCAGAAAGCTAACCCTACCCACTCTACAGCTTTCTGTGTACATTGTATATTAACAGTGAGTTGCTTATCAGTGCTTGGGGGGTGATTGAACCAGGTCTCATGCGACCTAGTCTGTGCAGTGGATATCTGAAATTGCTACATGATTCAGATATCCAGTGGCATTGAGTTTTCTATTGATGAAGAATGGCCCCACTATTTTTGTACCCCATATATCACACCATAGCATTAATTTCTTGGAGGGATCTATCCACTGTGGGTTAGTGTCAGACCAATAGCGCTGGTTTTGTTTGTTAACTTCACCATTCACAGAAAAGTTTTCCTCATCCCTCATCTGAAGGCAATGATCTATGCTGTGAAGATACGAGATGTGCAGCATCTGAAACAACAGATACTGGAAGCCTGTGCAGCATTTCTTCTGCGGTGTTGCTATCAATGTGTCAAGAGTGGGAGAAGAGGGTTGCATTGACAATCCAACACAATGGGCAGCACTTTGAACACTTTATAAGTGGTCATAAACTTGTAAATAACTCATGAAAGAATAAAGTTAAATTAAATCCAAGCACACCATTTTTTTTTATGGAATTCTCAATGTTTGATGTGTCACATGACCCTCTTCCCATTGAAAAAACTAAAGTTGGATCCAAAATGGCCGACTTCAAAATGGCCGCCATGATCACCACCCATCTGGAAAAGTTTTCCACCTCCCGTATAATAATGTGCCACAAACAATAAGTTGATATCACCAACCATTCCCATTCTATTTAGGTGTATCCATATAAATAGCCCACCCTGTATAATAATCTTTCAATCACTATATTATTTGTCTTCTGGGTAGTAGAAAAAATCTGAGACCAGTGATATTTTATGATTGTGAGACCGTCCGTTCCATGACCTCCCCAGAAATGAAAAGAGAAATCCCACATCTAATTTGGAAAAGCCCTGAGTGGCATAAACAACTGGCACACGGGTGACTGGGTAACAGCAGGTACAGTCACAGCCCCGGCTGCCAGTGAGGCTTCCTGCAGACACTTGTCAAGCTGAATACTTTTCAGTCAATTGATCTGGAGTTTTGTTTCCGGACCTGCCATCAAATTCATCAATATTAGACTGTTCCTGCAATCTCCAAGCATGGAATTTTCTCTGTTTTATTAAATCTCTTTGGTTTCTATACTTGGAAATTTCTTCAATAAAGCACAAACCACAGTTATTGACCAGCACACACATTCTCTCCACGCCAAGGCCGGTCCCATATTGTGTGGGGACCGCAATGGGATGAAGCTTTACTGCAAACAACAGCACTTTTCAAATCATGTTAATAAAGTGCATTTTTATAGGTAAAACTATTGCATTAAAAAATCAATTTGTTCTGCTGAGCTGTAAATCATGTACATGCAGTCTTCACCACATTGTAAATCCAGCGGCATTATGCCCAGGAAGCCTCAATGGGTTGACCGGATTAGACTCTCACACTGCACGCCCTCTTTGGCTGACCTTTACTGTGCTCACTTTTACCCTAACGGATGAAACAGTTGTTCGACATGGTCAAAAAAGTTTTCCAAAGATTGGCCCAAGACAACAAACAAGTACACGGCTACCTCCGACAGTCTCATTGGGCTTGAATGGAGTGCATACTCACCTGCACTTTAATCAAACAGTGGAGCCAGAATCTCATGATCAATGGGGACATAGCAGGTCAGACCCCACCGATCAGACACTCACCACCTATACTAAGGGGAGGTGATAAGTGTTAATTTTGGGCCGACTCCATTAACTAAAATATCCAACATTGTTTTTCTGCTAGTCAGTGAAAGCACCAGTACTTTTTTTTTTTATTGCACCACTGTAGTGCATGTTATGCTATGGAGCTGGGCGGGTAAATGCTTGACATCACAGCAGGAGGAGGGACAGCCGGCCGGGGCGGGTATAAGCATTACCTCGCTCTGCCTGCACAGCACAGGGAGCAGAGACAGAGCGAGGAGGACATGATTGGCAGCAGGGAGGCGGCACAGAGACACAGGATGCCCTACCAGGGACAGCCTACTTGGCTCCAGCTTGTAAGTTTTACTAAACTATTATCTCAGGGTACCAGCCGCCATCAGACATGGGGGACCCCTTGCCTGAATGCAGCAGACATGCTGCATTCAGTGCTGCCCTTAGCTTCATGTCCATGGGGGTGGGGGGTGACAGGTCCTCTTTAAGGAAATCTCGAAAACCTGCACTGTGTGTGGCTCTTGAGGCCTGGAGTTCCCTACCCCTGCTGTAGACCATTCCCTCCTGTTGCAGATTGATTCTCGCATCTCTTGGCATCACAGACTTGGCCCTTTCCTGAATCTCTTCATATCTAACAGATAGGATATTCAGCATATCCCTTTCCCACACCACATCCTCATCTCGCCCCCTGTCTGTCAGTGTTCCCCAAGGTTCAGTCTTTGGACCCCTACTTTTCTCCATCTACACCTTTGGCCTGGGTCAGCTCATAGAATCCCACGGTTTTCAGTATCATCTCTACGCCGATGATATGCAGATCTACCTCTCTGGACCTGACATCACCTCCTTACTAACCAAAATCCCACAGTGTCAGTCCACTATTTCATCTTTTTTTTCTGATTGCTTTCTAAAACTGAACATGGACAAAACAGAATTCATCATCTTTCCACCATCTCACTCTACCCCTTCACCAGACCTATTCATCAAAGTCAATGACTGCTCATTCTCTCCCAGTCTCGCATGCTCGGGGTAATCCTCAACTCTGCCCTCTCTTTCAAGGTACATATCCAAGCCCTTGCCACCTCCTGCTGACTCCAATGCAAAAATATTTCCCACATCTGTACATTCCTTGACCAAGAAACTGCAAAAACACTCGTGCACGCCCTCATCATCTCTGGCCTTGATTATTTCAACCTACTACTCTCCAGCCTCCCCTCTAGCACCCTTGCACCACTCCAATGTATCCTAAACTCTGCTGCCCGACTAATCTACCTATGCCTCCTGCTATTCACCACCTGTCCTCTCAGTGAAGCCCTTCATTGGCTTCCTATTGTCCAGAGGCTCTTTCAAAACCTAACAATGATATACAAAGCCATCCACAACCTGTCCCTCCATACACCTCTGCCACGGTCTCCTGGAACGTACCTACACACAACCTGTGATCCTCTCAAGATATCCTTCTCTGCTCCCCTCTTATCTCTTCTTCCCACAACTGCATACAAGATTTCTCCGTGCTTCCTCTATACTCTGGAACTCTGTGCCCCAACACATCAGACTTTCCCCACCATGGAAACCTTCAAAAGGAACCATGAAGACCACCACTTCCAACAAGCCTACAACCTGCATGATCCTCAGTCCACCAAACTGCAGCACAACTGGTTCTACCCTCTCCTAGTGTATCCTCACCCTCAATCCCTTGTAGACTGTGAGCCCTCGCGGGCAGGGTCCTCTCTCTGCTTCCGTACTTATGTGTGCCTTGTATTGCTCATGTTTTTTGTACCATGATCCATTTTTCACATGTAAAGCCCCATGGAATAAATGGCACTATAATAATAAATAATAATAATTTCAAATTATTCCCTGTACTATGGATAAGAGATAACTTGCTGATTGCTGGGCTCTGGAACTTTGGGATTGGGATTCTGCAGAGCTCCATCTTGAACAGGGTGGAGGTGTGCCTGCTCAACTCTCACTCCATTGTTAATGGAAATGCCAGAAATCGCCAAGCGCTACACTCTACTTTCCTATGTACTTATCAATATAATATTGGGTACTTATGCGGTATCTGAAGAAGGCTAGGACTACGCTAGACGAAACGCATTGAATGTATTTCTTTTTTGAGTTGATTAAAAATCTTTGATTACTATAATGGAGTCTCCTTGTAGTGCTGCTGCCTATTAGCCTGGGATAATTATTTCATCAACCTACTGTACTTGTTTTTCATCTAACCTGCTGTGTTCCGGCTCCTGTAAGAACTGTGTGGTCAACCAAAGAATAGGAGTAGGAAATAGATGGAAAAGAGGTAGGGGGGAAGGTGAACTTCTCGGCCACACCAGGGGTGCACTGAGCAGCTGTGCTTGGTTTGGTCAGCTTGTGCAGAAAAACTATTTAGGCCCCTTTTACATCTGCCGAATCCAGACAAAAAAACACATCTGCCGCCTAACGGCCGCACTTGCGGCAAACTTTGCGTCACGCCCCATGCATTGTCTATGGGGCTTGCTGCAAGTGTGGTATTGCCACGATCCGACACTTGCGGCTGCGGAAAAAAACTGCGGTCAGTGCCGGATGGCGGCAATACCGCACTTGCCGCAAGCCCCATAGAAAATGCATGGGGCGTGCCGCAAGCACGCCACAAGTGCAGCAAATGTGGTTTTCTGTCCGGATCTCCCTGATTCGGACAGAAACGCTAGTGTGAAAGGGGTCTTAAATACAAAATTTTTAGTTTTCTGCTATCAACTTCTTAACAAATATTACACCTTACAAGTACGATCATATTGCACATCGTTTTACTTCTGCTCCCGTGTATTTCTCGACTGGTTATTTAACCAAGTCTCTACCATGACTAAATTATTAGGAAATTACCAGTTAGAAAACCAAGTCTAAGTGGACAGCAGAATGATTATTGCATAATAATTCCACACAAAACACAATTGTCTAAGATTATGCCGGAGTTAAATGTAGATAAAAAGGTATCCACACAGGCAATTGAAACTAACTGCTGTGAAATTTAATGAAACCTGCTGAGTGCCAAGGGCATAGAAAGCCAAATTGAATTTAGAAATGTGTCTTGCAGGGGTGCGGGCTTTTAGCATAGTCACTGATGTGGAGGAACAACTTTCCTTAATCCTTAGCACTGCGAGATTTACTGCCTGACAGGAAGAAGTAAAATATTTATCCTACGCGAGTAGTTAAATCTCCATCACAAATGTTCAAGACCTTAGCAAATATTCTGGATTTTTAATAGTTATCTCCTGCTGCTTTTATTGCTTGCCCACCATCCAGAAAATAAAATGCTGACATTTAATTAAAATAGTCTGGATTATAACACGGTACATGAACAAAAATGTATTTATTTTTAAATTGGATTGGCATATTGGGGAAAAAAAACACGCACAAATCATATTTTGAGGCGTATTAAAGGTGACTGGCAGATTGGGGTCCGATAGTCACGGGGTACTTAATAAACTGTCCTGATTTCACACAAAGGCTTCTTCTGACAGATTCAGCTAGAGTATCTCTGTAATGGCTGCATATGACAACATGCGGGTGTGTGATAAATACTAGGGAATAAGGATGAGCGAACCGGAGTTTAAAGTTCAGAGTTTGTTCCGAACACACCCTTAAAAGATTTTCATCGTTTGGGTTCTTGTGCTTTATGTACTCTGGAGCGAATATCGCTGTGCTCGGGTACACTCAGTTGTAGGGTACACTCAGTGCTCGGGTACACTCAGTGCTTGGGTACACCCAGTGCTCGGGTACACCCAGTGCTCAGCCCAGTGAGAGCCGCTCACAATGTTTGGCCACACGGAGGGTAAAATTAGAGTCATCAGATGTAGTGTCTACCAAAAAAAGAAAAGACAAACCACCGCCCTTCCTCCCCCGGAAGTGTTTTGTTTATTGGTGCAGAAGTGAACTGCCCAATCAGCGACTTCCAAAGAGGTTTGGGTCAACTTTGGGTCAAGAACTGAACTCAAGTCCGGCAGAACCCAAACTTAAACCGGTCCCCTCACTAGGGAACTGAATGGTCTACTTGCACAACCATACTGGCTCCGCCATGTGTGCGCCTTAATGGTGGTTTTCCTAGAACTGAAAGTAACCATAAAAGAGAGAATGGCTTACTCATTGCTGGAGTCTGCTGGGATGTATAGTGATTCCCAGAATGAGGCTCTCTGGATCCTGATAGTATAGCTCTGGAGTGCTCAGCCTTGAATGGAGCAAAAGTGCACTTGATTGACATCTGCTCAATTCACTGTCTAGTTTGCTGTCGCGTATGGCTAAGTGTTATTTTCCACTTTTGCTATCGGTCCAGTGCAGGGCTGTGGAGTTGGAAAGTCAAACATTTGACTCCAGAAAATGGGCAAAAAAGTTTCTGATCCGCGCTGCTGTTTAATGACAAGACTTCCGCTGTGCTTTAAATAGTAGATCTTTATTCCTACGCGTTTCAAGATCCTCCTGATCTCTTCCTCAGGGATACATATAACAGAGTCAGAAACAGCAGCGGGTTTCAGAAACTTTTTGTCCATACTCTGGAGTTATCGAGGACCATCAATGTGGTGGAGGATCCTGCTGCAGCTATGGCATGCTAATAACAGTTGTGGGTCTCACAACTGACTAAGGCGAGTTCCTACACTGCACATACATATCCTATAAACATTTTAGATCCATTGCACCCTCGTCTACCCCTTTCTTTTAGAAACATTCGACTCAGACTCTTCAATTTCCCTGAATCTGACGCCACCAAAATGGACACGGACTCTGACTCCACAACCATGGTTGTGAAGTCAGAAAGCCAAATATCTGACTCAGATGCCTTAATTTCCTTGAATCTGACTCCGACTCCACCAAAAATAGACACCGATTCCACAGCCCTGGTCACATGGACAATGAGTGGAAGTTAAGTACATGCACCTATGCTTCCTTCAAGACATGGTCCTGCAGTAAGGATCAGAAAGGATCTCTGGGTCCAAAGTCTCGTTCTCAGGATTGCTAGTAGTAGAAATCCCACTGATCGATAATGACCCACGATCTTAAAGAACATGTAAAACGCCACAAGGGCACATTAACTAAGCGAACCACATTGCTCAAATTGCAATTACCAATAGTACTTATGCAGAACACAAAGTGAACACAGGGCCCCAAATCAACATGCTAACCACTGAAACATCGTGTTGCAAGATGTGCCAACATTTTAACACTTTGGTGCAGAATATTGGTCCAAAGTAAGCAAACCAAGTAGTGAAATAAGGAAATGTCTAACATGTTTATTATGGCGTGAGACCCTGTGATAAAATTAGTACAACTTTTACCTGCTAGTCCAAATTTATTAAAGGGGTTGTCCGCTACTTGGACACCCCATTTTCAATGTTTGTGAGTGACGGTTAAAATAATGCTTGGACCAGTGGAAGCACCACCTCGGTGTGAAACGACTCGTCATCAGTCTACCCCCTCCCTCCCTGCACCCTGTAAATATGCCACCGCAATAAACGTCAGTGCTAACGTCGATACGGGTGAGTGCACATTTTCTTCATTTGAATTATTAACTATACTTGCCTATTTAGGGTAGCACCCTGTGACTATAGCACTTTTTTCAAATTGCCATTTATTTGCCTGGTGTTACTATAGAGCGGGCTCGTACAGGAGTGGTGCCCAGCGTCTACTTACAGGACTTGTTAAAATAATGCTTTTACTCATCTCTGGTGCCAGCACTGTTTAAGCAGTATCAGCACTTGCTCTCCGGGGCTCACCTGACACTTTATGTCACGCAAGCCCTCGCCCATTCAGTGCCAGCTTCCCTCCCCCAGTCTTCAGTCGTACCACACATCAAGAGGTAGCTGCAGATCGGACTTCTTGATATTGTATTCATCCAAAGCAGGAAAGGGAAGCCGGAACTCATTGGGTGCAGGGATCACATAACAAAACAATATCAGGTGAGTCCCAGGAGAGAGAGTTCTGTCTGAGTAGTGGGCAACCCCTTTAAAAAATTTCAAAGGTAATAAATTGACAATAAATATCCCCCACTGTTTTCAGGGCACCAAAGGGAGTAGGCTGCTATTTTAGAAGGGTGAATATAGCAATTGAGACGAAGTGGTCCTAGTAGTGGACAACCCCTTTAAAATACTGTTTCAGCAAATACAGAGTCAGTAGATTGAGTTCAAAACTCACTCATAGTCGAAAGGATGTCTACAAGGAATGTCTGTAGCTTTGGACATCAAGGGAAGAACATAGATTACCTGGTAAGCCAAAGTGTAATGCTTCATTTCTCCAGTTGCAGGAATATTAACCTCCCTCTGCTGGACCCCCACCAAATACATCTGATTGCCTGGGGGTCCCAGAATCACGAGCTCCTGCGGTCGCTTACTATGGAGTGACTCTGCTAACTAGAGGAACTGAAAGCAAGTAACTTACATACATCTATAACATTGGCTTGGATCTATTGTGCATTATTTAAGTGATTTTTTCTTTTATTCTTAAGAATACATGACCAAAGTCCCAGCACCAAGATACTTCTAATGACTAAATACCCCTTTCTTTACAAGTAGAGAAGAATATCTTCAGGCTACAAGAAGGGCAATCTTCACAAGGAACTGCTACAAAGCTAATTATTGTCTTGACAACTAGATACTTATCCTTGCGGCAAAGTGCATCCATGCTACAATCCAGAATTACTTCACACAACACTGATTATTTTTCACCTCAAAACAAAATTATATTTATTATTATCACCAGAGGCTTGTAAAAATGCTAATTCAGTTGCTGAACTACATGATGTTCTCCCCCATGCTGGTATAAAATGTGTAAAGAGCTTCTTCCATATATCAGAGCCTCTACATTGTCAAGAAATGCTAACTATCAAAGGAAAAGTAAATTCCTAAGAAAGAGTCGAAGAGAAAAAAAAGACTCATGGGCAATGTACCGTACCTTCACTTTGGGCACCAAGATGTTCTCTCCATCCCGTCATGACGCCGCATAAAAAATAATGAACGTGTCCAATTTTAATCTAGCCGAAGCAGATTGCTGGCTCATAATTCAGTCTTCTATATGCCAATACAAGACGAATAGATAACACTTTCCTCCATAGTTGCTCATAGTGAGTTACTGGTTTCACACCACCGGTGTTGGGTATCCGTCTGAATCCAGCTGAGACTGTAAGCACTCACATTCGTTTTTAGCCCCACTGAAAGTCAAGGAACTTGTGGGTGCAACCAGTTCTTTACGGTTCCCCCTTATCCGGGTGTCTACTGAAACCAAAATTGTATTTTCTAACAATTTTGGTGACTATTTAAAAACCATAGACACCTGGATCCAAAGCAATGTGGGTAAAATTATAATGGTGCTCTAAGGAATCTGGATACCGATGGATCTGGATGCCAGATCTAAGTTTTGTTATACAGCATGCCCAGAACCCAGTTTCAATGAGACACCAACTAGGGGGCATGTCATTATCAAACTGGATCAAACAAAAAAAATGATCAAAACCTCATGCAACGGGATAATTCACGCACCGATATGATCAATGATCTGTGAGATGGATCAGTGAGAATACCGATGATGGTGCAATCAGTTGCATCATGTTTAACAATTCCGGGGGAATCCGGAGGCATGCAGGTTTTACCCACATTTCTCCAGACTCAAACATATGGCAGTGTGAAATAAGCTTCAGTCAATGTTCTGAGGGCGTCTTTGTCTTCAGTCCATGATCATATCATGAGGAGCAGAGAGGATGCAGAAATGGAATAGGCAGCTGTAATCTGTGGTATGACTATAATCTTTAGACCAAGAAAAGTCTTACAGGGGTTATACTTATTATTAAAACTGATGTCCTATTAGATTAGTGGGGATAGAATTTTGGCACCCTGGCCGATCAACTGCTTGTAGGGGGGCAGAACTCGTACAAGTGTCCAAGTGTCTTTTAGGGTGCATGCACACGGTCCGGAGGAGCTGTGTGTTGAATGCAGCTCCTCCGGACCTGAGGGAAACCACGGGTGACCAAAGGGAGACCGCAGCCGCCCTGTACTCATCATGTGTGGCGGGTGCGGGGCGGCTTCTCCCTGCAGTCACTCGATGGGAGCCGCTTCTGACTCCGCAGCATGAAATAAACATGCTGCGGAGGAGCGGACTCCCGGCAACCCGCACCGCAGCACCAAACAAGCTATACGCATAGTAAGAATGGGATTTCTTGAAATCCCATCCACTATGCTTAAACAGTACTACGCAGCGTTTTGAGATGCAGCGGCAAGATGCTGCGTCCAAAACGCTGCATACACTGATCGTGTGCACGCACCATTATGCTTTTTTGTACTTTCCTGTGGCATACTGTTAGTATTTTATTAAAAAAACATCACTTGCATAAACCCTTTAAGAAACAAATAGGAGTAAGGTTCATTACAGAATAAAAGTAAATCTGCCTATACAAAAACTTTTCCCAACCATCTTGGGGCCTGTTTCATTAAGATGCAAATACCAAAAAATGTGGCACAAAACACCTAAGTAAGTCACAATATTTTTGAGAAACTATGCAGTTGAGCAAAAATATTGCAACTTTTCACATTTAGTCTCGGCCAGCTATGCAAGAATAGACAGGTGGTGGGGAGGTGCGAAGGGCGGGAGAAGTGAGTGGTGAGTATAACATTTATTTTTTTTAACCTTGTGATGGCCATTTTTGATTTAGAGAAAAGGTGATCCAGCGGCTGCCAGTTTGTTGAATCTGTGCGGCAGCAAATTCAAAAATCTGTAGATTTTCGTAACCTTTAGCAGAACTCAATTCCACTCTGAATTTATTTTCTCAGATCTACATACAACCATAAACAAAGCAAGGCACTCCTGATGAACAAGGTGTTCAAGAAGGGTCCTAGCCCCACATATATCTACTATTAAAGCGGATGACTGGTCTAAACCCACAAGTCTGCATCCACTCTTAAGGTACCGTCACACAGGGACATATCGCCGGCGATGTTGCCGGCAACTGAGGGGCGTGGCCAGGTTGCGGCGACATCGCCGGAGAGTTGCCTCGTGTGACAGGGCGATAATCAGGGGAAAAAAATCGCCTGAGTAACATCGCCAGGTTTCCCAACAATGTTGGGAAACCTGGCGATGTTGGTCAGGCGATCATGCCTAATCGCCCTGTGTAACGCGGCAACCTGCAATGTTGCGCGCGAATCCGCCTATCTACAACATTGCGAGATATCGCTCGCTGGGTTGCTGGGCAACCCAGCGAGCGATAGCCGGGCAACTAGCCGGCGACATCGCCGGTAAGTTGCTCCGTCTGACATCTCCCCGGCGATGTTGTCAGGGATGCGGCTCCCGCGATCTCCGGCAACATCGCCGGCGATATGTCCCTGTGTGACGGTACCTTCAGTGTCACTCTGTGTGACTTCAGACTTGGGAATCCTAACGTCTCATGCACTGTGTGCTGCGAGGATTCTCTGGTGTCAGAGCCGGGAGTGGCCATGAGTATGCGATATGCACACTCCCGAGCAGAACCCACCTACATGGGCGCGGCCTCTCTCAATACAATTGGTGGGGGGCGATTTACCAAGGAATTTAACGATTACCACCTCCATGCACCCTGGTTTGTGGTGCTGTGACTACAATATAAAATTATGATTTATGAACTGAGCAAATTACGAATGAAAGAAAAAAAAAAGAAAGATCCGATATACAAGAAAAAGTGTAAAAGCTTAATATATCTCATTAAACATCTAAAGCAGATTTTAGAACAGTACAAAGGAAGAACTATATTGTCAGCCTTTTTGAATGTAACCTCCCCCACTGAAATCTAAGCTCGGAGAGTAGGATTTATCCACGTCTGCCAGCATTGTGCTCTGTGCCGATGTGAGCGGGATATTCTGCAGAGAGAGGAATGCTTATGTTATGAATATAGTCCGGGGATTTTCGGAGCGGATCTCGTATAACCTCAGCGCTTTGCTGTTTAGATTACGCTCTCTGGATAATGTTCATCTGTATCACAAGTAAGAAGGGAATCTAGCAAGTCCTCGCTGCGGCTGATGGAGGCCACTTGCAGGAACCATGGCATAACAAGGAGTCTAATAAATGGCTCAATAGAGATGGGAAACTAGGGGGAGAAACTTTCTATTACAAAACAAAGACAGTGAAGACTGTGGCAGCCGTTGTGTTACGTATACCATTCTGTCTGCCTGAGGCCTCAGCTCCAAACAGATGCCTAAATAAATGGAATATTCATTTACCTTGCCTTGGGACATACGCGGTAGAAGACTTTGCTATTGACTATTGCTGTAACATGGGACGATTCTTTTGCATCTAATTTTCTAGAAACATGGCTTCCAGGGGAGATTACATTGCTCATAGAGACACCATATGGCAGCACATGCGGCGCCTATGGGCCATTGTATCGTCTTTTGCCACTCCATGTGCCGCCAAACTTTCTCATTTGCCACCATCTTTGCTTTATCTGTATTATTAATTATTTTACCATACTCCTCAGTGGTTACAGACATTATGATCATACACTAAAAATGTCCCTTTTTTTCTCTTTTTCCAATAAGGCATCCATTTAGTCCATTTTGAACAATAACTCTTTTTTTTTAGTAGGAGAAAATGTAAATTGGAGAGGTATTCTGCCTTCAACAATGCAAAAGGCTTTGGGAGATGGCACTGAAAAGAGCCCACTCTGCTGTTGGCTGGATAGAGATATTAAAGGGAACCAAGCACCAAAAAAACCCTATCTAACCTATAAATATCTGTCCCTGGAGCCTAAAATACTATTCTAAAGATCCCTGACTGACTAAATCTACCTAACTACATGCCCAATAAATGACTTTTTATACTTACCAAATTCTTGTCGGATGGGCGTTCCTCCAGGCTCTTTGTCAGCGAGGCGGGTCTCCTCGCCGCGTTCGCACCCGCCTCGCTGCTGTCCATCTTCTTCTATGATTCAAATTACCCGCCCATCGCGTCCTCGCAATGAGCAGGTCACATGCTGCAGGCCCCGCGTCACTTCTGCCCGCCGCATCACTGGAACACCCAGGCCGGCTTCAGAGCATGCGCAGATGGCATGCTGAAGCTGGCCTAGGCGTGTCATAGACCCAGCGACGTGGGTCCCAAGCTCTATGAAATAAGGACCATAGATTTATAATTATCATATGGAAGCTTTTCAAGGCTGTGGGGTTGGAGTTGTGGAGTCAGTGTCTATTTTGGTGGAGTCAGTGCTGAATTCAAGGAAATTGAGGAATCGGAGGTATGGCCTACACACTAGGGCTGTGTAGTTGGAGTCTGTGTCCATTTTGGTAGAGTTGGAGTCGGATTACGGGAAATGTAGAAGTTGGGAGTAGGAGTTTTGGCTTCCCGACTCCACAGTCCTGAGCATTAATATGATTTTATTCATAGCATCTAGTATATCTTGAATTCATAAAATGAGTAATTAAGGACACCACTTATCAGGACCCGGAGATGTATCAGATAACTTAAAGGGGTTGTCTGGTCTTTGGGTATAGGACTGAAGTCATTCTATGTAACTGCAGACTTGTGAATCTTCTCAGTGACGAGACCGATTTGTACACATTTGATCAAGTGCCAACTAGACAAGCTCAATACAAGTGAAGTGTGCGAGGCCGGATATGTCTAGTCAGAATGTGGCAGGAAATACATAAGTCACATCTTTGCGGTCACAGGAGCGTCCGCTCTTAGCACCGCTGTTGGAGAATCCTTAGTGGTCATGCTACGAGGATTTACAAGTCTGCAGTCACATGGAATGACTGTAGATTTGTACACCAAGACTGAACAGCTCCTTTAACTTCTGGTTTAATGATTTTATAAAATGAGGTTAGTGAAAAGGATGTTGATTGTGTTTAGAATGCCCACTTCTGAGCGGAGTCAGTTGCCCCTTGTGTAACTCAGCCCACGGGACTGTACCTGCAATATTGGGACTGTTGGCACGTTTCGCCTATACCCTATGATGGCACTGTTGGCACGTTGTGCCTATACCCTATGTTGGCACTGTTGGCACGTTTCGCCTATACCCTATGTTGGCACTGTTGGCACGTTGTGCCTATACCACACTTATGTTTGGCACTGTTGGCACGTTGTGCCTATACCCTATGTTGCAGATCTCATTTTAAATTGTGCAGAGATTTTCTTGTTCATGTGAAACCTCAAAGAATGGATGATCGTAAACATTCTCATTACGTTTCACGATCTCCTCTGTCCGATTCCAAAATAATCTTTCAATTTCAGAAAAAAGCAAGAATGAAATGAATATTTCTCCCACTAATGTATGGAAATCTTCGATAACAAATTAGACTCATTGTCACATCCTAAGTGATTCGTTTCAGACAGCAGTTCAAATGAGAATATAACACTTGGAGTTTTGGCAATCTCATCATGGAACATTACCTTTACAAAGAGGGTTTTATTGGAACATTAAAAATGTATTGCGGAGGCCTCTGACAAATATTTGTAATAGGGAAGTGAGAAAGATCTCTCTCTACTGAAGCATAAAACCTCTTGTTAGACAAGATCTACAGACTAGGCAAAATCTGCAAAATCACCAAGTTATCTCATCTTGTCATTTTTTTCTTTTTATAATTGAATTATACATAATAATAAATAAAAAAGTAACTTATTAAATAAGGTACAGAGAATTTAAATCAACACAACATTATAGATCAACAACTCATCTCCTACTCATTGTGAAAAATATTCCAATACTCATTTTTTTATCTCATGAAATGTTATAACTCTTAGATATTATACTTTGCTCTGCGAGGAATCTGACCAGCTTTGCCTACAGCACCTCCACAGGCAAAATTGAGCATAACATGGTGCCTATTGAATCCAATGGGTGATCCAAATAATGTACAGAAGTGCTGTGTCCACCAGAGGAAGTTTAAGAAAGTTCATTGAATTTTGGTTTTTTTTTTCTTTTAAAAAAAAGATTTCGTAAACTCCTTTACAGGAGTTGTCCACTACTTGATAATAACTCCTTCTCCATCCATGTGATTCCCTCCAACAAAATAACAGAGTAGCTCTCACTTAACTTCCTCTGGATGATTTGGAAAGTGGAACAAAGCAAACACTGACTGCACGCAGGGATTGCGTGACATAATAATGTCAGGTGATACCCTGGAGAGCCAGTGCTGTAAGCTGGCACGGGCAAGTATAGGTGGTGTTATATTGGTGGGGGGAAACATAGGGATTGAAAAGGGGATGTCCGAATAATAGACAACCCTTTAATGAAACCAACAGTGCATGAAGTATTATTGGTAATGCTTCAATGAAAACCAGATTTCAAATTAGCTATATCGAGTAAAGAAGAAAAACTGTTGCTATTGCCAAGCTTTGGAAGTAGCTATCGCATAAGTCAATATTATATAGTGTAACAATGGCCTAAAAAGTATGTTGTGTAACCCTGAACTTTAGGTGAGTGCATATTACAGGGAAATAGACCATAATAGTTGAGAATAGTACAGTGCACAGTGTTTGACTTACAGCCTATCAGTCACGCCCATGCTATTAGATCAGGTGGGCTGCCCAGCAGTGATTAAGCACACCCCATAGGGAGAGGTACCCCAATATACCCAACCAACAATAAAGGTGGTGGCTGCATTCTGACCAAGAATGAAAAAACGTGGAACAAAAAAAAAAAAAAAGATGAAAACTGTGTAGAAAAGACATGACGTATTGGTTAACATTTTGGGGAAAACACACAAGCATGTAGCTCACATCAAGGGTCCTCAATGTCTTGCAAGTTTCTACACTAAGGGTACCGTCACACCAGGTGACATCGCTGGCGATTTCACAAGCGACGCAAGGGTGTGGCCTATCGGCAGCAAGTCGCCCCATGTAAAGAGGCAATTTTGCGTCGAAAAATCGGCTGAGTGATCGCCTGGTTTCAGAGCACTGCTGTGAAACCAGGCAACCACTCTCAGGCGATGCGTATGCATCGCCCTGTGTAACATCGTGACTGGTGATGTTACAGGCGATGGGAGCCATAGGCTTCCATGTTACAGGGTCCCTGCTGGGGTTTCTAGACACCCCAACAGCGACTTGCCTGAAACATCGCTAAAGCGTCGCCGAGGTATCGCCGGTGTAAACACGCGACAGCTATGCTGGCAGGGTGCCAAAAACATGCACACTCCCATGCGTCGCCTGCAATATCTCCGGCGATGTCACCTGGTGTGACGGCACCCTAAAAGTAGAAGCAACTCACGGAAAAGGACGAAAGCCTCTGCCTTTATCATGGGTGCCTGCTGCAACCTGTAGTGCATTAATATTGGTGTTTTTAAAATATGGCTGTTTTGTGATTTTTTTTTTCAGATTTTTTTATTTATTACCATAGCTAACAGGCAGCACAGTGGCTCAGTGGTTAAATATTATTGTTGTTTTACAGATTGACATTCCTGGGTTCAAATCTCACTAAGGGCAACATCTGCAAGGAGTTTGTAAGTTCTCCATTTTTGTGTGGGTTCTCCAGTTTCATCCCACACTCTAAAGACATAGTGATAGGGACGTAAAATGCCATGAAATATAATGGTGCTGTATAAAATGAATAGCCTCACTGTGTATGTGCCCCCTTTGGTATAAGAGACCTGTTGTAACCAGCATGACATACTGTATAATACTACCGCAAACAATGCCGGTAACAATAAATTATAAACAATGACTATAAATTCAGGCTTGGCTGAATAGATGCTCATTTTCGCAGTGACACGAGACAAGCAGGGCATTGATCTGCCATTAAGAAGGTCAATTGTTTGCACCAAGTCATTTTATGTCACTGCTCTACTTGGGGTGATTGACGGAGCAGAGAATCCGCTATCCTCAGCTGTCTGGAGCTATTCACCAACACAACAATTCAAGCATAGACAATAAGCACATGACACACATACTGTACAACCCTGTGTGGATTCTTCTAAGGGTATATTACCTAAGGAGATAAGCTTTCATTAATGCACCTGTGGCACCCCAGGGGTTAATGTGCCACAGTAACATCACCAAGGGTTAACTCCCCACACAACCCACAACACGCCTGCCTCCAGGCCAGAAGGGGGAGCTAAAGCTGCTTCCCTATATCTTCTGAATGAAATGCATTATGGCGTAAGGTTGTAAGTATACAATGTGGTTGGCTTGTGTTTTCTTCGTTGGGTTTTCTTGGGCCCACCATAAGAATCGTTTTTTAAGTCATGTTTATATGGCAGGATTTTCACATGGATTTTCATAGAAATTATGTACCAAAATCCAAACAAAACCTGTAGATATGCTGCCTCTAGAGTCGGTATAAATCAAGTCTCATGGACAAGTCCTGCAAATTGTTTCATACCAATTCCAGCTGCCTCCCTTTGAATTTAATAAGAATTTACGATAAGGTTTATACAGTGCTGATTTCCATGTATACATTTGCAGTTTGCGAGGCCTTGCAGAGGAGTTCCCCGTCTAAGGTTATACCTTGGCTGGAGTATGAACAATTGAAGTCATTTGCAAGGGGGAGGGGGGCAATCGGACCCCCTTTCTCCCTATGACTCGCATGGAAAGCCTGCTCTCACAGATGGAACCCCCCTTGCACCTAATCTCCCTCTTATATAAGGAGTTCACTGCGGCTCCTCTGGGAATGATCCCCGGAAATATACGAGCATGGGAGGGTGAGATGGACTTTAAGTTTACTGAGGATGACCTCATCAGAGCTTTCTCTTTACCCACAAGCTTTCCCTGGCTGGGAAAACCCAAGAGAAGAATTTTCAAATTTTGACCAGATGGTACCAGTACCCCGTCAGATTACAGGCTATTTTCCCATTGTTGGATGAGAGGTATTGGTGCTGTGGAACAGAGAGAGGTACGTTATTTCATATTTGGTGGCAGTGTTCTGCAATACGGCGCTTTAGGGAGGAGGTTTTCTCAGCATACCATACATTTTTGGGGGAACAGGTCCCCTTCCCCTCAGGTAGCTATCTCAATTCTCCCCGGACATATTTCTTCCCAGAAACGTAGCCTCCTTCGGTTTTTCATTACTGTGGTGAGGACGATCATTCCACGACATTGGCGCTCTGCTGTGTCGCCCACTATGGTGGAGGGGTTGGCGGAATTCTCTGATATATATCGTATGGAGGAGTTGATGGCCGAGGCAGGGGGTGACCATACTCTTTTGCTTTGTACATGGCAACTTTGGATTATGTTCAAGGAGACACCAGAATTGTTGAGGTTGATCGAGGAGGACCCCTAGGCATTAGTGTCAGGCCCTAGAGGAGAGGGGGGATACCTTTGCTGTGGTCCTCCCTACATCCCTCCCCCCATCCCATGCATTTTCTTTTATTTTCTTTCCCTCTTCTTCTTCCCCTCCTTTGGTATCTACTTCTTACTTGTTGTTCTCTGCTTACTCGATGTGGCTGGGGATCGTTGTTTCCCCTTCCACACCCATTACTGGAGGGAGGGAGCATAGTTACGAAGGACGCAAACTACTACGAACCCAGTGCTTATTGGTCCCCATTACTGCACATGATATTGTGGGTGTCCGGTCAATCTGATTTTGCTCTGCTGTGCACTCAGATCAGCTCTACGTGGCCATTATGACATTTACTCGATGCCCGACAGACCTTAATATTAAGTGATTGGCTTCAAAGTCAACGCCTCATGTTGCTATGGAGTAGAGCACAAGTCCTTGTCAGGATGATGTAACCCATGATGCCAATGTTGCTGGATTTTCATGTACTCAGCATGGTTGGATTCACCCTTTCCCGTATAGACTCAATCAGGTATTCCCAAAGACATAATAGTCTTCTCGTTTTGTGGGCAGAGTACAATGAGGTCTCAGAGCCTCATCTAACATATTCATTCAAGTTTTGGACGCATGACTTTTGTTTTTCTCAGCTAATAAATTGGTATTAATTTTACAATTGAATTTTAATATTGAAATTGTGTGTAGGAGTAAATGAGTCTTTTGCTTTTAAGTGAACTGAGAAGGAACAGCTTGTGATGTAATGTAGACAAAGCGTTCAGTTCATGTCTCATGAAAGATTATGGATAACAACATGAGTGGGAGAAATCCTCTCGCTATCTAGGAAGAAAGACTTCTAAGTGGATAGCAAAAAACAAAAAACATTTCCATCCTTTTTTTATTGCTCGATATACAGCTTGTTGCTTTTACTCTAATCTTTAAAGCTTTGAAGCTCTTCATCTTAGGTTATTACACAAGAGTCTTCCATAAGTTAACAGGTTAACTACCAGATACATGATGTAACTTAACCCGAATAGTTTTATGTGCAAGTAAATCTTAAACTACGGGCTACAGTGTACCTCCAGACATAAAAGGGAAAGTTTGCTTTTGCTATGGTTAGTGCACAACTCCCAACCACATGGTTGTTTCAATATCGACCCCCTTAGACCTTTCTGGTGGAGGGATACCCTCCCTATTTTCTATAAAACAAAACTAATATAGTCCATGAAATCATTCCATGAAGGTGTTAAGGTTGTTATGTTGCATCCAATAATCAGAATACCTATACAGAATTTCAATCAAATGCTACCTGGATCGATCAAAAATTGACAGGTCAGCCCATCATCGGTGTGGGGAAGTGATTGTTACAGCAGAAAATACCGATTGGAGTGGACAGGAATTCCAATTACAAAACCCAGGAGTCAGGCCACATCAATCAAAATTATCAACTTTTATTAAATTATCATCACAAGACACGGTAAAATGGAGATATGTAAAATATACAGAACAGGAGTAACCCACTTGGTACAATAATCCAATATAGAGAAAGTCTACATCCTCACCCAGGCAGCAATCAACACCTGAATCCTATTCAGCTACAGATATATGATGATGCATAAGTCTGATCCAGACTTAGTCTGATCTATGCATCTTCCAAACTACATCTTTCAAAGTACATTTTCTAAGTACAATACTTAGAAATAGACTAGACATCTATGACATATTATTCCATTCATCACTATTTGTATCTGCTGAATTATCAACCTCATGATCATCATCATCATCATATCTGCTGAATCATCAACCTCATGATCATCATCATCATCTAATTGGGCTGTTTCCTCTTTCCACAGGTACGCTCTGTGAACTTCCACCCATCTATCCAGCTTTGCAAATCTCTCTGCTTAGATACTGTGCTTATAATGTGTGTTAGGTACGCTCTGTGAACTTCCACCCATCTATCCAGCTTTGCAAATCTCTCTGCTTAGATACTGTGCTTATAATGTGTGTTAGGTACGCTCTGTGAACTTCCACCCATCTATCCAGCTTTGCAAATCTCTCTGCTTAGATACTGTGCTTATAATGTGTGTTAGGTACGCTCTGTGAACTTCCACCCATCTATCCAGTTTTGCAAATCTCTCTGCTTAGATACTGTGCTTATAATGTGTGTTAGGTACGCTCTGTGAACTTCCACCCATCTATCCAGCTTTGCAAATCTCTCTGCTTAGATACTGTGCTTATAATATCTATATATGTTGATACTTTCTTACCTTTCATGTGTCTGCTTTTCACCATTCCTCATGATCAGTGTAGCATGACCTAGAGTTAGTTCTCCAGCCCCTTCCCATGTTTTATTACCTCTGTGTAACCCCCATCATCCAGTCACTCCATCCACACCCAGGCAGCAATCAACACCTGAATCCTATTCAGCTACAGATATATGATGATGCATAAGTCTGATCCAGACTTAGTCTGATCTATGCATCTTCCAAACTACATCTTTCAAAGTACATTTTCTAAGTACAATACTTAGAAATAGACTAGAAATGGACTGGAAGAGACTGGCAGGTAAAGAAATATAAATCCCCCACAATGTTTCCCTTCTAATCTCTACTACCCTTACTACTTCACTTCATATTAACTCCTGCAATCCCTTCCACAAGTAAGGAACTAGTCATCAGTCCACCCTCCCTCCCCAGCCATCTGACCTCCTCTTGACTACTATTTCTCCCCATACTGGCTGCACCACCTTGTCCTCGGCTCCACCATCCTGTCCAGGACTGCTAGATCTCATCCCCATCCACATCTCCCCTGGACTATAGCTCATACCTTGGTGGCATCCCACCCCGGACTGACCCCTGCTGCCACACTCACTCCCTGTTCTCCGTATGCAATGTTCCCGCTACTCCTCACTCTCACTCCCATCCTTCTCCACTTCCTACTACCCCCACTTATCCCCCTCCCCAGCAACAAAATACTGCTCTCACCCTCCATCCTGCCGAACCACCTCACCCACTTTACCGACCTTTTCATTCACTTTCAATCCTCAATCACCAAACAAGCACGCCCGCCTCGCAAGCTCTCATGCTCCCACCTGCTAACCCTCGGCCTACTCCTCCTCCTTGCCGGTGACATCTCCCCCAATCCTGGCCCCCCCCGCAACATCCCCACAACAACCTTCATCCCGCGACCCACCGCCAACCCTCGCAACCTCATGACCACTAGCTCTCGCAACCCCACCAACATCAGACCCATTCCCCCAACCCATGCCCCACCTACCGCTCTACCCGGCGCACTCTGGAATGCCCGCTCAGTGTGCAACAAACTCCCCGACATCCATGATCTCTTTATCTCCAGGAAACTGTCATTCCTTGGCCTCACCGAGACCTGGCTCACCCCCTCCGACACGGCCTCCCCTGCCGCACTATCCTACGGCGGCCTCAGCCTGTCCCACACCCGCCGTCCCTCTGGCAAGCACGGCGGTGGAGTCGGCATACTGCTGTCCAACTCCTGCACCTTCAGCCCCATCCCCCAGCCCCCATCCGTCACTGTCCCCTCCTTCGAAGCCCACTCAGTCCGAATCTTCTCCCCCTGCAACCTCCAAATAGCCATCATCTACCGCCCCCCCGGACCCACCGCCTCCTTCCTTGACCACTTCACCACCTGGCTACTTCACTTCCTCTCCACTGACATCCCCTACATCATCATGGGCGACTTCAATATCCCCATTGACACTCCCCGCCCAGCCGCCTCCAACCTTCTTTCCTTGACCACTTCCCTAGGGCTCTCCCAATGGTCCTCCTCTCCCACCCACGAACAAGGCCACACGCTTGACCTCATCTTTACCCGCCTTTGCTCCCTCTCTAACCTCACAACCTCAGTACTCACACTGTCCGACCACCATCTCTTGACCTTCTCCGCCCTCTCCTCCCCTGCCACACTACCCCCTCTCCGCAAACTTGATCACCCTCGCCGAAACCTAAAAGATCTTGATCTTCCTTTATTCTCTGAATCACTCCTCCCTCTCACCGACCTACTCTGCGCTGACGACATTGACATTGCCACCACCCTATACAACACCACCATAATGAACGCTCTCGACCTAGCCGCCCCCCTCACTCTCCATGCTCCACGCATTAACAGGCAACCCTGGCACACCACCCTCACTAAAAACCTGAGACGGGCGTCCAGAGTCGCCGAGAGGAGATGGAAAAAGTCTCACACCCCCGAGCACTTTGCTCTGTTCAAGCAATCCATCACTGACTTCAAGACGGCACTCGCTACAGCCAAGCAAGTGTTCTTCTCATCCCTTATAACCTCTCTGTCCCGCAACCCCAAACAGCTCTTCAAAACTTTCAACTCCTTACTTCGCCCACCTGCTCCTCCCCCTTCTCCCCTCATCTCTGCTGAAGACTTTGCGACCTTCTTCAAGGAGAAGATCGACAAGATCAGAAGCAGCTTCAGTCCACTATCCCCACAACTCCCCTTCCCACCTACACTGCCCTCCTCCTCCATCAGCCACTTCCCCCCCATAACTGAAGACCAACTTTCCTCCCTCCTGTCAAAATCACACCTCACCACCAGCGCCCACGACCCACTCCCATCCCACCTCATTCCCAACCACACCTCCATTTTCATCCCAGCCCTCACCCACCTCTTTAACCTTTCACTTCGCACTGGTACCTTCCCCTCGGCCTTCAAACACGCCCTAATCACGCCCATCCTAAAAAAACCCTCACTTGACCCTACCTCTGTCTCTAACTATCGCCCCATATCTCTTCTCCCATTCGCCTCTAAGCTACTTGAACAACACGTCCACTCCGAACTGTCCTCTCACCTCTCCTCGTGCTCCCACTTCGACCGCCTACAGTCCGGCTTTCGACCCCTCCATTCCACCGAAACAGCCCTGACCAAAGTCACCAACGACCTACTGACCGCCAAGAACAAACACCACTACTCCATCCTGCTACTCCTTGACCTGTCTGCCGCCTTCGACACGGTTGACCACTCCCTTCTTCTCCGGATCCTGGAATCCCTTGGCATCACCCACCTTGCCCTCTCCTGGATCTCCTCATACCTAGCAGATCGGAAATTCAGCGTCTCCCACTCCCACACCTCCTCCTCACCCTACCCCCTTTCTGTCGGAGTCCCCCAAGGTTCCGTCCTGGGACCCCTACTTTTCTCCATTTACACTCTCGGCCTAGGGCAACTCATCGAGTCCCATGGCCTCCAGTACCACCTCTACGCCGATGACACCCAAATCTACCTGTCCGGCCCTGACATCACCTCCCTACTCTCGAAAATCCCTCAATGCCTTTCCGCCATCTCATCCTTCTTCTCTGCTCGCTTCCTTAAACTCAACATGGACAAAACTGAATTCATAGTCTTCCCCCAAGAAATTCCACCCCACCTCCCAACCTATCCATCTGCATCAACGACTGCGCCCTCTCCCCAGTCCCCCAAGCCAAGTGCCTCGGGGTAATCCTTGACTCCTCCCTATCCTTCAAACCCCACATCGAGGCCCTCACCACATCCCTCCGGCTCCAGCTCAAGAACATCTCACGGATCCGCTCCTTCCTCACCCACGACACCGCTAAAACACTCATCCATGCTCTTATCATCTCCCGCCTTGACTACTGCAACCTCCTTCTCAATGGCCTCCCGGCTAACTCCCTCACACCTCTCCAGTCTATCCTAAACTCCGCTGCCCGACTCATCTATATGTCCTCCCGCTACTCCCCTGTCTCCCCCCTCTGCCAAGCCCTTCACTGGCTCCCCGTCTCTAAGAGATCCCAATTCAAAACACTAACCATGACCTACAAAGCCATACACAACCTGGCCCCACCATACATCTCCGACCTGGTCTCCCGATACCTACCCTCACGCAACCTCCGCTCCTCCCAAGAACTCCTCCTCTGCTCCCCCCTCATCACCTCTTCACACAACCGAGTCCAGGACTTCTCCCGGGCATCTGCCTTACTCTGGAACTCCCTACCCGAACACGTCAGACACTCTCCTACCCTGAGTAACTTCAAGTGTCACCTGAAGACTCACCTGTTCCGTCAAGCCTACAACCTGCCATGACACCCAGGCGAACGCCCCATACATGACATTCCCCCATCCTACTGTATCCTTACCCACCCCTCATAGACTGTGAGCCCTCGTGGACAGGGTCCCTGCCCCTCCTGTACCTGTACGTCCTGATCGCCTAGATTTAGTGTACTTGTTCTTGTCTCCCTCATCCTCATGTAAAGCGCCATGGAACCCAATGGCGCTATATAAATAAATAATAATAATAATAATAATAATAATATTTCACGTGCACAATGCATAGGGCTAATCAGCTCACCATCATAAGCCCCAAAGTAGACATCACAACAAAACAATGTATACTGGCCAGTGCCAAATACACCAAGGGGTTAAGGTGTAATTACCTGTCTGTATAGCCCCCCTAACGCGCGTTTCGCGTTAGCTTCGCAGACTCTATATTGGATTATTGTACCAAGTGGGTTACTCCTGTTCTGTATATTTTACATATCTCCATTTTACCGTGTCTTGTGATGATAATTTAATAAAAGTTGATAATTTTGATTGATGTGGCCTGACTCCTGGGTTTTTTAATTGGAATTTCTGTGTACCGGAGGGCCTAATTATTTGGAGGGTGACCCCTTTTTCGAATTTGGAGTGGACAGGGTAACATCAGGGCAGGGCTGTGGAGTCGGCGAGCCAAACATCCGACCCCTGAATCCGACTCAATTTCACAATGGACACAGACTCCACGGCTCCGATTCCAGAACCAGGGCTGCGAAGAGTAAGCCAAACATCCGACCCAGACTCAGACACAATGGACAAACTCCGACTCCACAGCCTGCATCGGAGTGGGCTTGGTGGTGCATCAGTGAAGAGAGCCACTTTCATAAATATGTAAAATCTATTGCCCTACGCTATCAGGCATTTTAAGGGGTTACATATTGTTTCTACAACTACTTATTTATGTGTAACCCAAAAAATAAACCAAACCGGGTACTGCTTTAACTGACTGATATTAGGACAAACCCACTCACTTCTAGGTTCTAGATGGGTTAAAGCAAGTTGGGATTAATTTGATGCCACCCAAATAAAATTACCGTAGATGGAATTTACAGATAAAAACAAATCGGTTGACTAAATATTTCAGGACCAAATAGCTAGTAGATCAAATGAGTCCAATACATTGTTTATAGAAAAAAAGCACAGTTAGTAAGCCAAAGAGGTGGCAATACCTTTCTACTTTCATATATCTGACATTCAGTTGTCACCTAACCACAGTATTAGTCTAAAAATTACATCTATCTGGAATCACAAAAATTGCAAACTTGCAAGAGTTGTCCTTTAGCAGAGAACAGCATGCAGATCTGTCAGCAGTCGGGCATCAGTCACATGTCATCAGAACATCACCCATACAATCAGGTATGGCACGTCTGACTTTAAAGGACATTTAGGTACAAGGGCATTAGCCAAGTGCGGTATTTTATATTCATGTGCCCCTGCTATGTTAATCTGAAAGGTCAAACCAATTCAGGGTCAGAAAAAGAACCTAACTGCCTATTTTTTCCAGATTACCTCCCTCCGTTTGGGATGGGTTGTTGTCAAGGAGACTGTCGGATATTTCTGTAGAAATAGTCAATAGTAATTTCTATGTCTCCTAGGAAAAAGTAAGCCATTATATAAAGGTCATTCCATCTTCGGCACCCGCTTGTGCACAATTGCGGTATATTGATCTTTACAATTTATTTATCAATAATTATTTTACTGAAATAAAAAATTTGTGCAATACAACTCAACTCTTAGTATTTGTACCATACAGTGAACACAGGATTGTATGGAAACACTGATGCTCAATGACTTATTTCTGTAGTAAGCCTTCAGTAACCTGTTTAGGATAAACATACCTAGATTTGGTCTCATCTGGAGAAATATCACCAAGGCCATAATGGACAGAAATCCACATTGAGGTTGTATCTGCAAAGCAACAATTCTGCCAACAGGTTAGTCAGGTCATAAGCAATGGCTGCCTTCAGACTTGCAGATGCATCTGCAGCGTTTTGCAGATGCATCTGCAAGCATCTGCATGCAGACGGCAGCCCCTATCTTTATAATGGGACGCACGGTGTCTGCAGATGCTTGCAGACAGCCGTGCGGACCCATTCACTCCTATATGTGATCTGTACGCAAGCGGATGCCTGCGTACAAATCACACACTCCCGCCCGCACCAGGGACGCAACATGTCGCGTCCCTGGTGCGGAGGAGAGTGTGTGATCTGTACGCAGGCATCGGCATGCGTACAGATCACATATAGGAGTGAATGGGTCCGCACGGCTGTCTGCAAGCATCTGCAGACACCGTGCGTCCCATTATAAAGATAGGGGCTGCCGTCTGCATGCAGATGCTTGCAGATGCATCTGCAAAACGCTGCAGATGCATCTGCAAGTCTGAAGGCAGCCTGAGATGGAAGTACGGTATCTAATGTTATGTTGTGGATTTGAAACACGCACCACAGGTCAGTGAGCAGGAGGGATAAAAAGTACAATGGCCATGAGAGATCTACAAATTCCATCCACTTTACAGTGAAAATATGCAGCGTCAAAAACTCACCAAACACTTATTGTGGGCACACTGCCCAAGGCTATGTTCACACAGTGTGTTTTTGCTGTGGATTTGGGCTCAGGTTTTGCCTTGGTTTTATGCTAATCCTTTCCTACATTTTTGTTGCCCAGCAAATCCTATGTGAATCTGGGATTAGCTGTCCACACACATTGGTTTTATTTTTCTCCAAAAAGTGTTAACACCCCAGGTTTTAATGCAGATTTGAAAGAATGAGCATGTCAATTATTTCTGAGTTTTGCCTTTGTTCTATAGCCAAAACTCAGCAGCCAAATCCGCAGTAAAAACGCACCAAATCTGCAGGAAAAAAAAAAATGCAGCAAACCCCCTGTGAAAAATTCAAGAGCAGCTAGAAACACCTCAGGTTTTGCTGCAGATTTGCAAACCCTCAAGCTGGACATAGCCCAAGAGTGATGACAAAAAAACATCAGAGATTGTAGTGCAGTGTTAAAACCACATTGAATTAAAGCTTGTTGATAGATGAACAATCAATTAATAAACGATCGTAATGGCTGATCAGAGGGGAAGCGCATGCACAAATCAATAGTCCGTCTCTCGCAACGTCACCAGGATTTTATCGCGCATGTGTTCTCCCCTCTGATGAGACGACCCTGGCAATGATGATGTATTTGCAAAATGTCAGGTAAGGCCGGCTTCACACCATGGTTATTCACTGTCAGGTTGAGTCCGGTGTTTTGCCGAATGCACCAGACACAACCTGACAATCCCAGACAAGCAGAACCGGAGGGCAAATGTACCCTCCAATCCTGCTTTTTGCCGGCTTCATTGTTGGTGCAGTCCAGTAATGAAATTTCAGCACTGTGGCTGCAGAGGAGCTGGCTGCAGTGCTGAAATTTCTGCTGTGGAGCTCTCCAGGTGCTGAAATTCAGAAGTAGCTGCTTTTAACAGCCACAGCTCTTTCAGCACCAGGCGTCCGGTACCCAGCACGATTATAGACTCCCATGCTATGGATGCCGGATCCGGGATGATCAGCATGCTCAGTACACTAAAATAGCTCTGTGCCATCTAATTTCACTTCTGCAATATATATTCATACATTGCAGAAGTGAAATTTAGTGAAAAGAAAGGATTAAAAATAAAAAAATCTTTATCCTCACTCATCCATGAGTCCCCCGCCGCTTCCAGCTATCTTCTTCTAGGACCTGGCGTGACGTCACAGTCACATGACCGGAGTCCCCCGGCGCTTTCAACTATCTTCCACTAGGACCTGGCGTGATGTCACAGTCACATGACCGCTTACGCGGTAACCAGTCATGTGACTGTGACATCACTCCAGGTCCTGTGGATCAGAAGAAGACAGCTGGAAGCGCCGCGGGAGTCGTGGATAGGTGAGAATAAAGATTTATTTTTTATTTTTTAAGGTCTGGAAAAGGGGAACAAAGGAGGGGACAAAGAGGGGACAAAGAGGGGGACAAAGAGGGGGACAAAGGGGACAAAGAAGGAGACAAAGAGGAGGACAAAGAGGCGAGAAAGAGGGGACAAAAAGGGGGCGAAAGAGGGGACAGAAGGGACAAAGAGGGAGCAGAGAGAGGAGGGGAGAAAGGTGACAGGAGGAGGACAAGGTGACAGGAGGAGCAGGGAGAGGAGGAGACAGGATCCAAACTGATGCTGCAAAATATCGGGATCGGATGCCTATTTGGCATCTGATTGCAGGCATCAGTTTGGATCCGTTGCTGTCCGAGGGGACCTGCAAAAAGTCGGATCCCCTCAGACAGCACAAAAACGCTGTGTGAAAGCAGCCTTAGACACAATTGACCTAAGAGTTAGGCCACGAGCACACATTGAGAATTTGGTGAGTTTTTTACCTCAGTATTTGTAAGTCAAAACCAGGAGTGGGTAAAGATAGAGAAGTGGTGACGTGTTTCTATTATACTTTTCCTCTGATTGCTCCACTCCTGGTTTTGGCTACAAATCCTGAGGTAAAAACTCACCAAATACTCAACATATAAATGTAGCCTTACCCAGGAACCAGACTAGAGACTCCTTGCACTGCACCCAACATGGCGTATTTCCTACACCAGTGACCTGTTATTATTGCTGTTTATTTTCTTGTTCCTTCACACATTTGTCTTTAGTTTGAGGTCTTATATCTTATTGACAGGTTTCTATCAAAAGAAATGTCCATGGTACTTGAGATCAATACAGTCTATAAGTCACTTACCCACAAGGAATGTGCTATAATTGTACTCTATTTCACCTATTCACAATGCCACAGAAACTCTGGTGGAAATTCAGTGGTTAAATGAAGCAGGGTTACCTCCAGATACTAAAGTCCCAGGTGTACTCATGCGAAGAAACAACTCTTTGACTTTAGCGTAAAGGGAGCAGCTGGGCTTAAACATCCTTGAAGAAATGTCGTTAGTATACTAAACATACGCATAAAACAAAATGGCACAGAGGGCAAGTAAGCCAGACAGGTGCACCGGCCCTGAATCCTGAGCAATCAATATACAGCTGAATCAGCGCAATACTGGACTGACAGACTGTAACACCTAATGACGAGAGCCAAGGTGAACACAGGACACCTAATCCCACTGAGCTGCTACAGAAGACTCAATAAAAAAGAAACATGAAATTTAGAAAAGGACCTGTTAGTAGGTCAAAAGTCACCAGTCTTTGCTCTTATTTTATTTATGATTTTCCCCTATGAATTCTGGGGGCTTTTATATTTCCAGAGCTTTTTTATTCAGTACTAATTTTTAATGGTCTTTTGTTCAAAGGATGTGGCCACAGGTTCCTCTGGGGTGTGTCTATAAGCAGCAACACCCCCTACGAATACTAACAGAAATGCATTGAATAACTAGACCCAAATCTTGGAACAGTACTATGGACTGCATTTATTTGATATGTATGCTTGTGGTCATCTTTTTTCAATTTTCTTCTATCGAGACAAGTGGCACTTGTACAAATTGCACATGCAGTCACAAGAGCGGCCACTTGCATGGCGAACACAGGGAAATTGTGACAATGTGCGCGTCACAGTCTAGATTCAGCAGTGTGGTCACATAGACTGACAGGAGACTATTATACTTGGAAAGCACAAAAAAAAAAATATTGGCGCTGTTTTGACTAATTTGCTTTTTTATTCTTTTCTTGTGTCCCCCAAACTTAATGTGTCCTGGCATCTCCCCAGGTTTTACCCGGTGGTGACTCCGGCCATGAGAAGGTCTCACTCACACATTTTTCCACCCCTTTCCCTGTCTATGTACACTAGAAGATTTCAAGACTAAATCACAGAACAGCAAAGCAGTGACACATGAAAGAATGAGTATAATCTGACAGCCAGACCTTCAACTCAAGAGGTTGCTCTAGGGGCTTCTTCCTATAGCTGTCACAGCTCTATTTCAGCAATGATTTCAGGAAGATTTTCTAGGACGGCTACAAATCAGAAATATAAATGCATCAGATAAATTGGGTTTGCCATGGAGGACAGCAGTGAAGTTGAAAACCGAAGTCAATAGATTTGGATCAGTGAGAGTGGCATTTTGTACAGACTGGTTGTTCATCTTATTGCAATCTGTGTAATGCATTATTTCCCCTGTGGAGACGCTGCAAAAGAATGAACACTTGCTCTTGGGTTTCTGTATAGACTGATGATGAGTGGCAGGAGTGTTAAATCGGTAAAGCAACATGTGACTCTGACTCCAACGCCACCAAGATGGACACCGACTCCGACTCTACAATCATGGCTGTGAAGTCAGTAAGCCAAGCATCACACTCCTTAATTTCTCTCAGTCCAACCCCAATTTCACCAAGATGGACACAGACGCCGACTCTACAATCATGGCTGTAAAGTCAGTAAGCCAAACATCACTCTCCTCAATTTCTCTCAGTCCACCTCCAACTCCACCAAGATGGACACCGACGCCGACTCTACAATCATGGCTGTGAAGTCAGTAAGCCAAACATCCGACTCAGACTCCTCAATTTTCCTGACTCCACAGCCCTGAAGTGGGGGTACAGACAGCCGGACAATTGCAAATATGCTATACTCACTCAAACACGTAAAAATATAGTTTCAGCTCACTCTTTGAAAAGTATGAATCCTGCAGTTCACATTTATCAGGCAGCGCAATTTGTTGCCATTTCTAAGATAATTGAAACCAAAAGCATAAGAGTGCAAAAACTTCCTTAAAGTTTTGACTCTCTTCAAACGACGATTCCTTGTTTTATAATCAGAATAAAGGGGTTGCCCACTACTGGACCATCCCTGCTTTAGTAATTCAGGGCCCGATAAAAAATAAAAACAATATATACTCAACTCCCGCAGCAGCACAGTTCCGGCAATGGCGACATTGCTGGTGGGTGATGCAAGATTACTGATCGGCTGCAGTTCATCAATATTACATCAAAACATATGAAACTTTAATATAACATTAAAAGCAGCACCAGCTGATTGGCAGCAGTGGATTCTAAGACACAATAATGGAACATCAACAACAGGAAAAACAACACACCAGTGTGACAGCCCTGTCTACAAATATCTCAAAGGCTGTCACACTGTAGAGGGATCAGCTTTATTCTCATTTGCACAAGGAAAGATTAGAAGCAATGGGATGAAAATGAATGGGAGATGAAACAGATTAGATATTAGCAAAACTATTTTAACAGTGATGGTGATGAACGAGTGGAACAGGCGGCCATGAGAGGTGGTGAGGTCTACTTCAATGGAAGTCTTCCACAGAGGCTGGACAGACATCTGTCTAAGATGATTTAGTGAATCCTGCTTTGAGCAGGGGTTGTGACCAGATGATCCAGGAGGACCCTTCTAATTTTACCATTGTATGATGCTATGAACACTGACATTACAGGAGCGGCACCTCTGTAGGAAGCAAACACCTAATGGTGGGTTTACACGTCGCGATATCGGCGTCCAACTCCGACCCAACTCCGACCAAAAGTCACGTGGTTCGAGAGTTGGACCCGATATCGTTCGCGCGTTGTACGGTTTGAACGTACAATGCGATGCTGGAACGGTGCCAAAACGATATCGGGGTTGAATGAGCGTGCTATTCAACCGCCCGATATCGGATGGCCGTTGTAGCCGCATCGTCCCGTGTGACAGCCCAACTACGATGTGTACGCCCACGTCACCCATTCACTCCCATGTTAACTGGTCGTTCCTGGGTTGGGGGGCGTACACATCGTCGGGACGTTGTATCCCGATATCGGGCTGTCTAAACCGGCGATGCGATATCGGAAAAAGCGCGCTCCCGCGTCGTTGGTCCCGATATCGGGACGTGTAAACCCACCATAAGAGGCACCACAAATTTAAAGATTTGTGATGTGCATCTTTTACTAAATTCCTCACATCTTAAGAAATTCAATATTTTCTTACATTAAAAAAAGGTTTGTTCCATCTTCCGCACTTTAAACACCATCAATGTGTATGAGTAAAAAATATAATCAGCCTGCACTCACCTGCCCCATACTCATCACTGCTGTTCCAGTAAAATGCTGTTCCAGCAAAATAGGGCTGAGATACAAAATAATGCAAATATGTGGTAAATATGATAAAAAAGCATTAATCTGGAGTTAGACTTAATCTTGTGAATCCATTGTCCACACAATCTCCAGTCATGCACCAACCGTTTACCACTTAATCCCTTCTTTCTCTTTACACTGCCTTTGATTTTAAGTGTTATATACAGTATAATAAATGAAGGAGCCTTTGCAGCATTCACAACCCTGAAGCCTGTCTTAGCTGTGATTGATGGTTACGACTGGGAAGGAAACCTGCATCTCTTTCAGTTGACCTGTGATGTAATATACCTGGAATCTCTCAATCTACGGAGAGTAAAGTCATAGTAGTCTTAGGCACGCGGGAATTGGTGAATTGTGACTTTTTACATTATACAATGAACTATTGCCACTAACCAAAGTGTCTGCAGTGACCTCAGTGGTCACACATAATCCAGTGATCAGTAATGTTGTGGCTGAGAGTTACGATTATTATTGATTTGTAAGCAATATTCAGCAAAACCAGACTTCTAGAAATGTGCAGAACGGTGTCTAGGTCTAATGAGCTTTAGGCAATGTAGGTTCATACATCCAAGATTAGTGATGATGATGATCCTTACAAGTCCATGCACCTCTCTTCCACCCATGAACCTTCATTATGTCACTCATACAACTAACCAGGGTGCAGAGTCTGAAGCCGAATGTATACCGTGGGCCCAGTGATCCTCAAACCGCATTAGAGGACACCACTGCAATTAAAGCCATATACAATTAGGGGTCCGGTAAGGAACATATCATGTCTAAAGATCTTCTAAAATGCATTTGGTGGCTTGCAGTGACCAGGTTAAATTGAATTTTTATTATGTTCTTTCAACTGTGCCATTAAGGGTTTAATCAAATATCATGGAAAACCTGTTAGATATAATGTATCTCTTATAGTACCATTGATACATACATTGATTAATTTACATATCACTACACCAAGTAACCAAATTAATGTTGAAGTGTACTACGCAAAGCTGTAGAAAACATACTATACAAAAACAAGGGACACCTTCATGCTACATAAAAATACTATGTTATTCTACAGTATTTCTAAAGCTAGCCATATACATAAGAGGGCTGTCTGTTTGGTCAGACCTCATCTGGATACTGTGTCCAGTTCTGGGCACCACATTATAAAAAAAGGCATCAACAAACTGGAGCAAGTTCACAGAAGAGAAACCAGAATGGTGACCGGTCTGCAAACCATGTCCTATGAGGAACGGTTACAGGATTTGGGAATGTTTAGCTTGTAAAAAAGAAAACTGAGAGGGGACATAACGACTGTCTACAAATATTGCAAGGGCTGTCACACTGTAGAGGGATTAGCTTTATTCTCATTTGCACAAGGAAAGACTAGAAGCAATGGGAAGAAACTGAATGGGAGGAGACACAGATTAGATATTGAAATAACATTTTGACAGTGAGGATGATCAATGAGTGGAACAGGCTGCCACAAGAGGTGGTGATCTCCTTCAATGGAAGTCCTCACACAGAGGCTGGACAGACATGTCTGGGGATGATTTAGTGATTGCTGCATTGAGCAAGAGGTTGGACCAGATGACCCAGGAGGTCCCTTCCAACTCTACCTATCTATGTTTCTACGTAAACGATGCCTAGACTCAGCTGCCTCCAATATACGAGCACTCGCTCAGCCACATGATCATGCGTTCTCCATGACAAAGCCGCCAATTGACATGGCTGGCTTATCTGCAGGAGAAGCGATCAAGAGTCCAAAATTAGATTTGCCCAATCGACATATACACCAACGATCTGTTGGCCAAATTGGTGGTTTGACTGCCAATAGTCTAATGTGTACTGGGGGCCTTATGTCTTATACAAATATCACATCATCAATGGGAAGCAGAAAAAGAAGCCTTTAAAGAGGACCTGTCACCCCCCCCATCCCCATGGATCAGAATCTAAGTGCAGAACTGAATGCAGCATATCTACTGCATTCAGGCAAGGGGTCCCCCATGTCTCTGTGCGGCTGGTACCCTGAGATATAGGCTTAGAAAAACTTACAGTTAGAAGCCATGGAGGCTGGCCCTTGTGCTGCAGCCACCTCGTAGCACGGGGGCATCTCACGCCCCCTGCATCTCTGTGCTGCCTTTTCTTAATGTGTTTGCTGCCTCCCCATTGCCAGTCATTTCACCCATATTGTCGTCTGGCTCTGCGCGTCCTTATGCTGTTGACGCAGGCGCAGTACGAGGTATTGCTTATCGCCGTCCTGGCCGCCTGTCCACCTCCTGCTGTGACGTTCTCTACTGTCCCTGCCCTGCTCCGTATTCTGCTATGGAGAAGGGCAGGGAAAGTAGAGGACGCCTGTCCTGCCTCTTACTGTGACGTCCTCTACTTTCCCCGCACTGCTCCGTGGTATGCTATGGAGCAGGGTGGGGAAAGTAGAGGATGCCTGTCCCGCCTCCTGCTGTGACGTCCTCTACCTTCCCTGCCCTGCTCTGTGTTATGCTATGGAGCAAAGCGAGCAAAGGCTCTGACGTCAGAGCAGGAGGCGGGACAGGTGCCTGGCGGCGATAAGCAATATCTCGCTCTGCACCCGCGTCAACTGCACAAGACGCGGAGAGTGTAAGGCAAGACATGGGGATCAAAAAACAAGAAAATACCGGGCACTAACAGTTATGCACAGGCTTACGCCACTCTCGTGCTATTAACTGCAGGCAGCCGTGGTGCTGGCCTTAATGAGAATCACATATAGTAGCGTTGAAGAAGAAGGAAGAGCGCACTCACCGAGCAGGGTTTTCATCTTTATTTGCTGAATATCCTGCGGGACAGCAACATAGCGGGGAGGGTGACATGGAAGGACATGGGACATGCTGGCAGGAAGGAGCGGCGAACACATAAAAAAGGCAGCACAGACACGCAGGGGTGTGAAATGACCCCGTGTTATGAGGTGGCTGCAGCACAAGGGCCTGCCTCCATGGCTTCTAACTGTGATTCTTAGCCTATATCTTGGGGTACAAGCCGCACAGAGACATGGGGGACCTCTTCCCTGAATGCAGCAGACATTCTGCATTTAGTGTTGCACTTAGATTCTAATCCATGGGAGGAGAGGGGGGGTGACAAGTCCTCTTTTAAGTAAATGTCCACCATTAAAAACCATGTTTATTTTACTTCCAAAATTCTGTCCTCGTCAATTTTCTAAAGGGGGTTCTTTCTTCTTAAGCTGCCGTTAGGCATTAAATAGAGCGTAGCTATTAGCACATTTGGCTGACAGCTATCCCTCCAGATCCTCACATACAAACTTGGGATTGTTGACCACTTGTCTTTTCAAAGGTAGGAGAAGGGTAATGCAGTGCCAGATATCTCTTGTGTTGGCTTATCACTTGCAGAAACAAAATTGTAATTTAACATGCCCAATCCTATCCTCTAACTCAGTGTTTCCCAACTCCAGTCCTCAAGGCACACCAACAGGTCATGTTTTCAGGATTTCCTTATCATTAGACAGATGATGGAATTATCCCCTGTGCAAGTGATTAAACTAACACCTGTGCAATCCTAAGGAAATCCTGAAAACATGACCTGTTGGTGTGCCTTGAGGACTGGAGTTGGGAAACACTGCTCTAACTAAGGAAGTAGAAGTCATCACTGATCTAATGCGAATGGCGAACTTCAGTCATTTATGGCATAGCCTCCAACATCAGGAGCACAAGTATCCACTACTACATGTATGATTCCTGGTCACCACAGTCTCCATACACTTGGTTGAAGTCTACCGCTATTTCACAGGTGGGAGTCATGGAGTCGAAGTCGATGTCCATATTGGGTGGAGTCGGATTCAGGGAAATTGTGGAGTCAAGAAATCGAGTTGGATGTTTGGCTTAAAGGGAACCAACCACCCCCAATGACCCCCCCGGACTATTAATATCAGTGCCTACACACAGCACATACATGTGCTGCACTGATTTTGGCTAAAAAAACTGTTTTTTAAAACTAAAGATAATGATTTTTAAAGTTTAAACCGGAGCGACGGATGGGCGGTACTTATCTGTGGCAAACGACGATATCTGATGCCAATCATCCCCCCGTCTCCCCTCGCAGCAGTTATGGCCACCCCTTTGTGCAGCGTCACAGCCCTGTGCACGGGCTCGCATGCCCGTGCACACGTCATCATCTACAGCCGGGAAGCGAGCGCGCGCTCTGTCTTCCTGCGCTCGGCTATGGAAGACAGAGCGCGCGCTCGCTTCCCGGCTGTAGATGATGACGTGTGCACGGGCATGCGAGCCCGTGCACAGGGCTGTGACGCTGCACAAAGGGGTGGCCATAACTGCTGCGAGGGGAGACGGGGGGATGATTGGCATCAGATATCGTCGTTTGCCACAGATAAGTACCGCCCATCCGTCGCTCCGGTTTAAACTTTAAAAATCATTATCTTTAGTTTTAAAAAACAGTTTTTTTAGCCAAAATCAGTGCAGCACATGTATGTGCTGTGTGTAGGCACTGATATTAATAGTCCGGGGGGGTCATTGGGGGTGGTTGGTTCCCTTTAAGGCCCAGTTACACACATTTGTACACAGCCACAAAATGGAACAATGTGTCCATGATTTCACTGGAACCAGAGATCTGTGAACAATCTCTGCACAATTATCTGTGTGTGTAACTGGACCTTTACTGACTTCACAAAGCTTACCAAAAATCTGATGACCATTGCACTCAGCCGGACACAGCAATCACTCTGAACAAGCCACAATATGGGGGAGGTGATCGGTGGTATTTTATATGCACACAGATGAGGTTTCCATAGGGCGTCAGTCACATGTGAAGGTATGACGCAGAGTTTCTGTATACAGTCTATTGGTCCCATCCATACTTTTAGATCAGGCAGGTTGCCCAGCACTATGTTTATGCACCACACAGGACAGACGCCCCAAGGGGCCCCACTGCATCCTGCATAATGGTAGAAAAGTGCAAAAAACTGATGAATGATAATGTAAGATATTGGTGAATATATGTAAATTCGTAATCCCCATCAAGGATTGTATGTTCGGTGGATATACCACAAACCCAATGGGATTACCGCTATATCACAATGATATAGGGAACTCCTGTTTTCTAATACAGAACTGTCTGATCGCAGTAGCCACAAGCCGAAGTGATTCTTGTATATTTTTTTTACTATAAAGCTTTTTTTTTCTTACATGATAGCAGAAAAACAAAAATCCCTTGTATTCATACAGCCCGATAAATACCACGAAGCAGCAATACAATGCCATCGTGTCGCTGCACTTAGAGGATGAGACAGGAACAGGCAGCACAAGTCTCTTATATTCTAAGTATACTTGACTCGGGGTTTAGTGGCTTTTCCAGCTGTAATAAAGGCACGTGCCTGCTATTTCAGAAAACCTTCCATTTCCGCTGCATTTACCAGGGAGCACTTTGTAAGCAAAAATACACTCAGAGACAGAAGTGCTCACACCGTGACATTTTCATGCCCGTCCTGCCGCGAGGTTTAAACAACTGCAAACCGCAGCATCTAAATTATAACCTTCATCGTGAGCTACTTCATTTCTTTTCTTTCCACCTCCCCCCAATAGAGCTTGGACTAGATTTTTGCAATCCATCCGTAGTCTGCACATTGTATTGTACTGAATTTTTGTTTATTATGTGCTCTTCCATATTTTGAGCTTCGTCACCGTTAGTACAAGTAATCTCCATTCTGGCCCTCATCGGGTTAATTCTCGAATGACGCAGAATTGGTGCTTTTAGGCTGAATTACTAAGGGGTCTGTGCATTTCCACATGTAGGATTTATCTCCTCAGTTCAGAGAGAAAGGGACATTTTCATTGACCAATCGACACAAGAGGTCATTAATGCCCGACAGGGGGGGGGGACGACAACCGACACCCCCACTGATCAACTGTACACGCTGCTGCCGCCAGGCTAGTAGCAAAGGCTGTACAGCTCCGCAACTGACTGTCACGGGGTAGTTATGATGAACAAGGGTAATGAATCGGGAAGGTAGAGACGGGCAAGGGTAACAGAGTAACCTATCTGATCCTTAGACTGGGATTCCTAGCTGACCCTGTGCCTAGAATTACCTCTGAAGGTGAGAGATACTGGGTAACTACCTTTGCCCTGCTCCTGTACCAGCACTAGGCTTAGGCTGCGTTCACACAGCGTATTTGTGAGGATGCCGCCTTTGGTGAAAACTGCACCAAGAGAGCATCCTCACAACGCAGCGTTCTGGGTGTGAACAGGCCTGATCCCTGCTTTATACTTACCTCGCCACACTCCCTTCGGTGACCGCCGATGTCTTCTGAGCCCCCCGGCCGCACAGCAGCGGCCAGCTCTAGGACTGGAGCAAGCCTTGCCCTGGTCACATGGTGCAGTTTAAGGTCCTGCGCCAGGTACTACGTGCCTGGTGTAAGGACCAATCTCTGTGGGAGCACGGCAGGCAAGTAAAAAGCACGCTGAAAAAAGCGCAAACAATTCACTTGTTCATTCATTTTACGGATGCACTTTGCAGCGCAAAGCCCATCTGCAATGAAAAGGAACATGTGAACAGAGCTGCGTTCACAGCCTTTACCAGTGCTAAAAAGTGCTGCGCTTAATAGCGCTGCGTAAATGCAAAAAATACGCTGTGTGTGAATGCAGCCTTACACTCCCTTACCTCCGCCCAGGGATTGAATAGGAACAGCAACATCCCACAACGATGGCAATCTCCGAGAGAAAAGTAGCTTCCTTCTGAAAGCCTGCACTCAGCATCCACCAAGTTCACTGGTAAAACAGAGAATAAGCTCCATCAGCGACATCAGGTGATGGGTCATGGAACTATTTAAAGGTTGGAAGAGTGGTTAACCACATCACCTGATACAGACAGCAGCAGCAATTAACCCTCAATGTCCAAAAGGAAATGAACTCCCATTTAACTACTCACCCTGCAGAGCAGTTCACTGAGACTGCAGAGTAGTCTACATATGACACTGAGCAGTTCCACTCACACTGAGTATCCACCACTGGAACAGCTGATCTGTGGGGGTGCTGGGTGTAGCACTCCCCTGATCAGACATTGAAGCCTTATCCTGCATATAGGTCATCAATGTTAAAGTCCTGGACAATCCCTTTAAGTAAAACAAACTAATAAATATATAAAATATCAATTAATGATGCAATGTATGTTATAATAGTGTACATTGCTATACAATCAGTTATAACTAAATAAAAAGGAAGTCAAAACCACAACTGACTATTACCAGTATACCTGCCAATCAATAAATGTGGATAGTTAAATCAAGTGACTACAAATCCACATTTGTCAGCAGGTTTTTGCTATGTAAGGCCGGTTTCACACCACAGTGTGTTCCGGTCCGGGGCTGTCCAATGTGAATTGGACAGCCCTGGACCGGATTTGACAAACATAATGCCCTCCGGTCCGGTTTGCAGCTGGAGTCCTTCTTATCGCAGCCGCAGGTGCTGATAATTCAAATCGCGGCTAACGGGGAGCTAGCCACGGTCCTGAACTGTCACCAGGTGACAGCTGGTGGTGCTGAAGCTCAGGCCGGCCGACGCTGAGCGTCAGCACCCGGCGTCCGGCTCCCAGGTGCGGCTCCGGTGCAATCCGGTGCCATAGGTCCCCATGTTAGGGGGTTCCAGATCACATCGGACCGGGAGGATCCGAGTGTCTCAAGACTTTTTTTCCCCGGACACAAAAATGCTGCAAGCAACATTTTTGTGTCCGGGAGGAAAATCGGAATACACTGCAATCCAGCTCCATCCGGCCCCATAGGGCTGCAGTACAGTAAAATCGGGTCCAGTGCTGTCAGGTTCACCCCAGACAGCCCTGGATCGGATTTAACCGTGGTGTGAAACCGGCCTAATCTGACAGCAGCATGAGGCAGGTGCGGAGACTCTGATTCCAGCAATATATCACTGTATGCAGCAGTTGTGAAGGATTCACAGTTTTCTCTGCTGCAGATCTATAGGAGCTTGGGATGCTGACCCCTGTATAACCCCACTCACACCACTGACTGACAGCTTCCTATGTATGCTGTATACTGTCAGAAAGCTGCTAATCAGTGCTAGGGGAACAAGAGCAGTATTCCGTACTGATAAATTTGTGCTGCTAAAACACTGATTATATTGAAGCAAAAAAACATTTTCACCATTACTTTGATATCTGGTTGTTTTTTTTGTCATATGCAAAAAACAGTTCCAAATTTGAACATTCTTAGGCTACTTTCACACTACGATTTTGTTAAATCCGATGCCGTCCGATGAAAATCAAATAGCATCGGATCCAAACTGATATCTGCAATCCAAATAGGCATCTGATTCCGATATTTTGCAGGATGTTTGGTCTCCTGTCACCTCGCTCCCCCTCCTCTCTGCCTCCTGTCATCTCGCTGTCCCCTGCTGTCCCCCTGTTTTGCCCTGCTGTCCCCCGCTCTGCTTAGTTACCCGCTTTTTACCCTGGTTACCAGCTCCCAGCATTTGCTGTGCGGCGCTGGGAGATCGTTCATCGTTGGTCTTCCGCTGTCACACGCGCCGAAGCTGGCAGCTCAGCGGGGAACCAAGGATAAATTTATGGTCCAGGTCATTAACCAATGACCAACATTGAATGACCTCATCATTGGTTGTTGGTAAATGTCACACACAACGATGTCTTTTTCTGCAACGTCACCAAACCGATGACGTTGCAACGATATCGTAGTATGTGACGGGGCCTTAATGGCCCCTTTACACGCAGCTACAGGCGACAGGTTTTCCACAGGTAACTTACTGGTTGCAGTGAAATCATGGAGACATAGTTCCATTTGTACACAGCAACAAGATAGAACCATGTCTCCATGATTTCACTGCAACCAGTAAGTTACCTGTGGAAAACCTGTCACCTGTAGCTGCGTGTAAGGGTAAGTGCACACTGGGCGGGTTTTCGGCGGTTTACCAGTGTAAACCGCCGTTTTGCATACATTAGTTTTATTTAAATTAATGTTAATCCAAACCGGCGTTTGGATTAACATTGAAACTAATGTAACCCGCCCAAGGCTGTGCACATACCGGCGGTTACACAGCGTCATCCGTTGCTAACCCGCAGGTTTCCCAGCGGGTTAGCAAAGAATGACCAGCAGCCGCCGACCGAACCGCCGGGTAATGTGCACTTACCCTTAGGGACCCGCCAGGAAGCTCCGGCGCCGTGCACCGGCTTCTTGGCGGGTATGAGCTGCGGGAGCCGGGCGGTATCCGGCGGCTGCCCAGCGGGTTCTCGGCGGCGATTCTGCAGCGGCTGGAAGCAGCACATGATTCTGCTTGCAGCCGCTGCAGAACCGGCCGGTTTTTAGAACTTGGTCATTCTTTGCTAACCCGCTGGGAAACCTGCGGGTTAGCAACGGATGACGCTGTGTAACCGCCGGTATGTGCACAGCCTTGGGCGGGTTACATTAGTTTCAATGTTAATCCAAACGCCGGTTTGGATTAACATTAATTTAAATAAAACTAATGTATGCAAAACGGCGGTTTACACTGGTAAACCGCCGAAAACCCGCCCAGTGTGCACTTACCCTAAAGGGGCCATAAGACTGGCAGTGCTCTGGGAGAAACTGCAGAGCTAAAAGGCTGGACAATTAAATGATACAAAGAGCAGCTGCAGAATCTCAGCACAAGCTAGAAAGAAATTGGGCAACTGAGTTGTCAATCAGGATACCAGCAACCCAGCACATCCCAGCTCCAAATAGGATGACTAAGCTGTCAATCACCCAGCCCAGCACACCCTGAATGCAAAGTGGAGGAATCGTGAGAGTCAATATATATATGATCATTGCAAGAACATCCAACCTTGAAATCCAATAATATCAGATATATCCAGGAATTACATGAAAAACCTGATTGCTGCCATTATATATAGAGATACCTTATGTACTAAAAACTTGGAAGTTGACATGTACAGACCTACAGTGGATGACGGAGGAGCCCCCCTGAGCAGAGCCCTATTTACTGAGCTGCACAGATGTATGGGAGAATGAGGTGTGACACAGATCGATGACTCTCATATAGCTGGCACATATTAGGAGCTTAACACAGAGCTTTCAGGAATAAAATCCCCTGTTGCTTTAGGGCATGAGAAAATGCAAATGCCAAGAGTGAGAACAACTAGTTCCCTAAAATGGAGATTAATGAACAGCAACATAGAACTGAAGCCAGATCTCCTTCAGAACAGGGTGGTCGGTGGGTGTCTTGGCAGAGGTATGTTTCCTATAGAGGATTTTCCTGGTTCCCAATATGACTTTATTATTAATGATCAGGAGAACATTCTCAGATTTCTTTAGCAGGCCCCCAGAATGTCATGTGTGCGGCATGCTGCAGCTCAAATTTGCCAATTTCCTGAAAATTGACATGATCCATCTGTGCGTTTTCCCATAGACATTGTATTTTGCATTAAGATTTAGTAGTAATGATGTTTCGGAGACAGAGCGAAAGAGAGAGCAAGAAAGAGAGAGAGAGGACCCCACTGACCATAAGAGCTTACACAATATAGAAGAGAGAATGATGAACCTGCTAACCACTAGAGATGACACCCAGCAGGAAAGAAGACCCACTGACCATAAGAGCTTACACTCTACAGAAGAGACAGGACCCCACTGACCAAGGGCTTACACTATATAGAAAAGAGAAAGATGAACTTGCTGACCAAAAGAGATTACACTCAACAGAAATGAAGACCCCACTGACCATAAGAGCTTACAGTCTACAGGAGAAAAAGAGAGATACAGACAAATCCCCGCTGACCATAATGGTCCCGTCACACAGCAAGATCTGGCCAGCGATGTCGGAAGCGATGCGCGGGTGCCCGCTCGGTTCCGACATCGCTGTCCAGCTGTCACACAGCATCGCTGCGGCCAGCGACACCGCAGCGATGCGGGCGGTGACATCGCTCGCTGGGCTGGGCTCAGCCCAGCGAGCGATCCGCAGCAACGCTGCGGTATAGGCTGGATCGCCGCCGACATCGCTCTGGCGATGTCACACGGCGCGATCCAGCCTTATCGCAGGTTGCCGGTTGACAGGTTTACGGTTCTTCCCGTAAACCTGTCAACCTGCGACCAGCGATAAAACGCATCGCGCCGCTCGTTTACACAGCGCGACATCGCTAGCGACATCGCTAATACGTCACTTTTCGGCGATGTCGCTAGCAACGTCGGCAGGTGTGACGACACCATAAGAGCTTATACTCTACAGAAGATAGAGACTTACACAGTGACTCTACAGATGGAAAATGCTGTACAAACTGTCCTTCACTGGGTACTGCTGATCTGTGATGACCGAGGTACTGACCACCACTACAAGGTGTGATAATCCCCTAGATGCCATAGCTGCAGGACATTATGGGGAGGCTCGCGTGGCAATGCAATGACATTAGCCATTTGCTCATAATTCAGTCATTCATCCAGTCATTGTGCCTCTTCATTAACAACACAGGCCTAATTTCATGTTCATGGATGACAATACGCCAATTCATCGAGGTCACATCATTAGGAAATGGCTGCTGAAGAATGAGGTACCTCAAATGAAGTGGCTGCACTTTCTCTGGACCTAAACCCCATAGAAAATCTAAGGGATGTCGTGTAGAGGCTCATAAACTCTGTACCTCAGAACATCAATGACCTGATCGGCTGCCCTTCGAGAAGAGTGGTATGACATGCCTCAGACAAAAGAAGAGTGTAGTGCTATACCTCAGACATAAAGAACAGTGTGATGCCATGCCTCAGAGACAAGAAGAAAACTGGAATGCCATGCTTCAGACAAGAAGAAGAGTAGTGATGCCATGCCTGAGACAAATAGAATAGTGGGATGCAATGCCTCAGACAAGTAGAAGAGTGGGATGCAATGCCTCAGACAAGTAGAAGAGTGGGATGCCATGCCTCAGACAAGTAGAAGAGTGGGATACCATGCCTCAGAGACAAGAAGAATAGTGGGAAGCCATGCCCCAGACAAGTAGAAGAGTGGGATGCCATGCCTCAGAGACAAGAAGAATAGTGGGAAGCCATGCCTCAGACAAGTAGAAGAGTGGGATGCCACGCCTCAGAAACAAGAAGAGTGTGACACCATGCCTCAGTGGCAAGAAGAGTAAGATGCCATGCCTCAGGGACAAGTAGAAGAGTGGGATGCCATGCCTCAGGGACAAGTAGAAGAGTGGGATGCCATGCCTCAGACAAGTAGAAGAGTGGGATGGCACCTTAGCAAATAATATTAACTCAACTTGTGAAAAGAGGGAGTCATCATTGTCAATCAGTAACTGATGCTCAAGGCCACGACAAGTTATTAAGACACTGACAGTTTTAGTTGGGGTATACGCACCACTGTTGGTGGCTTTTGTGTCAATAAGTTTGTGATGAGGAGATCACTATTTCATGCTTCTACTTAAATGCCCTGCCTCCGTGATAAAATATCCACATAGCATGAACTTTTTATGTTATTTTCTCCCTAAAGCCAAATACCCTAACTTTTTATGAGTAGTGTGTGCATAATATAATATAATATATATACATTTATGTGAGTCTTATAATTGGCGTTTTCAAAGGTCATGGAGGGGGAACTCAAACTATACCGGTATATAGAAAGTAAAAAGTAGAGTGGAGAAGAAAGTAAGAGGTTGGCTATATGAGGTTACATAAAGTTTAGTTAGTAACTAATCTTGTGTAGGAAGATTGATCTTAAGTGTCTGTCTCAGATAACAGACTTATATTGCTGGCTGCTGCCTACACAAAGCAGATGGCATTAATATATTAGTTATCATTTCCTGCAACTGTTTGGATGATTAGTGTGTCTGCGCTGTCTTTTGGTGTAGACTCCTCCAAGATTTATCACTGCATTTGACAAGAACTTTCCATATTTTTTATTTCAGAAATCTCATCATCCGGTGTAATATTCAGCTGCTTTTAAAGCACCTTGAACAGGTTTCCTAATTACAGCACAGTAGCACCAGGCTCACTGAACAACCATCATTGGCAACCCTTATCTGATGGAAAAGTGGAAACAAATCAAAACTAAAAACTTCCTTCAGGGAAGAAAAGTATTTGTTGGAAGCAGATTCTTGTTTTCTGATACTTTGTGTGTTTACATGGAGTTAATTTGCCGCTTTTTTTTTCAGCCCTTCCAGTCATTTAGTTCATTAAGAAAAAAGCATTGCACAAATCTGCGTTTTTGATGCGTTTTTCTGCCCAAAGGTACGTACATTTTGGCACCAAATCTGCAGCGTGCACACACAGTCTTAGGGTACCGTCACACGGTGCGACGGCACCGAAGATGTCTGCGGCGACGGTTGGAGGCGCACGTTATTGGCGCCCCGCCAGCTTCGCCGTCCCCCAGTTACATGGGGCCACACCTCCGGCAATGCCCTGGAAATCCGACAGGCGGCATCGCCGTTGGGGTTTCTAAAAACCCCAGCGGCGATGCCTTAACATGGGAGCCTATGGCTCCCATCGCCTGGCAGATCGCTGTCGGCTGTTTACATGGGGCGATGTGTACACATCGCCCCAGAGTGGTCGCGTGGTTTCAGAGCTCTGCTCTGAAACCAGGCGACCACTAAAAGGCGTCGCCATCGCCTATTTACATTAGGTGACGCAGGGGCGATATCGGTGCTGATAGGCAATGCAGGGCGTGGCCTAAGAAATCGGCAGTGCCGTTGCACTGTGTCACGGTACCCTTAGGGCCCCTTTACACGCGGGTACATTTCTAGGTGGCTACAGGTAACTTACTGTTGCAGTAAATCATGGAGAGATTATTCCATTTGTACACAGCAACAAGATAGAACCATGTCTCCATGATTTCACTGCAACCATAAGTTACCTGTAGCCACCCTAGAAATGTAGCTGCGTGTAAAGGTACCCTTAGGGTTACTTCACACACTACAACATTGCTAGCGATGTCGCCGAAATGTCACAGGTTTTGTGATGTAACAGCGACCTCTCCAGCGATGTCACAGTGTGTGACACATAGCAGTGATCAGGCCCCTGCTGTGAGGTCACTGATCGCTGTACATCGTTCAGCACCATTTTTCAGTCCTTGGTCTCCCGCTGGTCAGCACGCATCTCTGTGTGTGACAGCAAGAGACCAACCATCAGCGACCTCCGCAGGCTGGTAACCATGGTAAACAACAGGCATCTAGGCAGCGCGCAGCGCCTAGTTACCCGATGTATACCTTGGTTACCAGCCTTCTCCCCTTCCAGGCTGGTATCCCAAGGTACACAGCGGGTAACTAGGGACAGCGATGTGCTTAGATACCCGCTGTGCACCTTGGATACCAGCCTGGAAGAGGAGAAGGCTGGTAACCAAGGTATACAACGAGTAACTAGGCGCTGCGCGCTGCCTAGATACCCGTTGTTTATCATGGTTACCAGCCTGCTTCCGCTTACAGCAGCCTGTCATAAGACAGGAGCGGGAGCTCAACATCGTGGAAAGAATAATTTATATTCATTGGCATTCATGTCGCTGGTCCACTGGTGTTTGTCACCTCACCAGCGACTGCAGAGAGACTTTCCAGCGATCCCGGCCAGGTGGGATCGCTGGTGGGATCGCTGGAAAGTCTCAGCGTGTAAAGGGGCCCTTAGGATATGTGCGCACGCTGAGTCTTTGGTGCAGAAATTTGCTGCAGCAAATCTGCATCCTCCTGCAGAAAAACGCACAAAACCGCAATGGGTTTTTGGTGCAGATTTGGTTCAGATTTGTGCCATGTGTTTGTCTTAATGAAGTCAATGGCTGGAAGGGCTAAAAAAACACAAGAAAGCCAAACAACTTGGAAATACGGCCTGTTTGACAATGTAAATCGGCTTGAAGAGACTGGGTTCTAAAGACTCCCATACACATTAGATAAAAGCTGTCTGATCTCAACAATTTGAAAGGTATTGCTGACCATCTTATGTGCCAGAGTCGTCCTCCTCTCCCCTACTATCTTAGCGCAGGGCTGTGGAGTCAGAGTCGTGGAGTCGGAATCCATTTTGGGTGGAATCAGGGTCGAAGTTGGATGCTTGGCTTACTGACTTCACAGCCATGGTAGTGGTGTCGGAGTCCATTTTGGTGGTCGGATTCAGGGAGATTGAAGAGTCGGAGTTGGACGTTTGGCTTACCGACTCCACAGCCCTGCTTGGCCGTATACATTTAATTGCCCAATCCTTGTATTCTTCAGGCACAGAACCTCTTTGATGTGAATGGGACTGATCTTGAATACCAGACACTACCCATGGACGACAGCGGAGTGGTTTCTGTAGAAAAGAAGGGTCAAATACAACCCCTGTACTGGTCCTCAGTTATAATAACCCAGAACACATGAGGACTTGTACCAAGTAATGACGTTGTCGTGTATCGTGGGTCACCTGGGGGACTGGAGAAATCAATGCTTTCTTTTGTTACCACTATTATATGACCTCATACCAGACTACTCGGTGCAAAACAGATTTGCTAATGTCTAGAAATCCACAGCAGCCCCTAATGATGAACTCCGAGCATCTCAGCCACAGCGACACGACACGTCAAGCAGAACTATCTGACTTGAGGAATTTCCATGGATGGCTGATGTCAGCGCAGTCGGTGCACAGGAGCAGTAAAGTATGCACAATCACTCCTTATTAAGAAGTTAATGGAACAATGCTGGCACCACTTATCTGAAGTTCAAAGGGACTCATGCTTTGTACTCGGGATATTTAGTTTGGTGTGTTCACTCCATTATTAAAAATAGAGCGCAGTATGAATGATGATCCCTACTCCAATACTGTCACCAGGCGCAGCGCAACAGCCAGTATGACCATTAATCGTGTGGTTAGTGGTGTGAGGTCTACAGGTGTACTCACCTATATTAGGAATACTGCTCCATACACAAACCTTTATGTAGCCCTTCCATGAATCTTTCCCCCCTAAATTTGTGTATATGAGCATGTATTGTAGTGTGTAGGGGTAAATATACTCACCTGCTGCCATACTCTCTGTGATTCAGTGCTGTTCTGCTTCTCTTCTCAATGACAAGATCAGTGTGACTCTGAGTGGCTTTTACAACATATAGTAAGTCTATAAAGTGTTTGAATGTGGTTCCATAGACTTACATTGTGAAAGAAACTTTCAGCTCAAGCATAGAGTATAGAGTGATCCAAAGAGTGTGGAGAGTGGTGACGTCACTGTGAATAGGAGCAGAACGATGCTGGATCTCGGAGAAGATGAGGTGAGTGTATTAAAGGGCTTGTCCACTACTAGGACAAGCCCTTCTCATTCCCCAGGTTTAGTCCCATTAGGATAAAAATTAAAATTAAAAAGGTTATACTCACTTCCCATGGCGGTGCGGTTCCAGAGGTGTCGACACGTGTTCCCAGGGGTCTCGTGAGGTTATGAAACCACACGAGCCCCATGCCCAATCACCGCCAGCTTCAATCCTTGCATGAGCTCCAGGAACATGAATGCCGGCACCACTGGAACGAAGCTGGCATCAGAGGTGAGTATAAGCCTTTTTATCTTAATGCGGCAAAACATAGAGAATGAGAAGGGGCTGTCCAAGGAGTGATGAACCCACTTAACACACTCACACTACATGCACATATACACAGATTGAGGAGGAAAAAAGAACGGGATGGCTTCTGGAACCTGATGTACATGGAAGTAAAATGTTCCACATTTATTATGAGGGGCAAGCTTATTATGAGGGGAATACCAGGTAATAAACTTGGTGTATTTTAGGCTATCTGTAATAAAGAAAATATATTTACCATGCTTTGGACGAGTGTAGATTTGAACCCTTTTTTTGCACTAATTTCTGACTTAAACCATAATAGGTGAAAGAAATAGTCCCCAACTGAGAAAAGTCACAAGTTATAATGCAATTATTAAGTGCAATATTTTTTTATTCATTTTCTACTTCAATAAAAGTGACATAAATGCAATGAATTACTTATGAGAGGATGTTTAGACAAGAACAGACACAGATCTCATGTACCATATATTGACATGGCAAGACACAAATTGAAGAGAAAGTCATAAGTATGAACCACAAAACAATTGGAATATACCATACTCTAGTGTGATATACTATATTGATATACTACGTCTGATTCAGCTCAGCTCAGAGAGATTTATTGACCCAAAGAGTTTAATGACAAGTTCACCTCCTCTATGCCTTTATTAATGAACAGGAAATCTTGCTTTAAAAAAAATGCAGTTTATGCTCTATATAGCTGAGGGCAACAAAATAGCTTCAGCCTACAAGCTGCCAAGATACATAATCATATAAGAATAGACTGTCTGTGCAAACTTTGCACGTGCAATGTATAATAGAGGAGGGGAATAATTCAACAGGTCTTGGACCAGAGGCTGCGGGACCTCAGCCCTTAGACCAGCCCCCAATTTGCCGATTTCCCTGCAGCCTTGGCTTTATGTGGATAAGGCTATACTCACACCCAGCGTTTTCACAGAATATTTTTAAGGGTAAGTTCACACATACAGTTTTAACCTCGGTTTAGCAGCGAAAACCGCCGGCGTTTTAGCATAGGTTTTATTTAAATTTATGTAAATCCTTAGCAGCTTTAGGACTTACATGTAACCCTATGCAATTTAGAAACCGCTGTGCACACATAGTCGGTTTATGTGAGCGGATCCGCCAGCGGTTGAGCGGTTTCCGAGCGGTTTAGCAGCATACAACATGTCAATTCTTCCGAGCGGTTTTGGATCAGTTCCATGAACAAAATCCTTCACAGAAAACCGCTGGAAAAACCGCTGGGAAAAACGACTATAAACCGCTGTGCACACGCTGTAAAAAACCGCCGGAAAACCGCCAGAAAACCGCCGGAACACAGCTGGAGACTTCAGAGCTCAGAACTGATAATTTCCAGCGGTTTTCTGACGGTTTGAACGCCACTAAACCTTCCTGTGTGAACTTACCCTTACTGTGTTTTTTTTTTTAACGAAAATGTTCAACTTTTTTACAGCATCAACAAAAGATGTGAATTTTGGAAATCACATGCACACACTTATTTTTTTTTCCTGACTGAATTTGAGGGCTGGAGTAGTGTTTTTGCACCCAAAGAAATCAATGAGCAAGTGAAAAAACGTTGCAAAAAAACGCAATCAGCAAAAGGAGCAGCTCGCTTCTAGTCTGCCTGAGATGGCCTTTTTTGCTTGTAGCTTCAGACAGACAACACAATAGTATACCTTCTCTTACAGTAAAGAACCCTATGCGGGTATACTGCCAGGTGTCTTATTGTAATCACTTACTCCCATAGACTTCTATATTCTTATGTCAGCCTTCCTAAGAAAATCTAGTCCTATTAAATTCTGTGATCAAAACTGACAACACAGTCTCATTCCATAGCAAGACCACTCTTACTGGAAAGAACCCTTTCATATATTAAAGACAAAAATGCCTATGCTCTGTGATAAATTAATATCCATTATTAAGGTCTCCTCTAAGGCTGGTTTCACACTTACGTTGCGCCCTGATCAAAATGAATACAGCTGCATCTGCATCCATTGTCACATGTGAAAACACATATAATAGCAGCAGGTTTTTTTTTTGCCTGATCAGAGAGAGTGAGAGAGTGAGTGAGTGAGTGAGAGAGAGAGGAGAATAAGAAAGAAAGAACGAAAGAAAGAAAAAGAAAAAAAGAAAGAGAAAGAAAGAAAGAAAGAAAGAAAGAAAGAAAAAAAGAAAAAGTAAGAAAAAGAAAGAAAGAAAGAAAGAAAGAAAGAGGAGAGAGTGAGATGAAGAAGGAGAGAGAAAGAAGAAGAGAGTGAGAAAGATGAGAGAGAGAGAAGGAGGGAGAAAAGGGTAAAGAGAGGAGAGAGAGAAGGAGAGAAAGGGAGGAGAGAGAGGAGAAAGACAGAGAGGAGGAGTAAGACGAGAGAGGAGAGAGAAGGAGAGAGAGAGAGAGGAGAGAGAGAGAAAAGGAGAAAGAGAAGGAGAGAGGGGAGAGGGGAGAGGAGAAAAAAAAAAAAAAAAAGAGAATTTTTTGTCCAGAAATTGTGAGCTGTATGAATATATGACAGACTCTGGGCATGTGCAGTGAAAAAAATGCATCAGGATGGACGGATGTGTCCCGGACGGAACTGAACGCTATTGGGACCCATCCTATTTGTGTACACATTCGGCCGGATGCATCAGGATTGTTGTCTTGCCATAAAATGACAACTTCGGGGAGTAGGTGAAAACGACGCAGTGGTGCGGATCCACCAAAATCCTGATACCAACACATGTCCCCGCGGCCCTATGTTAAGTACAGGGGGACACAGGACTCATTAGGAGGCTTCAGGATTTGGACAGATATCGACGCAAGACACAAAATGGCAAGTGTGACTCCAGCCTCAGTTGTTTATTCTCAAGCAGAGCCGTTCTGCCTAGGAGTAGTAAAGGCCTCATTACACACAAACGCTGCTTCCTTCCGTACAAAAGCTTAGTCAGAGATCCTGAGTAATGGAATCCACAATCGACAAATGGTTCCAGGCACATTACCAAGCCGGGTGCCCCAGGGAATCGTCACAAGAGAACTAGAAAGCTCCTTTAACAAGTCTTACTACTGTATGACAATATTACGAGTACCTGAAGTCACCTTACTTCATCACGACCTCTACAAAAGCCTCTTGGCCTGAGGCATCTTACTTTTATATAGTCGAAGTAGCCCTGAGTGGCTTATTCCATCCTTATAATGGACAGTAAGGGACACATTATCCCATATATAATTCTATTGAGTTACTTAAAAGTGCTGCTTAAGGAGGATTTTTAATCAATGCGATTTTCGGGTGGCAGAAATAAATGTTTTACTGTGGTAGTTACCTCCGCCGAGCAGAATCCCTATATTTTAATGTCCCTTTCCTATGATTTTGCCTTATGACAACTGAAATTGAAGTGATTAATAAGAAGAAGAATATAACAACATAGCACAACCGGAGATATGTCACCTGATCGCAGCACAACAGAACACATGTTTCAGACAACACTCATGAATAATGAATGCTTTCCGGGCCATTTTTGGTGCATTGGTTATAAACTGCAGCCATTCATCACTGTCTTGTTCCAGGGCTGTTGTGTGTAACATGCATCAACATTCACTGATCTAAAGATCATCCATTATCTTGATCTGGCAATTATAAAGTCTGAACCGTCACTGACATCCCATCCATTTGTTCCCAATTACAAAGTATAGACTTGGGGGGGGGGGGGGAAATCGCAGTAATTCGGAATGCAAGGTCCATCTGACTTTGTAGAGAAGCGCTGATGTATCAGTGTTCACACGTCTCCTGGCTACTACTCTGGAGAAAATATTCATCACCCCAATAAGCAAACTGGCAGTCGGGACAGTCTCCTAATATAGGCAACGGATTATGCAGCAATATATACCCCAATCCTATATATGACGTCAGTGACCCGGGCGTGGGGCACAACATTTTTAGGCACAATGAAGTAGAAAGGAAAAAGCAGCAGCGGTGTCACTACCAGGGCTGTGGAGTCAGAGTCCATTTTGGTGGAGTCAGATTCAGAGAAATTGAAGAGTCGGAGGTTTAGCTTCCTGCCTTCCCAGGCGGGGCTGTGGGTGTCCATTTTGGTGGATTTGGAATTGGAGTCTAATTCAGGAAAGTTGAGGAGTTGGTGGTTTGGCTTACCGACTCCACAGCCGTGGTCACTACAGCTGAAGATTCGGGACAGTGTACATGTCCACGGCTTCTGACCGGTTGTCTAAGGTCTTGGAACAATATCACTTTGAACTGTATTGGTGCCATGATGATATCGATACAGTTGGGTCTTGTGGTCCAGCCTGCCGCCTGAGTTGGTCCGCTTTGTTTGCACAGGATAAGAGCATTTGGTTATTTGCAGGGCTGGCACACTGTGGGCACTATTACTTTTGGAGTGTAGACTCAAGGGCATCAAAACCTTATAAGGGAACTTTCTAGAGAGCATTAATTATTTTGAGTGGAACTCATAATTTGTTTGAAGGTGCAAGTCTAGAGGCATTATTATTGGGTTACATCTGGAGTCCCAAACCTGTAGCTTGAGGGCCAGATGTGGCTCGCTGGCCTGTGTTTTGTGGCTCACACCTGTCTGCAGCTTGGTGCACAAGCATCAGGTCTAGCAAACAGCTATCAAGAGCAGGACTCCAGATAGTGACTTTTGTGTCTAGCCCGGCACAGAAGAGTAGATTGGAATAGGGTAGGAACCCTTCGATCTTAGTATACTGCCTCGGTGAGATTTCTGTAGAAAAGCTTCGGCTCTAGGAGTCACTACTGTGAGAGGAGTGGGAGCTGGATGTTGCTCGCAACCCAGTCTCAGATCAATGTGGCTATCAACTATCTTTCAAACCTGAATGTGGCTCTCAAGATCAGAAAGGTTGGGGACCTCTGGGTTACAGGGTGCAGTTATGGTTTGCCCTGGCTCTGGCATCCCACTCTATCACATTCAGGAACAAGCTGGAGTGTAGTATCCACCAAATGCAACCAATGGTTGCAATGTGGAAATCAATGGAGGAAACGAGTTTTCTGGCTGTGTTTTTCTTTCATGCTGCTTTCTGTTGGTCATTTTCCTTAAGATGCTGTGCCAAAGGTTATGCCGTAGTTCTTGCAGCAGCTCTGCCACCGATGTGCTTTACTCTATACCATGAAGTATAGACAATGGACACCTTCTACTAGGATGTCGTATTGATATTACTACGCCCTATGTTCATTTTATTGGACTCTTTACAGCGCTTTCTCAGATGGACTCCACCTGAAAAAGATGCTACATGCACATACCCTTAAAGAGTTAATCTCAACATAAATGTGACTTATAGGTACTACATTAAAATAGAAAAATGTGCCCGTAGCAAATATGTAAGTGCACCGGCTACTTGCAATTTGTACATTGCTTGTACAAGTAGAAAGGGCATGTAATACCTTGCACAAATCCCTGTCCTTGTCTTCATATCCCCAAGGGCTCTTGTTTTTGGGTTGCTTTTAGATTCTTTAGTGATTACCGTATGTCCTAAATCTTGACCTAATCTCTCCTGCGTGTTAAATCTCTATCACTTTTAATAAGCACTCTACTGGTTAGGTCTATCCAGATTGGATTTAAAGAGGTTTCTATGGACATAAAGTCTATGAATGGTTTGCAGAAAGCTCCATTTCATTCTTATACAGCCATTGAGCCTCTCCCCCTTTTTGATTGTGATGTGCTTGAAGGGGATGTCCACCTTACTAGCTGACTTTTCTGTCTGCATCACGACTGATTAAAAAGGGGACAGAGTCTCACATTCAGCTTACTAAATACTGTACATACCACAGACACACAGAAAGAGAGTAAGCTCCTTGCCGATGTTGGAAAGACAGTAGAAGCGGAGCTTACCGGGACCAGGGGATGAGCACTTCTAAATTAACATACTTTTTATTACAGGAGGAGTCCAAGAAGGGGACGACACATCCACGGAGTCCAAGAAGGCGACGGCACATCCACGGAGTCCAAGAAGGCGACGGCACATCCACGGAGTCCAAGAAGGCGACGGCACATCCACGGAGTCCAAGAAGGCGACGGCACATCCACGGAGTCCAAGAAGGCGACGGCACATCCACGGAGTATAAGAAGGCGACGGCACATCCAAGGAGTCCAAGAAGGCGACGGCACATCCAAGGAGTCCAAGAAGGCGACGGCACATCCAAGGAGTCCAAGAAGGCGACGGCACATCCAAGGAGTCCAAGAAGGCGACGGCACATCCATGGAGTCCAAGAAGGCGACGGCAAATCCATGGAGTCCAAGAAGGCAACGGCACATCCAAGGAGTCCAAGTGGGCGACGGCACATCCAAGGAGTCCAAGAAGGCGACGGCACATCCAAGGAGTCCAAGATGGCGACGGCACATCCAAGGAGTCCAAGATGGCGACGGCACATCCAAGGAGTCCAAGATGGCGACGGCACATCCAAGGAGTCCAAGATGGCGACGGCACATCCAAGGAGTCCAAGATGGCGACGGCACATCCAAGGAGTCCAAAAGGCAATGGCACATCCAAGGTCCGGTAAAATAATTGCAATTCTTTATTGAAGTTCAATAAAAACAGGTATGTCAGTGCATTTAAAACCTGACGTGTTGCTAAACAACACGGCATCATTAGTCATAAATCAACCTAATACCGTGACCTTCATGGACACCTCCTATGTTGATAGCTGCAGTATCACAGCTTGATGTGGCATCCTCGGGAGGAAATCTATGGGATATGTGTAATATTGATGATGTGGTGAGCTCAACGTTACTATTCCTTACCTATTATACTTTTTATTAATTTATATTGACAAACCAACTGAAATGTTTACGTCATTGGAAATCCCCTTTAAAAGCATAATAAATAAACTATTCAATGTTATCATACAATGGTCATAAATCAAACACATCAGCTTAAATAAAGAACAAAGGTTACAGGTTATATTGATTTTTAATACCCCTTTGTTTTAAGTAATCAGCTCTCAATAATTTAGATTGTTGCACAAATTATTCATTATCTCTCTAATCAACAATAATAATAATAATAATACATTTTATTTAAATAGTGCCGACATATTTCAAAGCACTTTACAATTAGGTGGTGGGTAATGTATAGACAATAGAAAGTAACACATAGTTCGATAGTTATAGGAGGGGTGAGGGCCTTGCATGAGAACTTACAATCTATAGGAAAATAGGGGGACACAGTAGATAGGACGTGCTTGTCATGTATGGTCCGGCCATCATTATGATAAATAGGGGGTTTTCATATGAGGTCACATGCTCCAGTCATCAGTCAGTACTGTCCATATGCACTTTGGTTGTATGAAGGATGTGGAGACTGATGAATAGGAAGGAGCAGGTTGTGGCTAACATTTTAAAGGGTGGGGGAACAGACGAGAGAGAAAAGTTATGTTAGGAAGTTGAGTTGATAGGCCTGTCTAAAGAGATATGTTTGTACACCACACTTAAAAATATGGGGCTAAATATTAGTAACAACATTCAGGGTATTGCATTCCAGAGCACTTGTGCAGCACAAGAGAAATCTTGGAGATAGAGGTATGAAGTTCCAATTATGGGTGATAGTAATCTGATAGTGTTATTGCAAGAACTTCCAGGGAATTGGCTACATGGCAGCACAATGCATGTGGATAAAGTTGTATTGCGACCCAAAGGGTTTTACGATGAGCAATTTGCAGAACAACCAAATGGTTGATACTTTGCAGCCACAACTCTGCTCGTGAATTGGCCGCCTCCGAGCAGCTTAGCGGCCCATTCAGAATTATTATGGGATTATAAAGAGACCTCACACATGGTAAATACATGCAAACACCCCCTACCATGGGGACACCTCAAAATCCCACAGAGGAAATTAAATACTGGTATTCTACCCTGGTGACACTTGTCATTTCCAGCCGACCAAAGTCAAAATCCAAAAACATTCTGTCGCCGTTCAACCTCAATAGATCAGAACTTTGGATCTTTTTCTCATGAGCACAATTTGCTAATGCGATTAGTAAAAGAAATGTGAGGTCCAGCTCAACCAACGAATCCTTCTTTGTTAGAATGCAAATTGCCTCTTTAAAGAGGTCTCGAACTCTAGTGTCGCCTCTTGGAATTAGAAATCCTAAAAGTCAACATTGACCCTTTAATGAGCGTTATATAACCAAGGATATAAGCCAAACCATATTCTCAATTTGCAGGCATGATGTTTCAGGGTGTTAGTTCCTGGTCAGTACAAAATATGGGATCTGAAATGGCTTCATGAGAGGCTAAGATAGGGATCTAAGGGATGACATTTCTCCTTCTGGAGTCTGGCATGTCACTTTTATGCTTCTCTGGGAAATTTTATAAGAAAATTTCCCCTTCAAATAAGACAAACTCTAGTGCCACCTATTGGAAGTAGCAATCTAAAAATCAATATTGATCCCTTACTGAGCCTTATCATATGACCAAGGATACCAGAAACTCAATTTGCCGACTTGGTGTTTCGAAGTGTTTGCTCCTCATCAGGGCAAAGTATGAGATATGATTTGGCTAGGTAAAAATCAACACATTTCAGACGTGCATGCACCCTCAGTCCAGTCTTAGTCTTAAGGGGATGTCACACGCGTCAATATCGCTGTCAATGTCGCTCGTACGTCACGGATTTTCAGTCGCTCGAGCGACGTGAAAGTGACTCAGGAGCGACATTGAAGCGTGTGACCAAGCGATGCAACCAGCGATATGTCGCTGATCGCCGATCGCAGGTTTCACTGCCAGATGTAAAACCTGTCGCTCATCGCTCAGTAGACCTTGTGCATCGCTGCGTGTGACACTAAACTCAGCAACGTATTTTCTATTTTGACATCGTACAAGTGACTAAATAAAATCGCTCGCAAGATGGCGACCTCACCGCATCGCTGGGTCATATTGACGTGTGTGACATCTTACCTGCGATAATTCCACATCGCTCAGGCAATTAATAATATGTGACGCATGAGCGATATCGCGGGCGACATTGACACGTGTGACAGGCCCTTTAGACTAAGGGTTCAAGCACACCTGAACACCTCGATAGTGCCACCCATGTGGTAACAGTCCATCTTCCATATGTGAATTGCTACTAATAAGGAATGATTAGTTTATCCTTAAATGCCTTGCTTCATGCCCATTTAGAGCTCTGGACACATTGGGAGACATAACCGAGACTTGCAACCTTCTGAACCTCAGCAAATTCAGAAATGAGTTTATATAATAAAACAAAATGATTAATTTATATTTATTTATTGCTAATTTTTTTTCCATCTTTAGAAGTTATCGCCTGTCCATAGGACCACTGACCCAGCAAAGGGGAAGTGCCATGTCTGAATGAAGCAGTCCCTAGCATGGTGCCAGAAATGGGCCGGCACCGTGGCAGAAGTGGCCCGGTACCGTGGCAGAAGTGGATCGGCACCGTGGCAGAAGTGGATCGGCACCGTGGCAGAAGTGGGCCGGTATGGTGGCAGAAGTGGGCCGGTATGGTGCCAGAAATGGGCCGGCATCGTGGCAGAGGTGGCCCGGCATCGTGGCAGAAGTGGCCCGGCACCGTGGCAGAAGTGGGCCGGTATGGTGGCAGAAGTGGGCCGGTATGGTGGCAGAAGTGGGCCGGTATGGTGGCAGAAGTGGGCCGGTATGGTGGCAGAAGTGGGCCGGTATGGTGCCAGAAATGGGCCGGCATCGTGGCAGAGGTGGCCCGGCATCGTGGCAGAAGTGGCCCGGCACCGTGGCAGAAGTGGGCCGGTATGGTGGCAGAAGTGGGCCGGTATGGTGGCAGAAGTGGGCCGGCACGGTGGCAGAAATAACATAGCACAATACAGTATTCGGCTTTTTCTCAAAGTCCCATGGGAAATGGTGTGGTGGTGCGCATGCTCAGTAACGGCTCCATTCACATTGGACTCTGCAGAGTTCTCAGAATCAGATGGGCTCAAGCAATCAAACTCCTACCGATCAGCAAGATATTGCCAAGGATAGGTGGTAATTTCTAAAGATGGGAATAACCCCTAATAACAAAAGAAGAAAATCAGACAAGAAAATAAGACTGCAAGGTGAAAAAAAAAGTATAAACTAACCTCCAACAAATTGTATCCCGCCAGCCACTCTTCCAACAGTCCTGGAGATAAGCTCAGAGACGCAGCATCCCATGATAGCGGTCAATGCCACCAGAAGAAGAAGACCACATCCAAGTCCAGTGACCACTGTGCAGATTCTCCACTCAGGGCTTGGGATGGCTTGGAAAGAGGCGTAGCGACCACATTGCTCCACCATGACCGTAGTCTGCAGACTCTCATCTCGTACAGGGTAAGAACATCTCCGGAAAGTACCAAATGACACCGGTTTATCCAACTGAGAGCCCAAAAGCCAATAAGGCATAAAAAACCCCACACAAGACGCTCCCGCACAAAGGAAGGACAGCAGTGCCCAGATCACCCCGGTACATGTCAAGCTCGATGCCATGATGCCAACAAGGTAAACTTCATCAAAGGTTAAACAGAGTTAAAACAAACAAGGTTATCCAAGGGAAAATAATATGTTGAGCAATTCCCAAATATAATGTAATCCTGCACGGTTCAATTTCCATTGGCTGAAGTCAATACTTTTTCTGCTAAGGGATTCCTGAGGAAGGAGGAAAACAAATATAATTATTGGTAGTCAGCAAATAAAACCAGACTCAGATGATAAGAAAAAAAAAATATGCTTTTCATGTCAAAGTCAATGTTTATCTATGATGAGAAAGAAAGTGCATTATGTTAATGGATCAGTACATGTCATAGAAGGAGCACAATGAATATACCGGCACAGGGGAAAGAACGGCTGAGCTCTCCGCGTTCATCAGGACCTTTCATTTAGAGACACAAATGAGTGGTCGCCTTGGGATATTCAGCCGCGGCACAATACCCGGACAGGCATCCCCGGAAGAATGCACAGACCTTAAAAGACTCTTTGTTGGAAAGGGTTCATCCGTATGACAAATCATCAAAGGCAAAAAGTGGGCAAAAAAATACAAAAGTTGGTTTCTTTTTCGTCAAGCCAAGGATTAGGAAAGCATGCTTACTAATGAATTCTAGCAAGTCACCTATATTATTGGAAATAGCTGATTTATTAACACGTCTGCTCACATTCCTAATACAATAGGAGCCTTCTCTTCCTTCCCTTATATCTATGTAATGATCACTCAATAACTGCTCATGATATCATGCTGATAAATCAGCCTGGTCCATTGACTGTAACAGATCAAGAACTTCTAAAGGTTGTGTTGGAGCACATGTAAAACATACAATAGAGTGAAATTACCCCCTTCATCTCCTTCTCTTATTTGATCCAATACGGTTTGCCTCCATAATCAAAACTGTAAGAAATATAATAAAGGGAGAATAGTGTCCCCGAAACACATTACCTATCTTCTCCTTCCTCTCACAACCCTGTGTCTGACTGTAAAGTAAGTGGCTGCAGAAGGAGCCTCCCCCCTCTGCCCTGCTGCAATAGGAGAAACACCAAACCTCTCACTCTCAGCTAAGCCCTGCATCCCCTCGCCCTTGGCTAAACCCTGCTCTTTCTCCCCCTTGGCTAAACCCTGCCCGCCCCTCCCCCATGGCTAAATCCTGCCTTATCTACACCCTCCTCCAAGATAAGCCCTGCACCCCTACCCCCTCCCTCTTGGATAAACCTTGTTTCTCTCTCCCACCTTAGCTTGGTCTGTGCCCCCCATCCCCTCGGATAAGTCCTGCGTCCCCTTCCCTCTTGGCTAAATCCTGTGTGCCCTGTCCCTACCCACTTGGACAAGCCCTGTGCCCCTACCGCTTGACTAAGCTCTACGTTTTCAACTGCCTTAGTTACGTCCTGCCCCCTCTGCCCTTGGATAAACCCTGCTTCTCCTTTGGATTAGCCCAGCACCCTAATACCTCCTCCATGGATAAACTCTGCTTCTCCCTACCCCGTTGGATAAGCCCTCCTCCTTGATATGCCCTATGTCCACTCCTTTTGCTAACCAGCCCCTTCCTTTTGGCTAAACCCAGCACCCCCTTCCCCTTGACTAAACTCTGCATTCCCTACTCCTTCTCCTTTGGCTAAGCCCTGCGTCCCCCTCCGCCTTGATGAAGCCTGCACCCCTTACCCCTCCCTGCTGATTAGCTCTGCGCCCCATCCTCTTGATAAGCCCCCACCCCCAGCTAAGCCCTGTGCCCCATACCCCTTGATAAGCCCCTTCCCCTTCGATGAGCACTACGTCCACCTACCCCTTCGATAGGCCCTGCATCCATCTCCCACTCCCCCTTGGATAAACCCTGAGCCCCCTACCCTTTGACACCTTTTGAAAAAGTAGAAGTGATGCAAAGTCTTTAAATTCTGTTTATGTTACCAGCCTGAGCAAGTTTATGGATTAGTACTTCAATCATACATTTTTGGTTAGGCCCCTTTCACATCACGATTTTTTGCTGTCTGTGGAGATCCTGTGTTCTGCAGAACGCCATCGACAGGAACAGACAGGCCCGCATGTGTACCTCCGGATGCCATTTCTGTGTCCGGGATCTGTGATTTTGATGGATCCGGACACAGAAAGAGCTGGGAGGAGCCCAGTGGTGTCGGGGCTTTGATGTCACAAGGAGGGAAGAATTCTGTGTTCCTCCCCCCGTGTGACATGTTGGGGCTGAAGTTTTGCATTCCCAGTGTATTTACTTAGACTGGGAAAGCAAAATAAAATCGAAAATATAGTATTAAGAATAAAAAAAATAAATACTTACCTCTCTGATGGCTGTCCAGGACCCGAGAAGATGCCAGATGCTGCTAGGACCTTAAAGATCTGTGGTTGGCTAATAGCAATCATGTGATATGTGACCACCTGATTGTTACCGGCCAATCACATTTTAAGTAAAGGTCCTGGCAGCATTCGGATGTCTTCTCGGGTACTGGACAGCTGGCAGAGAGGTAAGTATTTACATTTTTTTTGTGTTTAACACGTTGCTTTATTTAATTTCACTTTAGCAGTGTATGTAGATAGTGTATGTAGATACACTGCTAAAGTGAAATTACACTGAACAGAGCAGTTTTAGTCTCTGAGCATGCTCAGTACACTAACATCGGATCCGGGAAACGATCCTGTTTTTTTCCTGGGTCCGAGCTCCATAGACCCCCTCCCCATGTTATTGAATCGGACAGCGTCGGAACCAATGCTGTCCGATTGTGCCTGCTTTGCCTAAACTCGGAGCAGTGTCTGATTTTGGGAACGTGAAAACAGCGGACACAATCTGATCCCTGCAGACACGGATGGATATTAAGCACCAATCCGTGCCCATAGGGATACATGGAGGCCAAATTGGATCTGTGGCTATCCGTTTTACAATGGATAGCCAAGGATGCACAAAAATCATGATGTGAAAGAGGCCTTAGAGGACTTAGGGGCCTTCGGCCACATTCACACACACCATTTTTGATCCCTTTTTTGCATCCGCTTTTTGCAGTGAATGAACCACTCAAATGGAATCCCGGCAAAGTCAAAGGGTTTTCACTGTTTGTGATGGGAATTTCTGATCTGTATTCGTGGTGTTTTCTCATCCGCTTTTCCCATAAGAACCGTTCTAAATTATATATGAAAACAGCACCAAAAACACATCCAAATCGGATCAGAAAGGGCCGATCTGTTCTCTGGTGCGTCTTTGTGAAAAGCTGATCCAGTTTTACAGCAGAAAAAGAGAGAAAAATGCACCAGAAAAAAACGGAGCAAAAACGGTGTGTGAATATAGCCTTAAAGTCAACCACGTCAGTGCGGCCAGGCACAGGGGGCTCCGGGGGCTCAGTACACTGCGATGACATGACGCCCATCAGAAAGTGCATGGGAAGAATGTACAGCAAATTATAGTGTGATCCAACATTAGGAGCCGACCAATGGGAGGAATATCACATCCAAGGCAGCACATCATGGAGCCATAATAATGAACAAATAGATATTAATATTTCAAATATTATTTTTTATGAGAATATGAATATTTTTACGATTACTGCAAGTATAAAATGTAATTGACACGGCTCAGAGAGTACAGGAAATCTAACACAAGGTGATCTGAATGGATGCGAGTTAGGTGGGTCTCTCCATCTGGGACCCCCAGCCGCTCCTCTATATACACAGGCTGCGACCTTCACAATCCACGGCCTCTTGTGAGTAATAATGATGATTTCCCTGATGACTTTAACAAGTGATTATTACTTTATTTGATTACAAACACTTTGCAATTTACATTATATTTCCTATTTTGAATACTCGAAAATGATCATATACCGCATGCCTCAATGACAGTATATATTGTGCTGTTATATATATTATTATAGCGCCAGAGGATCATTGCAGGTATACACCTTCAGCACTGTCATTATGGGACGTAGTGAATACTATACACAGTAGAGGACTCCTAAGTCCAGAGACAGCATTGAGTTACAAATTTATTTACATTATAGGGAAACAACCAGCAGGTTTTAGGGCTATAAAGTGAAGCCAGTGACTTGCAGGCTCTGGGGTGCTGAATGCTGTCATATCTTTACATCAATGATTCAAGGTTTGATTGCAGAGAAAAGTATTATAAAACTCCTGGAAAACAGGGCAGCAGATGATTGATGTGTGCAGCACTGCGTCACTATTTGGGGTTGTTTTTTTCCTGTGTGGGGATGCCTTTCGGGTGTAACCCAAACCCTCCCCCCCTCCCTTTCATCTCAATTTTGTCAGGCACCATATGGCTGGAGTATAGATAAGAGGGAGGGGGGGAAGGGTTTGGATTACAGCTGAAAGGCATCCCCACATGGGAAAAAAAACAACCCCAAATGGTGACGCAGTGCTGCACACATCAATCATCTACTGCCCTGTTTTCCAGGAGTTTTATAACACTTTTCTCTGCAATCAAACCTTGAATCATTGAAATTAAAGGTATAATTGCTCTCAGTATCCCACTGGCTTAACTTTATAGCCCTAAATCCTGCTGGTTGTTTCCCTATAATATAAATAAACTTGTAACTCAATGCTGTCTCTGGACTTATATATATATATATATATATATATACACACACACATACACACACACTCCTTCAGCACTGTCATTATGGGACATGGTGAATTTTATACACAGTGGATGGGCCATACAGCTGTCAGTCACTGTCAACTGAAAGTTTAGAGATGACAGGGAGGGGAGGGTGGAGGGTTTGGGTTACAGCCAAAAGGCATCCCCACATGGGATTAAAAGAAACAGCCCTAAATAGTGACGCAGTGCTGAACACATCAATCACCTGCTGACCTGTTGTCCTGGAGTTTTATAACACTTTTCTCTGCAATCAAACTTGGAATCATTCAAGTAAAGATATGATTGCACTTAGTATCCCAGAGCCTGTAATGGGGATGTACGCGTCAATATCGCGTGCAATATCGCTGCTGCACGTGACGTTGCAGCGATATTGACTTGTGTGACAGGGCGCATCAACCAGCGACAAATCGCTGGTTGATGGTCGCCAGGTTTTAGAACCTGCTCTAAAACCTGGCGGTGGTCGCCCGGTGGACATACAGCACCGCTGCTTGTGACACCGGGAGATGAGCAAGAAGCCAGCTCCCAGCTCCTCTCAGCAAGTGCTGGGAACTGGTATCCATGGTAAACAGCGGGTAACTAAACTTTAGTTACCCGCTTGTTTACATGGTTACCAGCGATCTCGCTGGTACTGATCGCTGGTGAGTCTGCCTGTGTGACAGCTCACCAGCGATCAGCCTTCAATGTCACCCGCGATGAGATCGCTGGCGACATTGACGCGTGTGACGTCCCCACTAGGCACCAGCTTCATTTTATAGCCCTAAATCCTGCTTGCTGGTTCTCTTTAATCAGGATCTCCACTACTGGACAGCCCATTTCATCAATTCAAGGTCCAAAACTAAATAAATACAATAAATTCTCCTCTTCTGCGGCGGTGTCGCTCCAGCGATGTCAGCACTACTGTTCCTGACCGGTGATGTTACTGTTGTGTCAAGTGACCGCTGCAGACAATCACTCTCCGCTGATCACAGAGGACATCAGCTCTGACAAAATAGTAAAGGCTGCAGTGATTAGGTGGCAACAATGTCCTGTCACCCACCGGGAAGAGCAGCATTAGTTATATTCACTATGGGGCCCTGAATTGATGAAGCCCCTTAAAGTGATCCTAAACCCAGAAATTGACCCCCCCGTATCTTTAGACCTGTCCCTGCACCCCCTCTTATCATTTCTAGCCATCCCTTTTGCAGAAAAAAATCGCTTTTGTAAAGTAAGAGAAAAGGTTATAATACTTTGACCTGTGTGAGTTCTCTCTTTCTGTGGAAGCCGAGATGGGACGGGCCTGTCTGCTGCTGCCTGGTAATTATGCACGCCCCTCTCTGCTTCTAAGAGCCTGGCCGCGTCATGAAAGGGGGCGGGGCTAAATCGTGTCATGCCTGAGCCCCGCCCCCTTTCATGACGCGGCCAGGCTCTTAGAAGCAGAGAGGGGCGTGCATAATTACCAGGCAGCAGCAGACAGGCGGGGCATTTGCGGCTTCCACAGAAAGAGAGAACTCACACAGGTCAAAGTATTGTAACCTTTTCTCTTACTTTACAAAAGCGATTTTTTCTGCAAAAGGGATGGCTAGAAATGATAAGAGGGGATGCAGGGACAGGTCTAAAGATAAGGGGGGGTCAGTTTCTGGGTTTAGGATCACTTTAATCTGCTCTCCACCATGATGCTGATGGATCAGACTGCAGAGTTGGGCTATGTTCACATGCCCGGTAAGCCTTCATTAGAATGGATCCTGTTGGAAAAACAAGTTGTGCAGGATCCATTTTTATAACATTAGAAAATAGATTAATTAACGGATTGCTATTTGTTTTCCATTTGTAATGGATCCTGCAAGCAAAAAAATGGATCCTTTATAAATGCAAGAAAAAACGGATGGCAAGTAGTGATCAGTCAATGGATCTGTTCTCCATAGATTTCAATGTTGAAAAACAAATCCTGCAGAAATCCATTATTTATCGAAAAACAAAAAAAAAAGTTATTTGCACAAGTTTTTTTCCCAGCAGATCTCTGCAGGATCCGCCCTAAGGCCGGGTTCACATTAGCATTCGGAACGCAGCCAAACGCATGCGCACTGCGTTCCTATGTGTAACATGGGAACGCATAATAGCTGCGTTTGGCTGCATTCGGTTGAGTTTGCATGCGCATAATTTGTGCGCCCGCCTCCATCCTTCGAATGCACCAAGTTGCATTTTTTGTGCGTTCGCGGGCGCTTGTTTTATCAGCAAGCACACAAACAATGCATAGGTCTCAATGGCTCCGCAGTGTCCTCCGCATGACAGCGCAGGAGAACGCTGCGGATCACATTGAAATCACTCCCAGTGGCCAATCAGCGATCTCGGCGGCAGCCGGGAGGAGGAGATCTGTCTCTGATCTCAGCCTCCCGACCGCCACCGAGAGCGTTGATTGGATGGCCGGGCACCATACTGATGTGAACGCATGCGGAGAATCTCCACTGCGTTTACATCAGTATGGCAGCGTTTGCCCTGCGTTTGCGTCTGCATGCCCTCAACGCAAATGTGAAGGCAGCCTAAAGGCAGAGGAGGGCGCATGAATTATGCGCATCCAAACGCAACCGAATGCTGCTAAACACAGCTACTGTGCGTTCCCATGGTAAACATAGGAACGCAGTGCGCATGCGTTTGGCTGCGTTCTGTTACGCTGTATTCCAAACGCAAATGTGAACCCAGCCTAACGGATGATTACTGGACTCGTGAGCTCAGCCCAATAGTGGCAGCTTCCCGGTCAGCCAACGACCGCAGCCCAGGAAATCTACAGAAATGCTTTTCCTTTTCACCTCCAACTCTGGACTAATATTAGCATTATAGAACCATTACTAGAGCTAGAAATAAAAATAGTATACATCATTGTGATAAAGGAGCGAGGAGCCTCCATCATTACTGATCTGGAGAAGAACATGGGGAAATGTCCCCACCTGGAGGCTCCGAGCCGTGAACAATACACACATGATGAGTCAGGAGTCATTCCATTACACTCAGCGCTTATCACAAGTATTGATTGTATATACACAGAACTTTCTATTGGAGAACGTGGAGACATTGATCTGTAGCACTTCCCCTTCTCTATTCCAGGTGTCGGCTCCTTCTTCTCTTCTAGCTCCGGTCTGTGGATGTGAAGGATCAGTCACTTGGGATCCAAGCGGAGAATCACTAGGACAATAGGACATCACTGGACCAGCGGACACCGGCAGTAACCCCATCAATGCTGGAGGATGCCGGAGATACAGACCCCATCCTTATATGTAATGCCCCCATACAGAAGTCATCACTCAGGGTCCAGAGGGCAGGAATACATTGGACAGTGTATTCATTACACAGTAGTTAAACATAGATATATATACAGGGGCGCACATATCATTACTGCAAACAGGGGCTCAAGAGGTACGGGGGCCCATTTCCATCCATAAAGCAGATGGACGTAGGCAGTCCACTCCATTATCTCCTCCCTTTGCCCCTTCGTTACTCTCTCCATTACTTCCTCCATTTGCCCTTCCGTTACCTCCTCTGTTTGCCCCTCCATTACCCTCTCAGTTACCCTAGCCATTACTTCCTCTGTTACCCCAGCCATTACTTCCTCCCGGACAGTCCCTTTAGTGATGGCTGATAGTCACACATAGTCGTAGTGGTCACAGCTGTGGATCGCTCTATCGCAGTGGTCACAGCCGGGATCGCTCTATCACAGTGGTCACAGCCGGGGATCGCTCTATCACAGTGGTCACAGCCGGGGATCGCTCTATCACAGTGGTCACAGCCGGGGATCGCTCTATCACAGTGGTCACAGCCGGGATCGCTCTATCACAGTGGTCACAGCCGGGGATCCCTCTATCACAGTGGTCACAGCCGGGGATCCCTCTATCACAGTGGTCACAGCCGAGGATCGCTCTATCACAGTGGTCACAGCCGGGGATCGCTCTATCACAGTGGTCACAGCCGGGGATCGCTCTATCACAGTGGTCACAGCCGGGGATCACTCCATCACAGTGGTCACAGCCGGGATCACTCCATCACAGTGGTCACAGCCGGGGATCACTCCATCACAGTGGTCACAGCCGGGGATCACTCCATCACAGTGGTCACAGCCGGGGATCACTCCATCACAATGGTCACATCCGGGGATCGCTCTATCACGGTGGTCACAGCCGGGGATCGCTCTATCACAGCGCTCGCAGCCGGGATCGCTCTATCACAGTGGTCACAGCCGGGGATCGCTCTATCACAGTGGTCACAGCCGGGGATCGCTCTATCACAGTGGTCACAGCCGGGGATCGCTCTATCACAGTGGTCACAGCCGGGGATCGCTCTATCACAGTGGTCACAGCCGGGGATCGCTCTATCACAGTGGTCACAGCCGGGATCGCTCTATCACAGTGGTCACAGCCGGGGATCGCTCTATCACAGTGGTCACAGCTGGGGATCGCTCTATCACAGTGGTCATAGCCGGGGATCGCTCTATCACAGTGGTCACAGCTGGGGATCGCTCTATCACAGTGCTCGCAGCCGGGGATCGCTCTATCACAATGGTCACAGCCGAGGATCGCTCTATCACAGTGCTCGCAGCCGGGGATCACTCTATCACAGCGTTCGCAGCTGGGATCGCTCTATCACAGCGCTCGGAGCCGTGGATCACTATCACAGCGGTCACAGCCGAGGATCGCTCTATCACAGCCGGGGATCGCTCTATCACAATGGACACAGCCGGGGATCGCTCTATCACGGTGGTCACAGCCGGGGATCGCTCTATCACGGTGGTCACAGCCAGGGATCGCTCTATCACGGTGGTCACAGCCGGGGATCGCTCTATCACAGTGGTCACAGCGGTCACAGCCGGGAATCGCTCTATCACAGCGCTCGCAGCTGGGGATCGCTCTATCACAGCGCTCGGAGCCACGGATCACTATCACAGTGGTCACAGCCGGGGATCGCTCTATCACAATGGACACAGCCGGGAATCGCTCTATCACAGTGGTCACAGCCGGGATCGCTCTATCACAGTGGACACAGCCGGAAATCGCTCTATCATGGTGGTCACAGCCGAGGATCGCTCTATCACAGCCAGGGATCGCTCTATCACAATGGTCACAGCCAGGTATCGCTCTATCACAGTGGTCACAGCCGGGGATCACTCTATCATAGCCGGGGATCGCTCTATCACAGTGGTCACAGCCGGAAACCGCTCTATCATGGTGGTCACAGCCGGAAATCGCTCTATCATGGTGGTCACAGCCGAGGATCGCTCTATCACAGCCAGGGATCGCTCTATCACGGTGGTCACAGCCGGGGAGCGCTCTATCACGGTGGTCACAGCCGGGGAGCGCTCTATCACGGTGGTCACAGCCGGGGAGCGCTCTATCACGGTGGTCACAGCCGGGGAGCGCTCTATCACGGTGGTCACAGCCGGGAGCGCTCTATCACGGTGGTCACAGCCGGGGAGCGCTCTATCGCAGTGGTCACAGCCGGGGAGCGCTCTATCACAGTGGTGACAGCCGGGGAGCGCTCTATCACGGTGGTCACAGCCGAGGATCGCTCTATCACAGTGGTGACAGCCGGGGATCGCTCTATCACAGTGGTCACAGCCGGGGATCGCTCTATCACAGTGGTCACAGCTGTGGATCGCTCTATCACAGTGCTCGCAGCCGGGGATCGCTCTATCACAGTGGTCACAGCCGGGGATCACTCTATCACAGCCGGGGATCGCTCTATCACAGTGGTCACAGCCGGGGATCGCTCTATCACAGTGGTCACAGCCGGGGAGCGCTCTATCACAGTGGTCACAGCCGGGGATCACTCTATCACAGCCGGGGATCGCTCTATCACAGTGGTCACAGCCGGGGATCGCTCTATCACAGTGGTCACAGCTGTGGATCGCTCTATCACAGTGCTCGCAGCCGGGGATCGCTCTATCACAGTGGTCACAGCCGGGGATCACTCTATCACAGCCGGGGATCGCTCTATCACAGTGGTCACAGCCGGGGATCGCTCTATCACAGTGGTCACAGCCGGGGAGCGCTCTATCACAGTGGTCACAGCCGGGGATCACTCTATCACAGCCGGGGATCGCTCTATCACAGTGGTCACAGCCGGGGATCGCTCTATCACAAGTAGTGGGAAAGTTTCCAGTCCGGAGAAGTTTCTTGGCGACACTCACCCCGGCGATACGGCATGTCCTCCTCCTCCAGGACGGGGCGCTGGTGATCTATAAGATCCCGCAGATCCAGGCGTCTTCAAGCAGCAATCAGCGCCGCACACACCGGCCGCCGTGCAGTGTCAGAGCCCCGGAGCCGCTCTCTCCCCGCTCCCCGCCGTCCGCACACTGCGCTCCGGACAAATCTCATCACTACATTCCTGGAGACCGGAGTACGGGAGGGGGCGGGCCTACGGTGTCACACTCACATGGGAACCATCAATCACCAGAGACCCCGCCTACTTCCCGCCCACTCACCACGACACCCCGCCCACCACCAAGAGGAGACCGAGAGGGAGCGATGGAGAGAGACGCCGATATCTACAGTGTGTATATACTATATACTGTGTGTGACTGTATATACTATATACTGTGTGTGACTGTATATACTATATACTGTGTGTGTGACAGTGTGTATATACTATATACTGTGTGTGTGACAGTGTGTATATACTATATATTGTGTAAGTGACAGTATGTATATACTATATACTGTGTGTGACATTGTGTATATACTATATACTGTGTGTGTGACAGTGTGTATATACTATATACTGTGTGTGTGACAGTGTGTATATACTATATATTGTGTAAGTGACAGTATGTATATACTATATACTGTGTGTGACATTGTGTATATACTATATACTGTGTGTGTGACAGTGTGTATATACTATATACTGTGTGTGTGACAGTGTGTATATACTAAATACTGTGTAAGTGACAGTGTGTATATACTATATACTGTGTGTGACAGTGTGTGTATATACTATATATTGTGTAAGTGACAGTGTGTATATACTATATACTGTGTGTGACATTGTGTATATACTATATACTGTGTGTGTGACAGTGTGTATATACTATATACTGTGTGTGTGACAGTGTGTGTATATACTATATACTGTGTGTGTGACAGTGTGTATATACTATATACTGTGTGTGTGACAGTGTGTATATATACTATATACTGTGTGTGTGACAGTGTGTATATACTATATACTGTGTGTGTGACAGTGTGTATATACTATATACTGTGTGTGTGACAGTGTGTATAATACTAAATACTGTGTAAGTGACAGTGTGTATATACTATATACTGTGTGTGACAGTGTGTGTATATACTATATACTGTGTGTGTGACAGTGTGTATATACTGTGTGTGTGTGACAATGTGTATATACTATATACTGTGTGTGTGTGACAGTGTGTATATACTATATACTGTGTGTGTGTGACAGTGTGTATATACTGTGTGTGTGTGACAATGTGTATATACTATATACTCTGTGTGTGTGACAGTGTGTATATACTATATACTGTGTGTGTGACAGTGTGTATATACTGTGTGTGTGTGACAATGTGTATATACTATATACTGTGTGTGTGACAGTGTGTATATACTGTGTGTGTGTGACTGTGTATATACTATATACTGTGTGTGTGTGACAGTGTGTATATACTGTGTGTGTGTGACAATGTGTATATACTATATACTGTGTGTGTGTGACAGTGTGTATATACTGTGTGTGTGTGACAATGTGTATATACTATATACTGTGTGTGTGTGACAGTGTGTATATACTGTGTGTGTGTGACAGTGTGTATATACTATATACTGTGTGTGTGTGACAGTGTGTATATACTGTGTGTGTGTGACAGTGTGTATATACTATATACTGTGTGTGTGTGACAGTGTGTATATACTGTGTGTGTGTGACAATGTGTATATACTATATACTGTGTGTGTGTGACAGTGTGTATATACTGTGTGTGTGATAGTGTGTATATACTATATACTGTGTGTGTGTGACAGTGTGTATATACTGTGTGTGTGACAGTGTGTATATACTATATACTGTGTGTGTGTGACAGTGTGTATATACTATATACTGTGTGTGTGACAGTGTGTATATACTATATATTGTGTGTGTGACAGTGTGTATATACTATATACTGTGTGTGTGTGACTGTGTGTATATACTATATACTGTGTGTGTGACAGTGTGTATATACTATACAATGTGTGTGTGTGACTGTGTGTATACTATATACTGTGTGTGTGACTGTGTATATACTATATACTGTGTGTGACTGTGTGTGTATATACTATATACTGTGTGTGTGACAGTGTGTATATACTATATAATGTGTGTGTGTGACAGTGTGTGTATATACTATATACTGTGTGTGTGACTGTGTGTGTATATACTATATACTGTGTGTGACTGTGTGTATACTATATACTGTGTGTGTGACTGTGTGTGTATATACTATATACTGTGTGTGTGACAGTGTGTATACTATATACTGTGTGTGTGACTGTGTGTGTATATACTATATACTGTGTGAGTGTCAGTGTGTATATACTATATACTGTGTGAGTGACAGTGTGTATATACTATATACTGTGTGTGTGTGTAACAGTGTTTATATATACTATATACTGTGTGTGTGACAGTGTTTATATATACTATATACTATGTGTGTGTGACAGTGTTTATATATACTATATACTGTGTGTGTGTGTGTGACTGTGTGCATATACTATATACTGTGTTGTGTGTGACAGTGTGTGTATATACTATATACTGTGTGTGTGACAGTGTGTATATACTGTATACTGTGTGTGTGACAGTGTGTATATACTATATAGTGTGTGTGTGACAGTGTGTATATACTATATACTGTGTGTGACAGTGTGTATATACTATATACTGTGTGTGTGGCAGTGTGTATATACTGTATACTGTGTGTGTGACAGTGTGTATATACTATATACTGTGTGTGTGACAGTGTGTGTATATACTACATACTGTGTGTGTGACAGTGTGTATATACTATATACTGTGTGTGTGACAGTGTGTATATACTATATACTGTGTGTGTGTGACTGTGTGCATATACTATATACTGTGTGTGTGGCAGTGTGTATATACTATATACTGTGTGTGTGACAGTGTGTATATACTATATACTTGTGTGTGTGGCAGTGTGTGTATATACTATAACTATATACTGTGTGTGTGACAGTGTGTGTATATACTATATACTGTGTGTATATACTATATACTGTGTGTGACAGTGTGTGTATATACTATATACTGTGTGTGTGACTGTGTGAATATACTGTATACTGTGTGTTTGACAGTGTATATACTATATACTGTGTGTGTGACAGTGTGTATATACCATAACTATATACTGTGTGTGTGACTGTGCATGTGCTATATACTATACACTGTGTGTGTGACAGTGTGTGTATATACTGTGTGTGTGACAGTGTGTATATACCATAACTATATACTGTGTGTGTGACTGTGCATGTGCTATATACTATATACTGTGTGTGTGACAGTGTGTGTATATACTATATACTGTGTGTGTGACAGTGTATATATACTATACAGTGTGTGTGACAGTGTGTATATACTATACTGTATACTGTGTGTGTGACAGTGTGTATATACTATATACTGTGTGTGTGACAGTGTGTGTATATACTATATACTGTGTGTGTGACAGTGTGTATATACTATACAGTGTGTGTGACAGTGTGTAATATACTATATACTGTGTGTTTGACAGTGTGTATATACTATATACTTTGTGTGACAGTGTGTATATACTATATACTGTGTGTGTGACAGTGTGTATATACTATATACTGTGTGTGTGGACAGTGTGTATATACTAAATACTGTGTAAGTGACAGTGTGTATATACTATATACTGTGTGTGACAGTGTATATATACTATATACTGTGTGTGACAGTGTAATATATACTATATACTGTGTGTGACAGTGTGTATATATACTATATACTGTGTGTAACAATGTCTATACACTATATACTGTGTGACAGTGTCTATATACTATATACTGTGTGTGTAACAGTGTGTCTGTGTATATACTATAACTATATACGGTGTGTGAAAGTGCATGTGCTATATACTATACACTGTGTGTGACAGTGTGTATATACTATACAGTGTGTGTGACAGTGTGTATGTACTATACACTGTGTGTGACTGTGTGTATATACTATATACTGTGTGTGTGTGTGTGTTGACAGTGTGTATATACTGTGTGTGTGACTGTGCATGTGCTATATACTATACACTGTGTGTGTGACAGTGTGTATATACTATATACTGTGTGTGTGACAGTGTGTATATACTATATACTGTGTGTGACTGTGTGTGTATATACTGTATACTGTGTGTGTGACAGTGTGTATACTATATACTGTGTGTGTGTGACAGTGTGTATATACTATATACTGTGTGTGTGACAGTGTGTATATACCATAACTATATACTGTGTGTGTGACTGTGCATGTGCTATATACTATACATTGTGTGTGTAACAGTGTGTAAATACTATACAGTGTGTGTGACAGTGTGTATATACTATATACTGTGTGTGTGACAGTGTGTATATACTATATACTGTGTGTGTGACAGTGTGTATATACTATATACTGTGTGTAACAGTGTGTAAATACTATACAGTGTGTGTATATACTATATACTGTGTGTGTGACAGTGTGTGTATATACTATATACTGTGTGTGTGACAGTGCGTATATACTATATACTGTGTGTAACAGTGTGTAAATACTATACAGTGTTTGTGACAGTGTGTATATACTATATAACTGTGTGTGTGACAGTGTGTATATACTATATACTGTTGTGTGACAGTGTGTATATACTGTGTGTGTGACAGTGTGTATATACTATATACTGTGTGTAACAGTGTGTAAATACTATACAGTGTTTGTGACAGTGTGTATATACTGTGTGTGTGTGACAGTGCGTATATACTATATACTGTGTGTAACAGTGTGTAAATACTATACAGTGTTTGTGACAGTGTGTATATACTATATACTGTGTGTGTGACAATGTGTAATATACTATACTGTATACTGTGTGTGTGTGACAGTGCGTATATACTATATACTGTGTGTAACAGTGTGTAAATACTATACAGTGTGTGTGACAGTGTGTATATACTATATACTGTGTGTGTGACAGTGTGTATATACTATATACTGTGTGTAACAGTGTGTAAATACTATACAGTGTGTGTGACAGTGTGTATATACTATATACTGTGTGTGACAGTGTGTATATACTGTTAGTGCATGTGCTATAATACTATATACTGTGTGTGTGACAATGTGTGTATACTATACAGTGTGTGTGACTAAGCATATGCTATATACTATATACTGTGTGTGACAGTGTGTATATACTATATACTGTGTCTGACAGTGTGTATGTGCTATGTACTGTGTGTGTGACAGTGTGTATATACTATATACTGTATGTGACAGTGTGTATATACTATATACTGTGTGTGACTGTATATACTATATACTGTGTGTGTGACAGTGTGTATATACTATATACTGTGTGTGTCACTGTGCATATGCTATATACTATATACTGTGTGTGGCAGTGTGTATATACTATATACTGTGTGTGACAGTGTGTATATACTGTGTTTGACTGTACATGTGCTATATACTATATACTGTGTTTGACAATGTGTGTATACTATACAGTGTGTGTGACTAAGCATATGCTATATACTACATACTGTGTGTGACAGTGTGTATATACTATATACCGTGTCTGACAGTGTATGTGCTATGTACTGTGTGTGTGACAGTGTGTATATACTATATACTGTATGTGACAGTGTGTATATACTATATACTGTATGTGACAGTGTGTATATACTATATACTGTGTGTGACTGTATATACTATATACTGTGTGTGTGACAGTGTGTATATACTATATACTGTGTGTGTCACTGTGCATATGCTATATACTATATACTGTGTGTGTGGCAGTGTGTATATACTATATACTGTGTGTGACAGTGTGTATATACTGTGTTTGACTGTGCATGTGCTATATACTATATACTGTGTGTGTGACAATGTGTGTATACTATACAGTGTGTGTGACTAAGCATATGCTATATACTATATACTGTGTGTGACAGTGTGTATATACTATATACTGTGTCTGACAGTGTGTATGTGCTGTGTGTGTGACTGTGCATGTGCTATATACTATATACAGTGTGTGTGTGAAAGTGTGTATACTATATACTGTGTGTGTGACAGTGTGTACATACTATATACTGTGTGTGACTGTGCATGTGCTATATACTGTGTTTGACAGTGTATATATACTATATACTGTGTGTATATACTATATACTGTGTGTGTGACTGTGCATGTACTGTGTGTGTGACAGTGTGTATATACTATATACTGTGTGTGTGACAGTGTGTATATACTATACATTGTGTGTGACTGTGCATATGCTATATACTGTTACTGTGTGTGACAGTGTGTATGTGCTATGTATTGTGTGTGTGACAGTGTGTATATACTATATACTCTGTGTGACAGTGTGTATATACTACTGTATATACTATGTGTGACAGTGTGTATATACTATATAACTGTGTGTGTGACAGTGTGTATATACTAATATACTGTGTGTGTCACTGTGCATATGCTATATACTATATACTGTGTGTGTGGCAGTGTGTATATACTATATACTGTGTGTGACAGTGTGTATATACTGTTTGTGCATGTGCTATATACTATATACTGTGTGTGTGACAATGTGTGTATACTATACAGTGTGTGTGACTAAGCATATGCTATATACTATATACTGTGTGTGACAGTGTGTATATACTATATACTGTGTCTGACAGTGTGTATGTGCTATGTACTGTGTGTGTGACAGTGTGTATATATACTATATACTGTATGTGACAGTGTGTATATACTATATACTGTGTGTGTCACTGTGCATATGCTATATACTATATACTGTGTGTGACAGTGTGTATATACTATATACTGTGTCTGACAGTGTGTATGTGCTATGTACTGTGTGTGTGACAGTGTGTATATACTATATACTGTATGTGACAGTGTGTATATACTATATACTGTGTGTGTCACTGTGCATATGCTATATACTATATACTGTGTGTGTGGCAGTGTGTATATACTATATACTGTGTGTGTGACAGTGTGTATATACTATATACTGTGTGTGTCACTGTGCATATGCTATATACTATATACTGTGTGTGTGGCAGTGTGTATATACTATATACTGTGTGTGTGACAGTGTGTATATACTATATACTGTGTCTGACAGTGTATGTGCTATGTACTGTGTGTGTGACAGTGTGTATATACTATATACTGTATGTGACAGTGTGTATATACTATATACTCTGTGTGACAGTGTGTATATACTACTGTATATACTATGTGTGACAGTGTGTATATACTATATACTGTGTGTGACAGTGTGTATATACATATAACTGTGTGTGGCAGTGTGTATATACTATATACTGTGTGTGACAGTGTGTATATACTGTGTTTGACTGTTCATGTGCTATATACTATATACTGTGTGTGTGACAATGTGTGTATACTATACAGTGTGTGTGACTAAGCATATGCTATATACTATATACTGTGTGTGACAGTGTGTATATACTATATACTGTGTCTGACAGTGTGTATGTGCTATGTGCTGTGTGTGTGACAGTGTGTATATACTATATACTGTATGTGACTGTGTATATACTATATACTGTGTGTGACTTTATATACTATATACTGTGTGTGTGACAGTGTGTATATACTATATACTGTGTGTGTGTGACAGTGTTTATAATATACTATATACTGTGTGTGACAGTATGTAAATACTATATACTGTGTGTGTGACAGTGTGTATATACTATATACTGTGTGTGTGACAGTGTGTATGCGCTAGGTACTTTGTGTGTGACAATGTGAGCGAATGCCTTAGACTGCGAGAAAAAGAGCTATGATGCCATGGACTCTATAGCCTCCACATTGGATCTGCCCCCATCCACGTTTCCTATGCCATGGACTATAGCCCCCACCCTGGACTTGCCCCATCCACCTTCCCTATGCCATGGACTATAGCCCCCACCCTGGACTTGCCCCATCCACCTTCCCTATGCCATGGACTATAGCCCCCCCATCCTGGATCCATCCCATCCACCTTCCCTACAGCTCCTACCCAACATCCCCACAGTCCCTATCTCTATTCCCTTTATACAATTGCTTTGGCAAAACTGAGATGTATTTGGTCCTGCCAATAAAGCTTCTTTGAATCTTGAATCTTGAATCTACTACTGTATATACTGTGTCTGGCAGTGTGTATATACTATATACTGTGTGTGTGACAGTGTGTAAGTGCTAAGTACTTTGTGTGTGACAATGTGTATATACTATATACTGTGTGTGTGACAGTGTGTATATACTATATACTGTGTGTGTGACATTGTGTATATACTATATACTGTGTGTGACAGTGTGTATATACTATATACTGTGTGTGACAGTGTGTATATACTATATAGTGTGTGTGTGACAGTGTTTATATATACTATATACTGTGTGCGACAGTATGTAAATACTATATACTGTGTTTCTGAGTGTGTATATGCTATATAGTGTGTGTGTGACAGTGTGTATATACAATATACTGTGTGACAGTTTGTATGTGCTATATTCTGTGTGTGACAGTGTGTATATACTATATACTGTGCGTGTGATAGTGTGTATGTGCTATATACTGTGTGTGGCAGTGTGTATATACTATATACTGTGTGTGTGACATTGTGTGTGGTGCCCCTGAGGGTCCAGTCGCCACAGAGGTACTGCATTCCAGCCACAGGTGTGGTACCCCTCTCTTGGGTAAGGAGGGGGGACTACCCGGTACCCACACACCAACACCCAACACTACACCACTCCAGGCCAGGGAATCTGGGTGGACCCTATAGAGGGAGGGCCCCATCTCAGGCTGGAGGGGGAACTAGGTAGAGGGGTTGGGTGGAGGAAGTAGATAAGGGTAGGACACCCGGGAAGTGGAGAGAATGTGAGGAAAAACGTCAGTGAGTAGTTAGGGAGTTTGTGAGATGTCCTGGGGACTGGAGCGGAGAAGAGCTTGTCCCAGGACAAGGGAAGCGAGAGGTGACACGCAGAAGCCGTTAAGGGCTCCAGAGATAGGGAAGGGGTCCTAGGGGCATGGTAAGGGAGGGATCCACCTGTGGCGCCCAAATTCTGGTAATTTGGTAAAGTACCATATTTACCTGGTAAAGTACGCTCAAGCTACCCAAGAGTTGGCTGGAACCCTGACCCAGAGGACACAGCACCCGGCTGGTTGTTGTAACCTGGAGAACTGTGATAACTGTGAGTAAAATGTGGAAGACTGCACCCTGCTGTCCTCAGCTTATTTACTGCGTCACCTGCCCTGAGCTACATTAGTAACCATCATCAAATAGACTTTATAACTGCCCTGGGACCTCACTCTACCCGTGGAGAGCTGTAACATCACTGCTGTATCACCAACCGCCCCAATGGATCTGAACCGCAGTGTCGGCCATCCAATTGCCGAATACCATCGGTGGCATCACAAATTTATTTCCCTTATAAACTTTCCCCATTTTATGACACGGCCAGAGTCACTGAGCCGGGTCACGCCATCGTGACATCCCCAAGAAGAACTGTTCAGCCCGGTTCCAAGTATCCCATTGCCCTGGTGTCTGGGCGTGTCATGTGTATATACTATATACTGTGTGTGTGACTGTGTATGTGCTATATGCTGTGTGTGACTGTGTGTATTGTACACACTGTCACACACAGTACATAGTATATACACACTGTGTGTGCATTATGTGCTATAATATGCACTGTATGTGATAGTGTGTATGTGCTATATGTTATATACAGTATGTGTAACAATGTGTATGTGCCATATACTATACACTGTGTCACAGTGTGTATGTGCTATGTACTCTATACTGTGTGTCACAGTGTGTATGTGCTATACTATGGTATGCACAGTATGTGTGACAATTTATGTGCCATACAAAATATAATGTATGTGTGACAGTGTGTATGTGTTATATACAGTGTGTGTGACTGTGCATGTTCTATATACTGTATATATAGAGGTGAGCGTTTTTTTTTTAATTATTTTTAACACATTGCTATCTTTAATTTCACTTTTAGCAGTGTATGTAGATAACCTGCTAAAGTGAAATTACACAGATGTCACACGGGAACAGAGCAGTTTCAGTGTACTGAGCATGCTTAGTACACTAAAACCAGATCTGGGAAACAATCCGATTTTTTTCCCGTATTCAGCGCCCATTGACTTCCATGCTATGTGCGCTAGGTCGCCTCGGATTCGTTTCTGTCCGGTTTGGTCCGTTTTTTTCACTGGAGCCCAAAATCGGAGCAGTCTCCGATTGTGGGGCCGGGAAAAAACAGGACAGAAATGAATTCAGGACTGAATTGGCAGAATCGGATAGCTATTTATGACCAATCCGGCACCACCATAGAGCTACATGGGAGGCAAAACAGGATCCTGTTCTGTCCTTTTCAAAACAGACAAAACAGGATCCCAAAAAACGTGGTGTGAAGCCAGCCTAAGGTAGTTGTTATTCAGCAAACTTGTCCTTGTGGAGTAATTCTTTTTAACTGTCCATTAGAATTTAGATTAAAATTCGAAGTGCAAAACCATGTTAAAATAATTCCATGCCACTAGATAGGGCTATGGATAACGCAGTGCAGGTGGTATTTTATATACCATATGTACAGGTGTTATACTAATGTATGTACAGGTATGTCCTCAGACGCACACATCCTGCTAAAGTAGGTACTGGGGTCAGTGGGCCACCCCTGTGGCCAATCACGACCTCAGACGTTACACCGCTGGTTGTGGAAAACAGTTTCATGTCCCAGGTCATACTCCATGTCAAGATAGAGCACATCAACAAAATGCAAGGTAGTTAGACTGCATCAGCAAGGTTTCTCCCAGCCAAATTTTTCTAAGCAGAGGGTTTGACGATATTCTTTTGAAGAAGCACCAATAAAGGGGAACCATTGACGATAGTAACCGCAGTGATCAGCTAAGAAAATTGAGTGCAGTAAATGAAAGTACATTTTGCATTCCAAATCACAAGATGTGCAGCAATGCCATCAGTCCAGAACTGGCAATAACTAGTGGAATCCAGCTACACCACTCTAGTTCGGAGAAGTCTGGCCAGAAGTAGTCTAAATGAAAGAAGCGACTTAAACTATTCAAGAAAATATTGAAAAGAAAACCATAAATAATTGTCACGCTTCCGGGGGAAGGCGCCCTAGAGTGGACCCACTGGGCCGTGGTACCGAACTCCCCTGGGTGAGCTGGTCCTAGTTTAACCAACCCCTATACAGGTATTGTCAGGGGCAAGCCCAGGGCGTCTAAATACCACAGCTGCTAGTACCAGGGGGGCGGCTCGTAAGGTTAGCCTATACTACAGTATAGCTAAGGAGGATTCGAGGGATCAGAGCCCGAGGTTAGGAGAGCAGGAATGGGTCTACCGGAGGAGAGCACAAGAAGGGCCTTACTAATAGCCGGAGAAGCAGAAGCTTACTAACTCAATAATCAGGCACCTCCCATCAGTGGAGGTGGCCTGATATACCGGAGGGCAGACAGCTGTTGGTCAAGGGGAGTGTCAGGTTGAGCTGTGCCGGCCCCTACATTCACAGGGGAGGAGCGCGACCGCACATAGTGCACTGCTGAATAGGTTCATGACTCCGACCATTGTAGTGTGCTGATGTGTGAGCCCGGTAGTCAGCAGACAGGAAGGGAACCCAGCGATGGCTCTGAGACACATCATGCCTGAACGCCGGATGCCCAATCGGTAGAGGAGCAGAGGATGCAGACCCAGGAGAGGTGAGCTGGGGAGCCAGGGGACCTAACAATAATGCACTCAACTCCATGGCCAGTATGCACGCTCTCCATACAAGACTCCATTGCTGAACAAGAAGCATGTTCAAATCATTTAAAGTTTGCTCAACAACATTTAGACAATCCTATGAAATAATAGGAGAATATAGTCTGGCCAGATGAGGCCAAAATAACTTTCTGGTTCCTATAATACACAATATGTTTAAGGGCCAAAAGGCAAATCACTCCCAAAAACACCATACCAACAGTGAGGTTTGGAGGTGGGAACACCAAAATGATGAAGATTATGGTGATGATGAGAGGATGGTTAGTTCAGCAAAACAATGATCCCAAACACACAGCCAAGGAAACTCAGTTGGTTCAGAGAACGAAAACAAAGCTGTTAGGAAGGTCCAGGCAATCACCTGATCTGCATCCAATAGACCAGGGGTTTCCCAACCACTGGGCCGCAGACCAGGCCGCGGGGGTCTGTGTGCTGGTCCGCGCCGCCGCAGACCAGCACTACACACAGTGTGCTGAGCTCTGCAACGGCTTAGAGCGGTGGATGGTGTCCGCCTCCTAGGGTGATGTCACCGCCCCCCCGCCCCTGCAGTATTACGTTGTCTCAGCTGTATGCATAGATGTATGGGAGAAGCTCTCCACCCATCACAGTGCAGAAGCAAGGCCACTCATGGTGCAGCAGCCAGGCCCTGATTGGCTACTGGCTGTTGCACTGTGATGGACCCAGAGCTTCTCCCATACATCTATGCACACAGCTGTGGAAGAGAAGAGGTGACGTAATGCCGCAGGTGCAGTGGGGGCCAGTGACTGCTGGTATGTGTGTGTATGTTGGAGATGGTGGGTGCTGGAAGAGGAGAATACTGGGGACTGGAAGAAGAGGATACTGGGGGCTGGAAGAGGAGAATTCTGGGGACTGGAAGAGGAGAATACTGGTGGCTGGAAGAAGAGGATACTGGTGGCTGGAAGAGGAGGATACTGGGGGCTAGAAGAGGAGGATACTGGGGGCTGGAAGAGGAGGATACTGGGGGCTGGAAGAGGAGAATACTTGGGGCTGAAAGAGGAGAATACTGGGGGCTGGAAGAAGAGGATACTGGGGGATGGAAGAGGAGAATACTTGGGGCTGAAAGAGGAGAATACTGGGGGCTGGAAGAAGAGGATACTGGGGGCTGGAAGAGGAGAATACTGGTGGCTGGAAGAAGAGGATACTGGGGCGGGAAGAAGAGGATACTGGGGGCTGGAAGAGGAGAATACTGGGGGCTGGAAGAGGAGGATACTGGGGGCTGGAAGAAGAGGATACTGGGGACTGGAAGAGGAGAATACTGGGGGCTGGAAGAGGAGGATACTGGGGACTGGAAGAGGAGGATACTGGGGACTGGAAGAGGAGAATACTGGGGGCTGGAAGAGGAGAATACTGGGGGCTAGAAGAAGAGGATACTGGGAGCTGGGAAAGGAGAATACTGGGGGCTGGAAGAAGAGGATACTGGGGGCTGGAAGAGGAGAATACTGGAGCTGGAAGAGGAGAATACTGGAGGATGGAAGAAGAGGATACTGGGTGCTGGAAGAAGAGGATACTGGGGACTGGAAGAAGAGGATACTGGGGACTGGAAGAGGAGAATACTGGGGGCTGGAAGAGGAGAATACTGGGGGCTGGAAGAGGAGAATACTGGGTCTGGAAGAAGAGGATGCTGGGGGCTGGAAGAAGAGGATACTGGGGGCTGGAAGAAGAAGATACTGGGGGCTGGAAGAGGAGGATGCCGGGGGCTGGAAGAGGAGAATGGTAGGGGTTCGAAGAGGAGGATGGGGGTTGCAAGAGGAGGATGATGGGGCTGTAAGGGGATTATGATGGGGGAGCATGCCCCATCCTCACCTCCCCGCTCTCCAAATAAAGGATGCAACTGCCGAACGAGCTCACCCACCTCCGCATCATGTGAACAGTGGCAGTATACGGGGGGAGGAGGATACAGCGCACTGGAGGGCGGAGAGAGACATAGAGCACGAGGGGGAGAAAGGCATATAGCACGGGGTAAGGAGAGAGACAGAGCATGGGGGAAAAATAGATTGAGGACAGGGGGAGAGAAAGACACAGAGCACGGGGGGGGGGTAGAAATACAGAGTACAGGGGCAGGAGAGGAACATAGATCACAGGGGGAAGAGAGATACAGATCATGGGGGGGAGAGAGACAAGAGCACGAGGGGGAGAGAGACATAGAGCATGGGGGTAGGAGAGAGACCGAGTGCACAGGGGGAGAGAGAGTACAGGGTGGGAGAGAGAATGCATGGGGGATAGAGAGGCAGAGTGCATGGGGGAGAGACAGAGTGCATGGGGAGAGAGAGACACAGTGCACAGGGGGAGAGAGACAGTGCACAGGGAGAGACAGACAGTGCACAGCGGAGAGCGACAGAGTGCACGGGGAAGAGAGATAGAGCACAGGGGGGAGAGAGAGAGTGCACATGGGGGGGGGAGAGACAGTGCACAGGGGGTCAATACATAGAGCAGTCTCTACATTATAATCATGAATTGTGCTAAAGGGCCCACTGGGACTCTTTCATCCAGGACCCACAAAATCCTCGAGCCAGCCCTCATGAAGCCACCTCACCTCATAGGTGTCATGCCACGAACTAGGGTGCATCAAGATACTGTGCGCGACAGTGGCACACAGACCAACAGTGACTATACACTTTGCAAAACAGACAGGGGAAACATTGGGGGGGAAGGGGGACAAGTACAACATAGGGCCCTGCTGGTAGGGAACAGGGGAAAGGAGACCTCCTGTACTCACCAGCGGCTGTGCTCTGATCTCCCTACCATCTCTATACGGGTTCTTTCACCCTGTCGCCGAGCAGTCCCTCGCTGGCCCTGATATAAGCCCTAAATAGGGAGTTGGCCAGCAGGAGCACTTGTTTCAACCGCTTTACTATAATCAACAAGAGGGGAAGGAAACACAGACTGGGAACAACTTCATGGCTACTTCCACACTCCTAGGCAGCAGATGGCTTGGCAACAGTTAGCTTCTCCAGAGTAGCTCCATCACCTCAGGTAGGTAGGCTAGGAATGAAGTTCAATCAGCAGCAAGGAATACTGGATCATGTGACCATATAAAGGAGAAGGGAGTGATCACAAAGTAGCCACACCTGGGAAGAGAACTAAGGAGCTTTGCTAGCAACAGAAACTGACATTAACCTCTATACTGCCAAAGGAAAGAAACACATGCAATCTGAAGTCACAATACTGGAATGATACACAGGTCCCAAACCTGTAACAAGTCTCCTAAGTAAGAGAGACCATCGTGACAATAGGCTGCCCCCATCTTGACTACATGCCCTTTGTAAATGCGCATGTGGCAGTCATGTTTGGACACCCAGTCCACTACTGCACATGTCAGGGTAAGCAAACATGATAGTGGTGTGAGTCTTGACCTCACCTCCATCCTCATCTCCACCCTCAAAATAAAGGATGCCACCGCTGCACGAACCTGCCTCCAGAGCCACATAGCCCGCCCCCATCATTATATCACAGCCCTCCCGATGCAATAGCTTTGGGCACAAATCTAGTTTAATATAATGAATATGTGTGTCTATACTACATACTAAAAATGCAAAGTATAATATGACCATCACATTGGCTCAGTGATTAGTTCTGGAGTCCTGCAAAGCAATCAAATCCCACCAAGGACATATGCAAGGAGTTTGTATGTTCTCCCCGTGTTTGCGTCCTCTGGAGGCTCTGGTTTCCTCCAAACTTCCAAAGACATACTGATAGGATGTTTAAATTGTGAGTCTGTCTATCTATCTATCTATCTATCTATCTATCTATCTATCTATCTATCTATCTATCTAGAAACCAGAAATCCAGGCAGTACACAAACGTTCAATGCAAAATGGACTTTATTGAGCCCAAAAATGCACCTTTCTCAAGTATATTTTTTAGCACCGAAACATTGTGCCACAATTTAACATAGTAACATAGTATTTAAGGTTGAAGGAAGACCTTAAGTCCATCTAGTTCAACCCATAGCCTAACATGTTGATCCAGAGGAAGGCAAAAAAAACATGTGGCAACACTAAGCTCCACATTGGGGGAAAAAATTCCTTCTTGACTCCACATACGGCTATCAGACTAATTCCCTGGATCAACGCCCTATCAAAGAATCTAGTATATATAACTGGTAATATTATAGTTTTCAAGAAAGAGAGAGGGGAGGGGGACAAGAGGCGCAATAGTGCCCTTATCACTAGACACTAGACGTTTTAAGTGGTGAAAAAGGCAATTCACTCACCTATTCCAGTTGTGAGACCCACAACTGGCTTGAAGGCATGTAGGATAATATCCTGATGGCTGCTGCTGGACCTCCACCGGCTCCACTCACGTGGGTTTATACCAAGAAATTCAGGAAAGGAAGGTGTACTACGGTCCGCGCTGCCAGAATCATCAAGGAAGACCCAAGGCAAAGTTCTGATCCAAACCTTCTTTATTCTCCTCCTACGCGTTTCAGTGCCCACCTGGCACCTTCATCAGGGATGGATCCCTGATGAAGGTGCCAGGTGGGCACTGAAACGCGTAGGTAGAGAATAAAGAAGGTTTGGATCAGAACTTTGCCTTGGGTCTTCCTTGATGATTCTGGCAGCGCGGACCGTAGTACACCTTCCTTTCCTGAATTTCTTAGTTTTCAAGAAAGGCATCCAGGCCCTTCTTAAATGTTAGTAGTGACTCACTCATTACAACATCATGTGGCAGAGAGTTCCATAGTCTCACTGCTCTTACAGTAAAGAATCCATGTCTGTGATTATGATTAAACCTTCTTTCCTCCAGACGTAGAGGATGCCCCCTTGTCCCAGTCTCAGGCCTAAGAGTAAAGAGATCATTAGAAAGGTCTCTGTACTGTCCCCTCATATATTTATACATTATTATAAGATCACCCCTAAGCCTTCGTTTTTCCAAGCTAAATAACCCCAAGTTTAATAACCTGTCTTGGTATTGCAGACCCCTCAGTCCTCTAATAACCTTGGTCGCTCTTCTCTGGACCCGCTCTATTTCAGCTATGTCTTTCTTATACACCGGAGACCAGAATTGTACACAGTATTCTAAGTGTGGTCGCACTAGTGACCTGAATAGAGGTAAAATTATGTTCTCCTCATGAGCATCTATGTCTCTTTTAATGCATCCCATTATTTTATTTGCCTTTGCAGCAGCTGCCTGACACTGGCCACTAAATGTGAGTTTGTCATCTACCCACACACCCAGGTCTTTTTCATTGATAGTTTTGCCCAGTGTTTTACAATTAAGCACATAATTATACCTTTGTTTCCTCTGCCCAAGTGCATGACCTCACATTTATCCCCATTAAAGCTCATTTGCCATTTATCAGCCCAAGCTTCTAGTTTACATAAATCCTCCTGTAATATAAAATTGTCCTCCTCTGTATTGATTACCCTGCAGAGTTTAGTGTCATCTGCAAATACTGAGATTCTACTCTGTATGCCCCCTACAAGTTCATTAACCCCTTCATGACCCGGGAATTTTTCGTTTTTCATTTTCGTTTTTTGCTCCCCTGCTTCCAAGAGCCATAACGTTTTTATTTTTCCGTCTAAATAGACATATGACAGCTTGTTTTTTGCGGGACAAGTTGTACTTTCATGTGCAATAATTTATTTTACCATATAGTGTACAGGGAAATTGCAAAAAAATTCTAAATGCAGTGAAATTGCAAAATAAGTGCAATGACACGTTTGTTTTTTGGGTATTTTAGTCGCCATGTTCACTATATGGTAAAACCGATGTGACGGGGTGATGCCTCAGGTTGGTACGAGTTCGTAGTAACCCAACATGTATACCTTTACTGGTATCTAGGTGGTGACAAAAAATTCAGAAATTTGAAAAAAAAAACAGACTTTTTGCGCCATGTTCTGCGACCCGTAGCGTCCTCATTTTTCGTGATCTGGGGCTGTGTGATGGCTTATTTTTTGCGTCTTGAGCTAACGTTTCTAATGATACCATTTTGGGGGGGATCTGCAGTTTTGATCGCCCGTTATTGCATTTCATAGCAATGTTGTGGCAACCAAAAAAAAAGGAATTTTGGCGTTTGGAGCATTTTTTCCGTTTCGGAGTTTACGGCTCTCATTAACGGATTTAATACGATGATAGATCGGGCGATTCTGAACGCGGCGATACAAAACATGTGTATTTTTTTATTACTTTTATTGTGATTGGGGGAAAAGGGGGGTGATTTGAACTTTTATATATATATTTTTTTACAGGTTTTTAAAAACTTTATTTTTTCATTCATTCTTATTTTTACATTGCCTCTTTAAGAGGCACCTTGCTGCACAGTCCGATCGCTTCTGGGAGATACAGATGAGCTGCAGCTCATCTGTATCTCTCAGAATCATGGACCTGTTGTGGTTGGCAGCACCTACCAACCACAACATGTAACTGCGCTCTGACAGCATCCGGGGTCTAGCCAGGACCGTGAGCTGATCACATCAGCTGAGATGTCGGCTGTTTGATATGAGCTCCACGCCAGAGCTCCACGTCTTCCTACGTCATAGGTCGGGAAGGGGTTAATAAATATGTTAAAAAGAAGTGGGCCCAATACTGACCCCTGTGGTACCACACTTAACTGTGACCCATTCTGAGTGTGTTCCATTAATAACCACCATTTGTTTCCTATCACTGAGCCAGTTCTTAACCCACTTACAAATATTTTATCCTATCCCCTTTACTCTAATTTTATGAATCAACCTATTGTGTGGCACCATATCAAAAGCTTTTGAAAAGTCCATATACACTACGTCCACTGCATTTCTTTGGTCCAGTCCAGAACTTACCTCTTCATTCTTCATACACTGTTTCCTCGAAAATAAGACACTGTCTTATATAAATTTTTACTCCGAAAGTTGCACCAAGTCTTATTTTAGGGGGGTGTCTTATCCTCATCGCCTTCCACTATCTCTCTGTAGCCCCCCATCATCCTGCACTATCCCTCTGTAGCCCCCATCATCCTCCAATATCCCTCTGTAGCCCCCATCATCCAATATCCCTATGCAGCCCCCTATCATCCTCCATCATCCCTCTGTAGCCCCCATCATCCTCTACTATCCCTCTGTAGCCCCCCATCATCCTCCAATATCCCTCTGTAGCCCCCATCATCCAATATCCCTCTGCAGCCCCCCATCATCCTCCACTATCCCTCTGTAGCCCCCCATCATTCTTCAATGTCCCCCTAGCCAAACACAGCCACACACACACACACTGTCACACACAGACACATCACTGGAGCCTGTCGGAGCTTACCGCTGCCACTACCACTTGATGTCACCCGGTGTGCATGTAACCAGGCGCCGTAGATGTACGATGGTAAGCCATCAGCCAGTTAGGCGGCTGCTGGCGTCTTATTGGCCGCGGCATTACCATACATCTACGCTGAGCGATGCAGATGACCTCCATACAGGAGATGTACGGTAATGCCACGGCCAATCAGACGCCAGCAGCCGCCTGATTGGGTGATGGCTTACCATTGTACATCTACAGCGCCCGGCTACACCAGGTGACATCAAGAGGCAGCGGTGGTGGCAGCGGCAAGCTCCGGAGGACATGGAGGAACAATGGCGGCAGAGGCAGGTGAGTATCAATTTTTTTTTCTTTTGCTGGCCACGTCTTATTTTCGGGGTGAGGGTGCCTTATATTAAGCATCCTGGCAAAAAAAAACCTACACCTTACTTTCAGGGGGCGCCTTATTTTCGGGAAACACGGTAGAAGCTTATCAGGTTAGTTTGACAGGAACAGTCCCTCGTAAACCCATGTTAATATTGGGTCATGAGGGTATTTTTCTTCTGATACTCCAGTATAGCATCTCTTAGAAAACCCTCTAGGATTTTACCCACAATAGAGGTTAAGCTTACTGGCCTATAATTTCCAAGCTCAGTTTTTGTCTCCTTTTTGAATATTGGCACCACATTTACTATACGCCAGTCCTGTGGTACAGACCCTGTTATTATGGAATCTTTAAAGATTAAAAATAATGGTCTATCTATGACAGTACTTAATTCCGGCAGCACTCTGGGGTGTATCCCATCCGGGCCTGGGGATTTGTCAACTTTAGTGATTTTTAGACTATGCCGTACTTCCTGCTGGGTTAAGCAGGTGACATTTAATGGAGAGTTTTTGTTATCACTGATCATATTGTCTGTTATGGGATATTCTTGTGTAAGTACTGTTGCAAAAAAATCATTTATCATATTGGCTTTTTCCTCATCCTCATCCACCATTTCACCCAGACTATTTTTTAAGGGGCCAACACAATCATTTTTTAGTTTCTTTCTATTTATGTAGTTAAAGAATACTTTGTTTTGTTTTTTTTACTCTCTCTGTCTCAATCTTTGCTGCCTTGATTTGCTTTTTACAGATGTTATTTCATTTTCTGTATTTATTTAATGCCTCATCACTACCTACTTGCTTTAATTCTCTAAATGCTTTCTTTTTGTCACTTATTGCGCCTCTTACCACTTTATTTAGCCTTAGTGGTTTCCTCCTATTTCTAGCATGTTTATTCCCATAGGGTATATATTGTGCACAGGTCCTATTCAGTATGCTAATAAACGTCTCCCATTTGTTTTGTGTACTTTTATGTCTCAGGACATCGTTCCAGTTTATTGCACTAAGATCATCTCTCAACCGTTGGAAATTTGCCTTCCTGAAGTTTAGTGTCCTTGTAGCCCCTCTGCTACACATCTTATTAAAGTATACTTGAAAACTTAATATTTTGTGATCACTATTACCCAAGTGACCTGCAACCCGTATATTTGATATGGTGTGCGGCCTGTTGGTTAATATTAGGTCCAGCAGTGCCCCCCTTCTTGTTGGGTCCTGAACTAGTTGTCAAAGGTAATTGTCTCATAGTTCTGTTCCCCAATGTATTTCAGGCTCAATAAAGTCCATTTTTGCATTGAAATCTATGTTGGCTCATGTTTACTGTCCAAAAATGATTTATATAAATTTATATGTGAACCCATTTATAAGCAACATGATGGCATCTATGTAACAAATATACATTTCCATGAAATGTAATACAGTGATAACTATCACAAGATTATATTGTAGTCTTCTCCTCTGCTGCGTATTGTGTTCACACAAATGTAGGAAGAACTGTACACGGTGATGTGTGTCATCTCTATAGACTTTCCTAGACACAGAGGCTTTGTTTTGTTCGTTTTGGTATCTTCTGCATTGCTTTCCATCATTCTCATTGTCAATCTGTTAGTAACCTTGACTATAAATGCTCATTTCTTCTCGCCCACTAAACCTAAAGCTCTTTTATGGTTTCACAGATCATAGCTTCACTACAGATGTCACTGAAACTCTATATAAGTAGACAATAAATAACATTTGCCCTTACAAGTGCAAGGTCAAGACCTTACGTTTTACTGAAATCATGCAGCTCCACCCTCTATTTAGTAATGACTAGTGTTGCTTAAAAGGAGCCTGTTAAGTCCAATAATGCCATAAACCTGCAGATATAGGGTTAATCTGGAGGTAAATAGGCTTATGAAAATACATGGCCGCAATTATAAAAGTGCAGCACCTGGGAGAAAAGAAACATTATTCCTCCCAGGAGCCGCCGGCTTACAAGTCATACATGTGCCTTGCGTTATTGCAGTCACCACTCACAGCACTGATTGACAGCCGGGTCAGCAGTGCGCCAATAAAGAGCTGTCAGTCAGTGAGGGCTTGATTTTTTGCAGGAATATCGTTATTACATTATGCAATATACTGGAAAATGGGTGTGACGATCGTCCGCTGTAAAGGCTGAGCTGCTGGTAAGGCAGCACCCCAAGAATCTCCAAGACCCTTTACCCCTACAGGTCCTGGATTAACAGTGTAGCCTAGGAGGTAGCTGCCTATAGGTGAGCAGAAGACCGGAGCAGGGAGGTCGCCAGGAAGGGACAAGGCTAGGAGGTCAGGGAATAAACAAAGTCAGGATCCAGGCAGCGTCAAAACCAGGAGGGCAGCAAAAGTACAAAATCGTCAGGCAGTAGACGGGTCAAAATCCAGGCAAAGGTCAGAGTCAATATAATAGAGCACAAACTAGATAGCTGGGAAAACCAAGAATATATCTGTCGGTTTGCAAGACAGTTCCCAAGGTATTTAAAGGGCGCAGTTCTCTCTCATAGTCTGGAGCTCACAGCCTGATGACCTCATCCGGACTGCCCCTACAACCAAGCCAGATGATGATGCGCGACTGGTACCAACCACCCCACTTCTGATAGAGAAACGAAGCCTGCGGCCACCAGATGCCTCTGCAGGGACCTCTCTCCTGTAACCAGCCTCAACCACAGGAGGAGCATGGCCATGCCCAGAGACAGTTACCAGAGGAGCAGGTCCCGATGAAGACATGGCCCCGCTATCACCAGCACCACTAGTTGAAGGAATCTGGCGCTGCCTAGTGGGTGGGGCAGGAATTACAGTCACCGAGTCCGATGGCGATGTGACAATGGGACAAACAACCACAAGGGCAGTGAAACTACAAAATTTGACACTTTTTTTGGAGGGGATGTTATTTTTATGGAATTCATTTTACGGTAAAGTTGAACTTGCAATATGATTCTCCCAGCCACTTTGTAATAACAGCAATATTAAAATGAACCTGTCATGTCATTTATGCCCCCAAACCTTTCACTACCTATCCCTGCAGCTTCCTACTACATGTCTAATCATCACTGTCTGACCTAAATTTGAAGTATAATGGTTGTAAAATTGTAAAAAAGCTTTTCATAACTTACATTTTCCCCATTGTCTAGACCTCTGGGAGACGGGTGGGCGGTCTGGGCATTCTGGATTGGTGGTTATACTGGCCGGCTAAAGAGCATGTGCAGTGCACATTCCAGAGCAGGCCAGTACACCCAACAATCCCCTGTAATGACCGGAGGTCCGAAAGATATCCAGTGAGTCACAAACCAAGACAGACGCAGAATTAAACACTTTACTGAATAAGGGTTAAGCTATGGTTCAGTATAGAATGGAACAGTCTCCGGTTCCCCCTAGGACACTATCTCTATTAATTACACACACTCAGCGAAAGCTGAACTCGATGTGCCAATCCCAAAGTTCCCAGATTATGTGTATTACACTATGATCCGGAACAATTTTACCTAAAACAAAGAATTCAATTAGCTGAAGGAACAAGAGGTGTAAAGCTGGAGAGGATGTCCTATGAGCACCCCTCGGATGGCACACCGAGTATAAACTTATCAAAACTAACAATAACAAGGCACAAAACTATATCAATGACTCTTATACACCTAGCCCAGGGATACCCATGTATCGTAAAGGTACAGTACCGTTAACCTCAGGTTTGGTCTCACACAGGCCTGCGATTCATGTTGGCTGCATCCAGTCCTGAAAAAAAATCATTGGTGCCAAAAAAAAAACAACTATTGCAAAAACAGCAAGGTTCCGTGTCTTGTCGGCCGATGCTGAGCCCACACGCTGGGGACTTTAGTCCTGTAGCCTCAGGGTACGGTCAATGGAGCACTCTTTACCAGGGCTTGTCAGTATCCTCTAAATGTGGATGGCACCCTGTCTCTCACAGTCAATCACGGTTTCCCTGGCTGCCGACTGCTCGCTCCGTCACAGGGAAGATATCTTATATCCCTTCTCAGATACTTGCTGCTTGACCCGTTAAATTCAAAGTCTCTAGTCCACCCAGCAAGAGCCACACAAGCTTTCACCAGCTCTGCACTAGTCCTTCAGCAGAGACACAACACTAGGGCCTAGGATTAGCGACTCCCACAGCAAAGCTTGCAGAGACGTTCTTACCATAGTTCAATCTTCAAACTTCTCACTAATATTTGCTCTCAGCAGCTCATCAGTATCTGTATCCTGCATCTCACACATCAGACTCTAATTCTTCCTTCCCTTCACCATGCGTCTGCTTCTCTCCTCAACACAGAGTCTTCCAGCCTGCCCCTGTTCTCAGCTCAAGCAGGCAAAACCCACGGGGTCCAAATGCTCCCCTCACACTATTACAGTTCACATTCCCACACCCCCACAATGCACCAGACCAGAAATGATATAGCGGCGTCATACCCAGAAGGAGCAGCCCATGGTTCTGAAACGTGGGACCGTGCTTCTGAATTATCACACCCACTGGGGCATGATATCTCAGCGCTAGGGCGAAGAATGGACGCAGATACCGCCCACCCGTCACCCACAGGTCACCCACACATCTAGGAACTCCCTCAGAACGGGGGAAAATGTAAGTTATAAAACAGCGTTTTTTTCAATATTTATACTTCACATTTAGGTCAGATGGATGATTAGAGATGTTGTAAGAAGCTGCAGGGACAGATAGTGATAGAGACAGGTAGTGATAGGTTTGGGGGCATAAATGACCGGACAGATTCCTTTAACATCCTGTTTTTTTTTATTTAACTTTTGAAAACATTTTCAATTATTCAGTAAGCAAAATGTCCTTGTGTAGCCATTTTTCAAGACTAATAATGTTTTTATTTTTTGGTGAATGGAGTTGTGTAAAGGCAGCTTCACACGCTGGGATCTCGTTAACGATATCGTTGAAACGTCACGGATTTGTGAACGTTCTAACGATATCATTTGTGCGTCGTTGCGTGTGAACGAACGATGTAGGAAGTAAAAATTGTTGGGATGTTCATCCAAAATTTGTGATCCTGACCTCAAATCTATCGTTCGTCGTCCAATGAACGTTCTGGGAAGCCGCAACATGGTTCAGTGTGACACTTTTTTGAACGATGTCGTTCATATTTCTCCTATTCCTGCCGCTTTGTAAAATCGTTCAATCGTTCTTCTCCAAATAGCTGGAGCGTTGCCAAATTTAAGATCGTTAACGATATCCTCGCGTGTAACATTGCACTAACGATGTCGGAAGGATCGTGGTCACGTGACATAGCTAACGATCTTGTTCACCTATATCCTAGCGTGTGAAGTGGCCTTAAGAGTGTCCTTTTTATGCCGTGAGCTGACGTTTTGATACCATATTGGGGCAGATGCAATGTTTTGATTGTTTCTTGTTGCATTTTTTTGTGGTGTTGATGCAGCTGATATAAAATTCAGGCATTTTGATTATTTTGTTTCATTATGCCATTTACTGAGCAGGCTCATTTAGATTTTGATAGATTGGACTTTTATGGATTTGCAGATACTACTTTTTTTTTTATTCTTTATTTTTAATGGGGTTATCTTCCTAATAACTCTCTTGTTGACCCTTTAGTATCTATTTTTACTACAGTCATGGCCAAAAGTTTTGAGAATGATACAAATATTAATTTTAACAAAGTCTACTGCTTCAGTTTTTCTAATGGCAATTTGATATACTCCAGAATGTCATAATGAGTGATCAGCTTAACAGCAATTACTTGCTAAGTCAATATTTGCCTAGAAAATTAACTTTAACCCCCAAAACACATTTCAACATCATTCCAGTCCTGCCTTAAAAGGAGCAGCTAACATCGTTTTAGTGATTGTTCCATTAACACAGGTGTGGGTGTTGATGAGGACAGGGCTGGCGAACAATCAGTCATGATTAAGTAAGAATGACACCACTGGACACTTTAAAAGTAGGCTGGTGCTTGATATCATTGTTTCTCTTCAGTTAACCATGGTTATCTCTAAAGAAACACGTGCAGCCATCATTGCACTGCACAAAAATGGCCTAACAGGGAAGAGTATCGCAGCTAGAAATATTGCACCTCAGTCAACAATCTATCGCATCATCAAGAACTTCAAGGAGAGAGCTTCCATTGTTGTCAAAAAGGCTCCAGGGCGCCCAAGAAAGACCAGCAAGCGCCAGGACCGTATCTTAAAACTGTTTCAGCTGCGGGATCGGACTACCAGCAGTGCTGAGCTTGCTCAGGAATGGCAGCAGGCTGGTGTGAGTGCTTCTGCATGCACTGTGAGGCGGAGACTCTTTGAGCAAGGCCTGGTTTCAAGGAGGGCAGCAAAGAAGCCACTTCTTTCCAGAAAAAACATCAGGGACCAACTGATATTCTGCAAAAGGTACAGGGAGTGGACTGCTGAGGACTGGGGTAAAGTCATTTTCTCTGATGAATCCCCTTTTCGATTGTTTGGGACATCTGGAAAACAGCTTATTCGGAGAAGAAGAGGTGAGCGGTACCACCAGTCTTGTCTCATGCCAACTGTAAAGCATCGTGAAACCATTCATGTGTGGGGTTGCTTCTCAGCCAAGGGAATTGGCTCACTCACAGTCTTGCCTAAAAACACAGCCATGAATAAAGAATGGTACCAGAATGTCCTCCAAGAGCAACTTCTCCCAACCATCCAAGAGCAGTTTGGCACCCAACAATGCCTTTTCCAGCATGATGGAGCACCTTGCCATAAAGCAAAGGTGATAACTAAATGGCTCAGGGAACAAAACATAGAGATTTTGGGTCCATGGCCTGGAAACTCCCCAGATCTTAATCCCATTGAGAACTTGTGGTCAATCATCAAGAGACGGGTGGACAAACAAAAACCAACAAATTCTGCCAAAATGCAAGCATTGATTATGCAAGAATGGACTGCTATCAGTCAGGATTTGGTCCAGAAGTTGATTGAGAGCAGCCAGGGAGAATTGCAGAGGTCCTGAAGAAGAAGGGTCAACACTGCAAATATTGACTTGCTGCATTAACTCATTCTGTCAATATAACCTTTTGGTACTCATAATATGATTGCAATTATATTTCTGTATGTGATATAAACATCAGACAAACACAAATAAAAACCAGAGGGCAGCAGATCATGTGAAAATATAATTTTGGTGTCTTTCTCAAAACGTTTGGCCATGACTGTATACAGGAACTGCCTTTACTAAAATCTTTAACATTCAACTAACAGCAAAATCTAATGTTCACTGCTCCCTTTTGATCCTCCTGGATCTCTCCGCTGCATTCCGTACTGTGGATCACCAGCTCCTCCTTTCTATACTCTGGTCTATTAGACTCAAGGACACCACTGTCTCCTGGTTCTCCACTGTATCAATTGCCATCCCTTATTCCCCACCTTGCCCTTGCTGTTGGCGTTCCTCAAGGTTACACCCTAGGCCCCCTGATATTTTCTGTATATCTCCTATTTGGCAAACCTACACCAGATTTGGCTTTCCAATTATAATGTATTATTGTGTCTTGTCATGTTTCATTTGTACAGTCCCCTCTGACTTGCAAAGTGCTTCATAATGTGTTGGGCGCTATAAAAATAGAAAAAATATATTGTTAGAAATAAGAAGGGAATCTGAATTTTACATATACAGTGCCTTGTAAAAGTATTTGACCCCCTTGAACTTTTCAACCTTTCGGGTTTCAAACATGAAGATATAAATTCTAATTTTTTGTGAAGAATCAACAACAAGTGGGACACAATCGTGAAGTGGAACGAAATTTATTGCATATTTTAAACATGAATAGTCCTGTATTTGGCTCCGTCCATCTTCCCATCAATTTTAACCATCTTCCCTGTCCCTGCTGAAGAAAAATAGGCCCAAACCATGATGCTGCCACCACCATGTTTGACAGTGGGGATGGTGTTTTGAGGGTGATGAGCTGTGTTGCTTTTACACCAAACATATCTTTTGCATTGTGGCCAAAAAGTTTGATTTTGGTTTCATCTGACCAGAGCACCTTATTCCACATGTTTGGTGTCTCCCAGGTGGCTTGTGGCAAACTTCAAACAAGACTTTTTATGGATATCTTTGAGAAATGGCTTTCTTCTTGACACTCTTCCATAAAGGCCAGATTTGTGCAATGTACGACTAATTGTTGTCCTATGGACAGACTCTCCCACCTCAGCCGTAGATCTCTGCAGTTCATCCAGAGTGATCATGGGCCTTTTGGATGCATGTCTGATCAGTTTTCTTCTTGTTTGAGATGAAAGTTTAGAGGGATGGTTGGGTTTTGGTAGATTTGTAGTGGTCTGATACTCCTTCCATTTCAATATGATCACTTGCACAGTGCTCCTTGAGATGTTTAAAACGTAGGAAATCTTTTTGTATGCAAATCCGGCTTTAAACTTTGCCACAACAGTATCTCGGACCTGCCTGGTGTGTTCCTTGGTCTTCATGATGCACTCTGCACTTGAAACAGAACCCTGAGACTATCACAGAGCAGGTGCATTGATAGCGACTTGATTACACACAGGTGGATTCTATTTATCATTACCAGTCATTTAGGACAACATTGGATCATTCAGAGATCCTTACTGAACTTCCAGAGTGAGTTTGCTGCACTGAAAGTAAAGGGGCCGAATAATATTGCACGCCCCACTTTTCAGTTTTTTATTTGTTAAAAAAGTTTAAAATATGCAATAAATTTCGTTCCACTTCACGATTGTGTCCCACTTGTTGTTGATTTTTCACAAAAAAAATTAGAATGTGTATCTTTATATTTGAAGCCTGAAATGTGGCAAAAGGTTGAAAAGTTCAAGGGGGCCGAATACTTTCACAAGGCACTGTATATTAATGTGGCAACAGGCTGCATTGTAAATGTCTGGTGTATATCACAGAGAGGGTTGTCCTCTGGGGTGTAAATCTAGAGGTTCTTCTGGGACTTGTTGTGCTACAAAGTTTTGATGCATTCAGGTCCATGCTGTGTGTACTAAGAAAGACAGGGTGTCACTGACTTTCACACATGCCTCCACCCATAAACAGATTATAATGAGGGCAATCTGGGCTACCGCCCAGGGCCCACAGTTGTAGGGGGACCCATGGCCAGATTTCCCCCATTATAATGTTTTGTGCAGCAACATATAATCACTTCACTACTGTTCCCCGAGTATACAGCTCCCCTGGAACTATGCTGCTAGCAATTCAAAGCGGCAGTGCAGCTCGGGGGAGTTCCCATCGCTGGTGCATTGACATCATCAGCCAGTGCCATCATGTATGCGCCGTCATAAAGAGGATGTGGAGACAGTGAATGGAGTGTGAATGTGCTTCACTGGGACATTTCTGGAGAATTTTATCCGAACCTATACAGGAGGACCTGGGAGTGAGTTAAATGGACTGTATACCACATTTTTTTGTTTACACTAAGCGGTTTATGTGGAAATTAATAAACTGGTTGGATTTATTTATATAGAAACCATTCCTGTGTGACTTAATCCCACTGCCAAGTGAGTGTCCCTCAACGCATTTAGTGAGCGGTGTCTCACAATAAATAAATATATACTGTATATATTTTTCATAGTTACTCTTTAGTTTGTTTTGTAGCCCCTTATGTGACTTAAGTTAAGTGAATAAATGCAAAACAGGAGCTCGCCCTCGCCTCCAATGATCCGATCCCAGGTGTGCAGAGTGGCTGGTATCCACCAGGTCCATAGACAAATTTCAAAAAAAGTTCAGCACACTGGGTCCATATTTATTCAAAATGGATATTCCTTTATTTAGTGCTCATATAAAAAAATGTTTAAAAGCAAACATTTTTTTATATGAGCACTAAATAAAGGAATATCCATTTTGAAGAAATATGGACCCAGTGTGCTGAACTTTCTTTGAAATTTGTTTATGTGACTTAAACCTGCGATCGAACAATTACTTGTACTATATACAGCAAAACTGTAGTATTGCCATCTGATCCAGTCCCACAGAAATATTGTAATATAAAGTGCTGAAAATGTTAGAGCTGGTTTTGAAAGAAAGATCAAACAGATGATCGTCGCTTGCGGTAAATGAGGCGGCGAAGCTGTAAACCAGTCAATGTGCGCGTACTGAGCTCTGTCCACCGCTGGAAGTGCCTATAGTGGACAAGTGAGCATCTGAATTTGTCTATGGAATAATGATAGAAGGTTTGGTAAATTATGTTTTTTGCACAACATATTAATAGTCGGGGGCCTGTGTGTCACTTTCCTGGGAAAAGAATAATGGCACCAGGATACAATATGGGAAGAAGGCAAGCGTTGTGATGCTCTGGGGGTTCAATAATGGCCACTTCATTGTAAGTCACAGCTTCCATTTAAACATTAACATTTGCTACATTTATTTTTCTAATCAATGAAGTATCCTGCTTACCTGTCCCTTTGTGCTTCGGAGTAATCCAACAGGTAAATCCAAAGTATGAACAAGAGGTCCAGCACCACAGGTTTCAACATCAAAGCTTTATTCCAATATTCATAAAAACAGGGCATCTGAGGCAATACAGGCATGATGAAGGGTGGCATAACCAGGGACCGGTTTACATGTTGCGAGGCTACTTTTGCCTCTTAGTGATATGAGTTTGTGACTAAGAGGCACAAGTAGCCTCGAAACTCGTAAACTGGTGCCCGTTTATGCCGCTCTTCATAAAGCATGTATTGCCCCAGATGCCCCTGTTTTTATGAATATTGGAATAAAGCTTTGGAGTTGGAACCTGTAGTGCTGGACTTCTTGTTCATACTTTGGATTCATTTTTCTCTCTGTCTGATCATTTTTGCCCACATGTTCTTGTAAGGGAAATACAATTTTTTCTGCAATGCCTAAATTTAGCAATGAGCAGCTATATCTGAACAGCAGGTTCGAACCTGCACACTAAGACAGTCACACTGCTCTTTCCAGGTTTCATAAGTGAAAAATGACTTTGGAATGAGAACAAAAGATATAGTGGTTTTACCTCGGGGTCTATTGTGAGATAGGTATAGCACCTGTCCTTACATCTAGAGAACACACACATATAGTTAGAGATACACAGACATATAGTGCAAGTGGCGCCATCCAGGGCCGGGACGATAGGTAGGCAACCCTAGGCGATCGCCTAGGGCGCCATCTTGTGGAGGGCGCATTTTATCCGCATGAGGGGCCCATTGCCCGCCCCCTGGGGGGCCCCGTGCTGGCCGCCGGCGGCCGCACCGGCCAGAGAGGAGGGAGGAGGGGACTTCCTGTCCTGCAGCTCTGCCCGGTGCCCGCCCCTCCTCTCCTCCAACATGGGGCCTATGGAGCGCGGATCCGAGGAAACAGCCATAATATCACTTCTGCAATGTATATTCATACATTGCAGAAGTGATATCCAGTGAAATGAAAGGGTTAAAAATAAAAAAATCCTTATCCTCACCTCTCCACGATCCAGCGATGCCTCCTGCGCTCGGCTCTGTGCTTCCAGGACCTGGCCTGATGTCACAGTGCAGTCACATGACCGGTTACCGCGGTAACCGGTCATGTGACTGTGACATCACGCCAGGTCCTGTGCATCAGAAGAAGAGAAGCTGGAAGCAGCGCGGGTGTCGTGGAGAGGTGAGAATGATGATTTTTTTATTTTTTAAGCTCTGCAAAGAAGGAGGACAAAGAGGGGCTGCAAAGAGGGGCTGCAAAGAGGGGGGCAAAGAGGGGCTGCAAAGAGGGGCTGCAAAGAGGGTGGCAAAGAGGGGCTGCAAAGTGGGGGGACAAAGAGGAGGACAAAGAGGGGAGACAGAGGGGACAAAGAGGGGAGACAGAGGGCAGACAGAGGGGAGAAGGGTGACAGGAGAGGGACGAGGTGACAGGAGGAGCAGGGAGAGGATCCAAACTGATGCTGCAAAACATCGGGATCGGATGCTTATTTGGCATCCGATTGCAGTCATCAGTTTGGATCAGTTGCTGTCCGAGGGGTGCTGCAAAAAGTCTGATCCCCTCAGACAGCACAAAAACGCAGTGTGAAAGCAGCCTTACAGCAGACGAACGGTGACGGCGGCCGCGGTGAGTGTGCAAAGGCGCGCGCCTCCTCCCCCCAGCCCCCGCATACTGGGCCCTGTATACACCACCACTGGGCCCTGTATACCACCACTGGGCCCTGTATACACCACCACTGGGCCCTGTATACACCACCACTGGACCCTGTATACCACCACTGGGCCCTGTATACACCACTGGGTCCTGTATACACCACTGGGCCCTGTATACACCACCACTGGGCCCTGTATACACCACCACTGGGCCCTGTATACACCACTGGGCCCTGTATACCACCACTGGGCCCTGTATACCACCACTGGGCCCTATATACACCACCACTGGGCCCTGTATACACCACCACTGGGCCCTGTATACACCACTGGGCCCTGTATACACCACTGGGCCCTGTATACACCACCACTGGGCCTGCTGTATATACTGCTGGGGCCTGTATATACCACTGGGGCTGCTGTATATACTGCTGGGGCCTGTATATACCACTGGGGCTGCTGTATAACCCTGGGGCTGCTGTATAACCCCTGGGGCTGCTGTATTACCCCTGGGGCTGCTGTATAACCCCTGGGGCTGCTGTATTACCCCTGGGGATGCTGTATTACCCCTGGGGCTGCTGTATTACCACTGGGGCTGCTGTATTACCCCTGGGGCTGCTGTATAACCCCTGGGGCTGCTGTATAACCCCTGGGGCTGCTGTATTACCCCTGGGGCTGCTGTATTACCACTGGGGCTGCTGTATTACCACTGGGGTCTGTATATACCACTGGGGAGGCTGCTGTATACCACTTTGCTGGGGGCTGTATACCTGTGCTGGGGTCTACCCTCGGCTTATACACGAGTCAATAGGTTTTCCCAGGTTTTGGGGGCAAAAGTAGGGGGGTCGGCTTATACACAGGTCGGGTTATACACGAGTATATACGGGTAGTAATCCTACAATGTCTGCTGGACATGGTATGAGGAGGTTTATGGCTCAGTCAGTACACACTCCATACTTCATGGTAAGGGGAGGGTTTATGGCTCAGTACACACTCCATACTTCTTGTTATTAACCAGCTAATGCTCTCTTGTCCACCGCACTGCAGTGTCAAAAGAGGACAACAGCGAGACAAGCAGCAACATGGCATCAGAGAGTCCCTGACCTCGAAATAGAAGATCCTCAGATCCTGGTATTGTGACATAATATTAAGAATAATACTTTTTGCATTTATATTACACTATGAACTCCACAGCACTTTACATACATCATGAACACTGTCCCCATTGGGGCTCACAATGTAAACAACCTATCAGTATGTCTCTGTAGTGTGGTTGGACGACCCTTTTATAGGTCCCCGTTAAATTAAATTTACTTTCAAAGTATGCTGACATTCTTATTCCCAGACATATTTCGGGGGGGGGGGGGGCAGTTTGCCTTACCTGCCTAGGGCACCAAAATGCCCTGTCCCGGCACTGGCGCCATCCACTGTTGTGTTATACTATTTTTCAACCAAAATGCTATTGGATTCCTTGTTATGCTTCTTTTTTGCCCAGAATCAATGGGTTGGCTACCAGGGAGTGATAGGCGGCAGTCGCTCAGACCCGAGACTGCCAGGAGAAGGACCACCCAGATTCCCCTGCCGAAGTTACCTTGTGTAATGAAAGGGTCTGGCAGAGGTCCCTCAGATGTAGATGGCAAGTCTTCTATCTGGTAACAGGACATTAGGCACTTGATGCCTGAGATATGAGGTTCATCCTCTTATGGGTATACTTTGAGCACCTACAGTGAGAGTTCCCAATGCTCAATATTGGACAGTGTGGTATTCCCTTAGGAAACTGGTAATCCCATTTGATTAGGATACAATGCTATTGAATACGCATATCTGCAACACTCTAATGGCCACTTTACACGCGGCAACAGGAAGATAGAAATCGGCAGGTGTCGGAGACAATTGTACCTTTTACCTTCAAAACACCTTGCAGATACCTGAATTACACGCAGCCACTTCAAGGTGTTTTGAAGCTAAAAGGAACAATTGTCTCCGACACCTGCCGGTTTCTATCTTCCTGTTGCCGCGTGTAAAGTGGCCATAACTGGGTCAGACTAGGTTTCCACCATTACCTGTCGGATACATTGGTTTTCTTGGAGCTAACTTGTACCTAAGTGCCATTATATGATATCGTCTCAGGGTTTTTGGGTTTTTTTGAGCAATGCACCAATATCCTCATGCAGATGATCTATAGGGTCTGGCTTTAGCCCACTTATTAGCCGAATAAGCAGAATGTACTAAGATTGTTATCAAACTCTAGGGGAACCTATATCCTTGTGCTATGACATAAGGCTGCTTTCACATTACGATTTTCGGTCATCCGATTGTATCAGTTTCAAAACGGATACAATCGGATCCAAAATCGGATCCCATGTTCCCCTATGGGAATCGGATCGGAACGGATGTGCCACTATTGGCATCCGATTTTGGCACCATCCGATCTGACTCGATTTAATTACGGACACAAAATCGCAGCCTGCTACGATTTTGTGTCCGTGACTCAAATCGGACACCATCGGATCAATGCTGATCCGAGGGCCCACAACATGGGAGCCTATGGACATCGGATCTGAGTTCACATCGGATCCGATGTCGGCTCCATATTCCCTGCCTCTCCCTGTCTCTCCCTGCTGCTGCCTCCTCCATCTTCTTCCCTCTTATTCCATGCTGTATCCCCGCTATTCTATTCTGTCCCCCCGCTATTCTATTCTGTCCCCCTGCTCCTCTATCCTCATCTAATCCCTATCCTGTCCCCTCTTGTCTTCCCTGTGTGTAAAAAAAACAAAAAACTCCTCCCGGAGTATACATCACCTGTCACCGGCTCCCAGGATGCGACACCATTGGGGCGGAAGAGCCTGTGATGATGTCAGAGAGCTGGTCAGCTGACAGGTCATATGACTGGCTCTGTGACATCATCACAGGTCCTTCAGACCCGATTTTTTACACACAGGGAAGACAAGAGGGGACAGGATAGGGATTAGATGAGGCTAGAGGAGCGGGGAGACAGAATAGAATAGTGGGGAGACAGAACAGAATAGCATAGGGAAGAAGATGGAGGAGGCTGCAGCAGGGAAAGACAGGGGACCGCAGGATCCACACTGATCCTGCGTAGAATCGGATCGGATGGCTATTTGCCATCTGATTGCAGGGATCCATGTGGATCCGTGCCTGTCAGTGGGATCCTCCTTCAAAGTCGGATCCCACGGACAGGCACTAAATCGTAATGTGAAAGCAGCCTTATGAAGTGCATATTTGCTATTCAAATGAATGTCAATTGCAACAGTTGTGTATTGTTGTATAACTAACTGTGATAACATCAAGGAGGGACCCTGACAAGTAGGCGTAAAGCTCCCGTCACACTAAAGGTACCGTTACACGGCACGACATTGAAAAGATGTCGGCAACGATTTTGCGGGAGCGCGGTCGTTTCCGACATCATTTTGACGTCGTTGGTGAGATGTCACACGTCTAGATATCGTTGATGACACACCAACGATGTTGTGAGCAGGTATCGTTCGCACAACCCAGCGAACAATACCTGCTCATTGCTGTGAATGGGCGAAGTCGTAAATGACATCGTTATCGCGGCTTCACACACAACGATATAGCAGGTTGGCTGATCGTGGGTCTTCTGATTTGAGAACATGTTCTCAAACCTGCGATCCCCCGATCCAACAATTTATCGTTACAACATTGCAGCGTCACACGCAACGAGGTTGTAACGATGTCGCTTGAACGACTCCAAACCCATGATGTTTAAGCGATATTGTTAATGATGTTGTGCCGTGTAATGGGGCCTTTAGCAATATCGCTAGCGAGATCGGTGGTGAGTAACGAGTCACAAGTTTTGTGACGCAACAACGAAATCAGCAGTGATTTCGCTACGTTTGACACGTAACAGCGAACCAGGTCCGCGCTGTGAGATCGCTGGTCGTTACAAACCATTCTGGACCATTTTTTGGTCGTTGCACTCCCGCTGGGCATGCTGCATCACTGTGTTTGACAGGGACAATGACCAACGATCTCAATACTACGCCCGAGAGTGACAGGTTCCCAACGATGGCCGTTTTGTTCCTGCGTTGCTGGTGAGATCTGACTGTTTGACAACTCACCAGCGTCCACGTAGCAACGCATCAGCGATCCCTACCAGGTCCGTATCGTTGTCGGGATCGCTGGAGCGTCGCCAAGTGTGACGGTACCTAAGCCTTTTAATTGTTTTTAATCTTTTTGTCTTGTGTGTTTTTTTTTTTTTTCTAAATAAACATTGCTATATACTTTTGAAAAATTATTTGGTGATTTCCCCTTTTCTGAATGTCTCTCTCCTTTTTGGCAACAATCCTTTGAAATGTTGATGCAGATTCCTTTTCATAAATATCAGTGGCGCCCTCCGGATTTTTGTATTAAACTATGGCCCACCCAGATTCACCAACACTTATATCTGTATTGGGTAGCCCCCAAAGTGTTTAACGTGGGGCTACATGTACCCTCCCTATGGGTATTATAGTGAGTGCAGGGTTAGTTAGTTAGTTAAAGGGTTCATTTTCATTAATATGGTTAATTTGAGGTATCTGCAAATCTTATGATTACCAGCGCAAAACCCTGGTCAACTCAATAACAGGGTCTAGGTAGGCTGTGACGGGCCACCTCGACCGCTGAGGTGATTGACAGCCTGATAGGCTGAAGTCTGGGAGCGGGAGAAAGGGGTATAAATCCTCCCCCGGAGTGAGTATCTGTCAGAGCATCGCTGGACCTTTGAGAAGAAGATGCCCACCCACCTACCCTGTTGTAAAGGTGGTACGGTGGATCCTTCTTTTGTTGGAAGGCTTTTCATGTGGGAAAAAAAGTGCCAAATTTCATTGCGTGTATTCTGCAAATTTTCTAAAGTTTTTTAATAAGGATGGATGTTTTACCATCGGTGTACTTATGAATATTTATTTTATGGGGTATTTATTGATTGTATTATATCCTTAGTAAAGCCTCATGGCCATCTTATGCCAATATCGAAAGTTGTGTCCTTTATTATTAGTTGTAAGTTAGGAAGGGTAAGTAAGAAAAGAGAGGGGGGGGGACAAGAGGCGCAATAGTGCCTTATCACTCGACACTAAAACAAAGCGTGAGAAAAAGGTTCCACTCACCTAGTCATTGTGTCCCCCACAACTGGTTGGAAGGCCTGATAGATAAGTGTCCTATGGCTGCTGCTGGAACTTCACCGGTCTCACTCGGAACGAAATAGAACTCTGGGAAGGAAGGTGTGTCAAGTCGCGCTGCCAGGAACCCGCTCGTGAATAACGCTAGTAGTCGTGTTCAATCATCTTTTTATTCATCCAACCGTTTCAACGCCCTCCTGGGTCTTCTCAGGATCCTGAGGAAGACGCCAGGGCGTTGAACGCGTTGGATGAATAAAGGATGATTTGAACACCGACTACTAGCGTATTCACGAGCGGATCCTGGCAGCGCGGACTGTGACCACCTTCAGGAAGGTAAGTGGGGGTCTAGTTCCCATGGTGTACACACAACCGAGACATTCTACTTTAAGGTCTACTTGGTTTCTTGGTAAAGCCTCATACACATTAGATCAAAATCATCTAACCCACAATATTATTAGATCCGCAGACCATCCCTGCTCTCTTCTTACAGAATATAGGGGAATAATGGCCATGCAATTTGAATTCAAATGCCGACCCTTCATTTTAAAAGGTGTCTTTCAAATCTCTCTCTACTGAAAAAACATGAATGGCCAACTTAAAGGGAACCTGTCAGTTACTTTATGGCCCCCCAAGGTATCACTGTCCCTGCAGCTTCCTAGTACTATTCTAATTATCCCTGTCTGAGCTAATACTGTGAATAATGTGAAAGTTGATAAAATCATTTTATAACTTACAATTTTGTATGTTAATTAGGAACGGTCTATTCTGATGGAGCGCTCTCTCAGGGTCCATGTCCGTCCTTGTTCCGTGGTTGTCATGCCCCTGTGGACATTATTACCTAATTTACAAGCGCTATCTTCTTCTTTGGAGATTCTAAAATGTATGGACTGCTTTCAAGTATGATGCGCTGGCCACATCATTTCCGGTCCATTGTGAGGGAGTATTGGGTGTACTTGCCGGCTCCAGAGCATGCGCACCCACATCTTACATACACCCAATTACTCAACCACAATGCGCAGGATGTGTCTATTTCCAGTGCTGTGCATTGTGGGGAAGTATTGGGTGTACTTGCCAGCTCCAGATCATGCGCACCCATATCTTACATACACCCAATTACTCACCACAATGAGCAGGATGTGTCTATTTCCAGTGCTGTGCATTGTGGGGGAGTATTGGGAGTACTTGCTGGCTCCAGACCATGCGCACCCATATCTTACATACACCAATTACTTTACCCACAATACACAATGCGCAGGCCGCGTTTATTTCCGATCCTGTGCATTGTGGGTGAGTAACTGTGTGTACTTGCTGGCTTCAGAATTCGCATTGTGAATGTTCTGGAGCCAGCAAGTGCACCCGATACTCCCCCACAATGCACAAGACCGGAAATGACATGGCCGACGTGTCATACCTGGAAGCAGCCCATAGATTTTAGAATATCCAAAGAGAAGTTAACACTTGTAAATTAGGTTATCACACCTACTGGGGCATGACAAACATGGAATGAGGGCGGACATGGACCCTGAGAAGATGCCCCATCAGACTGGACCAAGTCTAATTAGCATATGACACGAAACAAACTTTGTGCAACAGTTATGTTACTTTTATAGCAGGGTCTGCTTCTAGTTTTCTGCAAAATGTCCAGAACATGGGAATGGCTTCCTATGGAATTGACCCCAGTATGGGCACCTTAGGTATGATAAACGTTATAAGTCCCACAGAGGTAGAGATCAAATGGTAGCAATCTTTGTGTAGCAATGTGGAATATGTTGGCACTTTCTATACTCAGAGTTGAATTAAAAAAAGATATTTGTCTATTGAGTTATCTTGCAATGTCCTTATGTGGATAGTATTCATCATTCTCCTTCACGATGACATGTATTAGTCCAATAAGAAGATAATATACAGGGTGTCCCTAATGTCTGAATACATAGGAAATGTCATTAACTATAATTTTATGTGAATGGTTTTCCAATAAATTGGATGAAAACATTTGTTTCACCGTAGACTCTGCTGTTCAGCAATGAAGCTTTGTTTTATGTGAATGGGGAGGTTAATAGACAGAATGTTCTATACTGGTCCCAAAGCAATCTACATTGTGTTGATTATGTAATACAGCAAGGAGAAAAACCAATTTATGGCATGTGGTTTGTAGATGATTCATGTGTTGTGACCATACTTGTTCAAATAACGTGTAACTGGTGAGACTTATCTTGTCTTGCTGAGAGATCAGTTAATGTCCCACCTGTCATGCATGTACTAGCGTGTGTCCAAAAATACCGCTTGATAGAGTAGCGTACGTACCAACGGTTGTCCGGCGCACTACACGACACACAAAGGAACACCGGGGACAGAATAAAACGGTGGGCCCTGTTGGTAGGAAATGGGGAAGGGACTCATCCTGCACTCACCTGCAGATGTACCCTAATCTCCCTGGCGTTCTTTCACCCTGTCACCAAGCAGGATACCTACTCTCTCACTTGCCCTGCTCTTATCCCTCACTAGGGAGCTGGCCCACGAGAGCAATAGTCCCACCGCTGAACTAGTACAACATGAAGAGAATGGAGGACAGACAGAGGAAACTCCAAGGGAAAAATCAACTTCATGGCTGCGGCCAAACTCTTAGCCAGTAGATGGCTTGGCACCGGTCAGTTCACTATGATCATCTTCCACCATGGCAGCTTACAATGAATGGAATTCAGTCACCAGCACTAGCTGATGGGTCATGTGACTATTTGAAGGAGATGGGAGTGGTCACATCTGAACAGATCACCAAGGAGCTTGCTAGCAGCAGAACTTACATTAACCTGTAGTGTGCCAAAAGAAATTAACTACATTTAATCTCTAGAGTCTTCAAAGGCAAAGAGATTCTGGGACCAAACTTCTCACAAGTATCCAAGGCACGGGAGTTCAGTGTGACACCAACTTGAAAGTGTTATTATTATTTACCATCCTTTAGCTCAATCTTGAGACATTGCGACTTGATAGATGAATGCTATGCTGGAAAATTCGATCTTGAGCAGCCTAGATAGGTCCACCACCAGGGTCTTCTCTGCTGTTATCTTGACAGTATCAAGCCATTTGGTTGCTGGTCTTCCTCTTTACCTTGTACCTTCTTCTTATCGTAATGTCCTTCTCCAGTGATTGCTCTCTTCGTATGATGGGTCCAAAGTAGATAGTCGTAACTTCGTGATCCTTGCTTTAAGTGACATGCCTGGCTTGTTTGTTCTTCTTGCCATCCATGGTATTGATAACATCCTTCTCCAGCACCACATTTCGAAGGTGTTGATTCTTCTTCTGACTTGTTCCTTTATCATCCAGGTTTAATATCGATATTTTACCACAGAGAAAAATAGACCATATACAGTGTTGGCCAAAAGTATTGACACCCCTGCAATTCTGTCAGATAATACTCAGTTTCTTCCAGAAAATGATTGCAATCACAAATTCTTTGGTATTATTATCTTCATTTAATTTGTCTTAAATGAAAAAACACAAAAGAGAATGAAGCAAAAAGCAAAACATTGATCATTTCACACAAAACTCCAAAAATGGGCCGGACAAAGGTTTTGGCACCCTCAGCCTAATACTTGGTTGCACAACCTTTAGCCAAAATAACTGCGATCAACCGCTTCCAGTAACCATCAATGAGTTTCTTACAATGCTCTGCTGGAATTTTAGACCATTCTTCTTTGGCAAACTGCTCCAGGTCCCTGATATTTGAAGGGTGCCTTCTCCAAACTGCCATTTTTAGATCTCTCCACAGGTGTTCTATGGGATTCAGGTCTGGACTCATTGCTGGCCACCTTAGGAGTCTCCAGTGCTTTCTCTCAAACCATTTTCTAGTGCTTTTTGAAGTGTGTTTTTGGTCATTGTCCTGCTGGAAGACCCATGACCTCTGAGGGAGACCCAGTTTTCTCACACTGGGCCCTACATTGTGCTGCAAAATTTGTTGGTAGTCTTCAGACTTCATAATGTCATGCACACGGTCAAGCAGTCCAGTGCCAGAGGCAGCAAAGCAACCCCAAAACATCAGGGAACCTCCGCCATGTTTGACTGTAGGGACCGTGTTCTATTCTTTGAATGCCTCTTTTTTTCTCCTTTAAACTCTATGTTGATGCCTTTGCCCAAAAAGAGAGAACATTCTTCCAAAACGTTTTAGGCTTTCTCAGGTAAGTTTTGGCAAACTCCAGCCTGGCTTTTTTATGTCTCCGGGTAAGAAGTGGGGTCTTCCTTAGTCTCCTACCATACAGTCCCTTTTCATTCAGACGCCGACGGATAGTACGGGTTGACACTGTTGCACCTTCGGACTGCAGGGCAGCTTGAACTTGTTTGGATGTTAGTCGAGGTTCTTTATCCATCATCTGCACAATCTTGTGTTGAAATCTCTTGTCAATTTTTCTTTTCCGTCCACATCTAGGGAGGTTAGCCACAGTGCCATGGGCTTTAAACCTCTTGATGACACTGCGCACGGTAGACACAGGAACATTCAGGTCTTTGGAGATGGACTTGTAGCCCTGAGATTGCTCATGCTTCCTCACAATTTGGTTTCTCAAGTCCTCAGACAGTTCTTTGGTCTTCTTTTTTTCTCCATGCTCAATGTGGTACACACAAGGACACAGGACAGAGGTTGAGTCAAATTTAATCCATGTCAACTGGCTGCAAGTGTGATTTAGTTGTTGCCAACACCTGTTAAGTGCCACAGGTAAGTTGCAGGTGCTGTGAATTACACAAATACGAGAAGCATCACATGATTTTTCTAAGGGTGCCAATACTTTTGTCCACCCCTTTCTTATGTTTGGTGTGGAATTATATCCAATTTAACTTTAGGACAATTCTTTTTGTGTTTTTTTCATTGAAGATAAATTAAATGAAGATAATAATACCAAAGAATTTGTGATTTCAATCATTTTCAGGAAGAAGCTGAGCATTATCTGACAGAATTGCAGGGGTGTCAATACTTTTGGCCAACACTGTATGAACCTTGTGAAATTTAGGTGAAGGAATTACAGAATTGTTCCAACAGGATGGCTCCCCTGCCCATTTCACCACAGTGGTAAGAGATTGGCTGAATGGCAATTTCCATAACTGGATTAGAAGACGTGGTCATGCCGAGTGGTCTCTAGGTTCACCTAACCTTAGCCCCTTGACTTCTTCTTCTGGGGTATGCTAAAAGAGAAGGTGTACTCAATGACAATCACAGATGTAGCACACTTGATTGAACACATAAAGAGTGAATGTGGCAAAATTGATGTGGATTGAATGTGGATTTATAACACTGAGTTCACGTGAATTTCACATCAACCTTTACATTGCAAATGATGGAAATAATTTTGAAGACATTATTTAATACTCCAATTGAATAAAATGTCAATAAATTCAATTTATTGAAAATATGTATTTTTGCCTATGTGTCTTTAGGGATGCCCTGTATAATAACCTTTATATGATCCTCTACTATCATGTAATTTTCATTACAACTATACATGTAATACATTTTTTTTTATTTCTGTTGCTTTTAAAGTAGTCAGTCACCAGGAAGGAGCAGCTGAAGAGAAGAAGGAGGAGGAGGAGGAGGATGGGTGAGGAGCTGGAAAGCCTTTTGCCAAGGTCTGATTTCATTGACCCCATTCATTTCAGCCTTAGGCAGTGATGGAGTTAATGGGATCAAACAGACAAAAACAAGTCAAGGGAGAGAGTGGAAATCAGGGACAGTTTTCCATGTCATCTCGCAGAAATCCCACTTGATGAAGCCTTTCAAGAAAGTATTTATTCCCCCTCTTAAAGCCTCACATGACATGGGGGAAAAGCTAGGGCTGTGGCTGCCCCTGAAACAGAGGACGGAGCTGCATTCCTCCGCTGGTCATCTCATTTTAGAATTTTCCAGACACTAAGAGGAATAAACGTCCTCGAAAGCTGAACCGCTAATGTTACTCCATTTCCAAATAGTCTTAAAAATTGCAAAATATATAATACAAAAATACAGTATATGTATATAATATTTCAAACAAACGCGTCATAAATGTCCAGGAGTGATTAAGTCCCAAGAGACAGTGTAAAGGTAGTTCTACATCTACAATAATTGTATAAGGCCGTGTTCCCATTGTCACGCTGGGAGTGGGGAAGACACCCAGCGTAGGATAACGACGGGGGGGGGGGATCAGGAGTCCCTAATGCTAAGGGCACAAGAAGGAGAGGGTGACCCCTAGACTTCCTAGAGCTGACCCTGTCTGCCCTAACGTCCCTATACAGTCTCCTCAACTGTCGCCGACCACGAACCTCGTCCCTCTCTGATCCTAGATCTATCTTATCTAAGGATCAGATGGAGAGGTTCACTAGACCCCTCCACTATCAACTAAAGACAAACACCAGGGAAGACAGACATTTGGGAAAAGGAAACACTTATCTGACAGCAGAACACAGCAACCTCCACCATCTCAGCTTCTGCTGGAGCAAGGATAAAGTGTGCACAAGGAACTATCACCTGCACCGAGGAAGGGTAATGAACCTCCTTATAAAGGTGGAAGGAGTCTGCTGGGTCCTAGTGACCTACAACATTGGTGGATAAAACCAGACCGAGCGCAAGACCTCCACAGCCGTCTCCCCATAATAGAGAGATCTCATCACACCTTCTTTCCATCAACACAGAAGGTAAATGCTCCTGAAAGAGACGGACCATCCTCCACCATTATGGCTGGTGGGCCAACCGCTGGGATCGTCTGCGCGTGGCCTCCACCCTGTCATCCGTGCCACCCGTGACACCCATGGTCAGTGTTTGTATCGTTATGGACGCAGCGTGCTTGCCTTGTAGAGTACAAGCACAGTGGATGGGATTTACAGAAATCCTGCGCCCACTGTGCTTCTTTCCTCCGCAGCGTTAACTGACTTGTGGGGCGACTTCCTCCGCCACCGCTTGCCCACAGCATGTCAGTTTAGCACTGCAGAGTCAGAGGCAATCATGGCAGGTGAATTCAAAGAAAAGCCACCGCCCCCGAAATGCTGACCATGGGCACAGGGCGGCTGCATTCACCCACGGAGATCGCTGGCTTCCCTCAGGAGAGGAGACACAGTGTGCACAAACCCTAAGGGTAAGCTAGAAGGAAAAGTATTTACAGAGCACGTATGGATCTGTAGGCACCGTATTTGCCTTTGTATGACACCATATTACGGAGGACTATAAAACAGGATCCATTTCAACATTCCATGTACTGTATAAATATAACAGCAAAAACCTGGTGTATAATAACATTGTCCAAAATTCTTTAAGGGTGACCCGTTATGACTCAGGTCTTGAACATAGTAGTAATATATATAGCTGTTTGACAACATGACCAATGGGGTTGGCATCCTAGGGACAGGTGGCAAGCAACCTCCACCACCTGCGGCCACCAATGAGTGCGTGAGTTTGTAACAGCACACTTTGTGAATATAGCCGAAAAAGAAACCTTTCACACTACCCAAGGGCGAATACAGCAAGTATTCAGGTCAGCTGGGAACTATAGGGACAGACCTGAGTACTCCACTTCAGCCCAAACCTTTTCTCTCGTACCGCTCTAGTTAATTGACAAATCTCGCCCTATGAAACAGACTCAGGAGAGATCTGTCAATCAACCATAATAGGGAGAAGTTGGCTGGGGCGGACTGGACTAGTTGGGATTCTACTTTTAGTCCCAAACCAGCTCTTCAAACTATGTTTTCTTTCGAATTATAGAGTGTTTCCAAGAAAAACATACCTGGCTGCAATCCAGACTGATTCCTGCTGCCGGTGATTTGGGCAGCCTGAATCCAGTGATACGTTCCTTTTAAGCACACAGATGCTTCTCTTAAAGGAAATTTGTCACTATAAAAATACAATCCACTCTACAAGGTATTATGTTAAAGAACAGGGAGGGCTAATAAGATTGATATAAAGTGTTGTGAGAAATTGATTCAGTACAATCTGTATAGTAGACATTTAAACCTTTGCTCTTTGGGGTTTCAGTCCAGTGGGCGGTCCTATCAGTGACTATTATCTGTGTATGGCACACTATTGTCATTGGCAGTAATGCCAGATTGCCAGCAAGCAGACAGTGGGCAAGGGGGAGTCAGGAAAGCTACGTCATAAACAGTAAGTCTAGAAACATAGACCGAATCATCAGCTAAGAGGGAAATCAGAGATCATGCCGGGGTCAATAAAGGAGATTCACTGATACAATAACCCAGCAGCAAAGCTACAAGTGGCAGCCATAGACTACTGCTGAGGGCTTAAATAGTAATGACCCATGCCATGGCTCCAACAGAGATCTAATTGAGTTAACCACTAAAGTGCCAGAACAAAACAGAATAGAAAGAACACAAGTCTAGCAGACCTAGATGCTGAGCAATGCTTTTGCTGTCTGACAGCAACCGAGACCTTAATGCCATGCACCTAGTGGACTGGCTGTTGTGGCAGGAGTGCGTTCACACACAGCTGTTAGTTACTGATAGGACTGGACTGAAAAATCCCAGAAAAAAGGGATTTAAAAATTAAAATCACAGGTTATCCTGAATTTTTTCTCTCAAAACTGTATATCAATCTGCTAATCTCCCCCTGCTCTATAACATGGGGCAGCAGATTAGACTGACCTTCATGGTGACAAGTTCCCTTTAATATTCTATGAGGAGGGGAGAGCTAGAGGTAGACACAGACATTCTGCTGCAGGTTATTCTTGCATGGTGAACTTGCTGATTTTGGCAAAACCCACTTTTGAGTTTTCTTTGTCACAGGTATTTGTATTCGGAAGGATAGGCCACTGCCATAGGAGTCTGGCAGCAGCTTACACACTCTCCTCACACAGGATGCATGGATACATAGACAAGTCAGGCATCCAAGTGTATGAGGGACTCTCAAAAGATTTCTATCAGCCAAAAGTGTTTTGGCAAAAAGCTATGTAATGTGGGCACCCGTTTGCATACAGGGTCTTTTTCAGGTGGATTCTGCCAACGTGCCAATGAAATTAACATAATATGCACAGCAAGATCAAAAACAACATTGCTGTGCACATGTTCTGTTTTATTGCACTTCTTTTAACCACTTCAGGATTCGGAAATCTTGGAGCAGTTAAAAGTAGTGACATGTTTATTCTACAGTCGGCTTCTGTAAGGTAGCCGCCCCTCGCTATTCTCAATATTAGAGAGTGAAAGTGAAGCTTCCTCAGCAAAATGACCTCCAGTGTTTTCCTGAAGCTACACCACTGTCTAAATGATGTCATAATAATTATATTCATATAGCGCCAACATATTACGCAGCACTTTACAGTTCAATGTGTGTAAATGACTGTCATACTCTTGGAGTATGTGCATATGGAGTTTTTGAAGGAGAAACTGAGCTGAAAGTCTCCAAATCCTCCTCCAACTCAAAACTCCTGAAAAACTTTGAATTTTATCTAAGTTTCTGTCAAGGCCCCATTACACGGCACAACATCGTTACCATCACATGATACATGACAGGTTTGGAGTCGTACAGTGACATCGTTACAACTCGTTGCGTGTGACTCTGCCAAGTTGTGACGATAAATCGTTGGATCGCTGATCACAGGTTTGGGAACATGTTCTCAAACCACACCATCAACGATCAGCCAACCTGGTATATCATTGTGTGTGACACCACGATAACGATGTCCTTTACGACTTCGCCAAATTCACTGCAATGAGAGCAGGTATCATTTGCTGGGTTGTGGGAATGATATCTGCTCACAGCATCGTTGATGCATCGTCCACGATATGTAGACGTGTGACATCTCACCAACGATGTCAAAACGATGTCTGAAACGACCGCGCGCCCACGAGATCGTTGCCGACATCGTTCCAATGTCTGTCACGCGCTTAGTTGGCCTGACATTGTTGGATGCTGCTGTGTATGGGTTTGTCTTTAAGAGCTGATGGTTGATAGTTGTGAAGGTCCTGGCCTCCTGTTTGTGCTCCAGAACTGCATTCACTATTAGATTCAACTGCGGTTGAGGGGTTAATGTGTGACTCACCTGAACTCCCCTCCCTCTAGCCTTTAAGTAGCCTTTCCTTCCACCAGGTGGTGCTGCTGATAGAGTTTCACTCTATGCCTGAAAGCCGTGCTGTGCAGTTCTATGTGTTTGTGTGGCTGAGGTCCTTTGGAGTTGCTGTATCCTGGTTCTGTGGAGGGAGGTGAGGGGGAATAGCGCAGGGCTGGTGGAGGAGGTTAGGGAGAGTCTGGAGGCCAGAACCTTCTCACCATTAGAGATACCTTTGGGATCAGGGCCATTCAGGGTTCCTAGACTAGGGTCAGACTAGTCTTCCCTGATCACCCTGCCCGTAACTGCCATTCCCTTATCATTATTCCCTACACCGTGACAACGTCATGCCATGTAACGGGGCCTTTAAGAAAACTTATCAAAAAGACACCATGTGAAATAGCCATAAAGGATTTTTCCAGGACTTATTTAGGCTGGTTTCACACTAGCGTTTGTGTTTGCATGCGTCTGGCATGCAGATGCAAACTCATCGTCCCTGGGACATCAGCGGCTGCTCCAGCTGATCTGCCGGGGCTGTCACTGATCTACCAGGAGATCAGTGGCGGCCACCGGGAGAGATTTCAATGTGATCCGTATCGTTCTCCTGCGCTTTCATGTGGAGGACACTGCGGATCCATTGAGATCCATGCATTTTTTTTGGCTTGCGGCACTTGCTGATAAAACAAGCACTCGCGAACGCACAAAAAATGGAACTTGGTGCGTTCGGAGGGTACATAAATTATGTCTAAACGCAACTGCAACTGAACGCAGCCAAACGCAGCTATTATGCGTTCCCATGTTAAACATAGGAACGCAGTGCGCATGCGTTTGGCTGCGCTTGGTACGCTGCATTCAAATACGCAAATGTGAAACCAGCCTTACTGATTACCTGTGTACAGTAATTCACTTCCACAGAGCTGCAGTACTAAGAACAGCCACTATAGTGTACAGTCATGCTGATTCAGCTCAATATATTGTGTACAGTAACCCTAAAGTGTAACCGTTATTTTAATTTTTATTTCATAAAATAATAGTGCCCATGAAAATAAGCAACTTTGTAATCTATCTTATCAGACAAATCTGCTCCTTTCTCCGCCAGCATTGATCAGTCATTATCAAAATTCTTAATTCTGCGGTAAATTCTGTATTCAGTGAAGACTTTCCCATTACTGAGATAGGAGATGGCAGCTGGTACTGATGAGATTATATGTAGATTCTATGTAGATGATTGCACTTTAACTTTAGTCTGTATTAATTGTATGTCCCATTCTTCATGAGTGACTTTGTTTTTTATCGTATTTTAAATGTATTTACTAAAGTAGATCTCTTTTGTATCTGGGTGAAATTACCTGGAAATATGGTGTTTTATGTAACCTCTGAGTGAAATTCCAGTTACAAATAGACCTGTTGTAAGGATTATTATGTGTACTAATTTATAAGCACCACTACACCACTACTGGTGCTTGTAATCTATGTTTCCTGGCCCCTGTTTTATAGTCACCCTCAGCCATGATCATCTTTGATCGACACTTCGATCGGACTCCTGGGATTTGTGAACTGCCGTTAGCGCCAGTGTTTCATGGAACATCAAAGGTCAATCTTCAATACATCTCTATGGGAACCTCGTTCTGGCCCTCATAGAGAAGCATTGAGCAATTTTGACTTGCAGCCAGTCGGAAGTTGGAACGGCTGGACTGGAGCAGTGCTAATAAAAGGTAAAGATGCCGGCGGGAGACTAGAAGAGTAGGGGCAGGGACTTTAATTAAAAGCACCACTCCAGTGCTAAAATCAAAACAAAACAAAATCGCTAGATTGATTGCCTCTGGAATTGCAGCTCAACTCCATTGTTGTGAATGGAGCTAAGCTGAAATTCTGCACACCACCATGTGTGGCTCTGTTTATTGGAATCAAGCAAGCAGCCATATGTTTCTACTTCTGTAAGAGTAAGGCTATGTGCTCACCTAGCAGGTTATTTCTGCAACAAATAACGCATCTCCCGGCAGGCAATCCGCTGCAGAAAAACCACTTCATTTTTTGTGTTTTCATGCGTTTTTCCCCATGTGTTTCTTTGAGTTTTTTCCCCATGTGTTTCTATCATATAGTCTATGAGAAAAATGTAGGGAAAATGCACAAAGATTGAACAGGCTACTTCTGTTCTCTGCACCAAAATCTGCAGGTGAAACAACCTGATGGTGGGAACAGCCCTTAACCTCTTCATGACTTATGACGTACCCTTTGAGGTGAGCTCGCACTGTGAGTGTGCATCCTCCCCCTACATATGAGCTGATCTTATCAGCTGAGATGTGTATCTAACAGATCAGCAATCTGATCAGCGCTGTTAACCCTTTGGATCGTGCTGTTCCTGCTGCGATCATTACCTGGACAGCCCACTATTCTGATTCACTCCCTGCCTGTGATGTCCCAGTGACATCATCGGCAGGGTGTGATCATTTCCCCTGTGTTTAGATGAGCAGCAGCTCATCTAAGGACAACAGAAGCAATCACAGGGTGCAGCACTGAGGCCCCCTAGTGGGCAATGTAAAATAATGATTGAAAAAAAAAAAGATCAGTATGGAAACAGAGACATAAAAGTTCAAATCACCCTCCTATTGCGCTATTGAAAATAAAACTATTAATAAAGTACAAAATACACACATTTGGTATCGCCGCGTTCAGAGATGCCGATCTATCAAATATAAAATCAATTATCAGATCTGTAAAGTGCATAACGAAAAAGGTCCAAATGCAAAACGCTAGTGTGCACATAGCCTGAATGGTAATAGAACAGAAGAAAGCATCTCTCATCCTATACATTGCGGTGTGCCATATGGCTGCCACCGATGTGTGTAAGCTGTACATTGTAATTAAGATTTATTTGTACGTCTTGTAATATTTAGCTGGTTTCATCCTCTCTACCTTATTGTAACAACCTAATAGCATATTCAGCAGAAAGGAGGTATATACAGTATATCTCAAGCGTGACTTCCTCTAGGGACTTTATACACAAGCCTCACCAACTCATTAGAAGTTAGAAATTTATGACTGAATCACATTAATTAATTTTATAGCTGATTGTTATCCTACCATGCTAATTTTCCAGTTGCTGATTTATTATCATATGTTCTTATATGGGATATTCAAATCAACTAATGATTGCTGGAATCAAGCTGCCATGACAACGGGATGGATGTGATCGCTGTGGCTACAGCCATTATCATTTGTGTCTATTCTTGTTATAACATTCCGGTGCTTCATTCAGATTTTTACCTTAAAAATGAATAAGATCAAGGTTTGTAAAGGCCACTTTGACAAATACTGTAAGATGGTGGTGGCAGATCGGGGCTTTAAGGGTTAATCACAACTCACCAAATGGTCACCTATACTCACCGCTGACACCCTCAATGGCTCCAAGAAAGCTGCTGTGAAATGTCCTGTTGGGATGGAGCTCTGGCCATACACCAAAAAGGGATCTACACAAGCGCAGTGTTCTGTGTGTGAACGCCGCTTCGACATTCGCCTGCGCATACTCACCTCGGTGATCTCTCCTCGTCCTGGAGGCCGCAGTGAGCGCGGCCTCTAGGACCCAGCAGCCTACCATGTGGCCAGGTGACGTCGCTCGGTCACATGGTGCTGTTTAAGGTCCTTCACAGGTCCTATGGCATCGGGATGAGGAGAGATCCCCGTTGGAGCGTGGGCGGCGAGGAGAGTAAATGCGCAGCGAAATAACACCTAATTAATTGACATGTGACTTATTTTTACGGACCCACTTTTGAGCCCAAATGTGGGTCCGTAAAAAGCGCAGTTTGTGAATACAAAATAGTGAAATGCAATGACTTGGCTGGGATGGCTAACATCAATGTATTTCACTGCATTACACTGCTTGGGGATCCGTACAATGCGGATCAATAGCGCAGCGTGTGAACGCAACCAAAAGCTTTTCCCTTAGATCCTGTCTAAGGGGCCTTTCACATCAGTTGAATGTGTGGCACATCCGGCAGATTTACTGGATCTGACGCCTAACGGCGCTGATCCGGCAAGCCCCATGCATTGTCTATAGGGCTTGCAGTTGGGTGCAGCAAGTGCGGTTACACCAGATCCAGCACTTGTGGCCGGGAAATAAAAAAGCTGAAGCAGCTTTTTTTTTGGCCACCGCAAGTGCCGCATCTGGCAGAATCGCACTTGCCGTACCCAACCGAAAAACCCATAGACAATTCATGGGGCTTGCCGGATCCGGGACTTAAGTCGGCCGTTATGCAGCCGATACGGCAGATGCGGCCCCACATGCCGGATCGGCCACAAACATCAGCAAAACCCTGACGTGCAGGAGCCTTAGCCTCTCATGCACACAATTTTGTATGTGTATGCGTATATGTTTACATATATACACACGTAGATATATAATATTACTAATACATACTTTTTATTATTATTATTTAATATAATTTATTCAGTTATTTAACAAGGGATATGACCTAAGGAACCTAGAATTCTGGGGCTACAGGCTCCTACCAAGTCAATCCAGTACTTGTTTTACATGATACACAGCAATATCACAATACATTGTGGGCGTTGTACACATGCAAAGATGTATACAATCTTTATAATTGTGATATTAAGTAATTTTTATTTCAGGTGATTTTTATTACTACAGGAAGCAATACGTATGTCAGTGATCACACATCATTACTATATGCTCTATTCACATGTTATGACCTATGTTGCATGCTATGTGTAACGAGCAGCTCTGCAGACTGAATGTCGTCCAAGTTATTACTTTCTTTCTGTTTGTATTGATTCGGGTTGGAAGTGGAAGCCTGAGTGCAATTATATTTCAATAGGTAAAAATTATTTCCTGAGAGCCGGTAGATGGCACAATGTTTTGATGATCAATATTCGTCTCACACTTTATCCGTCCCCTGTGTATTACTGAGCTATTTAAGTTACTCTCTTTCTTAACCTTTTCATTCCCTGTTAATCCAGAATATATTGACTCTCTCTAATCTATTTCATATTATGGAGGCTGGAGACCAGCACACTCCGAGGCTGGGGTTTATATTATTTCTTTTAACCTCTATATATGGCCACGTTTCCCAATTAGAAGGAACCCCAAATCCATGATAAGAGTTAGACTGGCTTCACACCATTGTGTAAACCAGACAGCCCCAGACCGGATCAGCACACAGAACCGGAGGGCCAAATGTGCCCTCCGGTCCTGTGTGCAGCCGGACGGCTGTAATTGCAGCCGCGGCTGCTGTTTTTTCAAGATCCAAGCTCCATGCTAGCCACGGTCCTGAAAAACAGCGGCGTGCAGCCACCGGTATCCAGTTTCCAGATTGTCCCGGACCGGGGCAATCCAGCCCCATAGGCTCCCATGTTAGGGAGAACCGGATTGCCCCGGATCTGGGAGAATCCGGGACAATCCAGGCAAATCTGGGATCCGGCTTTTTGGGGTGATTTTTCTCCCCGGACACAAAAACGTTGCAAGCAACATTTTTGTGTCCAGTGAGAATAATCCGAATTTTCCTGGATTCCACCGCAGAGATGAAACCAGATTCATCCGGCCCCATAGGCTACTATGGGGCCAAAAACCGGTCCGGGGCTGTCTGGTTTACACCGGACAGCCCCGGACCGGACCTTGCCGTGGTGTGAAGCCAGCCTAAGATAGTCTCAGTAAGGCAGCAGAATGATAAGCATTTTTATCTATTTGACAGAAAATAAAGCTTTTGCATGTTGTGAACCTGTAGATTTGCACCAACACTTGTGCCATTTCCTTTAGGATATTTGCACACAAAATCGTTGTGATGCCCAGGAACGGCAAAGTTTTTGAAAGTGAAGACACTTCAGCAGTGGCTTAACTTGAAGCTCATGGGTCCTGATGCGAAAGCTCCTACAGGGCCCCCAATTATTGCAAATCTTTAATAGCAATAGTCTTTTTCTATAGGCCACAGGGTCTTTTGGGGCCCCCCTAGGCTCCAGGGCCCAGGTGCAATCCATGCACTTCAGGACATGCTGGTATCTTTGTCATGGTATCTTTTTGGACATCTTTCCAGTTGTTTTTAACTGCTGGCTTTTAGTTTTTTTAATTATTAAATAAACTAGTGAGGATCTTCAAAGCAAAAGAAGTCTGAAGAATGGTCAGGTCACTTCTTTTAACTGCCCGATGTCTTTGGATACAAGTTTAAATGCCTGAACATAAGTAAAGCAAGTGGTTTTCGCAATGCAGGTTATAGGTTCATTCATTTTAGTGTTCCTTGCAAGTTACAGGAAGACGTGAAATGCACCTAGATAATGCAGTCAGTAGAACACGGCCATACCATCTGTGCGTCATCTGAGTGCTGTCCATTTTTTATAGTTTAAATGTTTAGTTTTAAATCCTCTTCTTCCAAGAGCCATAACTCTTATTTTTCTGTCCACACAGCTCTGTGAGGGGTTGTTTTTTGCAGAAAAAATTATGTATTCCAATGACACCATAAATGACATTATCTATTCAGTTAGTCATTAAAAGGTAACAACTACTGAGGACTCTCTGATTTTAATATTTTAACTTCACCAACTAAAGGGAAAATAATTCTAAGTGCAGTTAAATGGAGAAGAAACTCCCCCAAAATGCACCATGTTTTTTTTTGTCACTGTGCTCATTATCTAGTAAGAAATGACCTGACAACATGGTTCTCCAGGTGAGTATTACTACCAAACCTGTATATTTTTTTTCTCTTCATTTTAGTGATGAAAAAAATTCAAACATTTTGTAACAATAAAAAAGTTTTGATTGTGATGCCCTTCCCTGAAACATATATTGTTTTATTAAGTGTCGGGGCCCTGGACAAACGGGGCGCCCTCACTGTCAGGGACTCAGTCCACACTATTTGCTGGATGATGTCCCCTGTAGATGATGGCGTCCTTGCGCTGCTTTCCCCTTTGTGCTCTCTTCTCCCAGTGTGAGCTGTGCGGTGATGAGTGCAGCCTGGTGGCTTATGAATACAAATAACCCGGCAGCAGAAAATCTGCACAGCCCCACAGGTAACATCACTGGTCCTCTCAGGAGCAGCTGGACACCACTGTCGAACGTCCCGTGTATCCCAAGACTCACAGGGAGAGCACAGACAAGACTGCTGACACACAGACTTCCACGCCGACACACCTCCTTGACTTGATGGTGGACACTTCGTCAGGGGCATACTTCCGGTAGCAGCGATAATAGATGAAGCAGCACTCACCAATCTGGATAAAAATGCTTATCTTTATTCCATAGTGGACATCAGGTTTGCAAAGTGGGGTTTGCAGGGGGAGGATAGGAGGTCTTTACAACGATGGTCTTTTCACGCATCCTAGTGGCGATTCCATGACAATGTACCTTGTAATCTGTGGAAGTGCCACTAGGAGGCGCGAAATGACTGTCACTCTTTAGTCCCCCTGGTCACTCTTTAGCCCCTCTTTAGCCCCGCTGTGTTGTCTCTGTGCCCCTGTGGTCGCTCTCTGTCCTCCCCTGTGTTGTCTCTCTCTGGTCCCCCTGTGGTGTCTCTCTCTGCCCCCTGTAATCACTCTCTAGCCCCCCCGTGTTGTCTCTCTCCCCCCTTTGGTTGCTCTTTGGCTCCCCGTATTGTCTCTTTGCCCTCCTGTAGTCGCTCTCTGGTCCCCCTGTGTTGACTCTCTGCCCCCATGGTCACTCTCTGGCCCCCCACCATATTGCTATTGCATCGGGTGGGCGCTGAGATGACAATGGGGCGGGCTCTGTTGCACTGGGAATGATGGCTATCTCACTCCTAGTGCGTTCCCTCTGCCAACATGGGCTCTCTGCCCTCCCCATGCGTTTACTGTGTTCCCCTGAGATTGCTCTCTGGAAAACTGACTTCAAAGTGTAAAAGTGTATACCATGCTGGATAATGTGGCATAAATGACATATCTCCATCATAAACATAATAACATAATATTTATTCCCTCATGTAGTGCCATTAATTCCACAACACTTTACATACATTATCATTGTCCCCATTGGGGCTCACAATCTAAATTCCCTATGATATAGAAAGGATGCTTAGATGATAAAGAATGTTTTGCAATGTTCTAAGAAAGGTGCCTCCCATAAAGGGAAGAAAAAGTCCTGCTTATTGTTTGTTAATAAACACGTTTCTTGTTATGTTCCCGCAAACAGAAAAAGCTCTGTACTGGGTAGGGGTAGAAACACTTGAGGACAAGTGTGTTTCACCAAGGAGGAATGTGGCGCCCGACTGGTCAGTGCGCCACAGTAGGGGTTCTGCACCCAAGACAGAGTGTGTGGTATCCCAGTCATTGGAGGATGTGATGTTGAACTGAAGCTCTCATCCCAGCATCCCTACCCCTAGAATAGGGGGACTAAAGGTATAACCTGTTTCCCTCGGAGACCCAGCCCCGGTGGGAAGAGTGTTAGGGTAGAAGGAGGGGAAAAACACAGACAATCTAGTGTAGTCTGAGGAAAGAAGCAAGGAACAAGTCTTAGAGGGACACCACAAGGAGGGCGCCTGAAAAGGAGTGGTGACCCAGACAGAAAGGTGAGACCTAGTGCAGACTGTCCAAGTAAACAGTTGGGGAAATCTCGGTCCACATGGGGTACCGGCTCCGAGTCGCGGTGCAGGGGAGTCCAACCCTGAGCCACCAATACCGGTGGGTCACAAGTCTGCCAAGCAGCCCCTGACCTCGTCCACAATGTACAGCCCCACCAGGTACCCTCCAACCGGGTTTAGCCCATTGGAGAAGAGAAGGGTAACCTCATCACACTCGACAGGCCTGGTAGGAAGTGGGTTTGTACAGGGCAGCAAATGGATAGGAAGGAGGGCAAGGAAGACACAGAGGACAGTGAACGTAGTAGAAGGAATAATTGGAGAGCCTCAGAAAGATTTTGTACTCTCCGGTGACTACCCAGCCAGCTACCCGCAAAGACTGTGTAACTGTGTACCTGAACTGCCATGAACTTGTTACCAGTAAACAACCCGTACAGAGTCCATAAGCCTCCGGTGTTTTATTTTGCTTAAGTTAAAAGTAACTGCTGTTACATCGACCAGCTCAGCAGCAGACTGCCCAGGGACCCCGCTCCGCCTGCAGGGAGCACTATCAACTGGCTGCAATACCACCATCCCCGGCGGTCTGACAGCGGCGCTGGTCAGATCACCAGAAACTGCAGGTGGCGTCACGAGACTCATTTTCTTTTTTTTTTTTTCCCAGTGACCCCCAGGGTTACAGGCCCAGGCACCGGCCACTGAGACATCACCCCAACACTAACGCCCGGGTACCAAGTTCGGGTCATATAACAGAAGAGCAAAAGGAAACACACGCTTGGTACTATTAAACCAGGAGCTCACCGCATTTCAGTCAGCCAGGTGTAGATCCCAAGTTGTCGTCTGAGTCCTTCACACCCGCTGCACTTTATTCCCTCTCCCCTGTCTGCTTACTTTTTGGAGAGACCTATTTTTAAATGATTTAATAAAGTCTTGGATGTTGTATCCCGGAGGTGAGTACCGCAGATCATTTACTCACGTGCACATCAATCGTTTTATTTATGTTTCACCATCACTTCATCAGGAGGGCAGTTGGGGATGTTTGGTGAGCTGATAATTTTATTCGTTTTATAGATATCTTACTACATATTATGCTTTGATTGCTTTTTATTTTATTTTTGGGAGAAGTGTGGAGACAGAAAAATTTAAATTTTGCAGTTATATATCTTTTTTATTCATGGTTTACCATATTCATGTAATAATTATGATATATATTTTGATAGATTGGACTGTTATAGACCCGATGATGATGAATATATTTCTTTTTTTAATGTTTATATCTTTACTGGGACTTAAGTGTGGTAATTCAAATAGTGTTTTGTTTTATATAATTTTACAAACTTTTTTACATTTTACTTTTTTTAAATTTGCTTAGGATCATCTGATCATTTGTTTTTTCATACTGCAATGCCATAGTACTGCATTATATAACTAAAACACCGTCCATCACCTATAAAACCAAACCTACCGCTCTTCTTCAAAGGTACACAGTTAGGCAGCCACAGCAACCCGTTGACACTTTTCGTTTTATGCTTACGGACAGATGCCGGCTTTATAACAAAGCTATTATCTTCTGGGTATGGCATCAACTTTTGTGCCAACTCCGTACACCTGCACCTGGCGCGTGACGTACAGGCACAGTTAGGTGCAGAAATATTTGGATAGTAACCGAATCTTCGTGGTCTGGTCTCTACATGCCCCTATTTTTTTATTTAAAATGAAACAAGGGAAATGCAATTGATGTGCAGACTTTCAGGTTTAATTAAAGGGGTTGAACAGAAACATCCATGTGAAATATTTAGGAGTTGCAACCAATTTTTTTACAAACCCTCCTAATTTAAGGGGCTCAAAAGTAATTGGACATATTTACATTACCATAACAAATGTTTATTTTTAATACTTTGCAGAGAATTCTTTGCAGGCAACGGCTTCCTAAATTCTAGAAACCATGGATATTACCAAACATTGGGTTTCCTCATATGCGATGCTTGGCCAGCCCTTTACTGCAGCTGATTTCAGTTGTTGTTTGTTCTTGGGTCTTGCTGCTATTTTTTTCAAATGGCAAATTAGCTAGCCCTCTCCCATGTTATATATTTTTGTATAATGTATGAAGCAAAGCTCAGAGCGATAACCCAGCCCATACCAGAATATGTATGCCATGGCTCAACTCGAGGGCTCAATTCAGTGACTTTTGGTTAGGTGGTCGATATTCCTCTCTGATGGACGACAGCCTGTTATAACTCAGTTCAGATGCTGATAGTTCTCTTGTCTTTCCTTTCTGGTGTTTTCACTTCTTTGTTTTGTTTGCTCTATCACATCTTGGAAGGGGTTATTTATACTCGCCATGAACATGCCTTCATTGATATATTTCTAGATGTATGTTTGGAGTTCCAGCTCCTCAATAAAGATGACCTTGCTGATTCATCCTATTGCTTTTCCTTGGATGATTGTGGTTTCCCTTCCCAGCTCACTTCCTATTCTGTTACATTCAGGTTCTGGGGGTTTCCGTGTATTATGTTAATCTTTTGGGTTTCTTCTGTTTTTCCACTATCTTTCCTGTTTGATACCCGGCAGCATGGCAGCACCCCGGTGGAGAGATATCGTGCGAGAGCTGGAAGAGCAGACCCGCGCCGAGCAGGGCGATCCGGCAGCGGCGTCCCTCTTAACCATGGAGGGGGATGCTGACTACTGGCAGGATGCTTTCCCCGGCTCCACCAAGAAATGGAACAGACCCTGACTTGGGTGTGTCGGCAGTGGAGTGCCGAGCGGACATTTGAACTGTCCTCCAGGAGAACGACCCGCAAGGCACGGGAGGCGGCGGTGGCTGAACGAGCAGTTGAAGAATACCGCACCTCCTTGCCACCCGTTGCACCACCCGTCCAGACCCGGGACATGGGAGTTCAGACTGAGCCCCCAACTTCACCACCGTCCCAGGCCTGCAGCTGTCTCCGGCTGGAGGCAGCGTGGACATCCCCCACCGCACCAGACGTAGAGGTTGAAGAGGAGTTTGACGATGATGACACCGACGAGGAACCAGAGGGAGCCTCGGGGGAAGCTCTCCAGAAGCAGCGTGGTGGACCTCGTGGCAGTGGCACCAACGAAGAGTTCCCGCCATCTTGAGCTCCACAGAGACACGAATAACACCGCGAGTCCCAATCAGCAGTTCACCACCCCCGCAGTACCAGTCGCTGCAATGCACCATGCCAGCCATGGATGAAAGAGACCAGGTGGTGATGCAGAGGCGACGAGAGGATTGGTACCAGCGAGAGCGGGCAACGAGGATACTCCGCGAGGAAGCCAGAGCTCAGGCCCCACTTCCAATAGAACTTCGTAAAACAGGAACAGTCATCTCCGTCTACCAGGAGGATTGCTGGGGTTTCCTAAGAGAACCTGGACTACTGAACGATGTCTTCTTCTCCCGGCGCGATGTGGAATCGTATTTGCGCACAGAATATCCACAGCGGGACCTGTACAGAGGTGAGCAGGTGACTTATGAACGTTACCCCGGCCCGTTAGGGTGGTTTGCCATCAGATGTTGATGATTAATATATAAAAATATTTTTTCACTTTTTGGTAGACAAGTACTAATACTCGCGGACGAGTATATTCAATCAAGGGGGTATGTGGCGCCCCGCCTTGCAGGCGTCACAGAGGGTTACTGCACCCGTAAAAGAGGTGCAGATACTTCAGCTGCAAGCAGATTTTAGGATGATGGGTGGAACCCATAAACCAACACCCCACATTAGATCATATAGTGGGAGGTACCCGGGAGGGAATAAAATCACCTCTAGAGGGAGTAGTACGGAGTAGTTGGAGTTGGAGTGTTCGGGCAGTGAGCCTGAGGGAGAAAGGAGGTCTTTGGCCGGAGGCCTGCTGGGCTTTCAGGTTTTTGCCTCAAGGAAAGAAGAATGGAAAGTTAGGAAGACAAGGAGGGTTCCTCGGCTGAGGAACCAGGAGGAAGAATAGATCCCAGGCACAGACAGCTGGTTGGGGGGAAGGGAAGGACTAGAGAAGGTCTAAACCCCGATAGCTTACCAGGCACCGGAGTCCGCACCTGTGGGATCCTCCAAGGACCACAGAAAATCCGGCATTCTGTGGAGTATATATATATAATGCCCAGGCTCGTAAGCGACCAAAAAAGGGGAACCAGGCACCGCTGAAGGAGCAAGCGGGGGCCAGCAGAAGGTAACCCGACGGGAGCGAGGAGAGTGAAAGACATCAGGAGGCCAGATCTGCTTTATGGGGTCAGACTTCACACAAACAACTGGGAAGCAGGGAAGAATTGACGGAGAAAAGGTACACACTGAGGGTTCCATCCTACCACCTGGGATCCACTTGCAGCCACCCGTTAGCTACTTGTCATTGAACATCTTACTGAACTGAGAACTGTAACGAATGCTGCTAAAGTTTTCCAGTAAAGTACCAGGAATGAAGTGACTTTGACTCTGCTGCGTCTTCTTTCCTATGAACTTGTGCTTTGACAGGATCGCTGCCCCGGAGGTCCCAGTCCTGCCTGCGGAGGTCTACACCATCTAAGCCGCGATACCACCGACCTCCGGCGGACTGTGGCGGCGCTGGTGGTATCTCACCAGATACTGCAGGTGGCATCACGACAACAAACCTTAAATACTCCCCTGTACATAACTCCCTTTTCAAAGATAGACCCAGGACACGGGATCAGGCGCGGCCGCCATTCCCCTTGCCGCCTGATACCCGAGTACCCCAAAGCCTGGGTGCTACAGCTGCTTTTCACAAAAGGGAATGTGGTCAGACTAGGCCTAACATGCTGCTGTAGCAGATGTAGTACAAGCAATGATAATCTCTTGGTGGGTGTTAAAATGATCATTACAAGCAAACACCATCAGGCAGCCTGATTAGAGATGCATCGCTGTAATCTGTGTTTTAACTTCTACAGCATCCGAACCTTTCTCAAAACTACTTGCAGCTCTGAGAGAGGTTTGCGAGTCACATCCAGCTCCCGACACCCTGATAGTAGTGACTCCCAGAGCTCCCAATAAGAGTATAATGACAGACAAAGCTTTTCCACAGAAATTACACTGAAACAATATACCAAGATACAGAGGTTCTTATCCTATCCCATTCAGATCTGCTCTTCTGTTTGGAGCTACTCACAAAAGTCACCATCTGGAGATCTGCTCTTCATAGTGATTTGCTAGATCTGGTGCTTATGCACCAAGCTGGAAGACAGCTGCAAGCCACACATCATGGGCCCGCGAGCTACAGGTTGGAGCACTCTGCTCTCAAGACTCAGGGATCAGCTAATCGACTAGCTACCTTCAATAGGTAGCACTATAGAGACAACTTTCTTTGCTCCAGAGCAGCAATAATTTGCATGCTTTCCCAGTGAGCAACGCTTGGCCTATACACTCGAGAACAATGTCTGATCACTTAAATTTTTCATACAGAATGTAATCTACATTGATGAATATTTGGTGGTACTGTATTTGTGTAAGGGGTACACCATGCCTCTAGAACAGGGTTTTCCAAAATAATCAAAGTTCATCAACTTTACTCAAAATGTGATGATCATAATCAGAGAATAGAAATGACTGTAGCACAAAGAAAGATTAAAACTACATTTTGTGAAGCTTACAGCAGACACCAACCAGTAGGTAGTGTACAGGCTTTTGCTTTGTACAGGCCTTTGCTTTGAATGACTTCAGCACATTCGTGCCACAGGACATCACTAGTCTCTCACACAGCTCTGGGGTTATTTTGGTCCACTCTTCTTCCAGTCTCTTCCACAGTTCTGTGACTGTTGTGGGTTTCTTGGCCATAACTTTCTCACAAACAATTTTCTGTTGGGTTTAGATCAGGACCATTTCATTGTTTCAATGTTTTCTGTTTCAAGGGAAGGCTTTATTCGCTTTGCTGTGTTACAGGGGGCATTGTCCTGCATGAAAATTGCTGGCTGATTGAATACTACGCAAATAAGGAATAACGTGTTGTTGGAGAAGGTTCTGATACACACTTGCATATGTGGCACACCTATTCATACAACGAAATTATGTGTTCAATGTACCTATTTAACAAATGCAAGGATACCAAAGTTCTCATGCAAAAATATACAAGTTTAATACAATTCATCACATGAAACAGGGGATCCGAACATTGTTGTTACATGAAAAGGACAGGTTTTAGGCAGTGTAAGGAGGCTCCTCCCTGACACTGTGGGTACTGCCATACGGCAACTGGTATGATGTCTTAACCTTGGTCTTTCACTGTGATAACTGGGATAATGTTTTGTTTTGTTTGTTAGCATTGGAAAGACTCTTGTCTATATGATTGACTAAATACCATTCTAGACTGGAGATGACGTTTTTGTACTGACCCATTGAATGCACTATGCACTTTATATCCCTTGAATATACATTGTGATTGTACTATATGATGTCAAACCCAGTCCTGTTGCTTGTGGTTATAACTGTACCCCTAGTGTCATTATCTCCTTATACTGCCTAAAACCTGTCCTTTTCATGTATCAACAATGTTCGGATCCCCTGTTTCATGTGATGAATTGTATTAAACTTGTATATTTTTGCATGAGAACTTTTGTATGAATGGGTATAAGTGTTGTACCGTTTACCCATGAGGTCTTCCCTATTTCCCTATTTTGTTCTAAAATATGTGGCACACCTGCAGTCTGGTTGCCACACTGGTACTGCATCTAATCCATAGCTATGGTATCCCACTCCCAGGTAAGGAGGGGACACAAACCTAAGACACACACATCTGCACCCAACACCCATCCTAACTCCTGGCCAGGAGATAGAGGGGGTGGAATTGACCTCATACGAGGAGCCCCATCTGCTGGCAGGAGAATGGAATAGGCAGAGGGTGTGGGAACAGAAGGTAGAAAAGCAGAGAGGAAAAGGAGGAGTGAGCTTAGTTAGTGAGTTCAGTTGGAGGGAGAGGTCAGTCTGAAAGGAACACCAAGAACGATGGAGTTCTAGGGGAGGCTAGTGCCAGGGGAGGAATGGGACCAGTGGGTAGGTCACCACAGAAGATGGACCCCATTCCAGCAATCACCCCAAGGTTGTCGCTGAAAGAACTAGGTTGTAAGAGGGTACCGGCCCCGATCTGGCAACAACACTTCAAGGTCGAGCCAGAAAACCGGAGGCAGCTGAGCTGCAGGCTCAGTAGCCAGCAACCTTGGACATTCGGCAAAACGGTGGCTATACCTAGGGTCAGAGGATGTATCGCTCGTTACTCGATATGGCTCGCAGCCACCTATTTGGGAAACGGTAGCACGAGGGCGTAGGGCAGGAGAGGAAAGTAGCCAGCACAGAGGAGACAACCTGGAGCGGCATACAGAAAGGTGTCTCGGTGGAGTGGACCCGAATTGTCTGGGAGTTGACCGGATTGCTGACCCGAAGGATGCGGTGCCCATGCTGAGCTGGAGCTGCTAAAAGCTGCAAATAAAGGTAATTGCAACCTTTGTGTCCTCCCATTTATTCCCTACATCCTCCTGCCCCTAACTACAATCACCATCACACCCATAGACTATTTTACTGACCCTGCTCCACCTGTGGGGAGCGTTACCTTCCCAGCTACTGCACCATCTGCCCCCGAGGCCCAAAAACAGTAGCGCTGATCACCCATGACAAGGTACGACAGGTGGCATCACATACAAACTCATCATCCCCTGTAAATAATCCCCATCACAGCACGACCAGGGCCACGGAGCTACCGTAACCTCCCAGAATGTCAGCTGGCCCGGCTACCGAGTACCCTAAGGCCCTTGCAGCCATTGCATATACACTCTGCTATGCTGCTGTATGAGAGGTCAAACTCCTGCAGCAGAAAACATTCCCCAAACCTTGTCATTTCCTCAGCCACCTTTCACTGACTTCTTTACACACTTTGGGTTTAGTCTTTCGAACGTTTGTTGACGAACATAATGTTTCCCATCAGACCCAAATAAATTAAACTTGCTTTCATCACTAAAATGAACTGTGGACCACTTCTCTGTCCACACAACATGCTCTTCACCAAAGGGGAGTCTATCCTTTTGATTCTTTCTTCTAATTGGTCACTGCAGAGTGGGCTTTCAGTCCAAATGCCCTTAAACATCGTGACACTGTATGATGAGACAGATCCTTACCCTGTTCAGTGCTGAACTGGCGAGCTATTCCAGCTGCGGTTTTGAAATGATTGTCCATGGAGATTCTCTGCATTATACTGTCCTTTCTTGTATGTGTCTTTCGATGGTGACCAGCCTTGGAGAAGTTTTGTGATGTTTTAAAGATGCAATATTCTAGAAACCACAGACTTGGACGACCACTTCTGTTGCTATGTCTGATAGGGTGACCCCTTTGGCCTTGATCTGGACAACCTGCTGCCGGAGGGTTTCAGTCACTTTGGAATGGCACAACATTTTTGCAAACTGTAAATAAGTTTTGTCAGATTATTAAGGAAATTACCGTATATACTCGTGTATAAGCCGAGTTTTTCAGCACAAAAAATGTGCTGAAAAGTCCCCCCTCGGCTTATACACGAGTATATACGTAGCCCAAGCTGTATACAGCAGCCCCAGCTGTATACAGCCCCCCCGTGTTATCCAGGGTCCCCCTTGCTGCACAGCTGTAAAGGAAGATGTCAGTATACTTATCGCTGCCGCCGCCGCTCCGCTGCTCGGTCACCGCGCTACTCCAGGTCTTCATGCTTCCTGTTCCTTCTCCGGCGCTCAGGAAATGACGTCATTGTTCGAGCGCCGGAGAAGGAACAGGAAGCATGAAGACCCGGAGCAGCGCGGTGACCGAGCAGCGGAGCGGCGGCGGCAGCGATAAGTATACTGACATCTTCCTTTACAGGTGTGCAGCAAGGGGGGCCCTGGATACCACGGGGGGGCTGTATACAGCTGGGGCTGCTGTATACAGCTGGGGCCCCTATATACTACTTATGGGGGGGGTCTGTATACCTCTGGGGCTGCTGCTGTATATACCCCCTAGGGCTGCTGCTGTATATACCCCCTGGGGCTGCTGCTGTATATACCCCCTGGGGCTGCTGCTGTATATACCCCTGGGGCTGCTGTATACTACTACTGGGGCTGCTGTATACTACCACTGGGGCTTCTGTATACTACTACTGGGGCTGCTGCTGTATATACCACTGGGGCTGCTGTATACTACTACTGGGGCTGCTGTATACTACCTCTGGGGCTTCTGTATACTACCACTGGGGCTTCTGTATATACCTCTGGGGCTGCTGTATACTGCCACTGGGGCTGCTGTATATATCTCTGGGGCTGCTGTATACTACCACTGGGGCTGCTGTATATATCTCTGGGGCTGCTGTATACTACCACTGGGGCTGCTGCTGTATATACCACTGGGGAGGCTGCTGTAACACTGCTGGGGCCTGTATGTACCACTGGGGAGGCTGCTGTATACTACACTTCTGGGGGCTGTATACTACCACTGGGGAGGCCTGTACACCACTGCGGGGGCCTGTATACCACACTGCTGGGGGCTGTATACCTGTGCTGGGGTCCACCCTCGGCTTATACACGAGTCAATAGGTTTTCCCAGATTTTGGGGGCAAAAGTAGGGGGTCGGCTTATACACGGGTCGGCTTATACACGAGTATATACGGTAGCACCAGGTGCCAGATTAACGCCAATAATTTACAGGTATCTGAAAGTGTTCTCTAATTTTGATCAGTGTCTTTTTCGTTTATCTCATTTACATCTTTATTTTGAGTTTTAGAATATGTTCAATTTATGAAATAAGCTTAGAGTACTGCTAATTTACTCCTTTTAGGATATTTTCACAAAGGACAACAAAATGACCTTAACATTAAGGAAATTGTGTGTTGTTCTTCAATTTTCATCGACAGTGTAAGTCTCCACAAGTTGAACCAGAACCTCCTAAATTAGTGATGCTCACCTGAGAATCTCCACTTATTACGGACAGAGTGACATTTTCTTATAGATACCAGACTAGAATCTTTGCATATTATACATTTCCTTATACCTTATGTGATGTATATGAGGAAATTTACATAATACATTTTTCTTGTGATTTTGCTGCATAATTTATACACATCTAACAAATTTGCCATGAAAAAATACAGCAAGGAAACAGTGAAGAAAAAATATGTTCTCTATCTAAGACTTCATAAAGAAGATTTCTTACCGAGTTGTAGTGTTATATTGTGCAATAGCTAAGACGCCCAATGACACATTACAGGGGAATCGTATCTAATGAGTTGTAGATGGGGAGTACAGTAAATAGATGAATAATATTTGGCACGGTCCGCCATCTATCCGGCATACAGAATCAGGAATTCCACTACACATAAACTTTGCATTTCTGCCAAGACTATGGCTTATTTTTGGACCAGGACTTGTTTTCTATAGATAAACCTTTTAATTACATTTGTTTATATTTAGATTAAAGACTCCGCTCTTCTGTAGTGTTAACGGATTTATTTTTTCAGCCAGCATTGAATAAAGCAAGCGGGGAATACCGCCAAATACTTGTCAGCCGTTCCTGGGAGAAAAACAGAAAGAACATTATATCAACAAACAAGCAGATTACTAGAACATCTATTGCTATGTGACAGGACTCGTAAGTGTCCAGAACTGGGTCCAGGTGTCTATAGGATGGGACTGAAGACCAGTGATCAGCGATACAGAGTAGACAATGTGAATGACTGGTCCACATCTACACAACGCTCTGCCGGTCTCCTGGGAGCACACTTAGACCGTGTGCATGACTTGCTCACGTTTCTTAAAGGGTCAACATATGCCACACAGAAATGCTTCTCAGCTTATGGCTGAGAAGCACAGAGTATTTAAAAGGAACCTGTCAGCTAGTTTGTGCCTCCCCAGCTATCATTGTCTGTACCTGCAGCTTCATAACACTATTCTAATCATCCCTGCCTGAGATCAGAGTGTAATGTGAAAGGTGAAAGAAAAGCATTTATACATTTACATTTCCTTATGTAATGAAGCAGTCAGGCCCCAGCTTGAAGGACGGGAACTGTTTGGCAGGTTAATAGTTAACATTTCAGCCTTGTGCTAGAACATGTTGGGAGACCTGATGTGATGTCACAACCATGTGACTACAATAGGCGGAGCTAAGTTCTCATAGAACATAATATGTTTGCTGGCTTAGCTCCACCCACTACGTCACATGATCGTTACATCACACAGGTCCTTTAGCTATCCAAGTTAAAAGTGAGTTAGCTATTATCCTGCCAGACAGTCCCCCTCCTCCAAGGTGGGGACTGAAATCTAAGTGTATAAATGCTTTTTTTTTCACCTTTCACATTACACTATGAGCTCAGACAGGGATGATTAGAATAGTATTATAAAGCTGCAGCTACAGACAGTGATAACTGGAGGGGCATAAACCACCTGACAGGTTCCCTTTAAAGCACCTTCCACTTGAGAAGTGCTGAGCAATGTGATCTATGCCTTACCAACACACTGCTAGTTGTCAGCTCCCTGTTACCCCTGCTGTTCCTAAGTCCCGTACCTTACCCAATCTGTGTCTGTTCCTAGCCCTAGTATAGGGCAGCACGGTGGCTCAGTGGTTAGCACTGCAGTCTTGCAGCCCTGGGGTCCTGGATTCAAATCTCATCAAGGACACCATCTGCAAGGAGTTTGTGGTTTTACTCTGGTTTCTCTGGTTTCCTCCCATACTCTAAAAACAGACTGATAGGTTGTTTAGATTGTTAGCCCCAATAGGGACAGTATTGCTCATGTCTGTAAAGTGCTGTGGAATTAATAGTGCAATATTAATAAATGTTATTATATATTAGTCCCACTACGTCACCAGTATCATCTGTGTCAGCCTGAACCTGCCTTGCTGCCAAACCATCAGTGCCAGCCTGCACTGTACCCTTTTACCAGTCAGTATCCATCCAGTGGCCATACCTTCTGCTATAGCTAAATCAGTCCTGCTGCCATACCCACTGCACATGACTTACCAGCCATTCAGCTGCACCTATCCACACAAGAGCCTCTGCTGGCTCGAAGGAGCTCAAACCCTGGAGTCAGCTGTTGTGGTACCGAGTCCATTTGGAGTTACACCTTGTGGCAACCTCCCTGCACAAGCCTATTGTCCCCATCTGAGGCTCAAGAGTAGACTCGGTAGCCACCTAGGCACATTCCTCCAGGTTCAGAGACCCAGTGGGTCCACTACACAATGCTCCCCCCTTCAAGCATTACAGCTGACTTCTGCTCTGACTTTTTGCCTGAGAGATATGATTCTTTTGGTTCCTTGGCGCTGACATAGCTATTTTCTTAGTATTTTTTTGTTCTCAGCTTGCTCTGGTCAAGACCCCTTTTTCTCATGTTGCAAGTACTACTCCAGCCATGACCCGGGTTTGCACAATGTTGCTTCTTCCTGTTGTTCTGGTACAACTTTTTAAAATTCCAATGTGCATGCAAGATCGAGTTTACACAAGCAAATGCAAAGTCATTAATGTTTAGTCCTGAAAAATCAGATGATTTATCATCCTTATAGTCATCCGTATGCCCTCCATGTGTCAAATGTCTGAATCCTTATGCCGGCCATATGCCCGTTTTGTACATCCTTATGGCATCAGCATTTATTACATGAACAATTTAAAGGGAATCTGTCAGCAGGTTTTTGCTATGTAAGCTGGACTAGTTTGTCACATGTACGGCAGTCTGACACCCCCCTCTGATTGACACCTTATAGTCAATGTCCAGTCTGTCTTGAGAGCCTAGTGTGGATGGGGGCAGCTCTCACAGCTCTGCTGCATGGCTAAAACTAAACACTTCGATTATGTCAGAACGACTGCAGTCAGTAATCCTTGTTCGAGTGTCATCAGGTTTTCTCAAAGTGGAAAAAGAAAATAAAAGTTTCTCCACCTTCTCCATTGTGGAAGTCTGTGAAAATGTGGCTACACTTGGATAGCACCGTGTACAGTCCAATTTTTTCAATGACCCATATACTTGCATTGGCGATTTTGATCCAGTATTACCTAGCGTAGTCTACTCTACTGATATACAGAAAATGGAATATTTGTTGCTGTGGGATTAGAGGTTTGTGTCATTGTTTGGATTCATGTAACATATACTATATCTGTGCTCTATACCATTATACGGTATATAACCCGCCTGTGCAGGATAACTATTTATAAAGAAAATGAAAGGTTGTGCTGTATTAAAATGATTTATATTAAAATGCACATAATATTTTCTAAACTATTGACCGCGTTTCACACGAGCGCTTATTTTCCTTAGTCCAATAATCCCATCCCCTCCCCCGGCCTTTCATATTTTAACTCTATGAATCTTAATATAGGCTCAGGATGCGGATTAATTAAGCTACTTAGAAAAAGACCACTGGCGCTTCCCGACAACGGGAATTACAAGATAGTTACAATTAAGCTTTTTTTTTTTCGCCATTTTATTATAGATAAAGACATTTTGACATTAATTATCGCATGATTGGCCATAATTGCTGTCATATTGCCTGTGACTTTACTGATTTCGCTGTTATGAACATTAAGTGGTAGAAGCCCTGCCGGAGCATGGAGCACATACATTGTTCATCTCACGGAGGATGCAAATATGGTTCACAAACTCCATCAGTCTGACCCCCGGGGACCTGATGGCAACTTCTATGCAAAATACCTGCATACTATATCGCAAAATCCCAACAGACACCATCAGTCATCGCTCTTTTCCATTTAGTTTAGCTAAATGTCCCAGTGTGTACTTCGTAAAGTAGACTACAAATATTTTACATTGACTAATTCAGATTTCTACTTCTATTGTCTGGAGACATAAATACAAGAAATAAAGAAAATGGATCAGTAATATGTAAGCCCGGCACCACAAATGAAATTCCGTTGGTAAAATGCAATTTGCCTCATCAATGAGGAACAAGACTTTGCACTTACGGGAGACAAATGTACTGAAACGAGTGTGCAAGTAGAGCAGCGGTGTAACTAGGTTTCATGGCGCCCGGGGCAAAGATCTGTTTTGGGGCCCCCCCCCCAGAGTAGGTGAGGAGCGGAGGAAAGATAGGGGGATAGGGGGTGCTGCCAGCTTTCAGCCCCGCCGCCCCTGCAGCCTTAGGTGTGGAGCGGGGGGGGTGCTGTTGTCAGCTTTCAGGCCCCGCCGCCTCTGCAGCCTTCGTTGAGGAGCGGGGGGGTGCAGTCAGCTTTCAGCCCCGCCGTCCCTGCAGCCTTGGGGGCGGGGGTGCTGTCAGCTATCATCCCCGCCGCTCCTGCAGCCTTGGCTGAGGATGGGGGTTGCCGCCGGCGACCCCCTCTGAGTTGCACCCAGGGCAAAGGATCCGGCTGCACACCCCTAGATACGCCCCTGAAGTAGAGTGTCTGGTTTTTATCCTAAGTCATGTGGCAAAGCCGATACTGACTTTTACATTTGCTACTTCCAATAGGTGGCGCTAGATTTCAAGTTATTTTCCTCTCTGAAGAGGCAATTTGCATATTTAATTTCTTAGAGGAGCATTGCACGACTTATAAGTCTCCTTACACCATGATGTCAGTCTCCACAAGAAGAAACATTAACCCTTAGACATGAAAACGGACATGACAGATAGTGGCTCTAATACATTTTTTTGCAGTATGTTTAGGCGCAGTGGACACCTCTTCCCTAATTCACTAATAATCGGACCAAGTGCTCATCCTTCCTTTTCACCATGAAAGATTCCTGACCCATCAAAGAAGGCTTTGCAATGATACCCTGAAACATGTGCCTGCTGAGTATCTGGTTTGCCTTTTATCCTAATTCATGTGGCAAGACTCATTAAAATGTCGATATTGAGTATAGCATGGTCTACAAGTCTCCTTACACCATCATGCCACTCTTTACAAGAAGAAACACTTCACCTTAGATATTAGTGACAATGAACATAACAGATTCTAATACTAATACTAGTCCTAATACTTTTTCCAGTGTGTTTAGATGCAAAGGACACCTCTTCCCTAATTCACTAATAATTGGACCGAGTTGTTATCCTACCTCACCATGAAAAATACCTGACCCATCAGAGAGGAAGAGGATTTTGCAATGGTAGGTGACAAATATCCTGAAACATGTGTCTGCTAATAGAGTATCTGGTTTGCCTTTTATCCTAAGTCATGTGGCAAGACTCTTTAAAATGTTGATATTGAGCATTGCATGGCCGACAAGTCTCCTTATACCATTATGTCACCCTCTACAAGGAGAAACTTTATCTCTTAGTTATCAGTGAAAATAGACATGCTATATATTGATCCTAAAACATTATCCCCAAGGTATTTAGATGCAGAGGGCACCTGTTCTTCAATTCACTAATAATTAGACCAATTGCTCATTCTACCTTTTCACCATCAAAGATACATGATCCATCATCAACATCTTGAGTTTTTTGTTAATACACATGTACCAACGTTGAGAGACGGGTCCACCAGTGCCTAAAACCCATAGGAGAGGAATCAGACTAACCTGAGCTTGGGCACCCCGTCTCCAGATCTCCCATTTCCTTTTCATGGCATAAGTACGAGTATCTCTATATCAATAATCTAATGTCTGTTGGAAGTACTGGATTCCCATTTTATGTGAACTGTGTCTTTAGGTAAATCCAGTCCTAGACGTGGGTCTCAGCAGTCTGTCAGCAGCAGCTCCCAATATATTACACTAATGCTTACTAATTAGGCACAGTAGGTGCCAGTCTAAGCTCCTTGTGTCTTTCGGGGGACCCAACGTAATGGATGAAAAATAATATTGATTTGATATTGCAAGAAATTTGCAATCAGTGTGTTGGCCTGGCTCACGGATGTTGGAAGCCACATGAAGATTTGATGTGAACAGTAAGTGGCCGTGAAATCATGTTTCAACTGTTGTAAGAGAATATTCAAGAATTCACATATAGGAGAGGATGTCATCTATGCAATCGGGCCTGGAAACTGTGTTGGCCAGAGATGGTATTGGGAGTGGAGGAAAGCTAAGAGTCCGCGAGACCTCACTGGCTATAGAATAGAACATTCAAGAGTAGAAGCTTCGAGAACCCAAACGACTATATACAGGCCGATACCCAAGGTCCATGTTAGATGATTAAATCTTTTGGGTTATAATGAAGTTTGATAAAAATCAATTTTTGTTCTGTTAATCATTTTTTTGTGTATTAAAATTATTGTTAGCAAATTTAGAAACATATTTCGAAATCATTTTAGGGGCAACATGTATTTGATCGACTAGGAATTTGGATCCGTGTTACACCTACACTGAGAAGGCTGATAGCTCCAAATGCATACCTCCCGGAAAATGTTTCATTCTCTGCTTCAGCATTGCAATAATGAACAGTCAATGGTCATAAAAGTGGTTTATAAAAAATCAGCGGTTAAAAAAGTATGCTTGCAATTCATATGTCATTCTGTACAATGTTACATAATGAAAGGGATTTTCCAGGATTGTTCAAAAGTTGGCAACAAGTAGAGAATGCTATACAACAAAGAAATCACTCTGCTGAAAGCAATGATTCGGCAGCCGTCACATGAATGGTGAAGATGTCGTCATCAAGACTGTAGAAAGTAAAATGTTGATTGACGAAAGTGGAGCATTGGCTTAAAGTGAACCTGTCATTAGTTTTTTGCATATAAGCTGCAACCACCACCATTAAGCTCTTACATACAGTATTCTGGAACTCTGTATTTGGCTGTGTGCCCACATGCCGGGTTAGGGCCGGTTTAGATGTGTAAACCGCCGGTCGGTTTACATAAGTTTTATGTAAATTTATGTTAATCCAAACCGGCGTTTGGATTAACATTAAAACCTATGTAAACCGACACCCGGTGTGCACACAGCGGCGGTTTACACATGCTCATCTGTTGCTAACCCGCTGGGTTCCCAGCGGGTTAGCAAAGAATGAGCATGTCCTATAAACCGGCCGGTTCTGCAGCGGCTGCAAGCAGAATCATGTGCTGCTTCCAGCCGCTGCAGAACCGCCGGCGCTAACCCGCTGTGCACCCGCCCGCAGCACCCGCCCGCACCCGCCTCACATACCCGCCAGGAAGCCGGTGGACGCCTGCAGAGCTTCCTGGCGGGTCCGCCCAGCCGCCCACCGGCACAAAGCCGGTATGTGGGCACACAGCCTTTAAGTCCCCAGCTGATCTGAATAATGTTAAAAACAGCTTTTATTATACTTACCTGGCTGGCGGTTAGGTCCAAGGTTTGTCGCATGACTGAATCCTCCTTTCTTCTTATGATCACCATTCTCCTCTGCTTAATGTGGGTAACACATCCTACGTCATCCACTCACTGGCTTTCATTTCGCTCCTGTACACGCGCACTTGTCTCTGCCCCAAAAGTTCGGTATTGCACAGATGTGAGGAAAGGTCAAAGAACGCCCATGTACTCTGCATGCACAAACATTCTTTGACCTTTCTCCATGCCTGCGCATTACAGTATTTTGCTCTGCCTTCAGCAGGGCAGAGATAGGAGCATGTGCAGAAGAGCAATGCTGGAGACTGTGTGTGGCTGATGTAGGATGCATCACCAGCACGAAGCAGAGAAGAGGACGGCGATTGCAAGAAGGAACGAGGCTCTGAACCCAGTCCTGAGACACCCATCAGACTGGACCGCCCCCAGGTAAGTATAATAAAAACAGTTTTTTTTTTTGCATTATACAGATTGGCCTGGGTATTTATATGTAATGTGGAGCAATAAGGGCTGAAGAACTCAGCAGCTGGGCCAGTAGTCAGAATCACGATGGTAGTGCCCAGTGTTGTAGACCTGGCTCACATTGAAAAGGGAGAGGAAAGTGGAGAAATAAAAATAATAAGAAAATATTAAGATTGTGACACCAGTTGGGATATTCCAGCCTGTAGGTAGCTTGCACTGCAGGTACTTTTGTGGGAGATAGGTGGTATGGCGGTGAAGATATGAAACCCCTCCCAACCAGGGCTGGCTCCCAGGTGTTGATGAGGGAAGTAGTAGCAATGAAGGGTGCAGAGGGAAAGGAGGCACACAAAGTCAGTCCCTCTGCTTTTACCTTTTATTCAGGATTGTTGCAGCAAATTTAGGGTTTACAAGCACCACCATACTCGTGGTCTGGCCAGTCTGCGAAGAACTGCAGTCCACTCTGCTGGATGAGTATAGTGGCCTACACACTGACTTGCCCTTGTAATAGGTTTTTAGGTGCCTCGGAGCCGTCCTTTACTCCCGCTGGTTGCTCCAGCCAGGCAGGTAAAGCGTTGCTTGTGAGATTCCTTGCTCCTTCAGAGCAGTTCTCTGGCCCTCTGTTTTATCAGTGCAAGCATAAAACCCACTAATCTGCAGTTTCTGTTAATTGACCTTGAAAGTCTAGTGACTTAGGGCCTGGTATGCTGTTCTGCAGCTGGATCCTCAGGTCAGCCTCCCAGCTCACCTCTGACTGAACCTCTCCTGTTGCCTTGCTCAGTCTTACCACCCCCTCCCTCAAACCAGAAACTGAGACATGCCCAAATAAGGTCTTTTCGGTTCTCAGCTTCCTGATTGAAGTTCAGGTTGTGTTGGGTGCTTTAGACCTCCAGCGGAGGGTGCTCCAATTCTTCCCAGACACGGCATTACAAACGATGAACATGAAATACCATCTGTGGCAGAAAGACTGCAGGGACGCCACAACAGTATTCTAGAATGTTGTATATAAAGCCTTACTGGTGGTCGCTGCAGCTTATATGTGAAAAAAAACTGCTGACAGGTTCACTTTCATCTGAACTGGAAGGGGAAAAGGGGGCTTTTATTGCTTCTTTTCTGGCCACAAAATCCTAAATTTGATACCAAGGAAACACTACGATATATCACCTCTTGTTATGCGCCCAACTGTGTTACTCTGTATTGTCTCATATTGTCTGTACATGTCCCCTCTGAATAGTAACGTTTTGCAGAATATGTTGGCGCTATAGAAATAAAAAATTATTATTATTATTAGTGACCACTTTTTTGTATGTTTGAAAAGTGCTCTGAGATGCAAGGCGAAATCGTCCTTGGAAAATGTGACTTGTAGATAAGCGAAGAAAAGCAAACCACAAAGCCACATTAAATCTGATGGCTGCGAGTCCTTCCTGCATTGCTGTCATTATTCCTGCAATTACACTAGACTTTTTTTAGCAGATCTGACCCTCATCTCATTACTTCTTGGCTATAGTGTTTAGGTGCCTGCTCTATTGAGCCCCGGTCTATAATTACAACAAAGGTGCTGCAGCGGGGGTCATTAAAATCGGCAAATTCAGTTTTCTGTAAATCAAACCATCACGGCTATTAAAATATTTATGACAGGAGCCAAAAATTACACATCATTTTGTTCTTGCTTCTGTGATCTGTATCAGAATAGATTATTTTCAATTGATTTATTCATGTAAAAACCAAATCCAGTTATTATAATTGTATGCGCCTCATTTATATGTGCCCGCATAATAGGGATCTAACATAAGCAAATATGAAATACTTCATGGGAGGGCGGTGATGTCACGATGGGGGTGGGCTCTGTGGCGCTAGGGATGGCAGCTGTCTCATCCTGTCCACTTCTACTCTCTCTCTCCCTGTGCTGTCTTCTCACCTCTGTCTCTCTCTTTGACCTGTCTCCCTCTGTGTGCTCTCCCACTGTGTGCTGTCTTCTCTCCTCATGTGCTCTCTCCTTTGAGCTGTCTCCTGTGTGCTCTCCCCGTGCTGTCTTCTCATCTCTGTACTCTCTCCCTGAACTGTCTCCCCCCGTGCACTCTCTGCCATGTGTGTCAGCTTCTCCTCTCTGTGTTCTCTCCTTTGACCTGTCTCCCCTCTGTGTGCTCTCCCACCTGTGTGCTGTCTTCTCTCCTCATGTGCTCTCTCCTTTGAGCTGTCTCCCTGTGTGCTCTCTCCCGTGCTGTCCTCTCATCTCTGTACTCTCTCCCTGAATGTAGTCTCTTTCCCCATTTGTGCTCTCTCCTTTGAGCTGTCTCCCCCTGTGCCCTCTCTCTCTCTCCCACTTGTGTGGTCGCCCTTCCACCTGTGTGCTCTTTTTCCCGTGTGCTCTTTCTGCACCCGTGTGTGCTCTCTGCCCCATGTGCACTCACCCCCCTGTGCTTTGTCTCCCCCTTTTGCTCTCTCCCTCCTGTGTTATCCAAAGATGGTGGCGGCATGAATAAGTGCGCATGCGCTCCGGGTCATGACTCTGCCATCTTTGTATACCCAGATGTCCAAAGATGGCGACTGCCTGAGTAAGTGTGCATTTGTACTGGGTATATGCATGAGCCCTTACTCATGTGGCGACGTGTCAGCGGCGGAGCTGTGGATAGCTGTTGCAGCTAGTGGTGTTTGGGTTGGTGGCTGTTGTGGCACCGCTGGTAGAACTGTGCAATGTTCCTAGTACCACCAATGGGCACCATATTTGCACACCCATCACTCTCAGCCCCCTGTGCTCTGTCTCTGCTCCCCTGTGCACTCTCTCCCTCTCCCCTGTGTTGCTCACTTTCCCCCTGTGTGCTCTCTCTGCACCTGTGTGCTCTCTCTGCTCCTGTGTCTGCTCTCCCTTCTCCCTTGTGTCTCTATGCCCCCTGTTACACTCTCTCTGCCTCTCCTCTATGCTCTCTGTGCTACCCTATGCCTTACTGTGTGCTCTCTGTGCTTCCACTCTGCCCCATGTGCACTCTCTCTGCCCCCTTTGTGTGCTCTCTGCGCACACTGTGATCTCTCTGTGCCCCCTCTGTGCGCTCTCTGCCCTCCCCCTTTGCGTCACACTGCCACCACCCTCTGTGGACACATGCCTGGGTGTCAGCATGACTAACTGGGCCTGCGGGCACACGGCACAGTTAGTTTTCCAAAGATGGCAGCGGCCTGACTAACTGCGCTTGCGCCCGGATAGGCGCATGCCCAGTTATTCGTTCAGTGATGTGTGCGGTGATATTGGGCGGTGAGTGGCGTGAACGGCGGCTTGTTCCAGGCGTTGGTTGTGGCTGTCGTCGGCGGCACCATATTTGCACACCCAAGTGATGCGTGTGTAAATATGGCTATCGTGCCGTGTGATATGGGTGAATATAATGCTGAAAGTGAATGACAGACACCACAAGATAGATAGATTTTGCAACCCTATAACATAATTCTTACGAAACCTTGTTTCCTCCTCACCTTATAAACACTTACACCATTATGTGCCCTGCAGTCTGTAAGAAGAACTCTCTGTTGGAATTGCAATAACTAAGAAGTTTTTATATATTATTTTCCAGAAATCAATTAAAATTATATGTGAAAATAAGAAACCTTGTAATATACCCTTTTTAGAGAAATCAGCTTCATTCTCCTCCAGGACTGATCTTTCCTTCTCAAAATTCTCAGTTCTTGGGTAAAATCTGCGTTCAGTGACTACAGACTTTCCCATTACTGAGATAGGAGATGACAGTTAGTGATCATATGAGTCTATGGAGAACTGTAATGGTGCCATCACATGCAGCAATGGGATGAACGATTTTGTTAGCGATTATATGCACGCTAACAAAATCGTTCAAGATCGCTGGTGAGCTGTCACAAGGCAGACTCACCAGCGATCAATGGACCAGAGACATCGTGGAAACGATTCAAATATCGTTTCCATGATGCTTGCTCCCGCTGCCAGGCTGCGGTAAGCGGGAGCAGGCTGGTCTCCAAGGTAAACTGCAGGTATCTAGGCAGCGCGCGCTGCCTAGATACCCGATGTATACCTTGGTTACCAGCCTTCTCAGCTCACCGGCTGGTATCCAAGGTACACAGCGGGTAACTAGGGTCCCTAGTTGTGTACCTTGGATACCAGCCGGTGAGCAGAGAAGGCTGGTAACCAAGGTATACATCGGGTATCTAGGCAGTGCGCGCTGCCTAGTTGCGCGCAGTTTACCTTGGATACCAGCGTCCAGCGCTTGCAGAGAGGCTCTGGGAGCTGGCTTTTCGGTCGTCTCCCGGTGTCACACGCAGCAATGCTGCGTGTCCACCGGGCACCAACGATAGATTTGAGGTCCTGTCCTCAAATCAAACGATGAACGATCAGCCGACTGATCGTTCATCGTTTGTAGTGTCACACGCAACAATGTTGTTTTGACATCGTTCAAACGTCACAGAACACGTGACTTTTGAACGATATCGTTACGTGTGACGTGGCCATAAGAGTCCGAACTAGTATTAACAGTCTGTGTGCCTCTAGCTCCTCGTCTCCCTTCCATAGAAGTCTAAAAACATTAACTGTCATCTCCTAGGTGGTCAGTAATAGAAAACTGTGTCTTCACTTATTACAGATTTGACAGATTTTACCCATGAATTGAGAGTAAGGGTGCATTCACATCTTCTTATACAGTTGTGGCCAAAAGTATTGACATTCCTGCAATTCTGTCAGATAATACTCAGTTTCTTCCTGAAAATGATTGCTATCACAAATTCTTTGGTATTATTATCTTCATTTAATTTGTCTTCAATGAAAAAACACAAAAAGAATTGTCCTAAAGCCAAATTGGATCTAATTCCACACCAAACATAAAAAATTTTACCTTCTGCCTGGCTGCAGTTCCCTATGTGGCCTCCCTGGTCGCAGGGGCGCCACATAGTATTTTAGAGATACGTTGTTCAGTTTTAGTACTCTAGGTCTGCAGGAGGTCTAGGTACCAAAAGTTTAAAAAGGGGAAAATCACACCTCCATCAGCAAATGGCAGGCACAGAGTTTTCTAACAAGATGAAACCATTGCTGGGAGCCTGAGACTCAAAGAGAACCATTAGTCAGACAGAGTCATCGTAATTAAAAGAAAAAACAGATATTGCGCCACACTGCAACTGGAGGAACTTAATACACGGTTTTACTATGTTTGCACTAACCTTTACTGGTTGTGCAACACCCCGCACAACCAGACTGATGGCTTAATGTGGATCACTGTGGTGACAGGGGCCAATAATCCCTCCTTCTCAGATACTCCGGGCCTGGTGGTCGGCTCCTTAGTTCCTCTGGAAATGGAGGTGGGCTCCTTCACTCCTCCACCCGAAGAGGCAGACTCGCTGCACTGGCTTCCGTCCCAGCTCCACACTGTGTATCAGTTGATCATTCAAGGGTGGGTCTTTATGATGTACTGGCAGGTACTGTGGATCTTAGAGCAGCTCACACACCGCACTCCCAACAAGGGAGAAAGAGATTAGCAGATAGGAAACAAGCGGTGTCAGAGGTTTGGAGCGCTAAAGAAACCACGGGTTGTTGATTAAATTACCAATAATTTATTGCACGAACAGCAGGGGTCCAGTAAGCCACTTGAGAAAGACGCATCTGTGCGTCGAAACGCGTTGTGGCTTACTGGACCCCTGCTGTTCGTGCAATAAATTATTGGTAATTTAATCACCAACCCGTGGTTTCTTTAGCGCTCCAAACCTCTGACACCGCTTGTTTCCTATCTGCTAGAGTCATCGTAATATCATACAGGATTATTGAATTTCTGTACATCCGTGCCCTACACAAATTATATTTCTGGCACCATGGGATCAACTGTACACCTGTATCCTTATTCTTTCTAGAAAGAATAGAAATGTGGTCTGGTAGAGAACTAAGGCAAGGGAGGGAGGCAGAGGATATTACAATTAACAAACCTTTATTTGATTGGTCCACAACAACTTCCGGTAGCGGCTTGCTACCTTCATCAGGTGGCCATGGATGCTACCTTCATCATGACCACTTGATGAAGGTAGCAAGCCTTTACCGAAATGGGTTGTGGTCTAAACAAATAAACCAGGGTGGGGAACCTCAGGCCCAAGGGCTGAATGCAGCTCTCCATTACTTTTTTGCGCTCTCCCCCCGGGCAGATTCCTGGGGACCGCAGTGCTCAGGCTGGCAAACATGTTTGACCGACTGTCTGCCCTTAAAATCCAGCTCTCCAGTAATTTCTATGCCCAAGCCTCCGCCTCCCCAGTGAGGTATATGCTTCCAGCCTCCACCCCCCAAGTGAGGTATATGCTTCCAGCCTCTCCTGTGATGTCTAGGGATCTAGCAAACCCGGAAAAGCAGTTCTGAAGCAATATGACCAATATCACCAACACCAAAGAGAAGTAGCTCCAGCCACCACAGTAGAGGTGAGTTGATTGTTTAACTAAATATAGAGGGTAATTTTCAAGTTGATAATTTTGTACAACTCCCGAAGGATTGTAGATATTTACAATTGGCACTCGGCAGTAAAAAGAAGGTTTGTTAACTGTAATATCCTCTACCTCCCTCCTTGCGCTCTACCAGACCACATTTCTATTCTTTCTATTTTACGTTCACCTGGGGTTGTGGCAAGAACTGCTCGAGGCTTGCGGACCTTTTCCCTCAGTGGAGTCCAGTACCTGCGGTAATGTTGACTCACCGTGGCCGGGACTCCGGTTTAGACAGGCAGTAGCTTCTTTCTCCTTGTCACGGGTGGACCGTGCCTGCCGGTAGTGGGGCCCGGTTGAGTGCAGATCAAAAAGTTGAAGACGTCTTATGGGAACAGATTAAAGGGTTAATTTGTCGTGACGCCACCTATGAGTGTTTCGGTAAGTCTTACCGACGCTGCGGGGCCTCCGGGGGCTGGAATGCAGCAAGATGGAACGCTCCCCACAGGCTGAGTGGTGATCCCGGAGACTGGAGCTGCTTAAGATGTTGTGCGGCAGCTGCGGTTACCTTGAAGTGCGGATAGACAGTTCATAAGAAAGCACGGACACTGTAAGTCTCTGTAACTGGTGCTTTACTGTAACCAGCAGGCAATACATGGTATACAGTTGTAGGTAGCAGACCGGGTGGACTCAGCAGTGATAGGTGTCCCTCAGAGATCCGCGGTGTTCCTCCATTCTATCTAAGTAGGTTGCCGTTGTCGCCCAGGAATACCAGGTCGGGTACAGGGAGGCTGCTTGAATGACCTATCCGGGGTATACGTTCCGGATGCTTTGGGGAGCCTTGGGTCCCTTGGTGGGTACACCGCTGGTTAGACGACTGGATTTGGCAGTGGTGGGGTGCTCCTGTAAAGCGGCTCTTCCACTCTTCTTGTTCGCATAGCACAGCTGAACTGCTGCTAGCTTCGGTACCAGAAAACGGCTGTAGATGGGCACGGGATGATTTTGGACCCGCGTTTTGACCCCGTAGTCTGGTTGGTAATGCACCGGGAGTAATGGTGCTCAACCGTGGTGACGGTAGGGAGATGGCCGGTAGAAGATGGCCAGGGGGCCGCACGGAACTGTGTGAGCCCCCTCTCTTAGGTTGCAGAGCTGGGATTCTGCAGAGGGTCTTCTAGGTTGCTGTTACACCTTCAGCCCTCGGACTCCAACCGTTCTAGGCTGGACTAAACTTTCCACTACACACTACCCTTGCACTCCCCCACCAGGACCTTGATTGGCCCTCTATTCTAAGTGATGCATGCAGGGTATGGATCTCTGAGTTAACCACATAGCTGCTGGGTCAGAGAATATTGCTGCTGCATTTATGGCTGCAATACCCTCCTGTTACGCACTCAGTGCGGGGCGCCACAATGTCACATATGGAAACAGTGACGATGTTCCGGTCACATGACATCCAACAAGGAAGAGCCACATGAATCGGTGGCTACAGAGTTCCTCACCACATTGCTGATGCCCACAGTTGTTCAGGGTTGCACAACCCTAATGGGTGAGTGAACGATCACCCCCCCATCCCTTCTCCCCACTAGACCAACAGGTTCTACCCAAAGCGCTCCTTTAATTTCTTATCTTTACTGATTCTTCCTAGCACCTTTCGGGGAGATACATAAAACGGCTAGTAGAAGCCAGGTAGGTCTGTGTTTGATCTCCAAGTGCGCTCGGGACCAGGACGGATCTAATGGCACGAGAACCCCCTCCTTAGAATCTTCCAGCAGGAATTTATGACTCCTCATGGGTTTTTGGAATTTCCAGGTCCAGAGACCAGGGGAGGGAATTAGAACAATCCAAGAGGAGAGAAGGGAGTAATGGACCAAGGGATATCTGTGAGAGACAGCAATGGCCATTTGTTACCTCCTCAGGAAGTCACGCTGTGCATCGTGTGCCTCGTGTTGTGAGAAACTGAAAGCCCTTGGCACCACTCAACTCCCATGTGACTGCCAGTAACAAGGCCTAACATCAAAACTGGTAATTGGCTTATGCATGTCTGCTTATATCTCTTGCATTACCACTGTATTTGCATAACTGACCATCATATCTGTATATTCATCAAGTAAATAGTGTTTTGTCTAGTGTACCCGTAAGGCGATTAAATAAATAATTTAACCCTGAGTTGCTCTTTTATCTCGATCCACGAATCCACATGTCGTGTTCTTGGTTTGACAGTACATACTACCCGGGCTGTTGTCTGGCACCATAAAATCCCATTAATAGACTAAGCTTTTATCTAACTGGTGGCAGTCCTACTGGGCTGCGGAGCTCTGTTCACATGTGCCAGTAAAAATGGAAGCTCACTGCCGAACTACCATGCTTTGCTCCTAGTAGATTTTTTTAATGATTTGAAATAAAGGCTGGAAATTTTATAAAAACGAGTGCCACGGGATTTTTCTTCTCTGCATCAGACTTCACACTTTCCTTAGCGAATTATGCAGGGAACTGATAACATAACTTTAATTTATAATATCAGTAAAATTCCAGCAGAGCATTGTAAGAAACTCATTGATGGTTACCGGAAGCGGTTGATCGCAGTTATTTTGGCTAAAGTTGTGCAACCAAGTATTAGGCTGAGGGTGCCAATACTTTTGTCTGGCCCACTTTTGGAGTTTTGTGTGAAATGATAATGTTTTGCTTTTTGCTTCATTCTCTTTTGTTTTTTCATTGAAGACAAATTAAATGAAGATAATAATACCAAAGAATTTGTGATTGCAATCATTTTCAGGAAGAAACTGAGTATTATCTGACAGAATTGCAGGGGTATAATACTTTTGGCCACAACTTTTGTGTGTATCTATCTTTTGTACAGATTATTGTAAGCATAGTATTTTTTATATAAAGCTTAAAACTTTAATAAGTTTGATCCTTGTATACTCTAAACAATCCATAGCCTTACAGAGTGTGTGACCTGATTGTCACACAGGAGTAGATTTCGGGGGCGCATCACCTATGTGCTTGCTGAGTGGTGGTAGCGTGTTGTGAAGCTGGGGTGTGTGGACTGTGTCAGGGGTGTGATTTATGCTCACTTTATAGTCTACAAAAGATGTTGAGTGATGGATTAGGTGGGAAGAGAAAAATTAACCCTTACACCAGGTGTACCAAGTCACGTGCTGAGAAGTGTGTACGTGACAACCTCTGATGCAGATTTTTGTCACAGGTCATTAAAGAACATTTGAATGTATTTTCTATAATTAAATGATGTAAATGTTCCAGTCATAGCCCGCAGTGGTCAGCTGACAAAAAATGGAATGTCATCGTTTCCAGTCCCGGCACGGATCAATGGTTCGGCTGGGCTGTGATCCAGTAGATAGAGTTGATAAGTCTGGATCATTTATTACTTTGAAACCATTGCTGTCACTTGAATTTTTTTTTACAGGCCAGGCAACCGCTTTAATAAAGTGGTATTTTTAAAGAAAATTAGAGTTGAAATTCCTGAAATTCATATGTCCCTGTAAGCGCCATTTCACGCTGTTGAAGAGACACAGAGTGGGCTAATGATTACAGGTGCGACCAGCTATTGCACCACATAGTGCAGCCAAGCATGGGGGGCTATCCAGTCAATACACGATGGGGGCAGACCAAGCAGTGCTATTTTGGCTTTTACAGTGTAGGGATAGAGGTCAAGAGCGCACACCTCATTCCACATAGGGACAGAAAAAGGCACTAGTGTTGAAGAACACATAGTTGCATCAATAAGGAGAGAGACAGACCAGCAATAGTTGCAGTGTTGGTGTAATAGATTAATGTATTCTAATTACATACAATTCTCAACCTTCGTGTAGTGCAAAAAAAGTATGGAATTCTCATATTGAGGGATGACAAAGTGTTCTACAAACTCCTCCTATGTAATTGGACTGCTTGATATTTGCCATTTTTAATTCACTTCTTTTTGATAAATTAACCAAACCATGAGAATTGGAATTTTAAAAGGTTTGTTAATTTCTAATCAGGATTTTAAAAAATACTCTGACATGAATTTTCAAATAAGTACACCAACCTCATCAGGTCCTGGAATTCTGTTTAAAGAGGTTATCTGTGATTTATATGTCTATAACAAAATGTGCCCAATCACTAACATGCAGGTAGCTGCCTGTTGTGCCCTGTCAGTTCACCCTCGCCACAGAGCGGTCATAGACCGCTCCTGCAAAGACAGCAGCATGGAGGGGCAAACAGAGCAGAAGTGGCTTTTTGCTCTGCTATGTGGAAGGGGCAGGACAGCCAGTCTCCTGGTGATTGATAGCCATCTCCCCGCTAGCTAATTGGGCGATCTGGCTGTCAGTCAGCATGATGTCGGCTCTGATGCCCGTCAACAGAGTGGAGAAGCCGCCCCTCTGTAGATGTGATCTCAGCGGAAATGGCAAAATAGCTGACAGGGAGCGATCTCAGACTGCTCAGTGTTGGCAGTGACCAGCGGTAAATGGTGCCGGGCACAACAGGCAACTAGGGGGCTGCTACCAGCCTGTTAGTGCTTAGGCTGGTTTCACACTGCAGTTTTTTCCCTGATCAGGTTCCATCCGGTTTGTGTGCCAAAACCAGGAGAGGAATTTGCAGAGAAAAAGTATAATTGAAAGATTGACACCTGTTCTGAGTTTTGGAGACACTCCTGGTTTTGGTACACAAACCAGATCGAACCTGATCAGGGAAAATACTGCAGTGTGAAACCAGCCTTAGGAACATTTTTTTTTATAAATCCTGTATAATCCCTTTAATAAAATATGCAGCTGTATTCAAATCTTTCACTAGGTTTTTGCCACCTAACTGAAAGCAGCAAAATGTTGAGACAGAGATCCTGATTGCAGTAATGTGTCATTTGCTGGGCTGCTTGCTTTGGTTTTGATAAAATTGCTCTTTTATCAGTAGATTATTACAAGAAGACTAGTAAACCTGCTGCCATGTAGTCCTCCTCATTCATGAGGTCTGTATAACCCCGCACCCAACCACTGATTGGCAGCTTCCTGCCTATACACAGGCTTCACAAGAAAATGCTGATCAATGGTGTGGGCAGGGTTATATGGAGCTCAGCATTCGGAGAACTGCTAGATCTGCAGCAGATAAAACTATGATTTTATCAAATTAGCAGAAACAGCTCAGTAAGTGATACATCACTGAAATCATGGTCTCTGCCCTATTTCATGCACTATCACCTGGGCAGCAAAAGCCTGGTGATAAAATCCTGTGGCACCCTAGGGTTCGGATGCCACAATGTCATTATCTTCCTCGGGGGATAGTGTCATACCTGAGAGCAACAGAGGGTATTCACACCTGGTAAAACCAAAACACACAACACCTTTTCACCTCCAGGCCTGAAGGGGAGCTCTAAACCCAAGGTTCAGGTCAGCTCTCCTATAAATTCTAGTCTGGGGCAGAGTTAGTCAGTTCAGTTCCTAGGAGGACTGAGGAAGGCATCCTGTGGACTGGAGCAGTGCTAAGCTCGTCCCAGGATAGCTAAGCCTAGCTTGGAGGACCTGTAGGCAAGGGTCTGAGAAAGTGAAGAGCCCGGGGAGCAGAGCAGTGTCGAGCTCACCCAAGAGGAGTAAGCACCAAGAACCGGACACTGGAGTCCGAGGCTGTGTAGGGCCTAACGTCCTGACAGCCAACACCGGAGGCTGGGGAATTTCAAGTCCCCCAGCCACACCAAGTGCCCTCAGGCAAAGCAGCCTTAAGAGCACAGGAGCAGACGCCCAAAAGTGGGGCTGGAGAAGGACTTGAGCTGCATGTCATACTGGCACACGCAGGAGAGAAAGAGGGCCGCAGCTCACCTTAAGCAACCGCAGGGACCTACAAAGAGAGAGTGCAGCAGGGAGGCCTCAGAACTTGTCGGGTGAGGAGAACCCTAAGTTGCTCCCAGGTAAAATGGACTCGCAGCAACATCACCTGTCATTGACCCGGTATTGCCAGTAAAGGACTTGAGGAACCAACAAACCGTGAGTCTGTCTGTTACTGTGCAGCACCCTACACTCTCTCAACATCCACTGCCCTGGGGATCCGCTCCACCTGTGGGGAGCTACTACATCCTATCTACCTAACCACGGGTGGCGTCACAAATAATCCTTCCTATACTTATTCTGCCTTTTTTAAAACTGAACCCAGGATCACGGAAGCCAGGTCTCGACCCCTGTGACTCCCCAAAGGTACCACTAAAGCCTAGTTCCGAGTACCCCACAGCCTTGGGGTCCAACAATCCTTTAAAAAAGCCCAGAGATGATGATTAAATAAAACGTTTTCCAAGGCTGTTGTTTATTTGTTTTATTGTGTTGTCCTCTTTTCTTCACTCCTTCGCTTCTGGGGCCCTTGCTGTTTCTTGACCTGTTTTTAGTCCATTAACTAACAACACATGCTGCATCATACATTATGGTCACATCGAGCCGTTTTCAAGTCCGAACACCTTGATCATGAGGAGAACACGTATTGAGGAGTAGTTATCCATGTAGTACAGTAAATGTTATCCTCCACGCAGTGCGGCTTACCTGCCATAGATCATGTGCTTTAAAAAGTCCCATGGGCAATGACATTTAGTGGAACAAGTAATTGTGTAATTAGGAGCATGGCGGCTACGGTAGAGATTGTAGAGAACAAATAAGCGTCCTGGAAGACTAATATTCAGAGAAAAATCTAACCCTCAGCACAATGCGGATGAAGAATAAACAGTGAATCCCTGCTTGGCTCTCTATCCTCCATAGCCTCCTCAATCTCCCGGTATATCTCTCTACGGACTGTTATTGAGTTCAAAATCTGAGAGATTTACTTCCTGGATAACAAAATGGGAACATTTCTCTAGAAAAAGGCTATGATTTGCAGTAAGATGGGAGATCACGTTTGTGTTCCATCCTTTTTATCATTAAACCATTTTTAAAAAAAACTAGAAAATACCACAAGAAATAACAATTCTAGAATATCTTTTCCTAAAACATTGTCTTTCCTCTGTTATTTCTGTTGGAAATTCATGAATAAATTGACAACTGGGCATTAGCCATTGGGGTGCGTCACTATTTTTGCACAGTGTTCATTCAGTGCTGGACATTGTAGGTCACCTCTTAGGTAAGGGGATGGTAACACCCAGTTGTCAATGTATTAATGATAACATGCTCTGTATTTTAAGGAATCTTCTCTGGGCTCTGTATGTGTTTGTGGGGTCCGGTCTGTAATAATTTGTCTCATTTGACACCTGCATTTTTCAGAGGGGAGTCATGTCTGAGGTCAGCATTTAGTTAGACGGCCTGTATATGTTTAGGGAGTATGGATCTTTTTCAGGGTTCTGATCTTGGATCCGTTTTAGTGCTTTGGCCTTAGTCTTTATTTATTGAGTACTGTATACAAGGCACATATATGTTGTTATGGATTCTGGTTTAAGGTTTGCTTTAGGGGTTCTAGTGTCTTTGTTCATGTGGGGGGACTGTACCTTTTTAGGGTTTCAGATCTAAAGTCTGTATTTTCGTATGGGGTCTGTATCTTTTTAGGGTCTATCTCTTCATGGGTGGCCCCCAGAGCGCTTAGCGCCACCTTTGTCACCAGTGGTCGGCTTAGGTCGCTTAGTAAAGTTAATTACGTCATTGGGATGACAGGTTTTGATGTTTATAGTTACTTCAATAGCAGTAATGGAGTCTAGTCTGAGATATCCTCAGACTGCATAGGTTGCTGGGGGGGATAGAACCCGGTTAACTTGGTAATAGGGTCCAGGTCGGCTGTGAGTGGTCACCTGGACCACTGAGTGATGAAGGGCAACCTGACTGGATGGTCCTGTGACCGTTAAATAGGGATATATAAGTCCCCTCAGAAGGTAACAAGCGTCATCACAGCACCTGGAGAAAGAAGAAGACGCCCATCCACCCCTCCCTGGATCAGAGGGTCTCAGAAATCCAGACTTGTCGAGAGGCTTTTCTTGTGGGGAAAAGGTATTCCCAAGTAATTTGGGCTTATTCTAGTATTCTTTTATCACATTTATTAGGGATGGATGTTTTCCCATCCGAGATTTTATTTGAATAGTTTATTTTATGGTTATTTATTGACTGTACGTGTGTAACCTTAAGTAAATCTGACTTGCCCAGGGTTTGGGGACTCAGGTATCTGGGCCCTCTGCTTCGGTAGGGATGTCACTGGTGGCCTGCCCAGACCTGTGGCCCTGGGGTCTTATTTAAAAATGGGAATAGTTGGTGTTGGAATGGAGATAAAAGTTTATAAAGTTTATCGTGACGCCACCCGCAGATTCTGGTGATTGAGCACCAGCGCTGCTTCAGTCTTCCGGAGGGTGATGGTACAGCAGCCGAGTTGGTATAGCTCCCTGCAGGTGGAGCTGGCCCTCCGGGGCAGGGATGCACCTGTAGAGATAAAGGTGCAGATGATGGAGGTAGTAGTTGCTGTGCAGCAGTGAATAAGCACACGGAGACTCAGTCGCTCTACCCGGGTACTTTACTGGAACGATGCAGATGATGATACAGTTCACAGTGGCAAAACAGTCTTTATCTGGCTGGGTAGTCACAGTGGGCTCCAGAGTCTCTGGAACTCTCCCTTGGTATGTCTTCTTGGATCTAACCCTTGTCCTGCTGCTAATGCCTGTCCTGGCACTACCCTTACTACCAGGCCCGATGGGGTGCTACTCAATTCCCGTGCTTCCCAGCTCATATGAAGCGGGCTCGACCTTGGTGGGTAATCCGCATACTCATTTATGGGTGCCTCTCTCCAGAACTCTGCATCTCCCTCGTTGGTCAGGAGGGAGACCGAGTCCAGGTCCCCGTGGGCAATGCGGGCCTGCTGCTCCACTTCACGCAGGAGGTTGGTCCATCGGGTCGGCATTATGCCGGGTGCAGCACGTTGCTCGTTGTGTCCTTCTCTTCCGGTTTGTCCTTTGTTGACTTTTGGTGGTTCTCCTGGGGCCATTTCCTTTGGCTTTCCCCCCTGGTTGATTGGCAACCATAGGGACAGGCAAACATGTTCGCACCTCTGGCTAGGCACTCCCATGGCAAGGGGCTGAGGCACACCCCCAGGCCTGGACATTGTCCTTTCACATGGTTAAGCCGCCATTTTAGGGTTCCTGGTAAAATGGCGGGAACCAGTCCTCGGTGTCGTGTAACGGTGGTGAAAGTTCTTTTAGTCCGAGTTTTAAAGTTCGTAAAGACACACAATACCCATTAGGCACGGGTTGGTTCGATCCTGTTCGTGACGCCAGAAAGTATATGACTCGCCCAGGGAATGGGCACTCGTGCATCTGGGCCCTCTGCTTCGGTAGGGATGTCACTGGTGGCCTGCCCAGACCCTTGGCCCTGGGGTCTTACTTAAAAAGGGAAATAGTTGGTGTTGGAATGGATATAAAAGTTTATAAAGTTTATCGAGACGCCACACGCAGATTCTGGTGTTTGAGCACCAGCGCTGCTTCCGTCCTTCGGAGGGTGTTGGTACAGCAGCCAAGTTGGTATAGCTCCCTGCAGGTGAAGCTGGCCCTCCGGGGCAGGGATGCACCTGTAGGGATAAAGGTGCAGATGATGGAGGTATTAGTTGCAGTGCAGCAGTGAATAAGCACACAGAGACTCAGTCACTCTACCCGGGTACTTTACTGGAACGATGCAGATGATGATACAGTTCACAGTGGTAAAACAGTCTTTATCTGGCCGGGTAGTCACAGTGGGCTCCAGAGTCTCTGGAACTCTCCCTTGGTATGCCTTCTTGGATCTAACCCTTGTCCTGCTGCTAATGCCTGTCCTGGCACTACCCCTTACTATCAGGCCCAATGGGGTGCTACTAAGTTCCCGTGCTTTCCAGCTCATAAGAAGGGGGCTCGACCTTGGTGGGTAATCTTGGTGTGGCAGTGCTGGATGGACAGGTTGTCGTGACCGGTAAACAAACCCACGACTGCCGGTGTAGACGGCTCAGGGGCTGGACTCCATGCACCGTATCCTCGGAGCCGGCTCTCCGTTCGGTGGACTAGGGTTCCCTCTGGAGTATGGGCACTCCGCTCTGAGGGTCCCCTCCTTCAGTCTGGGCTGCCTGAATTCTCTCTCTCTCCAGGCCCCCTCCTTGGGAGTCTCGTGCTCCTTCTTCCCTCAGTGCAAGCTAAAACTCACTCTATGACCTCCCTTCTCCCCTAATCCTCCCCCTAGGGACTAACTCCACCTATGCTCGGATGTGGGAGTGCTAGGATGGGAGCCTCCCATAGTCATCTGCCTTCCACTGTGACAGGGGTTACTACACACTCATTTATGGGTGCAGTACCCCAATTGTGACGCCTGACCAGGTGGGGCACCACAAAACCTCACGGCTTTGTTTATACCATGGTTTGAGTCTAGTGTATTATTTATAGTTTAAGTATTAGGGAGAAAGATGGGGGTCTGTGTTCCCATGGGTATATAGTCATAGGTCTATTGGGGTTCCAGCCTGTGCTATAATAGTAGAGTTACAACTGTCGCGGCACGGTCCATTCCGCAACCGGGGGTCCAACAGCCGTGTCAGCTTACTCACTCAACCAGCGGTAACGTGCTGTCTGTCGGCATGCAGTCTTCCTCTCCAGGCCTGCTCCCCCAGAAGCTGTCTTGCAGACCTTCCGGGTATGTTCTTATGCCGCACGCGTGACATATGCCCCTTTACTTAAAGATCCAGCACGCCCATACCCAGAAATTCTTCTCAGCCTATTGCTGAGAAGCGCTATGTATTTAAGGCACCATCCCCCGTTGGGGAATGTCTGAGCAATGTGATAATTTCCTTAATGTTGCTTGTTCTCAGGTTCCTGTACACTGCACCTATGTTCTTGTCCCTTGCCTTGTACCTGCTAATGTGTGTCTAATCCTAGACCTTACTGCTACACCCTGCTTCGGCTTGCTCCTGTCTGCTACAGTCTGCTACAATCCTCACCTGTCTGCTACAGTCCGCTACTGCTCGCACCAGGATCTTTGGCTGTATCTACCCAGACACTGAATTGCCTTGTCTGTAAGGGCTGGTGCCAGCTGTCATGGCTACCTAACCCCACTGACGCTTCGCTTGGTGACCACCTTACCAACTAAGACTATCGCTACCTCCTGTGGTATTAGCAGGCGTCCCGCTGGCTTACCCAGGTTAGTTCCTCCAGTCAGCAAAGTTGTCATGACCCACATGGTCCACTCCAGGACGCTCTCCTCCTGTGAGCATAACAAAAATATGAATAATATTTATTCACTTATATAGTGCCATTAATTCCACAGAGCTTTATATACATTGGTAACACTGTATCTATTAATTTAAGGGGTTTGATTACTTTAGAGGGGTCTTGTTAGGGGTTCTGGGACTTGAATTGTGGATGGTCTGTATTTTTAAGGTTCTCTAGTCTAAGGTCTGTTTAAGGGTGTCTGGTCTGAGGTCTAAATTTATTTTGGGGGTCTGGTCTGGATTTTCGGGTTTGGATAAATCTAACCCAGGGGTCTCAAACTCGGCACTCGGCTGGGTTGGTGGGCCGCACATAGAAAAAAATTGATATCGGGGGACGCATTGATTATAGGACTAAGTGACAGTTTTAGTAATTCCAGAATTTTTCACTCAATGTAGTAATGTCCAAATCCTGATCTCATTCTTTTAGTAATGTCCCCATCCTGTTCCAGTTCTTATATTAATGTCCCCATACTGATCCTCTTCTTGTAGTGAAGTCCCATCCTGGTCCCCATCTTGTAGTAATGTCTCCACCCTGGTTCTCCTCTTGTAGTAATGTCCCCATCCTGGTCCCCATCTTGTAGTAATATCTCCATCCTGGTCCTCCTCTTGTAGTAATGTCTCCATCCTGGTCCTCCTCTTGTAGTTATGTCCCCATTCGGATCCCCATCTTGTAGTAATGTTCCCCATCCTGATTGCCTTCTTGTATTAATGTCCCCATACTGGTCTCCATCCTGGTACTCATCTTGTGTAATATTCTCATCCTAGTCATGTCCTTGTATTAATCTCACCATCCTGGTCCCCTTCTTGTAGTAATGTCCCCATCCTGGTATCCTTCTTGTAATAATGTCCCTATTCTGGTCCTCTTCTTGTAATAAGTTTCTCATACTGGACCCCATTCTATTTTAATGTCCCCCATTCTGGTCCTCATCTTCTTGTAATTTCCCCATCCTGATCCTCTTCTTGTAGTGAAGTCCCCATCCTGGTCCCCATCTTGTAGTAGTGTCTCCATCCTGGTACTCCTCTTGTAGTAATGTCCCCATTCGGGTCCCCATCTTGTAGTAATGTCCCCCATCCTGATCGCCTTCTTGTAGTAATGTCCCCATCCTATATTGATGTCTCCCATCCTGGTCCTCATCTTGTGTACTGTTCTCATCCTGGTCTTCTCCTTGTAGTAATGTCCCCATCCTGGTACCCGTTTTGACTCAGTGATAGTCGGAGGTATTGAGAGAGGCCGGGGGGAGGAGGAATACAGAAGGGTGGTTTTGGACTTTGACTGGTGCCAGGCTAACCATTTAGAACTCAACGTAAAGAAAACCAGGGAGTTGGTGTTGAGTTATGGAAGGTGCATGAAGGATTGCTTACCTATCACTATTGATGGTCAGGATGTGGAGATGGTGGAGAATTTCAAATATTTGGGGGTTCACCTGGACAGCAAGCTTGATTGGAGGTGCCATATGGAGAAGGTTGGCAAGAAAGGGATGAGTAGACTTTACTTCCTAAGTAAGTTAAGGTCGTTTAATGTGTGTAGCAAAATGCTTGAAATGTTCTACCAATCTATTGTGGCGAGTGCAATCTTTGTTGCAATAATATGCTGGGGTAGTAGTGTGCGCACAGCTGACGCTAATAAGCTGAATAAACTTATCAAGAAGGCTAGTGCGGCGGTGGGTCTACAACTTAGGACTTTCGAGGAGGTATTAGAGGATAGAATTAATAAGAAATTCAAGGCTATAATGAGCAACAATACACACCCGCTCTATGAACTGTTTGCGAAGCAAAAGAGCACATTCAGCAAGTGTCTAATCCAACTAATGTGTAAAAAGGAAAGATACAGAAAATCGTTTGTTCCAACAGCTGTGGGGATGTTTAACAAATGTATAAGTGTAAAGCATCCCAAGACTAAGTGAAGTTCTAAGGGTATGGGGGGAATAGGTGAGGTACATGTACCAGTATACCCGCATCTGCTATCCATATAGACTTATTTTGTAAAGTGTGTAATGTTCTTGATCTTTGTTCTGCTGCTGTAATACTGTAATTTCCTACTCAATAAAGATTATCTTATCTTATCTTATCTTAATAATGTCCCCATCTTGGTCCTCTTCTTGTAATAATTTCCTCATACTGGTCCCCCATGCTATATTAATGTCCCCCATTTTGGTCCTCATCTTCTTGTAATGTCCCCATCCTAATCCCCTTCTTGCAGTAATATCCCCATCCTGGTCCCCTTCTTGCAATAATGTCCCCATCCTGGTCCCATCTTGTAGTAATGTCCCCATCCTGGTCCCCATCTTGTAGTAATGTCCCCATCCTGATCCCCTTCTTGCAATAATGTCCCCATCCTGGTCCCATCTTGTAGTAATGTCCCCATCCTGGTCCCATCTTGTAGTAATGTCCCCATCCTGATGCTACTTTGTAGTGATGTCCCAACCTGGTCTCTCTTATTTTTGCATGTACACACACACACAGTCTCTCATACACACTAACACTCATATACTGTAATACACAAACACACTGTCATGCACACACACTCATGCACACACACTCATACACACACACTCACACTCTCATGCACGCATACATATTCATATACACATGCACACTCACTCATTTACACACACTCTCACACACACACACTCATATACACACTCTCATACACACTCTCATACACACACACTTATACACACACACTCACACGCACTCTCATACACACACTCATATACACACTAACTCTCATACATATATTCACACTCTCATACACACGCACTGTCTCATAGGCCCAGTTCACATCTGCGCTCGGCAGCATTGCGTTAGCACAGGTGGTAGCGCAGTGCAAGCGCAGCCAAGTGCATTGGAGCACAAATGAAGCACATCACACTGTGCTTCATTTGCGATCTGATGCGCTTGGCTGCGCTTGCACTGCACTACCACCTGCGCTAGCGCAATGCTGCCAAACGCACCAGAGCTCAGATGTGAAGTGCGCCATACACACACTCTCTCATACACACTCTCATACATACACACACTCTCTCATACACACACTCATACACACACATTCTTTCATACATACTCACATACACACTCTCTCATACATACACACACACACTCTCTCATACATACACACACACACTCTCATACACACACACTTATACATACACTCATACACACACACTCTCTCATACAGACATACTCATATACACACACTCATATACACACTCATACAAACACACTCTCATACATACCCTCATTCATACACACACACACACACACACACTCATACACACACTCTCATACACATACACACTCTCATGCATACAATCATACACACACACTCTCTTATGCACATTCAAATACACACACACATATACACACACACTCTCATACACACAGTCACACTCTCTAATATCTACACACTCTCTCTCTCACACACCTTAATGATGCCGGGGTCCAGTGTGCAGGGGGCTGCTGCGGTGCAGTGTGCTGGGGAGTGCGGCTTTATTATGACTTCTTGAGGCTGCTACTACAAGCTCCTTCGCTCAGCTAGGAGCTACATCAATGGAAGCCGGCTGGCCAATCAGAAACCTCAAGTGATGTCATACGCCAACGTCACTTGCGGGTCTGTGATCTGATTTGTCCACCAGCTTCCATTGATGTAGCTGAGCGGAGGAGCTTGACGTAGCAGCCGAAGGAAGACATAATAAAGCCGCAGTCCCCAGGACACTGCACCGCGCCACCCCTTCCACACCGCACCGCGGCTGCCCCCCTTACACTGGACCCCGGAATTCTTATGTTGTCCACGGTGCCACGAGCCGCATTGTGAAGCCCCAGGGGCCACATGTTTGAGACCCCAGCTCTAACCGAATACTTTGAAATGTGTCAGTATTCAAATGCGAGTGAGTTTCCCACCCATTGACTTGTATCGGACGAGTAATGAGTAAGAAGTAATGAAACAGTTCAAAGATTCGATTAGAGATATCCGAATATTTCACTACTCGCCATCCCTACTGGAGTCTGGATTCAGGAGGCATGAGGTTCTGGTCTATGTTTACGTTTAGGGAGCCAACCTTGGGTCTTTACTTAGACAGTTTGGGATGTGTGCTATATTAGTCTCTCTCTTTCTTTTATTTCGGGGGGGGGGGGGGGGTCAGGTTAAGGGTCTATATTCATGTAGATGGCCTGGGCAGTAGTCTATTTCTTTGTAGGGTATCTCAGATGTCTGTAGTCACTCTGGGGTCTATATTTATATAGATGGCATGAGCAGTCGGTTACTCTTTGGGTTATATTTATATAGATGGCATGGCAGTGGTCTTTTGTTTAGGGGCCCTTTGACGTCTGTATTTTTCTGGGGTCTTACTATATAGATGGCATGGGCAGTGGTCATTTGTTTAGGGGGGACCTTTGACGTCTGTATTTGCTCTGGGGTCTATACTATATATAGATGGCATGAGCAGTGGTCTTTTGTTTGGGTTGGTTGTTTACTTTTAGACAGGCATGCTGTATTTGACTCTGGCGTGGGTCTGGATTTATTAGGCTGTCTGGTATAAAGACTTTAATAACTTATTTTTTGTCTTCAATATAAATAATGGCAACATAAATCTGTATTTACATTTTCCACAGAATAAAATGGCATTTCTATGAAATTTTGTCAAAATAATTTCTATTTGATTGTTTTTTTTTTTTTTTCAATTTACATTCTATTCATGCTAATATCCTTTTCTTTTATTTTGTCATAATAGGTCTTCTGGTAATAAATCAATATTGAAAAGTAATAAAAGAAAATCCTCTTTTAAATAATTCAAATATATTATTACTGATAAATCCTTCTTCTTTCCGTCTGACAACTCATTGGTTTGAAAGGAAGTTATCTGAAGAGGCAAAATGATGGAGGAGGTTAATAACTATGCAGGGGAATGAATAACATGATTAGGATCTCATTCGCTTCTGCGATCTGGAGAATGATAGTCACACGGAGATGAATTTTAATAAAACACATGACACTTTTTTGAAGCATAAAACACGTTAGGAATTGATGGAATACATATTGAGGTTGTCTACCTCTGACACGGTTTGTCGTCAACATGTGCACCAACAAAAGGAAAGGTTCAGTGAACATATCGGAGGATGAAAGATCAGGGACGGTGGATGATATATGTCGTTAGATTGTACTTGATTTCTTAAGGTTTAAAATTAGAAAACAAAGGGCTCAAAGGAATAAAGCGAACACCCAATGATCTAATAAACAGTATAAGAAAAAGAAACATTTTGCTATATAAGGAGTACTAAGGAGTTTTGCACATCTACCATTTATAATGATTTTTAGTTAATCTGAATAGGTCTAAAATTCTGCATTGATTAATTACTTAATATAGTTTAAAGGGAATCTGACAGCAGCATAAGTTAGGGACACAGACAGGGGTGAAACTGTAATAGGTACATGGGTTGCAATTGCACCCGAGCCCTGGAGCCTAGGGGGTCAAAAAAGTCCATTTAGCCCGTAGTGAAAGATCAATATCATTGAAGACCTGCAATAATTAGGTGTCCTATTTAAGCTTTTGGATTGGAGCCCACAAACTTCAACTTAATGACAGAAACCCTGATCCCAGCGATGTATCACTTATTTACTGGGTATGGTCAGCTGATGTAAATCACAATTTTCTCTGCTGCAGATCTATCAGACTCAGAATGTTGAACTGTGTATAACTCCGCCCTCCAACACTGATTGGCTGCTTTCTGTGTACACTGTATATTGACAGAATTCTGCCTGCTAATCAGTAGTGGGGGCATAGTTAGATCAGGAGGCACAAGGCAACTTTTCATGCAGTGGTAATTCCCTGCTGATAAAGCACTGATTTATTGAAATAGCAAAGAATAGCCCATTACGTGATACATTGCTGGAATCAGGATCTCTCTTCCCCTGCATCATGGTGCACTCAGATTGCTTATCAAAAACCTGGTGACATATTCCCTTTAAAAGCATTTTGTCACCAATTTGCTTCCAAATCTAAGGATAGCATTAATGAGGTGGGTATAGAGACCCTGATTCCTGTGCTGGGTCACTTATTAGACTTCTTGCAGCCTCTGTAGTCCTCCATATAGTATAATGCAGCCTCTGTAGTTCTCTATATAACATAATGCATTTTTAATATAGTATAATACAGTCTCTATAGTCCTCACTATAAAATAATGCAGCCTGAGTAGTCCTCCTTATAGTACAATACAATGTCTATAATCCTCCATATAGTATAATGCAGTCTCTATAGTCTTTCACATAATATAATGCAGCCTCCATAGTCCTCCATATAGTATAATGCAGTATCTATAGTCCTCCCTATAAAACAATACAGCCTCTATAGTCCTCTATATAGTATACTGTAGCCTCTATAATCCTACATATAGTGTAATGCAGCCTCTATTATCCTCCATATAATATAATGCAACCTCTATAGTCCTCCACATAATATAATTCGGTCTTTATAGTCATCCATATAATATAATGCAGCCTCTATAGTCCTCTATATAATATAATGCAGTCTGTATAATCCTCCATATAGTATAATGTAGCCTCTTTATATTATAATGCAGCCTCCATATTATTATTATTTTTTTTTTTCTTATAAAGCACCATTGATTCAATTGTGCTGTACATGAAAAAGGGTTACATACAAAACAAGTGAAAAATACAATGAGTAAACAGTGTCAGACTGGTACAGAGGGTAAAAGACCCTGCCCTTACGGGCTTTCATTCTACGAGGTAATGGGAAAGTAAAATGCATCCTCTACACTCCTCCATATAGTATAATGTAGCCTTTATGGTCCTCTATATCTATAGTCATCCATATATTATAGTGCAGACTCTATAGTCCTCATTATAATATAATGTATCCTCTATAGTCCTCCATATAGCATAAGGCAGACTCTATAGAGCTCCATATAATATAATGCAGCATCCATAGTCCTCTATATAGTATAATGCAGTATCTATAGTCCTCCCTATAAAACAATGCAGCCTCCATAGTCCTACATATAGTATAATGTAGCCTCTATAATCCTACATATGGTATTATGCAGCCTCTATAGTCCTCCATATAATATAATGCAGTCTTTATAGTCATCCATATAATATAATGCAGCCTCTATAGTCCTCCATATAATATAATGCAGTCTTTATAGTCCTCCATATAGTATAATGCAGCCTCTTTATATTATCATGCAGCCTCCATATTATTATTATTATTATTATTTTTTTTTTTTTGATAGATCACCATTGATTCAATTGTGCTGTACATGAGAAAGGGTTACATACAAAACAAGTGAAGAATACAGTGAGTAAACAAACAGTGTCAGTCTGGTACAGAGGGGAAAAGACCCTGCCCTTACAGGTTTACATTCTAAGAGGTAATGGGAAAGTAAAATGCATGCTCTACGCTCCTCCATATAGTATAATACAGCCTTTATAGTCCTCCATACAGTGTTGGCCAAAAGTATTGACACCCCTGCAATTCTGTCAGATAATGCTCAGCTTCTTCCTGAAAATGATTGAAATCACAAATTCTTTGGTATTATTATCTTCATTTAATTTATCTTCAATGAAAAAACACAAAAAGAATTGTCCTAAAGCCAAATTGGATATAATTCCACACCAAACATAAGAAAGGGGGTGGACAAAAGTATTGGCACTGTTAGAAAAATCATGTGATGCTTCTCTAATTTGTGTAATTCACAGCACCTGTAACTTACCTGTGGCACCTAACAGGTGTTGGCAACAACTAAATCACACTTGCAGCCAGTTGACATGGATTAAATTTGACTCAACCTCTGTCCTGTGTCCTTGTGTGTACCACATTGAGCATGGAGAAAAAAAAGAAGACCAAAGAACTGTCTGAGGACTTGAGAAACCAAATTGTGAGGAAGCATGAGCAATCTCAGGGCTACAAGTCCATCTCCAAAGACCTGAATGTTCCTGTGTCTACCGTGCGCAGTGTCATCAAGAGGTTTAAAGCTCATGGCACTGTGGTTAACCTCCCTAGATGTGGACGGAAAAGAAAAATTGACAAGAGATTTCAACACAAGATTGTGCAGATGATGGATAAAGAACCTCGACTAACATCCAAACAGGTTCAAGCTGCCCTGCTGTCACGGGTGGCACGGATGACAGGGTAGAGGCCACGCGCAGACGGTCCCAGCGTTTGGCCAATCAGCCATAATGTTTGAGGACGGTCCGTCTTTCAGGGGCATTTACCTTCTGTGTAGATAGAGAGAAGGTATGATAAGATCTCCCTATCATGGGGAGACGGCTGGGAAGGTCTTGTGCTCGGTCTGGTTTCTACACCAGTATTCTGGGTCACTAGGACCCAGCAGGTTCTTCCCACCTTTATAAGGAGTTTCATTGCCCTCCCTCGGTGCAGGTGATATTTCCTTGGACACTCATTATCCTTGCTCCAGCAGAAGCTGAGGTTGTGGAGGTTGCTGTGCTCTGCTGCAAGATAAGTGTTTTCTTTCCCCATTGTCTGTTTTTCCTTGTGTTTGTCTTTAGTTGTTAGTGGAGGGGTCTAGTGAACCTCTCCATCTGATCCTTAGATAAGGTAGTGCTAGGATCAGAGAGGGACGAGGTTCGTGGTCGGCGACAGTTGAGGAAACTGTATAGGGACGTCAGGGCAGACAGGGTCAGCCCCAGGAAGACTAGGGGTCACCCTCTCCCTCTTGTGCCCATAGCTTTAGGGACTCCTTATTCCCCCCCCCCCCCGTCGTTGTCCTACGCTGAGTGTCTCTCCCGCTCCCAGCGTGACATCTGCAGTCCGAGGGTGCAACAGTGTCAATCCGTCGGCGTCTGAATGAAAAGGGACTGTATGGTAGGAGACTAAGGAAGACCCACTTCTTACCCGGAGACATAAAAAAGCCAGGCTGGAGTTTGCCAAAACTTACCTGAGAAAGCCTAAAACGTTTTGGAAGAATGTTCTCTCTTTTTGGGCAAAGGCATCAACATAGAGTTTAAAGGAGAAAAAAAGAGGCATTCAAAGAATAGAACACGGTCCCTACAGTCAAACATGGCGGAGGTTCCCTGATGTTTTGGGGTTGCTTTGCTGCCTCTGGCACTGGACTGCTTGACCATGTGCATGACATTATGAAGTCTGAAGACTACCAACAAATTTTGCAGCACAATGTAGGGCCCAGTGTGAGAAAGCTGTGTCTCCCTCAGAGGTTATGGGTCTTCCAGCAGGACAATGACCAAAAACACACTTCAAAAAGCACTAGAAAATGGTTTGAGAGAAAGCACTGGAGACTCCTAAGGTGGCCAGCAATGAGTCCAGACCTGAATCCCATAGAACACCTGTGGAGAGATCTAAAAATGGCAGTTTGGAGAAGGCACCCTTCAAATATCAGGGACCTGGAGCAGTTTGCCAAAGAAGAATGGTCTAAAATTCCAGCAGAGCATTGTAAGAAACTCATTGATGGTTACTGGAAGCAGTTGATCGCAGTTATTTTGGCTAAAGGTTGTGCAACCAAGTATTAGGCTGAGGGTGCCAATACTTTTGTCTGGCCCATTTTTGGAGTTTTGTGTGAAATGATCAATGTTTTGCTTTTTGCTTCATTCTCTTATGTGTTTTTTCATTGAAGACAAATTAAATGAAGATAATAATACCAAAGAATTTGTGATTGCAATCAATTTCTGGAAGAAACTGAGTATTATCTGACAGAATTGCAGGGTGTCAATACTTTTGGCCAACACTGTATAATATAATGCATCCTCTATAGTCCTCCATATATTATAGTGCATCCTCTATGGTCCTCCATATAATATAATGCATCCTCTATAGTCCTCCATATAGCATATTGCAGACTCTATAGAACTCCATATAATATAATGCAGCCTCTATAGTCCTCCATAGAGTAAATACAGCCTCTATAGTCCTCCATATAATTTAATGCAGCCTCTACAGTCCTCCGTATAATATAATGCAGCCTCTTTATATTATAATGCAGCCTCCATATAATATAGCCTCCATATAATATAATGCAGCCTCCATAGTCCTCAACATAGCATAATGCAACCTCTATAGTCCTCCATATAATATAATGCAGCATCTATTGTCCTACATATAATGTAATGCAGTCTTTATAGTCCTCCATATAATGCAGCCTCCATAGTCCTCCATATAGTATAATACAGCCTCTATAGTCCTCCATATAGCATAATACAGCCTCTATAGTCCTCCATATAATATAATGCAGCTTGTAAAAAATAATAATAATAATATGGAGGCTGCATCTACTATATAATTGTCTAAGGTTTTTTTGAGTCTGTCTGTAACTGAAATCGTGCGCCACACAGAGGCAGCTCATTGACTGCCGCCGATGGCCGGGATACACGGCTCTCCTCACAGCCCCCCCGCGACACCCCCGCTCTTCCTGCCCCACCGCTCCTCCTGTCTCCGTGGCCCCCCGCTGCTTCTGTCCCTGCGGCCTCCAGCTGCTTCTGTCCCTGCAGCCCCCCGCTCCTCCTGCCCCCCCATGGCTCCCCCGCTCCTCCTGCCCCCCCGCGGCTCCTCCTGCCCCCCGCGGCTCCTCCTGCCCCCCCGTGGATCCCCCGCTCTTCCTGCCCCCGCGGCTCCCCTGTTCCTCCTGCCCCCACGCGGCTCCTCCTGCCCCCCCGTGGCTCCCCTGCTGCTCCTGTCCCCCCACGGCTCCACTATAGTGCTGCTATACATGTGCTGTAATGTACCGCCATATACTATAGTGTTGCTATATTTTTACTGTAATGTACCGCCATATACCATAGCGCTGCCACACATGTACTGCCATATACTATAGCGCTGCTATACATGTGCTGTAATATACCTCCATATACTATAGTGCTGCTATACATGTACTGTAATGTACCGCCATATACCATAGCGCTGCTATACATGTACTGTAATGTACTGCCATATACCATAGTGCTGCTATACATGTAATGTACTGCCATAAACCATAGCACTGCTATACATGTAATGTAATGTACCGCTATATACTATAGTGCTGCTATACATGTGCTGTAATCTACCACCATATACCATAGCGCTGATATAAAATTTATATATATATATATATATATATATATATATATATATATATATTAGTTCACTCACGTTGACTGAACAAGTTCTGTCAGTCGCAGCATGTCAACTACATACATATTATAGAATACCCGATGCGTTAGAATCGGGCCACCATCTAGTGATAATATAAAGATCACAAAGCATTCACTGATCTCAGGGAGACCAGTCCAAGAAAACACTGCGGGCAGCTGGCTAAAGCGCTCAACACAGTGAATTCCTAGGTGCTTTGCCCCCTGGGAATTACAAATATGCAAATAGAGTCTGTGGAGCCTTTGTTCAGTGAATGCTTTGTGATGTTGGTCTACTAGGCCTTGCTTCCAGCTAGCCAGAATCCTACTCCACACTGATGAGGGGCAATACCCCGAAACAACTGTCTGTGGATGGATACCTGGCTTTGGTATTCCCTTGTCATATCTCTAAGCTTGTAAAAAGCTGGATATTGACTAAAAGGGCCACTTAACATGGTGGTTATGGTGTTCTCCGCAAGGAGCCACCCCTTGGCTGGGTCCTTCCCTGAAGGGATATCTGGCTAGTACTGTGTTTGAGACTCCTAACCAAGGCTCTACAGACTCTATTTGCATATTGATAATATAAAGAGGCTGCATTATACTATATGGAGGACTATACATACTGCAATATAATTCAGTCTTTATAGTCCTCTATATAATGCAGCCTCCATAGTCCTCCATATAGTATAATGCAGCCTCTATAGTCCTCCAAATAATATAATTCAGTCTCCATAATCCTCCATATAATATAATGCAGCCTCTATAGTCCTCCAGATAGTATAATGCAGACTCTACAGTCCTCCATATAATACAATACAGCCTCTATAGTCCTCCATATAATATAATGCAGTCTCTATAGTCCTCCATATAGTATAATGCAGACTCTATAGTCCTCCATATAGTATAATGCAGCTTCTTTAGTCCTCTATGTATCATAATGCAGCCCCCATATAACATAATGCAGCCTCCATAGACCTTCCTATAGTATAATAAAGCTTCCATAATCCTCCCTATAGTATAATGCAGCCTCTATAGTCCCTTATATGGTATATTGCAGTCTCTATATTCCCCCAAATAACATAATGCAGCCTTCATAGTCCTCCATATAGTATAATGCAGCCTATATACTCCGCCATATAGTATTATGCTTCCTTTATTATCCTCCATATAATAAAATGCAGCTTCTATAGTCCTCCATATAGTATAATGCAGCTTCTACATTCCTCCATATAATATAATGCAGCTTCTACAGTCCTCCATATTTTATAATGCAACCTCTATAGTCCTCTATATAACATAATGCATCCTCTATAGTCCTCCATATAGCATAATGCAGACTCTATATGGCTTCATATAATATATTGCAACATCCATAGTCCTCCATATAGTATAATGCAGCGCATATTATCTACCATATAGTATTATGCTACCTTTATCATCCTCCATATAATAAAATGCAGCTTCTATACTCCTCCATATACTATAATGCACCCTCTATGGTCCTCCATATAATTTAATGCAGCCTTTATAGTCCTCCATATAATATAATGCATCCTCTGTAGTCCTCCATATAGCATAATGCAACCTCTATAGGGCTCCATATAACATAATGCAGCATCCATAGTCCTCCATATAGTATAATGCAGCCTCTATAGTTCTCCATATAATATAACGTAGCCTCTACAGTCCTGCATATAATATAATGCAGTTTCCATAGTCATCCATGTAATATAATGCAGCCTCTTTATATTGTGAGGTAGCGCCCCAGGGGATCCCGCTTGGCATGGGGAAAATGACAGCAGCGACTACATTTCAACGTAACATAAGCAGCGGATTTATTAATTTTTGTCATAAACCGCTTTCAACACATAAACCATAACACTATTTCCATTTTCACATATAATATGCATGTCCTTACATTGCATTATATGACATTCCCATAGGACATTACATTACAGGACATTCACATACGTTTTCCCCAGAACTTCAAGGCGTCACCCACCGACCCTTGCAGACCTCAGTCTGGTTCTAAAGACGGCTATCACCGTCTATCACCCTGACAGGGATCATTCCCCATCCTATTGCACACGAGTCATCACACATGGCACTTTTTCATAAACCATTATGACTCATGCATGACACAGCATTCATGGCATTTTTACATACACCAATATGCTACACACTCAGGGCCCACAATAGTACCAGGAGCCCTGTCACTCAGTACACACAAGACCACCTGGCCCTTGAGCCGTCCTCGGTCCTGGACACTGGCTGGCATGCACACATCAGGTGCACTAGCATGGAGCTGGCAGGCTCCCATCACTTCCAGCACGTCTTCACATGGCAGTGGTCTGGACTTCTCTGATTCCCATCGTCCTCTCCTCACTCAGACACCTGGCAGGTTCTTATCGTGCCAGCCACTCCCACATGGACACACCCCCTCAGCTGCTTGTAATCAGCCTGTCACACAGCTCAGGTTAACTCCCTGTGTTCCGGGTTGTCAGCACTCATTCATTACATCCTATTCCTCATGGATCTCATCCCACTCTCACTGCCGCTCATTAGGCTCATGAAACCCCATTGTGTTCAGGTTGGTTTCACACAGCACACACAATCAGGAAAACCGGCCCATGTGAACAGAGACCTGCATTGATAACCCGTGTAAAGCATCCGGCCAGGGGCCACATCACCACAATATTATAATGCAGCCTCCATAGTGCAACCTCTAAAGTCCTCCAGATAATATAATTCAACCTCTGTTGTGCTCCATATAATATAGTCTTAATAGTCCTCCATATAATGCAGCCTCCATATAGTATAATGCAGCCTCTACAGTCCTCCATACAATATAATGAAGCCTCCATAATCATCCATATAATATAATGCAGCTTCTATAGTCCTCTGTATAGTATAATGCAGCATTTATATCCCTCCATATAGTGTGGCGCCCCTGCGTCCAGGAGGCCACAAAGGGAACTGCAGCCAGGCAGGTAGGACGACAGTTGAACACCAACACCCTCACAGCCCACATAGCCCATATACAATAGAGGGCAGCACCCAGCCCGGAGCCTAGGAACTCTAAGCAGGCGAGGGGTGGTGGGTTTAGAGCAGTGGGTGGGCAAACACGTAGTCAGGTGACAGAAGGTAGAAATAGCGAAGGGGGAGGAGAAAGGAGTCAGTAGGCCGAGGTAGGCTGAGATGAAAAGACTAAATCACACGTCTTGCCAGTGTGGGTGTAAGGAGCGCAGAATCTGAACAGAGCCAGTGCGAGCCGGAGAGAGAAAGCACGTCCAAAGCCAACACCCCAGGAGTTTGAGGGAAGAGAGGGACGGTGATACCGGGCCCTAGAACGACAGCCGAGACGACCAGACTGCAGGCAGAGTAGCCCTCCTATGATTTGTGAAGACACAGTGGAGAGAGCCTGGTAGAGCCTCACACGGGAGGACTGCTGGAGGCTGGGCTGAAGTAGAGTGTCGGCTCTAGAGTGGACCATAGTTTCACCCGGCATCCCCAGACAACCGACGGGGGACCACAGCTACACGTTAGGGTCCCTACCCCAAAGGACAGGCAGCTCAGTGACAACCAGGAGGACCCACAGGGGCCCGAGTCACCGCCATACTGTCCGGAGACGCACACCAAAGCGAACACAGAAACAGAGAGAGTCAACAGCCCGGAAAGGACGCAGAGACAGTGTGAGGGGTCACAGTAGGAGAGACTTGGCTGCAGGGAGTAAAGGGAACCCGGAGAGGGAAAGTGTGCCCGTGTAACTGAACTGTAAGAACTGTACTGAACTGTAAGCTGAACTTGATAACTTGAGAAGTAAACACGGTGAACCCTGAACACGACTCCCTTGTATCTCTCTGCCTGAACACGACTCCTTCCATACAGGTTTGCAGCAGCCCTACAACTGAAGAGCCACAGCATGCAGGCTCCAACACTGAAGAAGAATTCCTGCAGCATCTGGACAGTAAGTGTACTGCACTCGGCACGAGGCCTGCACACTACACAATAGACTTTAACCATCACTGCCCCGGGGAATACAGTTCTGCCCACGGGAACTATTCCATCTCTGCTGCCATGACATCATCCCCGGAGGTTCTGCGGCAGCGGCAGCCCCATTACTGGCCGGACACAGTGGGTGGCGTCACGACTGACATTTCCCCTGTAAATACCCCTTATTATTGCCAGGGTCTGGGACACGGTCCGGACCAGGACCACCCATGACTTCCCCAGTAGCACACCCGGTCCGGTACCGAGTACCCCGTCCCAGTGGGCTCGACAATAGTATAATACAGCCTTTATAGTCTTCTACATAACATAATGCAGCCTCTGTAGGCCTCTATGAAACAAAATTCAGCCACCATATAATGTACCCTCTATAGTCCTTCCTATATTATAATGAAACTTCCATTTTTCTCCATATAGTATAATGCAGCCTCTATAGTCCTTTAAATAGTAAAGTGCAGTCTCTATATCCCCCAAATAACATAATGCATCCTCCATAGTCCTCCATATAGTATAATGCAGCCTATATACTCCGCCATATAGTATTATGCTACCTTTATTATCCTCCATATAATAAAATGCAGCTTCTATAGTCCTCCAAATAGTATAATGCAGCTTCTACATTCCTCCATATAATATAATGCAGCCTCCATAGTCCTCCATATAATATAATGCAGCCCCAATAGCCCTCTATATAATGCAACCTTTGTAGTACTCCAGTTCCATATAATATGCAGCGGGGGCCCGAACCATGGAGTTGGGGTCAAAGTATGGCTGTCCACGAGAAATATCAAGCTGAAGGTACCTTCTGCCAAGCTGTGTCCCAGACTTATTGGTCCTTAGGAAATTATCATTAACCTTGTCACCTTTTGTCTGAAAATTCGTCCATCCTTTAAGTTACCGAATGTGTTTCACAAGTCCCTCTTCAACCTACACCGCTCTCCTTTTCACCCAGTCATAAGTCCTCTGCCTCCTGTTCTAGTCAAAGGTAATTTGGAATATGAGGTGAAGAGAATCCTTGACTCCCGCATTGTAAGAGGTTGTGTGCAGTATCTGGTACATTGGAAGAGATATGGCCTGGAGAACAGATCCTGGGTCCCAGAGTGTAATAGTAGCCCTAAGAATCTGATCAGAAAGGTTCACCTTTTGTTTCCCAACAAGCCTGGTCTTGAGGGTCCAGAGGCCGCTCATAAAGGAAGGGGGACTGTCACATCCCCAGAGTCTGCTTCTGGGACTTCTGCTCCTGTCACCAGGTGCCACCATGTTCACTCTGAAGGTGTTGCTGGTGATAAGGGAAAGGTCTCTGCTTCTGTGACATCTGCTACTGTCACATCCCCACTAGTTGGCTCCTGTGACTCCTGCTCCTGTCATCACATACCACGTTCGGAATGAATATAGATTCACTCCGAACGTGGTGCTGGGGATAGGGGAGAAGTCTCTGCTAGAAATTCTGGAGAGCGCAGGCTCCCCTCTTACATTGGGTTGGAGTGACTGGGACCTGTAGTACTTCAGTATGACAGTGTGGATGTGTTAGTTTGGGCTCCCAGCTGAAGTCATTAACTCCTGTCTTCATCCAATTGGGAAGTATCACACCCTATTTATATTTTAAACCGAGATTCCCCTTTTTACCCGAAACCTCGGACGGATGTCACACTTTGTAACTGATCCAGTATTAAATATGGGTTTCTGCCCCTTCTTTATACTGTTCTCAGATAGGACAGTATAAACTAGGTGACAGATTCTCTCCAGGCTCCAACAATCTGGCTACAGCTACAACATACATCAGCCACTAGAGGAAGTTCTGGAACTTGGTCTATAAAATTATAATCACATTGAAAAAAGTGAGATGAAAACAAAATTAGTAAATATCCTTCAGGAAGTACATAAATAAATAGTATTAGTACACATGAATAACATATGGTACTTAGTTGACACTATTTTGATCAATAGAGAATAAAAGCCATCACACAGCGACAAGGCATACCCATTCAGGTGAGCCTTAACTCATGTAATATGCCAGCAGACCAGAAAGTACAAAAAACTAAAATAAAACCATATCATTGCTTGACGAAAACCAAATGATTTGTCACACTGGTGGGTGTGGAACCCTTGCGCTATGGGCTGGGCTTACCCTGGAAGGGTGTGACTGAGCAAGTAACTTAGTTTTCATTAGAGCCTCTGATGGTGAGATTAGTCATGAGCTGCAGGTAGCCACCAGTTACCACTCCTGGGCAGTCTCCGGTACTACAGCAGCTGACCCTAAGAGTCAGGACACAAGTACGGATTTGGCGTAACAGGCAGGCCGGTACAGATATATAGACAGGACTGATTATCAGGACGGGTTCAGAAACAGTATCTCTGGACAGGTTCGGTTACACAGGTAGAACTGGTTTATAGGACGGGTTCAGGAACAGGATCTCTGGACAGGTTTGGTTACACAGGTAGAACTGGTTCATAGGACAGGTTCAGGAACAGGATCTATGGACAGGTTTGAGTACACAGGCAGGCCTGTTTCACAGTACGGGTTCAGGTACTGGAACATAGTGTTCAGGTTAGGTACAGGCAGGGTCACAGGACAGGTATGGGATATCAGTCTGGTTATGGAACCTCACACCGGACTAGCAGGTAAGGACACATTAGACACTAAAGTTACTCAAGCACTTCCCTACAAGGGAGGGTGCTTTAAATACCTAGTTGCTCCCAGCCATAGGCTAGGGACACTTCTGGAGTACGCTTGTTGTGCCTTTAAAAAGCGAGAAGTGTTTGGGCGCAGGCCTTGGAGCCATGGTGGGGACTGGAGCAAAAGACGCAGCTGGGAAGACGTGGGGAGACTTCTGCATCTCTGCTAGATAGAAGAAGCGGGACAGTGGGGGTGAATACATTGGCAATGCATCTCTGCTGGATGTGTGGGGCCCCACAGTCCGTTTGCCACGATGGCCTTGCCTCCCTCGGGGGGTAAGGTCATGCTTGGAAGTAAGGTAGGGTATTCATACCAGGTAACCCACAGCACACAACACCTTCCTGACTCCAGACCAGAAGGGGGAGATCTAACCCGAATTCAGAGGAGTCTTCCCTATAAATTCTGGCTGGGGGTGGGGTTAGTCAGTTCAGTTCCTAGGAAGACTGTAGAAGACATCCTGCGGACTGGAGCAGTGTCAGGCTCGTCCGAGGATATTCACTAGCCAGTGTGAGGGACCCGTAAGTGAGGGTCTGAGGAGAGGAGTAGGCCTGGGGAGTGGAGCCTGTTAACAGTTCACCCAGAGCAGAACGCCAGAGCTGGACACCGGAGTCCAAGGTTGCGAGGGTGCTCTAGGTCCAACAGCCAAAACCGGAGGACAGGAGATTCCAAGTCTCACGGTCACCAAAGCACCTGGAGGCACAGCAGTGTAGGAGAGCCAGGGACAGTGGTCAGAGAAGTAGTACCCAGGAAGGGCTGGATCTGCGTGCCATACCAGTGAGAGACTATCCAGCAGGAGTAAAGGGTCGCTGCTTAGCTACAGGCAGCCAGGACCAGCAGACAGGGGCACAGCAGGGAGGCTTCAGAACTAGCCGGGTTAGGAGAATCTTAACTTGCTTCCAGGCCACTCAGATTCCTAACAACAACTGTAGAATGTACCCTGACGTCTGCTACTTCAGTAAAGGTAACAGAAACGACCCCTGCGTGTCGGTCGGTTCTTCAGCGCCTTGAGTCCTGCACCCCAAAGGCCTACCACCGCCATAGACTTAACAGTTGCCCCGGGGAACCGCTCCACCCGTGGGGAGCACAAACACCACAGCTGTCCATCCATCATCCCCAGAGGTCCCGCACCACAGTCCGTTTGCCACGATGGCCTTGCCTCCCTCGGGGGGTAAGGTCATGCTTGGAAGTAAGGTAGGGTATTCATACCAGGTAACCCACAGCACACAACACCTTCCTGACTCCAGACCAGAAGGGGGAGATCTAACCCGAATTCAGAGGAGTCTTCCCTATAAATTCTGGCTGGGGGTGGGGTTAGTCAGTTCAGTTCCTAGGAAGACTGTAGAAGACATCCTGCGGACTGGAGCAGTGTCAGGCTCGTCCGAGGATATTCACTAGCCAGTGTGAGGGACCCGTAAGTGAGGGTCTGAGGAGAGGAGTAGGCCTGGGGAGTGGAGCCTGTTAACAGTTCACCCAGAGCAGAACGCCAGAGCTGGACACCGGAGTCCAAGGTTGCGAGGGTGCTCTAGGTCCAACAGCCAAAACCGGAGGACAGGAGATTCCAAGTCTCACGGTCACCAAAGCACCTGGAGGCACAGCAGTGTAGGAGAGCCCAGGGACAGTGGTCAGAGAAGTAGTACCCAGGAAGGGCTGGATCTGCGTGCCATACCAGTGAGAGACTATCCAGCAGGAGTAAAGGGTCGCTGCTTAGCTACAGGCAGCCAGGACCAGCAGACAGGGGCACAGCAGGGAGGCTTCAGAACTAGCCGGGTTAGGAGAATCTTAACTTGCTTCCAGGCCACTCAGATTCCTAACAACAACTGTAGAATGTACCCTGACGTCTGCTACTTCAGTAAAGGTAACAGAAACGACCCCTGCGTGTCGGTCGGTTCTTCAGCGCCTTGAGTCCTGCACCCCAAAGGCCTACCACCGCCATAGACTTAACAGTTGCCCCGGGGAACCGCTCCCCCGTGGGGAGCACAAACACCACAGCTGTCCATCCATCATCCCCAGAGGTCCCGCACCACAGCACTGGCCCCAAGAGTCGGCTACAATGGGTGACGTCATGACACCTATCCCCTAAATCTTATCCCCCAGAACTTTTTAAAAAACTGATCTCAAGGTCTCGACTCCTGTGACTCCCCCAGAAGTGCCCAAAACCCGCTTCTGAGTGTCCCATGGCCCTGGGGCGGATCAGATAGAAAAAGCAGGACAGTGCAGAGACACCAACATTACACTTGTAATTTCTCAAAGTGCTCAATATGTTTGCTGTCAGGATTCCGAGTTTTAGGAGCAGACAGGCATGAATTGACTAGATGGTCGTGGCCTCACTCTATAGAGAAAATTCGAGCAAAGCTGGACACGTGTAGATGGAATGTGGCTAGAAGCATGCAAATTGAATACTTGCAGTCACATGCTCACCTGCTCCCATTGCTGGCACCAGAAAATCCTGACAGCGCACACACTGTACACTGTGAGAAAGTAATGACTCACCGTGGCCGGGACTCCGGTTTAGACAGGCGATGCTTCCTTCCTCCTTGTCACGGGTGGGCCTCGCCTGCCGATAGTGGGGCCCGGTGTAGTGCAGATCAAAAGGGTTGAAGACGTCTTGGTGGAACAGATTAAAGGGGTTTTAATTTATTCGTGACGCCACCTATGAGTAGTTTCGGTAAGGGTTACCGACGCTGCGGAACCTCCGGGTGATGGATAACAGCAAGATAGAACGCTCCCCACAGGCTGAGCGGTGATCCCCGGAGGCTGGAGCTGCTTAAGATGTTGTGCGGCAGCTGCGGTTACCTTGTAGTGCGGACGGACAGTTCATAAGGAAGCACGGACACAGAAAGTCTCTGCAACGGGTCTTTACTGTAACCAGCAGGCACTACATGGTATACAGTTCACGGGTAGTGGACCGGGTGGACTCGGCAGTGATGGTGTCCCTTAGAAATCCGCAGTGTTCCTCCATTCTAACTAAGTGGTTGCCAGTGTCGCCCAGGAATACCAGGTTGGGTACGGGGAGGCTGCTTCAATGCCCTATCCAAGTTGTACGTTGTGGATATTTTGGGGAGCCTTGGATCCCTCGGTGGGTACACCGCTGGTTAGACGACTGGAAGTTGGCTGGTGGTGGGGTGCTCCTGTGAAGCTGCTCCTCCACGCTTCTGGTTCGCGTAGCAGAGGTGAACTGCTGCCAGCTTCGGTACCAGTGAACCGGCTGTGAGTTGTGGGCACGGGAGTCTTTTGGGAACCCATGGTTACGATGCCCAATCCCGGTTGTTGAGGCCTCAGGTGCTGACACCCGACCGGTGACGGCCCGGGGGCTGCACGGGGTGCCGAGCCCCCGCTCTTACTCCAAGTTCTAGACTGCTCAGGTCAAGTTCTAGAGCCCTTCTCTTTATGACTAAGGGTCTGTTCTCCTACACACTTCCCTAGTACTCCGCCCACCAGGACCTAGGATTGGCCCTCTGTTCTAGGTGATGCATGCAGGGTTGGATTTCTAAGTTAACCAGATCACTGCTGTGTCAGAGAATATTGCGGCTGCATTTATGGCTGCAATACCCTCTTGTGACGCACTCGTTGCGGGGCGCCACAGTAACACATCTATAATTTTTGCGGCCTTAAGGTCCCGGGTACTAGGTAGGTGAGCAGGTGGTCTGTTGGGATGTCACGGTGGCGAATGCCCAGCCCCATGGCCCTGACCGGACAAGTAAAAGGATGATGATGAGAGTGGAATAACGTTTATCGTGACGCCATCCGTGGATTCTGGTGAGAAGGACCAGAGCTGCTTGTAGTGACCCCAGGGAATGAATGTTGTTTTTTCCTTCTATTCTGTTCCCAGTGTGAAGCCTGATCTCCTGTAGATAATCTGGCCTGCTGCTGCTTCTTGTTTTGTCTCCTCTCCCTTTTGTACCCGTCGGGTTAACCTTCTGTTGAATGCCGCAGCTGCCTACTGCGCTTCTGGCTTCCCTCTTGTGGGATCTTTGGGAGTCAGGGCCATATTTATAATATCCCTGTTTAACAGATTTTTTTGTGAGACTTGGAGTACTCACAGGTGCGGGCTCCGGTACCCGAGTTTCTTCCTATGGGGCAAACTCTATCCGTTACTCACTCCCCACTCAAGTTAACTCTGCAATCCTGAGTTTCCTTGCTTTCTTTGTTACTTTTGGCATCTGCTCTTTCAGGGCCCCTCAGCCGAGATGGCCCTCTTAGTTCCTTCAGGCTGGCTGCCTGGTTGCCTCCAACTCCACTCTTCCTCCTCCGACCCTCTGACTCGACTGTCCTCCACTGACTTACTAACTGAGCTCTCCGGTTCCCTCTAGAGGTTGCAAAGACCCTCCCGGGGTTCCTCCCACCACTATCCTAGTGTGTGAGTGCAGCTCTAGGGCTCCATCTTGTGACCATTGTCCCAATTGCAGTGGAGTACTACACCGCTTTTCTGGGTGCAGCACCCCTTTTGTGGCACCTAAGTAGTGGGGCGCCACATCAGCACACCTTGCTCACAGCCGCTCATCAGGCTCATGAATATGTCAGGTCTACAGCACTCACTTTCAGCTGTTAACTCCCTGTGTTCCGGGTAGGTTTAACACAGCACACCCACAGTAAAACCGGATAAATGTGAACAGAGTCATACACCGACAACCCGTGTGATGCACCCGGCCCTGGGTTGCATCACCACACAACATACTTCTTCCATTTTCGCAGAGAGTGCGCTTCTTTCTCTCTGCAATGCCATTCTGTTCTGGGTTGTATGGAATGGTTGTCTGGAACAAGATTCCATTCTTTTTCAAAATGGTTTGCACCTTACCACTTGTATATTCAGTCCCATTATCTGCACGCAGGGTTTTTGGCATTCTTCCAAATTTATTAAACACTACGTCAAGATATTCTTCAAGGTTCTGTGGAACTTCATTCTTACTGTGAAGCAGGTAGGCAACTGTATATCTGGAGTAGTCATCAATAAATGTGAGGAAATATCTCTTCTTGCTTGGAGTTTGAACACTCATTGGACAACAAACATCTGTATGTATCAAATCCAGTGGCTGTGCAGATCTAGTGCTGCTTACTGTAGGAAAGGATTTTCTAGACATTTTCCCTTTAAGACAGCTAGTGCACTTCATCATTTGACTACATTACTTGATTTCAACACCATTTGCAAGTTGACCTAGCTTCCTTACTGCTTCTGGGTCTCTGTGCCCAAGACGTCTGTGCCATACATGGATACAGTTCTTAGGCGGCTGTCACACGCTACAATATCTTAAACGATATCGTTTAAGCGATCTCCTTTTTGATCGCTTAAGCGATATCGTTTGTGCATCGTTACGTGCGATCAAGCGATTTTACAATGTAAAATCGCTTGATCGTGACATCGCAGATATGAGAGCAGGAGCTCATATCTAGCGATGAACGATGTAGCAATCTGCTTCATCGTGGTGTATGACACCACGATGAACGATCTCCCAGCGCAGAGCCTATGCTGGGAGATGGTAACTATGGTACACGTCGGGTTACTAAGCGCCACGCGGCGCCTAGTAACCCGATGTGTACCATAGTTACCAGCGATCTCGCTGGCCAACATCGCTGGTGAGTCTGTCTGTGTGACATCTCACCAGCGATGTGAACGATATTGTAAGCGATCGCGCGTGCATGTGATCGCTTACAATATCGTTCAAGATATTGAAGCGTCTGACGGCCGCCTAATGCAGATCTTGTCTTTCTTTGCATTTTTGCTGATGAAGTTCATTTTGGATTTTTCCTTCTGCAAGAGTGTGAGCCTTCTTTGATATAATGCAGCTGTTGTCTTTAAAAGTAACTACATTCCCTTTTGCATAAGCTTCTTAAATGACAGAAGATTGCTTTCAAGACTGGGAACATAGAGAACATCCTTTACTGGGATCTTTCTGCTTTGCGCTGAGGAAACTGGACAGTGGAGGTAGCCGTCTCCTACCCCTTGTGAATTCATATATTGACCATTAGTTAAGATGACCTTTTCTGACTTGCTTTTATCAAGGTCAGTGAAAAAATCCTTGTTATTCGTCATGTGGCTGCTAGCACCATATACACCATATATACTTTGCAGATGAGCCTGTACTGGTATTCCATGCAGCTTCAACACATGCAGATTTTTCCTTTACAGCTGTTTTCACCTACTGATCACTGTTCTGCTTTCTAAGCTGACTCATTCTTGCTTTCCAAATTCTGCTTTAAGTAGGCCAAGCTTTTTACAGACAAACATTCACAAGTTTCCCTTAGATTGCTCTTATTTTTATGAAATTTTTAGGACATCACATCAGGTCTCCCAACATGTTCTAGCACAAGGCTGAAATGTTAACTATTAACCTGCCAAACAGACCCCGTCCTCCAAGCTGGGGACTGACTGCCTCATTACATAAGGAAATGTCAGTGTATAAATGCTTTTTTTTCACCTTTCACATTACACTATGAGCTCAGACAGGGATGATTATAATAGTTTTATAAAGCTGCAGCTACAGACAGTGATAGCTGGAGGGGCATAAACCACCTGACAGGTTTCCTTTAAAGAATTTGACTTTAGAAGAAAATAAAACATCTGAATATTTCAGAAATAATAGACTGCACCGAATGCGTATTGTGTTTTCATCTAAAATATCATACTATTGTATGCATCTTCTTGAACTTTGCAGCAGAACATCACATTCAAACAGATGAATATGTGATTTATGTGTCATTCATTATTATGTTTTAAGTCAGGGAAACAAAGTTGTTCCCTGCAAGCACTTTCTATACGAGGAGACGCACATCAGAAAATCCCATCAAAAAGAGGGACATATATACTGTTGTTAATGAATGGAAGAAACACCATCAGAACTATTTAAGTCCTTGGGCAAATAACACAGCACAAATAACACATTTCAGCTATATAACACAAAAAGATTCATTTCCACAATAAAATTAATTTTTACCTAATCAATTTAAAAGATGTGTCCTTATTGTTGAGTTGGATTTTAAGTCATTTTTATTGAAATTTACAAAACAAGATACCACTGAGATGCACAAAAAATATTGACAAATCATGACACAAAAAACCACAAGGGCTAATGTCATCCATCAATGCAATTACTAGATTGAAGAGTTCAGCAAAAGGATCATAGTAGCCTGTGACTACCGAAACAGTGCAGAATCTTCTCCTACCTTCCAGCAACCCCAATGTCTTTGTCATGCCCAGTGAGGTGGGCTCATTGGACCAAAGGTACTGATCACGGACCTGGAGGAGCGTACCTGAACGGCCACCGAGGCTTCATTAAAGCGTGGTAGAGATAGGCTTATGCTGGTAGGTGACCACCAGGATGCACTCCCAGGGGATTATGGTACATCGGGAGCTGGCGCCACAGGACAGAGTACGGAGATGGCATCAGGAGTAGGGTTGACAGATACTGGCAGAGAGTGATAGACACAGGGAGGCACGGCAGATGGCAGAGGCTTTCGGTGACTGGCAGGCCCAGGAAGGCACAACAGATGGCAGAGGCTGGCTGTCACTGACAGGCACAGCAATGGCAGAGGCTGGCAGTGACTGGCATGGGAACACAGGTACAAGTAAGTACAAGCAACTGAGCAAGGAGCAAGGGGGACCTGACAACTAGCTAAAGACTATGCATTTAACTAGACATGCTGAACAGGCATTACCCAATAGGGGGGAAGGGGATGCCTGAAATACTCTGTGTCCCTCTGCCATAAACTGAGAGACACTTCCAGGTTAGGGTGCACTGGCCCTTTAGGACAGGGCCGTGTAGAGCAGCTACACCCTAAGTGCGCTCCTGAGAGTCCTGCCACACATGTGTGTGTGGCACCCAAGGAGTCCGGTTGCCACAGTGGCATTGCTTCCCTCACAGGGGGTGAAGTCATGTCTGGAAGCAAGAAGGGGTCCCCTTGTAAGGTAATACCAGCATCCAACACTTGTTCTGACTCCAGACCAGAAGGGGGAGCTCTGAACCCAGTTTTAGGGGAGCTTCCCTATAAATTCTGGCCCGGGGAAGGGGTTAGTCAGAAAGTCAGAGAGAATGTCTTAGGAGAGAGAACAGAACAGATGTCCTGGGAACTGGAGTTGGTGAAGCTCATCCCAGGACAGAGGAGACCTAGTGACAGAAAGGAGATGAGGAGAACCTGGGGAGTGGAGCCGTGACCGGGCCTGCCCAAGAGGAAAGCGCTAGAAACCGGATGCCGGAGTCTGTGATTGTGCGGGTACTGAAGTCCCGGCAGCCAAATCCAGAGGGCTGAGGACTGCAAGTCCCCTGGCCCAATTCAATACCCGATAGCAAAGCAGCGTAGCAGAGCCCGGAGCCGCCACTGAGGAGCGACACCTGGAATAGGCTCGAGCTTCCTGTCATACGGGTAAAGGACTATACACGCAGGAAGAGGAGGAAGAGGGCCGCAGCGCAGCTTTAGGTACACTGAGAAAAAAAATTAGGCAACACCTCTTGTCACACTGCACTGGAGATTCATGAGTACTGCAGCACTTAACCTACGCAAGGAGCCATATCCACATAATGAGGTGTGCATACTCTGTAGTACAGCTCATATGAGTTATGTGCCCCAGGGCCGTGGGGTACTCGGAACCAGGCTGCAGTGTTTCTGGGGAGGCACAGGGGTCGAGACCTGGCTCCGTCACCCTAGGTTCAGCTTCAAAGAATTCTTGGGGGGAATTATAAAAGGAATTTTCGTGATGCCACCCGTAGTTTGTGTCTGTGAGTGGCCACTGCTGCTGCAGAACCTCTGGGGATGATGGATTGGCAGCTAGGATGTAGTGGCTCCCCACGGGTGGAGCAAATCCCCAGGGCAGTGGATGTTGAAAGGGTGTAGGGTTCAGGATGGAGGGTGTGAAGTAACTGACAGACTCACAGTTTGTTGGTTCCTCAAGTCCTTTACTGATGATACTGGCACAAGGACAGATGCTATTGCGGGACTCCGGCAACCTGGGAGCAACTCGGGGTTCTCCTCACCCGGCAAGTTCTGAGGCCTCCCTCCTACACTTTCTTAGTGGGTCCCTGCGGCTGCTGAAGCTAAGCTGTGACCCTCTCTCTCCTGCTGCGTGCCGTATGACAGGCAGCTTGAGTCCTTCTCCAGCCCCGCTTCTCTGGCGGCTGCTCCTGAGCTCTTTACGCTGCTTTGCCTCTGGGCACTTTGGAGTGGATGGGGGACTTGTAATCCTCCACCCTCCGGTATTGGCTGCCCGGACGTATGGCCCTGCACAGCCTCGGACTCCGCGGGTCCGTTTCCTGGCAATTACTCCTCTGGGGTGAGTTTGACACTGCTCCTCCCCCCAGGCTCTCCTCTACTTCCTCAGACCCTTGCCTACGTGTCACTCAAGCTGGGTCTAGCTCTCCTGGGATGAGCTTAGCACTGCTCCAGTCCACAGGATGTCTTCCTCAGTCCTCCTAGGAACTGAACTGACTAACTCCGCTGCAGACCAGAATTTATAGGGGAGCTACCCTGAGCCCAGGCTTAGATCTCTCCCTTCAGGCCTGGAGGCAGAAAGGTGTTGTGTGCTTTGGGTTTTGACTGGTGTGAAAACCCTCTGTTGCTCTCAGGTATGACATTATGACTCTACATAATGACATTGTGGTAGCTGGACTCTGGGGTGCCACACGAGAACAAAAGGAATGAGTAGCACTCACCGGACAGCAGGTCACACTTCTTTATTTCTTTAGGTTAAGGCATGCAGACAGTGAAACAGGAGATGAACGACTAGCGTCCATGCCAGCCAGCGCAATAACCAGGGTTGGTTTAGGGTGAGAGAGGGCCTAGGTATGTGACAGCGACAGGGGGATGTTAGGGAGTTCAGGGTACAGACACAGGGGGTACAGACACAGGGGAGTGTCAGGAGGGGACCCATCTCCCCTCTTCCTTTCGTCAGGGACTTCCTTCTATACTATCCCCATTGTCATCCCTGTGTTGCGTCGCATACTGAGCGTCCCTACATATTGGCGTCACAATCGACTCCAAATCCTACTTCATATAAACCAAAAAACATCAGTGGTCTAAAGCACATGTTACAAAAAAGCAGTGTTTTTTAACCCATTTTATGCAACATTTCGGCACTCAAATATTTGAACCCTTCTAAAATTTGGGGCATATTTGGGAGCTGAAATGTTGCATGTAAAATGGGTGAAAGAAAACCAACTGCTGTTTTGTACTTTGGACTACTGCCTTTTTTATTTTATCTATCTATCTATCTATCTATCTCATCCATCAATATATTTTCATATATTTCATGAAAATGCTGCAATTTTGAGATGATTATGTTTAATGTACGCTGAATATATTAAGCGGATATACTAATGCAATGATAAAACCAAGAACGGCAATCAGCGCTTCCATTAGATAGCTCTTTAATATTAAAGAAACATGTGGCTGCACTAAGAATATCAAATATTCAGATAAACCTGCGCTTCATGAAATATTAGGAGCTTGTTTTATATTTTGCGATTTATTGCAAATGTATTTTTGACAATCCAGAATTGTTCTTAAATACAAGTATATGTTTCTTGTAAAATAACCCTGTAAGAATAGTATTAATCTGACTGTGGGCACCAGCAATGATCTGTGTATTTACATTACCTGGTAAACAGCGGGTGAAATAAGTATTCAACACGACACACCTTTTTTTTAAGTAAATATATTTCTCAAGGTGTTATTGACTAGGGATGGGCGAGTCTACTCGGTAGGACTCGGGACTCGGCGATTCTGAAGGTACTCGCAGGACTCGTTACTCGGCGAATCTCCCAGCTTGGACTCGCACAGTGACGAGTCCAATGGAATTCAATGTCAATAAGCTTGACTCTTCACAGATACCCGCTGTCAGCAGCGAGTCTGAGCGAGTCTACGATTCCGAGTCCTACGAGTCTACGATTCCGAGTCCTGTATACTGTATTCGGGAGTCGGACTCTCGAATACAGAATCTGTTATGTTCCGAGTCAGCACAGCGTGCGTGTTAGGTCAGAAAACTTGTGAAGATAGCCAATCATAGTCAGTAATGGCATAGCAAAGTTGGTTGTGTCAGGACTATGATTGGCTGCTGTCCATCGTGATGCCTATGTAATGTATGACAGGCAAGGCAGTATATAAGGCTTGTCCCCGCCATTTTGGCCACATTCCTGAGACGATCTGACCTAGTATAGGGAGAGAGAGATATATGCTGGAGCAGATCAGGGATTGTCAGTGTAGGGAAGATTCCTTATATTAACCCAAAAAGCTCTTCTGAGAGCTAGGAGGAGGACAGAGTAGTGCTGTGTAGGCAGGCAGGCAGGCAGGGAGGGAAGGAAGGAGAAGCCTTAGAGTGCACACAGGACGGACCTCATAGCTTAGCTTACTCACTCAGCTTTGCTAACAGCTGCAGTCAGAGGCTTAGCTGAGGTGCTGTTTCCTTTTTGTTTTTACACCAGATCGATTTTTGTTCCTAATAAGCCATAGAGCGTTATTTTTTCTGTGGCAGACCAGTGCGTTGCTGCTAGCACGTACACCACCTTAAGGAGTGTAGTGTGCGTTTCACTGCCAAGTGTGAGTGCGCACACTTATCCCGCCAGCAAGTGACGCATACAGCAACACCAAACCACATCTCGGTGGCTGTGCGCACTTAAAACCAATTTTTTTAGGGAGTGTAGTGTGCGGCTTCACTGCCAAGTGTGAGCGCGCACACTTACCCCGCCAGCAAGTGACGCATACAGCAACACCAAACCACATCTGGGTGGCTGTGCGCACTTAAAACCAATTTTTTTAGGGAGTGTAGTGTGCATCATCATCGGCTCCAAGCCTCCAAATAAGAGAAAAACCAGCGAGTTTGGACTCGCACACTTTCAGAGACACATCAGCGAGTTGTAAATGTCATTATTCGCTATTACTCGGTTCCCTATTCATTAACATTGGACTCGCTGGACTCGCAACGAGTCCCGAGTCCTTGACTCGGACTCGTTGGGGTCTTGCGATTCCGAGTCTTTTAGGACTCGCCCATCTCTATTATTGACATGAATTTCTCACCAGATGACGGTAACAACCTATCCAAACACAGGCAAAGAAATTAAACCATAGATGTCCTTAAATTAAGTGATGTGTAATAATAAGAAATTACACAGGAAAAAAGTATTGAACACACTTACTGAAGTTTAATCAATACTTTGTACAAATGCCTTTGTTGGTGATGAAGCTTCAAGACTAGTCTCATCCATTGCTCAGGTGTGATTTTGGTCCATTCTTCTACACAAACACTATAAATCTTGTATATCACATAGGCTTCTTCTATGAACTCTGAGCTTTGGTTCCTTCCATAAATTTTCTATTGGATTCAGGTCAGGTGATCGGCTCGTGCATTCTAGCAGCTTTATTTTCTTTCTCTGAAACCAATTGAAAGTTTTCTTGGCTGTGTTTTTGCAATCATTGTCTTGGTGAAATGTCCACCTTCATTTAATCTTTATCATCTTGATAGATGACAGCAAATTTTGCAAGAATACAGTTCATTTCTCCATTCATCCTTCCTTCAATCACATGAATTTTATTAGTGCCGTATGCTGAAAAACAGCTTCACACCATGATGTTCCTCCTCCAAACTTCACTGTTGGTATTGTGTTTTTGGCCTCGAAACCTGATGTGTATTATGGCATCTAAAAAGATGAATTTTAGTTTCATCTGACCAAACTATATTCTCCTAATTCACAGAGAAGAAACAAAAGTGAGCATACCCTAAAATAAGTAGATAAATAAATTGCTAAGTGCATAAAAATAAGAGTAGGATACTTGGTGACATTTCTTTGATCAAAATAATGTGTAAGTCATCCCACCACATGATGGCGACCCCATCGGGACAGTCCTAACCTCGCATCAAGTATTAAAAACCTTACCTGGTTTTTGGTGATGTAAATTTGATGAGGACTGAGCAGGGCCCAGTTCCCAACAGAGAGCACCCAGCAATGGCAGGGCCATGTACACACTATGTCAAGCTCTTATAAGACAGGCCACACCCTAGATTGCAATGACTGCAACTAAATATACAGAAAACCAAAAAACTGAACTGGAGCACAAGTATAACCATGTAGTACATAGGTGCATGTTCACAATGGCCTTGTTGTGTCCCACGAATGAGAACAACCTGTTGTATATATTTCTCAGCATTGTGTATTTCTTCCAATCAGGAAATTCCCTGTTGTTGCTAGGTAGATTTAGACTGTATCAAGTTTGTCCCTCCCTCCCTTCCTTAGTTTGCCTCTGTACAGGATGCCCTTCTTTCTTCACCAGTTTAGTTTAGAGAAGCCATTCCTAAAGACGCTTGTGTGCAACCCTGTACAGATTATTCCTTTTCACCTATCATTCCATTGTAACTAATACAAGATTTGGAAGAAAACTACAGCATTTCTCCTGGTCTTTCTACAGCTGCAGTTGATGATTGAGTTGACACTGTCTGTTTGCCCCTGATGGTGTAAGTATGAGCATACAATTATTTAAGGGACTGGTAATTAGAGCTCTTGGGATTTGCAGTTATCAAAAGGGGACAGAACAGTGAAAAGGATTAACTGTGACTGGGATTTGTTTACAGCTCAAAACCAGTAAAAGAACCTGTTACCAGGAGTAATATACTGCATGCAATCCAGAGAAAGGATTACAAGCCACAAATAGCAGTCTGCATAAACCTGCAGTCAGAAATCGCTCAGTGAGAGAATAAGCTACCACTGAACTACACACTGCTTAGAAATCCAAAGAAAGAATCATCCATAAACTTATTGTAAAGCTGCAGTTTTAATAGACTTGCAATACAACCCAGCAGCACTTGCACAAACTCTGTAAACAGTCTGTTGTTCAGCCAGATTTTGCAACATTGTATTGGTCTCCCTGACAACCAGGAGCAGAACGCCCCCTCCCTTGTATTTCTGCAGCAATGTCTGAAATTAAAAAATCTCTCACTCCTTGCCTAATCTAGAACAGAAAGGAGCAATAGAACTTCTCACAGCTTGCAGCGAAAAGTCTAAGCGATTGACTAAACCTACATGGAAGGTCAGAGGGAATCTAGAATCCACCAAAGGTGAATCGTTACGCCATATAACATTACTGTGGCAAAGAGTGCTAAACCAAGTGACTGTTTTATCTGTGCCCAGCGCTCATGAGCTACCACCAGATGGAGCCCTTGAACAACTCTACTCAGCATACCAGTCCTACAAAGACATTTGTGAAAAACATATTATTACCCTGCTAAAACTAAATACGTCTGAATCCTTAAAGGAACTTCAGGACTTCTAACAGCTCAATGCTGAACAAGACCGCACTGTGGCTGACATTGTGGACAAGACTGAAGCAATCCTTGCGCAAATGTCAGAAGCAGCATCGCACTGATCCAGGTGCGCTAAGAGCTCAAGGCACTCGCTCAAATCAGACTCATCAAGGTACACTACTCTCAGTGAGCAGCTCGTAAAGGCACGTGCTGAAGCAGAAACCACGAAAGTACAAGCTGTCTTCACCCATAAGAAAGCAGGCATGGAAGCAGAAATGATAGCAGAGACTGCATGCAAGAAAGCGGAGCTGGAAGCCGAGTCTACGCGAAAGAAGGAAGAAATAGAAGCCCTACAGAAGGAATGTGAACATTCGACAGCCATGGCCAGGCTAAAAGTCTTTAAGCAAACTCTGGGTGGGAGCCAAGAAGGCAGCGTCAGTTTGTATGAACTCGACCCCCTTAAGCGTTCAAGCAAGAGACCCATTCTAAAACAAGCTAGCGAACTGCTGATCGACACTAACATTCCCGGCGACAACACTTCTCCAGAGCATCAAGACACCTGTAGCTTCCAGCTTCACAGGTCAGTCTAAAGCACCTCAGACATTCAAATTTGAGCCACCTTCACACTTCAGTGCACAGCCAGACCCTGCACCTCAGCAACCTCCTTATGCCAATGTCCACATGCAACCCAACATGTCGGTAAGGCACTACACTACTGACAACTGTGTAGTTCCGGCCCCACATACAACAAAGAGTGTACACGCCAAACCTCAGGAGTCCGCAAAGTTACCTTCAAATCCTCCACCAGAAGCTAAACACCTGTGGAATGAAAGAAGCAAGCTAGAAGCAAGCTGTTCATTTACCAGGAAAAGCTCTGCAGAAGGTATATCAATCCCAGAACTCATGAGATGGTCTGGGAGATCGTAGTATCCCGTACAGCGATCCAAATGGTACTAAACGCCTACTACAACCAAACTGGACACTTTGGGTGGAAAAAGCTAGAAATGTTGCTCAAAGACATATTCTACTTTGGTTGGCATGCAAGGATCCATAGAAAGATGGTGTAAAGACTGTGGACCCTGTAGCCTATGCAGAAAAGACCAAAAGAGTCAACGAGCACCACTCCAACCTATCGTAACAACACAGCCACTCCAAATTGTAGCCTTGGACCATGTGAAATTGACTCCAAGCAGGACAGGCTACACATGCTTTGACCATGGTGGACCACTATTCCCGATTCCTGATGGTCGCACCCGTAAAAGATCTTACAGCTGCAACAGCCGCAAAGACCTTCCAGAATGTCTTCAGTAGACCACTAGGCTATCCAGAACAAGTTTTAATGGACATAGGTTCAGCTTTTGAAGCCGAAATCTTTCAAGAGTTTTGTCATCTTTATGGTTGCAAGAAGATCAGAACTACACCATATCATCCCCAATCCAATAAGTTATGCGAAAAGATGAACAACATCATGATTGACATGCTCAAGATACTGCCTCTTGAAGAGAGAAACTAATGGCCAGAGAAACTACCTGATCTGGTAGATATGTACAATCACATTCCAGTGAGCTCTACAAACTGTACTCCCGTCTATCTTATGAGAGCCCGTACAGGGAGACTACCTGTAGATCTGGAATTAGGAATCGTTGAAACCAAAGCAGATACTTCTAACTCTGACTGGAATACCAACTGTCTAGAACAGTATAGACAAGTCCAAGCTGGCATTGAAGACAGTCTAGAAAAATCCAGACAACGACAAGAGAAAAACTTCAACAAAAGTGCACCAGCAGAACCAATACTACCTGGAAGTATCGTCTTAAAAAGAAAAAGAAGAAGACACAAGCTAGATGGTCAATGGGAAAGAGAACCCTACACTGTTCTGGAGTCCAAATTTGACAACACCAAAGTTTGCCTCATCAGCAAAAACGGAGGAAAAAACACTCAGACAGTATCCCGGGATCATTTAAAGAAATGTCCAGAAACATGGAAGACTGAAGACCTTCTAGATTCTCCAAAAGAAAAAGAAAAAGAATCTTATGAAATCCCAATTCTATATCTAAAACCCAAGGAAAAAGTAATATCCACTATACTTGGAGACTTTCCAGAAGATTGGCCTCAATATGAAGGAGCAATAATAGTGCCATGCTTAAATTTTACCAGTCTCAAGAAACAATCCAAAGAAGTCTGGAAGAAACACCTGTTGCCAGAGAATCCTGCAATCGGTGCTCCTGCTAGTCCTGTAGTGAGACTAAGGCAACGCAGTCGCTTACCTGACAAACCCACATTGCCTTCTCCAGACACATCACCTGAGATAGCCACACCCGTAGTGCGTAGATCAAATTGTAGCACACGTGGGCAAGCCCCATCCAGGTATGGAGATTGGGTACAATAAATGTAAGATAATCAAGAAGAATAACCTGTAAATAGTAACTCTTGTAAAAATGAAAATGTAAATAGTAGTGTACAAAAGGGTGAAGAGTAGGCCAAAACAGGTCACACCAGGTACACAACATCAAAAGAGGGGTGAGTGGAGTTGGCGTAAGGAGCTGTCTAGGGAGAGCAAAATCTTGGCCAATAGGTGACCCCAGGGCCAGGAGGCCTACAGCGCTTATGGCCAGTAGAGTCCCCTAAAGTACCTAGGACTCCTACGCCGAGGCACCCCTAGTAAATGTTGTTGTGTATTCTGAACTTTAAACCTACAGAGACTTTACCTGTAAGGACTTTATTGAACTTTGTTGAACTCTTCTGAAAAACGTTATCCCTTTTCACCCGGAGCTTACAGAGACTACTGTAAAAACTCTTCAAAACAACTTCTTTTTCCCCTTGTTCTTCAACTTTAAAAGGACCATAGTCACAGGACTGGTTGTGACAACTAACTTCTTTTTCAGCCTGCAGTGGACGGATTAGCACCGTATGGACTGTACCTGTTTTGCCATTTTTCAGTGGTTTTTGTAAATTTTTGTTTTGGCATTTTTCAGTGGTTTTCTGTAAATATGTTACCTGTTATTGTTATCTATCTATCTATCTATCTATCTATCTATCTATCTATCTATCTATCTATCTATCTATCTATATGTTAAAGGGATCTAGTCACCTCCAGAATGCCTCCTAAGCTACCAAAACATGTCCCTGCACTATCCTATCACTAATCTCACACTCCTTTTGTCTCCTAAAATCATCCTGTGAAAGTGCATAAAAACGTTTTACTACTTACTCATTAGTGATTATAATTAGCAGGGGCTATATTCTTTAGTCACCAGGGCAGGCGGTGTTTGCAGCTCCAGGATCCAGCCCTTTTCTATCTGTTTGCTCTGCTTGTGCAGGCATTACCCTCCCCCATCTCTATCATTCACAGAATGCAAATTATTAGTCCTGCCTTCAGCTCCACATCACAGCAGCACAGACAGAGAGAGGGTGGATCCTGGAGCTGCAAAACAACATGCCCTGGTGACTAAAGAATATAGCCCCTGCTAATTATAATCACTAATGAGTAAATATTAAAACGTTTTTATGCACTTTTACAGGATGCTTTTAGGAGACAAAAGGAGTGTGAGATTAGTGATGGATGCTGCAGGGACATGTTTTGATAGCTTAGGAGGCATTTTGGAGGTGACAGGATCCCTTTAACCAAAAATTGTTTCTCAGTCCAGGAGTACTGACCTTACCTAGGGGGGAATATGGCGCACTGCTCACACAGGTAACCACAGGCTCACCTACAGCATGGGTGGGTTTCCACAGTGGGTACACAGAGCAAACAACACTTTCCACCCCAGCATAGTAGGGGGAGCTCAACTTGCTGCCTTTAGGCAAGATCCCCTATAAATACTGGTGCTGGGGGCAGAGTTAGTGAGAGTGTACAGATGCTACAAAAGCTGTGAAGATGTACTGGTGGTCGGTGCTGCATTAGGCCTGAGCCAGTGACCCTGAACAGCCTCTGAGTAGTCCTGCAAGGCCCAAGAGTGGGGTTAAAAGGCATGGAGAAAAAAAAGAACAAAGTGGGAACCGAGGAGCCAGAGTTCGGTTCACCCAAACAGCACACCGGGCACCAGAGTCCGAGTCTACTGGAGAGCACCCGGCCCAGTAGAGAACACCGGTATACTGTGGAGACTTCGGTCTCCAGGCATCTGCGCAGTCACTCACCAGGGAGCCAGGCACCGCGGAGAGAGGAACAGCATTAGTCCATAGAGGGTGTCCCGCCGACAGCACAGGTGGAGAGAGATGAGAGCAGAGGAAGCCAGCCAAGTTTCACACGGGGCAGGGGCTTTACACACACGGGGAAAGAGACAAGGAGGCCTTATACCCACTCACTATGGAGACCCAGAATTGCATCCTGAACACCCGGCAGTGCTCTGGACGTTTACCTGCAACTACACCAGTAAAAGGTTAAGAACATCCAGCGGTGTGTGTGTCAGTTTCTTACCCGCGCCTCTGACATCCACAGAGACTGTCCTGTTATCCAACAGCCCAGCCAAGTCCCTGCTCCATGCCTCATCTTCAAAATCAAATACCCCAGGGATCCAGCTCCGCCTGTGGGGAGTTTCAACACCTAGCTGCTCATCCATCATCCCTGGAGGCCCCACACAGCGCTGGTGTCACCAGATATCACAGGTGGCGTCACGATAAACTTATAAACTTTTATTCCCTTTTCAACTAGCCCTTTTTAGTTGACCACCAGGGCCACGGGTCTGGGCAGGCCACCAGTGACATCCCTACCGCAGCAGAGGGCCCAGATAGCTGAGTCCCCATACCCTGGGCTAGTCATCAGCTGTTTATTGCTTCTTGATATTTACACTGAGTATGTGGTGGTGGGGGTTGCCATTGTGGTAGGCGCCCCCTAGGTTTGTGTAAGTATTTACTAAAGGCTGCTGTGGCCATTTTTACCCAAGTCATGGCAGTCATGTGTTTATTTAGTTATAACGAAGGGACGTTAATAATACAAAATAGGTTTATTGAATACAAAACTGAGAACGACCCAACAATCTCCTATTGAATTATCATGTCCCCTAATTGGCCCCTACAGTAAATATGTCTCCACTTGCCTCCATAAACCAAATATGTATGTTCCTCATTTTGACCCCTTTATTTAATCATGTCCTAGGTCCCTATGTTCCTCCATCCTGGGCCCCTATGATCCTCTATTCTGGCCCCCATATAGTAACAACGTCTCCCATCTTGGCCCCCTTTATTTAATAATGTCCAACATCCTAGGTCCCTATGTTCCTCCATACTAGGTCCCCAGACCGACATGAAGACATCTCCAGCTATCTAGATAGATTACAACGACACATCTGACTTCTCACATTTCCAGTCCCGTCCCCATCTATTCCCAAACTGGACATACTCCTCATCCTACTGATCCCCCAATAATGAGCCGCCGCTGCTGTATGTGTCCCTATTACTGCCCCTGCTGCATAATACAAAAACAGCACTCCTCTTACTGCCCTATACAACAATGCCACCACTGTGCCCTCCACATAACAATGCCACCACTGTGCCACCACATAATAATACTACCACTGTGCCCCCACATAATATGGTCACCACTGTGCCCCCCACATAATAATGTCACCACTGTGCCCCCACATAAATGTCACCACTGTGCCCCCACAATTAATAGCTTTGGAGGGCCATCATATTGTTTGTGGCAGCTGTGGGGCCATCATACTGTGTGTGAGAGCTCTGGAGGCCCATCATACTGTGTGGGGGGGCTGTGGGGTCATACTGTGTGGGGGTATGTGGATCCATCATATTGTGTGGAAACTGTAGGGCCATCATACTGTGTAAGGATTGTGTGTCACTATACTATGTAGGGTGCTGCAGGTGGCATCATACTCTAGGAAGGACAATACTGTGGTTTACTGTGAAGGCCACCACTCTATGTGTTGCACTGTGCGATGATCGTATTGTCTGTGTGTGTAGGTGAATTACACTTGTGGGGGAAATTATTAAATTTCCTTATCAATATGTAGCTATTAGAGATCATATTATATGTTAATATCACAAATATAACCAAAGTACTAATATTCTGGATAAAATATTAAGTTTTTCTATATCAATTAATATGTATATTAACAGATAAGAGTTGTTCTCTTCTCTCTCTCCCTTTCATAGTTTCTCTATATGTTTTTCCCCTCTTTCTGTCAGTATTTCCTTCAACTGCTTTCCTGACTATACTGGTTTCCTTTTTGCCTCCATCTTGTCTATTTTCTTCCATATATTTTATATATCTCTGCTTCCCTCTGTATCCCCAACCCCCTTGCTGTTCTTGACTATTTTATGGTTTAAGTTGAGTTTTGCAGAAGCTGTGTAGATCCATCTGGACAAAGGACGTGGGATGAATGGGAAACAGACAGATAAGGTGCCAGGATGAGGCCTGCATTGAAAGGAGTATCAAGGATGGAATGTGGAATGACCTTGCATGTTACCAACTACCAGCTTGAAGATGACACCTGGCCAGGAGGCGTGAATACAAGAAAGAAGACAAAGGACTCATTAAACTAGCCAATATACTCATAGACATTAGCTTAAACCCACCTGACTTTTCACATAATCCCACCTTGCTCTCTGATTATGTACGCCCATTCTATGGATTATAAAATGTAGTGTATCCGGAAATGTAGTTGTTGTTGCTGTGATGTTGCCATTGTAGTTACTTGATGAACATAATATAAGATTGAAACAGATATCAGTCTGATTTATTCTTATAGTGGTACCATATGTTCATAGTCTTAATTTGGAATGACTAGTGAATGAGCAAGACGCGAATGCCGTACTAAAGTGACCTCGGCATTTTTGGCGCCCAGCACGTGGGGCGTGATCTGTGGTCCACGGCTCTCCGGACCTACGCGTGGATATCTGTGGACGATCTGTGACGACTGACGAGGATTGATCACCCTCCAGAGCACGAGGTAAGTGGAAAGACACATTCATATGTGCTGACCCTTCCTCGTGTCTCAGTCGTTATAGATTGTTCTGTGGGTGTCTAGTGGGTACGGGGGGCAAGCGGTCGTGTGGTGAGACCGTGTTTGACCCAGCATCACGTCTGAACCAGCAGCATATGAGTCACGCAGCCTTCTGCGCGTGTCTGTGTTTTCACCACGTCTCCTCCACTGGTCATTAACATTCTGTAGCTGTTAACCCTTCCCGTGACTGTTATTGTGCATTGAAACGTATAGTGAGACTTGATAGGCATGTGTGCTGGAGGACGGTGTAATGAAAGTGAAAGGAGACGCAACCTCTGTGATGTAATAGTGAAGGAGAATTTCTTCTGAACTGAAATACCGTAGCAAAGTAATCTGTAAGCACTGGGTCTCAGTGTTAGGGGAGCATAAGAGCCGGCTGGCTTTTATGACTCAGGGGTGTTGTTGAGTAGGGGCTCCGCACCTCAGAAGTGTTGTTGAGTTGTGGCTCCTCACTTCTTGGATCGGAGACGGAGCGTGGAGCAAATTAGCTCTATACTTCGTAGAAAGAACGGGACACTGAATCAGCAGATTCTGTGTTCGGAGGTACATTGAGTTGGAGCTCTGTGCCGGGTGATAATACAGTGTATGGAGTTGGAGCTCTGCACTTGTGAGTTAGTTGGCAGAACGCGGTGTCCATAGACCCAGCGTTGGGAAGCACATGGAGTTGTTGCTCTGTGCTTAGGCATCAAAGACAAGTTTAGAGACAATAGGCTTTGTATTTGTCTGCACGTGGAATTTGGATTCTGTGTGCAGTGGTATGTTGAGTTGGAGCTCCGTATCACTAGACTGAATACAGAGGCGACAAGCCTGGTATTCACCCGAGCACGTGGAGTTGGGGCTCCGTGCTTTAAGGGGAGGGTGTGCGGCAGTTGAGCGGCACATTCGGTAGAGCTGGGAGTACGTAGTACTAAGTACTGTATACTCATTGAAGTTGATCTGGGTTGAGTTGAGTTGGAGCTCCTCAAGCCGCAGGGAAAGGTACGTGGAACTTGGGTTCCGCCCCTTGGGAAAGAGCAAATTAGAACACGTGATCGCTTGGGCTCCGTGTTCCTTAGGTAAAAGTATCACCGTTCGTGGAAGCCGAGACTCCAGACGGTGGGGACCCAGTGTTGTTTATTGTTGCTAGCGTTCTGAGCTGCAGTTTGGACGTAGTATTGAGTCATGTTGCGTCTTGTAGTGCAGAAGAAGACCGTCCCTCATAAGCTGGATGAGAATGTAGCAGAGGCAAAAATGTTAGTGGAATCACGGGAAGGCAAGCAAGCTGTTAAGAATGTGAACAGGTTGTGCACGCAGGATTGCTTTGTCAAAGAGATTGCAGCCGTTTATATAAAATGATTCTATCCAGAGAGAAAAAAAGTAAGCTGAAAGACCAAGGGCTGCTAGATCAGGCACAGGCTAATCCACGGGTTGCAAAGTAAGAAATGAAGAGAGGTGGATGGAGAAGGAGGTTCAGAAAATGCAGAACCTGTGTTTGGTTATAAAAAGTTTGTTCCTGATGATTCTCAAATATCAATTGTAACAGATAGTAAAATGGCCGCCACGCCATTGTTATTGAGTACGCTATCCCAGCCACCACCCTATAATGGCGGCGATATGAGGTCCTCGGATGTGTGGGTGTGTCCTGTTTGTGGCCACTCCAGCCTTCCAGGCGACACTGTGGGCGAGAAGCCAAGCCATAGGTCCCACTGATTTATAGGATGATGATGATGACTGAGCCCCTTTCCCCCTTCCCCATCTCTTTTTCCGGTACCATCCAGCTTGATCTCTAACGCTCTGCTGCAGCCGCTGGACCTGATACAGGCTCCTCAAATCCCCTTTATGTATGAAGTTCAGGCTAGCCTGTGTTTACTTAACCGTCCTACAAAATGTTGTGCTGAAATAATTATTATATCAGATTTGGATTTAACTAGGATATATATAGTGTGTTCAGATGCAGAAAATGCCTTAGGTTAAATAAAATGTTTTTAGCCTAGTAGAAAGGGTTAAGTGAAGTTTGTAATGTCCAAGAGACATTTCATTGTTTGTATGTCTGTTATCTGTATGACTTTGCTTGTACTCCTGTGTCTTCAGCTCTGGGAGGGGCTGGGCGCGAGGCTGCGTTCCTTTTTACATGCTTAGTAGTTTTCCATAATATTGAGGTTCTTTCCTTAGATGAATAACTAAAGTTTTTCTGGAGCCTAGAGGGAGGGGAGGAGGTGAGCTGCTTCGTAGGCATTAGCTTGTAGCTCAAGGTCTATATATTGTAGTGAGGAATAAACTACCCCCATGTTTTCCTAAGATTTTTCTTAAAGCAGTTCCTAGTTTCAGAATGGTTGAAGTAAATTAGAATAAGGTGTATATAATCTTGTGGAGATTATTCTGTTTCATTGAAGTCATGCCGACTGTCACTACACTCTGTTCACAGTCTGTCTATCAATATATTTTATTATTTTTCATGTCATGAAAAGTTTTTAAAGTTATAAAGAATAAATGAAAAGCCACGGAATCTTAGATAATGGCTAGAATTGTTAGTTGTATATAGCTACAAGTGTGAAACAGTTAATCAAATTTATGAGCCCTGTTTGAAAAAGAAGAGTTTCTTTTTCTATCTTATGAGACTCAGAATTCCTTATCTAAACCAGCTGTGTATGACCTTGTAGAAGCTGTCTGTATTAGAAGGAGGGGAGGGAGAGAGTGAGAGAGCCAAAGAGAGGGGGGGTGAAGGTGGAATCTGCACACTGTGACATGCAGACTGGAATCTTATCCGTCTTTCCAAGAATTCTGAAAGGCAAAGATGGATTTTTCACATTTATGATAGTTTGATATTAATAATAATGTCTAATATTGAATACAATAATAGTAATCAGATTTTTATTGATTTATATGAGTGAATGTTGTCAATAGCCACCTGCAGCACAGGGATAATTTAGCTAGAGATGTAGTTATGGCAGGTGAAACTTTCCCTTATTTATGGGTGTTGTGTGTTTTAAAAATTAAGCTATCTAGAGGGAAGATTAATATACTGAGTGCCCAAGGGGAAATAATATATATTGACGCTGTGGGGAGGTGGTACTAGACAGGAAAATCTAACTACAATGTGATGAAGTTATTGTTAAGGTAATGGATCCAGAATGTATAAGGTATATCGATAAGCAGGAATATAGATTGTATCTTAAAGGGACACTCAATTGAGTCAATGTGAGATGTTAGAGATGGAAATTAGCAAGTTTGATGAAAAAAAAAAAAAAAAAAAAAGGGGGGAGGTGGAAAGACAAGAAAGGAAAAAATAGTTAGGTCCTTTATCAGGATTGTGGATATCTTGTGGGTTTGTCAAGGCCAAGGGAGTTTGAAACTATGGAAGGGAGTGAACCACTCCTCCACACCTCCTTAAATTCTTTCTATTAGAGCAGTCTTTGTTCTTTACTGTGTAAGAATATTTTTTGTAGTTCTTTTCCATATGGGAGGGGTAAGGATCTTTCTGGAGAAAATGCTGGTAGCAGGAATTTTGAATTAAAGGTGATGTTACACATGTCTGCTCTGATGTACAGCGCCCATATATTATAAGAATTTTCTAATCTCTGAAATTAATACAAATTTTTTAAGTTTTTATTGCAGATATGTTTATAGACCAAAGAGATTTTATGCTGGATAATGGTAGGATCCTCACATGAGGTAATCAGAATATTTGGTTCTGACTTGCACTTTCTGAGCGAATGGAGCGATTTCCGGTTGAAGAATTCCTTAACAATACGGTAAGCCTACTAAATGCAGTATTGGTATATTACGGTGAGGTAAACACCATGTTATCAGTCTGGGATGGTATAATCATACTGACAATCACCACAGGTGTCCTGTCCTCTTGGAGGTAGAAGGCAAGTTACAACAAAAGGAAGGAAAGGTAATGGCGGGTGGTTGCCCCATCCCAGCCGGGTTGTGTCTGGCGGCCTGAGCCCTCTCTATAGTCGACTGCCTTATAGGGACTGACCGAACCACTAACAGTGTTAAACTAGGAGTCGTGAGAGGGGACAGGGCAGGCCATGATGTCTCTTATCAGCAAAAGTTAGACTGGTTTCTGCTTGGCCTCACTTTACGCCTCAAAATAGGTCACGGGTGAGATCAGGTGAGTACCTCCTAGTTCGCTCCTGGTACAGGTAAAAGCTGTGTATACTATCCTGCATTATTCTTGCACACAACACAACTCAGAAAGGTATGGGCTTCGGGCAGCAATCGCTCCATGGGTTTGGAAATTGCAAATAGTGAGCGGACAAGGAAACCAAGAAAATTGTATAAAAATTGTCCTAATATGTGTAAATCTCTTTTTCCTATCTAAGGTATTATAGAATGTCAAACATAGCCTAGTTAAAATGTTTTTAGAATAAGTAAGTACAGGAGTATATAATATGGTTTTTGTATGATTTTGTTGTGTATCTCTTTTCTCTTGTGGATAACTGTGCTTCTTTGCAGATATTTAAGAAGTCCATATCCTTTGTATACCCTCCATAATGATAGTGGTATATGATAAAATGTTCAAGGGAGGATGAGTCTTGTATTTTTAATGTTATATGTTATTAATAGTGTAAAACTGATACACAATTCCCCAGGCCGTTTCTAATATGTTCTGAGGTTTTCGTTAGTAGGAACCTTTAAACTGGGATTTTGTAATGAAAACAGCTCTGTAAGTATAAATTTATTCAGTTAATATATACGATATATGTATGATATTTACTGGTTGTGTGGGGATGGTAAGCTCCGATATAGGTTACCTATAGTCTGGACAGGACAATGCACCTTGATTAAATTAGGAATGCAGTTCAGAATCTTGCCATGGGACCCAATGTCTGTTTATAAAATAGCCAGAAAACAAAGAAGCCTTGATCAGTTACACATGGGATATGAGGAAGACCCTCAGGTATACATTTATGCTATTGGTGTGCCAAGGGGGGTGCCTGACCAGTTTAAGGCCCAAAATCAGGTATATGCTGGATTTGCTTCCTTAATTCCACAGGTACAGATCAATAAGAACGTTGATTGGATTAATTACATATATTACAGTGAGCAAAGGTTTGTCAATTATAGCCGTGATGCTTTCCAGGGTATAGTTGAGGAACTAGGTCCCAATACTAGAATGACTCTTCAAAACAGGTTGGCCCTTGATATGTTTTTAGCTGAAAAGGGCGGGGTCTGTGGAATGGTGAAAGAGGAGGAAATGCCCGAAGGAAAATCCCATAAGCAGTCTAAGAATCTCCCCTATTATCACACCCAGTTGAGGGATTTGAGTTAAGGGACAGTGGGAGAACTCCATGTGAGGCTAGAGTAGGATTCAGGTGTCTGGGGACCTTTCACAAGGAAAGGGTCTCTGAGATGCTTGGATGAAGAAATCCCTTTCCCTTTTTCCCATCACATGGACAGTCTCAGAGGTTCCTGAGTTCTCTAGGGAAACATTAGGAGAAGTTGTAAATAGAAAAATTAATATTTAGGGGGGATTGTGGGGGAAATTATTAAATTTCCTTATCAATATGTAGCTATTAGAGATCATATTATATGTTAATATCACAAATATAACCAAAGTACTAATATTCTGGATAAAATATTAAGTTTTTCTATATCAATTAATATGTATATTAACAGATAAGAGTTGTTCTCTTCTCTCTCTCCCTTTCATAGTTTCTCTATATGTTTTTCCCCTCTTTCTGTCAGTATTTCCTTCAACTGCTTTCCTGACTATACTGGTTTCCTTTTTGCCTCCATCTTGTCTATTTTCTTCCATATATTTTATATATCTCTGCTTCCCTCTGTATCCCCAACCCCCTTGCTGTTCTTGACTATTTTATGGTTTAAGTTGAGTTTTGCAGAAGCTGTGTAGATCCATCTGGACAAAGGACGTGGGATGAATGGGAAACAGACAGATAAGGTGCCAGGATGAGGCCTGCATTGAAAGGAGTATCAAGGATGGAATGTGGAATGACCTTGCATGTTACCAACTACCAGCTTGAAGATGACACCTGGCCAGGAGGCGTGAATACAAGAAAGAAGACAAAGGACTCATTAAACTAGCCAATATACTCATAGACATTAGCTTAAACCCACCTGACTTTTCACATAATCCCACCTTGCTCTCTGATTATGTACGCCCATTCTATGGATTATAAAATGTAGTGTATCCGGAAATGTAGTTGTTGTTGCTGTGATGTTGCCATTGTAGTTACTTGATGAACATAATATAAGATTGAAACAGATATCAGTCTGATTTATTCTTATAGTGGTACCATATGTTCATAGTCTTAATTTGGAATGACTAGTGAATGAGCAAGACGCGAATGCCGTACTAAAGTGACCTCGGCACACTGTGTTGTCATGGTCACAGGGATCCTCATAATGTGTTGTGAGAACTGTAAAGATAAACTGCAGCAAAGTGGGAACATCATAATGTTTTGGGGTACTGTGGCAACATCATACTGTGGTGGCACTGTAAGGGCACTATGTTATCTATATGGCAGATAATGTAGGGAAATTCACTATGAGAATATCATAGTGTGTTGAATTTTTGGTAATATCATATTCTTTAGGAGCCATGAAAGTGACACGCCCCCTCAGGGACGTGGGGTACTCGGAACCGGGATACAGTTCAGCTGTGGGAGTCACTGTGAAAGTAACATGGGTCGAGACCAAGCTCTGTGACCCTGGTGATGTCAATAAAAGTTCGGGGATTTGGGGATAAATGTCGTGACGCCACCTACGGTGCTCGGCCAGGGATGGCTGATGCTGCAGTTCAGACCTCCGAGGCAGATGACGCTGTCGCTCCCCGTAGGTGGAGCAGTACCCCGGGGCAGGTGTAAAAGTAAATGTGTGGATGGTGATGAGGTCTTAGTGCAGGGCAGAGGATGCCAGAATGATTGAAGTAAACACCAAAGATCACAGAGACAGAAGATGAATACGATACCAAGAATCTGGTCCATCTTCACTTTTGTACAGAAGCGCAGATTGTATTCTTCTTCTGTCTTTGTGATCCTTGGCATTTACTTGACTATCCACATGGAATGGTGGATCCAACAGCAGCTGTATAAGGTGATAATACCAGTTGTGGGTCTCACAACCGGACAAGGTGAGCAATATTGCACTGAAGATTGGCAGCATTTTAAAGGAGATAAGAATGATTCAAGGGAATGATTCAAGGACACAGCTGGTGCAGTTTCACTCGTTTACTCCCGATTCTCAAGTGGTAAAGTCCAGCCGGGTGCTGTGTCCTACGAGCCAGGGTTCCAGCCACTCTCAGGTAGATTAGAAAACACTTAACCAGCACTCCCTTCTGTGTACCTTCTCCAGGTCGTCTTCCTCTTGTGCTGACTCTTCCCCTCCTGCCTTGCACCTCGCATTCAGTGTCCCGCGCCAGTGGCCTCAGAGCCTACCGGGCGTCCCCTTTGGCCCTATCCGGCCACCTTTCTAGTAAATGATGTGGATTTGGTTGCTGTTCCTGGAGATGCAGCAGCCTCCGGCTGAATAGCTGAGTCCTTAGTCCACTCTACTAGTCTGGGCCCGGTGACTCTCTGCGGCCCTGGTCCCTCCACATGCCTGCAACAGTTGGATTTCTCACTTCCTATGCCTCTGGGACCCCTGCCTTCTCTGGAGCTCCTGCCTGGCTCCCTCCATCTCTCTTCCTCTCTCTCTGGGATGAGCTCTTGCATCTCCAATCCCTGGTACTAGTCCTTCTCTCTCAGCTCCTCCCCAGCTGCCTCACTGGAGCTGCTCAACCTTTAACTCTGAACTCCTCCTCAGGACTCATTAACTACTTCCTGTTGTTTTCCTTTCTATTTACTGTTCCACCCACCTCCCTGTCTAAGCCCCATCTCCAGCCAGTGATGAGGGTGTTCCTTCTCCCTCCATCCTCCGGGCCTAGAGTGGCTTGTATTGTATGCAGGTGTGTGGGTACCGGGTAGTGTCCCTGTGGTGCCCCTATGGCAAGGTGCCACAGGGAGGTACTGCACCCCAAACAGAAGGTGTAGTGCCTCCATAGTCATTGATATGGGGTTCTTACAGAGTCTGTCATAAGCATGCATAGACTGGGCCACCTTAGGATAGAGGACCGTATATTCAGTAGGTCCCAGGGGGTGGAGCCTAGAGTAGAGCGGAAGACTTGAGTGACAGTTAGAGTCAGTCAGCGAGAGAGGAGCAGGAGGACGGACATCAAGAGACAGCATCTCTGACAGGAGGGCACCTCTTTGGAGAGGGGTGACCCAGACACCGGTGGGGACAAACCAGGACCGGTTGGAGCCAGCTGGGGAGTCTGGGGTCGACACCGGCATACCGGAGACGAGGCAGTCAGTTGGTCTATCCCGGACTACAAACTGACAAGCTGTGGGACCGACATAAGGAAGCCATAGTGCCACGGACTGAATCCGTACCTCAGTTCCAAATTGGGTCTAGGTCACTATAGGGAAAGGACCGAATTCCGGTGGTGGGAGGATTATCTTGCTGTCGCTCCCGTCTGTACCGGTAAGGAACCGACTGTACCTAACAGTAACTGACCAGGGGACTGGCGAAAGGGCTCTTCAGTGTGGGTAAAGAGAGTTAAGAGGAACCCAGACCCAGAAAGCTATTGCAAAGATACCACTGACAGACTCTGCAGAGATTCCTCAAAATCTGTGGCTACAACCCCGTAAAACTAGACTGTACTGTGTACTTCAAACATCTGCCCGGTACCAGTAAAGAACTTCTTGAGCTGATCTGGTGTCTGTACTCTCTTTCTCCGCCGCCCGGAGGGCTCCCACAGCATCAAAGAGGAGGACTACGACTCCCTTCATCTACCCCTCTGCCCTGAGGTAAAGCTCCACCTGTGGGGAGCTGTACTACTCTCAGCTGCACCTACATCACCTCAGCGGCAGGCTGCAGCGCTGGTATCCACGTTACCACGTACCACAGGTAGCGTCACATTACCATTCCCCCATCCATCATCATCATCCCCCACCATCCCCGCCATTGAGGATCCAGGGCACGGAACCGGGAACCAACCAGCCGTGATCCCCCATCAAAGTGACCATCTGTCCCGGTATCCGAGTACCCCCTACCCTGTCGACCGACTCAATCTTGGCGTCACAAACAGGATCCCGTGCCCGGTAACACCGGGTACTGTGTGCCTAGAATTGTACTTTATTGACTGTTTGTGAACTGTAAATTCGGGCCGCCATTACTGCGCCTCAGAAATTCAACTGCATCACAGAGCGGCAAAAAAGAGTGTGAAGATAAGCCCCGCCCCTCCGCTCTGCCGAGGATTGACGAAATGCAGTGGCGGGCTCTGAAAAGGCCCATAAGGACTGTTCTACTAAACTTCTCTGAAGTGCAGGCCTGAATATGTAAAAGACTATTTGCTGGCCCAAGGGCGTGCCTCGGCACCTCACCAAAGTAGGGCCATGCAAGAGACGCCAAATTGTCTCCCCACCCCCCTTGCCATCAAACAACCAAGGGGCGGGTTGAGAACCGAACCGGATTATTCAGCGAGCATACAGCCTGGAGAAGAGGAGGCCGCCGAACCGTATACAATAAGAACCGGAAAACCTGATCCGGTTCACCGAGGAGCCCGACCTGACTGTGGAGAAATTTGAGGAAAAAAGTTCCAACCACCAGGCAAATTCCGTGAAGGAGGACCGAGAGAAAGGAGCAGCCGGGGGCACAGAGGCGTCCGGGCCCCGCGAGCTATGGTGAGCCGATCGCCTGGAACAGCAACAAGACTGGGTCAGTATGGAGATGAGGCGGTTTCACTACTAGCCTCCAGCCCCGATCCTGCACTCCTGGCAACCTGTTGGGAGGCCACAGTTCCAGGATGACCGGAAAGGCGACATCATAACCTACGAACGCCATGCAGGACCCCGGGGTTGGTATGCGAACCGGTTAGCAGAAGCATGGAGTGATAAAACAATCCCAGTATCGTATATCAATGTAAATAGTTTATTGTTTATACTGTGTGCTAGTATATGAAACGGGTAAAGAGCAGGTAAAATCCGGTACACAATATTAAAGAGGGTGGAGTGGGCTTAAAGAGCTGTGCAAGGAGAGCAAAACCTTTGCCAATCGGTGACCCCAGGGCCAGGAGGCCTGCAGCATTTACAGCCAAAAGAGACCCCTGCAGTACCAAGGACTCCTACGCCGTAGCACCAATAGTTAATGGTTTGTTGTGTATTGTGACTTTGGCAGCCTACAGAGACTTTACCTGCTGGACTGTGCAACCTCTAAATGTGAACTTTTGTGTTAAAGCCTGATTAAACTTTAAATCAGAGACTTGATACCTGGTCCCTGTTGGGCCAATGTGGACTAAAAAATATATATGTTTGCAGCAACGTTACAAGAAATGCACCTCCCGGATGGGAAGATCAAGAATAATGCTTATTGTTATTAAGTGTTTATTGTTATGCATATAAAAAGTTCAACTGAAGCCCGGTTTGGTTGTAACACTCGCGGACGAGTGTAATTCACCAAGGGGGGAGTGTGTGGCGCCCCTATGGGAAGGTGCCACAGGGAGGTACTGCATCCCAAACAGAAGGTGTAGTCCCTCCATAGTCATGGATATGGGGTTCTTACAGAGTCTGTCATAAGCACGCATACACTGGGCCACCTTAGGATAGGGGACCGTATATTCAGTAGGTCCCAGGGGATGGAGCCTAGAGTAGAGCGGGAGACTTGTGTGACAGTTAGAGTCAGTTAGCGAGAGAGGAGCAGGAGGACGGACATCAAGAGACTGTGTCTCTGACAGGAGGGCACCTCTTTGGAGAGGGGTGACCAAGACACCGGAGGGGGCAAATAAGGACCAGTTGGAGCCGGCTGGGGAGTCTGGGGTCGACACCGGCATACCGGTGCCAAGGCAGTCAGTCGGTCTATCCCTGACTGTAAACCGACAAGCTGTGGGACCGACATAAGGAAGCCATAGTGCCACAGACTGAATCCCTACCTCAGTTCCAAATTGGGTCCAGGACACTTTAGGGAAAGGACCGAATTACAGTGGTGGGAGGATTATCTTGCTGTCGCTCCTGTCCGTACTGGTAAGGAACCGACTTTACCTAACAGTAACAGACCAGGGGACTGGCGAAAGGACTCTTCAGTGTGGGTAAAGAGAGTTAAGAGGAACCCAGACTCAGAAAACTATTGCAACGATACCACCAACAGACTCTGCAGAGATTCCTCAAAATCTGTGGCTAGAACCCCGTAAAACCAGACTGTATTGTGTACTTCAAACATCTGCCCGGTACCAGTAAAGAACTTCTTGAGCTGATCTGGTGTCTGTGCTCACTTTCTCTGCCGCCCAGAGGGCTCCCACAGCGTCAAAGAGGCGAGGACTACGACTCCCCTCATCTACCCTGCTGTCCTGAGGTAAAGCTGCACCTGGGTTGGTGTACCACTCCTCTGGGTGAGGTGTAGTACTTCTGTGGCGACTGGACCCTCAGGGGCACCACAAAAGGAGTATCTTAGTGGCTATAAGGACAAAATTAAGTTAGTGTGACAATATATGTTTCTGTCCCTGTCTTTCAAAGATGGGAGGTATGCTCTACTCTGACTATGCCTATGCTCCATGACCCTGCCTACTCCTCTGAATGCCATTTTTTTCCAGGTTACAAGAGAAAAACTGTGCCACTCCTTAATGTGCAATGTGTACAGGTGCAAAAGCAGAACATAACATATTATAACAAAAAAGACAGCTGCACTCTGAATACTAAGCTAGGCAATCATAAACATTGGAATATGAACAAACATTATAGCTAAGGACATTTACAGAAAAAAATGAGACACTTAGCATATAAATGATGCGCCCCGTGGTGGCTGTGGGGGGAACTCGGAGCCGGTCCTCTCCTTTTCTTCTGGCGATGTCGTCTGCGGAATCGGGAGTCTTTGGGGTGTCACGGTGGTGTGACCCGGTCCGTAGCCCAAGAGCGATCAATAAAAAAAGCGGGAAAGCGTTTGTTGGAAAGGGGGATTACAGGGATTAAGGGGAGGTTGTCATGACACCACCCGTGGTATGCGGCTATTAGTGGCCGCCGCTGCAGACCGGGACCTCTGGGGATGATGGGATGGCAGCTATGATAATGTCGCTCCCCACGGGTGGAGCGGGTCCCCAGGACATCTGGAGAAGGGGTTACTAGGGTGATGGTAGGCCATCGGGGCTGATCTGGCTGCAGGGAGGGATCGGAGCATCTCACAGGCAGACTCCTGCAGTGTTTCAGTCTATCGCTCCTCAGGCGGGAAATGAGCAGTCTCACACACAGTTCTCAGTTCCAAACCTGGTTTACTTAGCTTTTCTATGCTCACACCACAGGTTCAGGTTTAATCGCAGTCTGGGTAGTCCTTAGTGACCAGGATGGCTTGTCCAGTACACCCCTTTCGTGTTCCTTCCCTCTCGGGTCGTTCTTCCTCAGCGCTGCCTGCTCACCTTTTTCCTGCATGCGCCTCTGCACACAGTGCACCAATCCAGCAGCCACGGGCCTTGTCAGGCGACCAACCGCGTCCCCTGACCCTAGTACAGCTGCCTTCTCGACGGATGTGTCGGGAGTAGGCCACAGCTCCTCTAGATCTCGTGGCCTCCGGTTCTGTGGTTGGAGCTTGGAGTCTCCTTGCCACCTTCAGGGCCGGGTCTCTGGTGTTCTCCCTACCCCTTTGCTTTACTTCTGATTCGGGCACACAGGTGGATCGCTCAATGCTCGTGCCCCTAGGCCTCCCTCTGTCTATCTGCAGTCCATTGTCCTGGGACTCGGGACGAGACTCATCTCCACTCAAGTCCTCGTATTCCTACTCTACAGCTTGCTCTGCTAACATTCTCTCCAACTGGCCTCCCATTTCCTGTGGTGTTTCCCTTTTGTCCCCTTTCCTATTCCTGACTGCTTCCTGCTAACTTCCCACTCACCACCTTTCTCTCCCCGCCATCCCACTGACTGCCTGAGCCATCCCACTGACTGGGTTCACCTGCTGTCCTTGGGACCAGGTGTGTTGGGTGTGTTTGTGGGTGTCTGGACTTACCAATCTGGTTACTGCAGACAGGAATAAAACACCCGTGGATGGGGTGCAGTACCCCTCTGTGACGACCAGACTGTAGGGGCGCCAAATAAAGACGGCCATGTCCATATCCACCCAGTGGCCACATTGAGGAATGCACCTCTACTGGGAACCTACACTTAGTCTGCCTCTCTGGATTTAAAAAGTCCAGCTGTCTTTTTAGTTATAATATGTTATGTTCAACTTTTGCACCTGTATACATTGCACATTAGAGAGTGCCACTGTTTTTATCTTCTTTAGATAATGGGTTCAAGCCTTCTGCCGGTGCACCCCTCCCCCACTAGTCTTAGGTGCTATTGTTCTCTGTTAGCAGGTTCCTACTCACCCATTCAAAAGGAGGTTTTTAAACATAGTGAGGGGCAGAGACTGAGTGAAGGTTCCCAATAAAGAGACACACCTCGTCGTGGCTACTGGGTGGATATGGGTATGGTCATCTTTATATTCTAAGTGTCTCATTTTTCTATATATCTCCTTAGCTATAATGCTAGTTTATATTTCTATTTTCATGATTGCATAGCTTAGTACCGTATTTAGAGGGCAGCTGTCTTTTTGTTTTAGTTTGCTTTATTGAGTGTTAGGGCCTGTCTAATTAGGTATTTTTCTATGAGGTCCCAGGACTTCTTTGCACACTCCTGGTTAGTAGGCTTTATTATGAACCATCATACATAAGCGCTGCTTGGCGTGTGTGTGTAACGTACAGTGTGGGTAGCATCCAAATTTAAAATAACATCAATATAGACAAAAGATTCTAGTTGGAAATATGTCACCAATTACCCAATTAATTTGTAAATGACTTATTCATTGGGTGACTGGATTGTTTATGTTTGAACAGAAATCATCATTTCCGACAGAACATTGAACTGTGTGAATGAGGAATGTGCTTATGATAACGTGATCCATTCTGTCCCTATTATTCTTTTTCAGTCAAGAAGATTTAAAGGGAATCTGTCAGCTGGTTTTCGTTGCTGTTTGGGCAGCATGTATTAGATGACAAGCTCCATTTAAAGTGTAACTACTGTTTAAATTATTATTTAATAATAATTTAGAGCAAGTGATTTTAATAAACTTTTAAATATACTTCATAAGAAAATTCTGGTTGAAAACCATTCATAAACCTTCCAGAAGGTGTCCCCACTAGGCTGTGTGTGAAGCAGACATATGTTCATTATCAGTGAGATCCATCTTCACACTGAATACGGGCATGTAAGGTAGGGGGCGTGGTTTACACTGCTGACTGCAGTTGGTGAGGAAACAATGTGTGGCACCCCTGTGGGGGATTGCCACAGGATCCACCAGTGCAAGGAGGGAATTACACCTTGGTTCGCACAGCACACCACACCTTCCACCCCAGACCTGAAGGGGGAGCTCTACTGGCTGCCTTAAGCCAGTTCCCCTTTAAAACATCCAGGTCTGAGGGGATGAGTCAGTCAGTCCCAGGAGTCAGTCTGAGGAGAGAGCTGGAGGAGTGAGGAGCTGGTCGCTGGGAAGGATCCAGGCCCAGGACCAGGGACCACTGACTGCTGTGTTGCACCCTAGGGAAAGGGTCAGAGGCCAGTGGAGAGCAGGGAATCAAGAAAAGAAAACCGGTTGAGGGCACTAGTGGTCGTGGACTGAATTCCGGTGGCAGGAGAAATTGTGCGCTCCTGCTACTCCCGTCCGTATCGGTAAGGGACAGACCTGGAGGGCTAGTGACATACCAAAGGACTGGCGGGAGAGCGCTGTAAAGGTGGAAGGGACAGGAAGAATAGAACAGACCCTGAAAACAAAGAGAGTAAACATCTAGAGACTCCATAAGGGGGACCCTGAGCTGGCAACATCCACCCGGTCAACCAAACTCTACCGTGTTCCATTTTACCATCTGCCGGTATTCAGTAAAGCGGAACTTCAACTTCAACTAGTCACTGTTGTTCTTCCCATCGGTGCCCGGAGGGCTTCAATACTATCACCAGCAGCTCACCAGATGGGTAAGAACTATCACCACAACTCCCCTCATCCTCTACCATCACCGCTGCCCTGAGGTAATAGCTCCACCTGTGGTGAGCTGTACCATTCTCTGCTGCGCCCACCATCACCTCAGCGGTCGGCTTGCAGCGCCGGTACCATTTTACCGGGAACTACAGGTGGCGTCACATTTTCCCTATAAATACTCCCTTCTTCCCCCACCATCTAACAAATGATAACCAGGGCAAGGAACCGGGATCCTGACCACCCGTGATTCCCCATCCAAGAAGCCATCAGTCCCGGTGTCCAAGTACCCCTTGCCCTAGTCACATCAAATGTATCAGGTTATCTCAGCCTACAACAGAGTTGCTAAGCAATATCAGAATGTCAGGATCACTGCAAACTCCTCAGAAGCTTGTGCCAAGGAAAGATCTGTCATCTGGCTCCACACATTTCAGTCACAATCTCTGTTAACCCTTATCTGCTGGTTCCCTTCACAGCTCACAATCAGCCTGCCCTAAGAACCTATGGAAATACACACAGTGCTGGAAGACTCTGGCCATGCCCACACTGCCATAAAATGCAGTTTTGAAAAGAGCACAGAAAATGTGAGAAAATAAGTCATATGGCACAAAAAAAGCATTATCTTAGCTGATATGTGACCCATCATTAACAACCAGTGCAGTATTGGTTTTTTTTCAATGAATTTTTACACTTTAAGTAAAATAATTTAGGATGTAGAAATTCATGAGAACATTGATGTTAGATTCCCATCCTTAGATTATAAAATTGGAGTGGAAGCTCTGTTACAGAGAGGTTGGAGCAGACAGTGATGACAATGGTCTTGTAACGTCAATCACCAGTACAACAACCATTTCTCCATGTCCATAAGACGCACTAACCAGGCTGTTATATACAATTGTAGGACATTTACCGCATTGTGCGTAAAAGTTCCCAGTAATGAGACGGATTTGTAATTGTGCATATCATGTTCTGTGCGTGTATAAATGCTCCCTCATTATACTACCAATTACTCTAAGTAACCGGAGAATGAGTAAGCTCTACGCTGATCCTGCTGGGCTCAGTATAGTAATAGTGTCAGTTCGATGATGGACTACACGCTGTATTATGGAGCGAAAAGCTCTTCTGTTTTTCCATTACACACAGAATATGGCATGACTATAAATATGAACATTAGCGTTACAATTTGGTGACTGTTTGATCTCATTATATGCACCCAGAATAACACAGGGCCGATCATTTGTTATAGTCTATAGATGAGATCTGTATCCAGGTCTATCTTACGATAAGTATAAATCTCACCTCTCATTTTCCACACTTCTGTCTGCAATAGCGATTCATCTTTTTTTTTACTTTATGCAGCACAGTGTTATAGATAACCTGGTTCTTCAATATAGTATTTACTATATTTACATTCAGAGCTTTATCTCATGCATGTTTCTGTCCATGGCAGCCAGAGTGTCACTGGGTGGTTATGATGAACAAGGGTAATGAACTAGGATGGTAGAGATGGACAAGGGTAATCAGGGTAACTAGTCTGACACTTAGACTGGGGTCCCCTAGCTGACACTGTACCCAGAATTACCTTTAAAAGTGAGGATGTCTGGGCCGCCACCCTTGCCCTGCTCCTGACCCCCCCTGGGCTTAACACTCTCTCACCTTCACCCAGGGATTAGAATAGGAACAGCAACACCCCACAATGATGGCAATCTCCAAATATGTTAAAGTGGAAGCATCAACCCCAACATTCAGGTTTTTTTTACAATGCACATATTTTACCTTTATACAATATTGCATAGCATTATTTATTTGCTGTTCCTTGGTATTACCCCTACAATAGGGCCCTTTATCCTCCTGTAAAGAAACCTGTTAATTGGATTAACCTCAGTTTCTGGGCGTGTGTATGGAGAGTGGGCAGGGGTATCCACGTGTTGACCCCTGGCAGAAGAGTAAGACCCCTCTGCATTCCCCTAAAACCCCTAGCAAGATTAAGGTGGAAGCACTGCACCGTATCATGGTGAGAACTATCAAACATCCTGCCCACGGCAACGGATTAAAGGGGTGTTACATATAGAATTTGACCTGTGGACTCTCCTTTTACTTGCATTTGAGTTCCAAAGACAACTCGTCTAAGGGGACCTTTTCTCCTTGTAGAGAGATACAAGTTGGTGTAAGGAGACTTTTAGGCCCTGCAATGCTCCTCTGGGAATTCAAAACACCGCTTAAGTTTTTTTTTCCTACAGCTGTAGTGGTGCTTTAATGTAAGCCCCCCCCATCCCCCTGTCTTATACTCACCTTCCGGCGTTTTCATACCTTACTGGCGCTGTATTATGCTTGTAGCTTCTGAATGGCCGGAAATCAGAAGGTATGTCATAGGCTCTCAATGAGAACCAGAACGAAGTCAGATCGAGGCTTCTATAGATATGTATTGAAAAATAAAACACTGGAGCTGCCATCTAATCACTTTTCATCGCAGACCAACCGGATCGCCTCTGGAAAAGGGTGAAGGAAGGTGAGAATAAGACATGGCTCGGGACCTGCATTTAAAGCATCAGTGCAATGGTGCAATTAAAAATAAACACGTTAGTGGTGCTTTAAATATACGAATAGCCTTTTCAGAGAGGAAGAGGAGTGAAATGCTAGTGCCCCCTATTGTAACTATATTGGAATGAGCCACCCTAAAGGTCAATATTTACCATTTTAAGGGCCTTGCCACATAATTTAGGAAGAAAAATTAAACCAGAAACTACATGGTTTGGCATGTTATGCTAAGTCATGTGGCAAGGCTCTTTAAACGTCAATAATTAGTGATGAGCCAATCTACTCGTCACTATTCAATATTTGCATGGATAGCAACGTATTCAGGATGCTCAGTACTCGACGAGTATTGCTGATGCTCAAGAGTGATTTGTCGATCGTGAATGATCTGACACAAATTGCTGGCTCCCTTCAGTGATCAATGGGAGCTGGCACCCTAGCGAGAGCCATTAGAATGGAATGCTCTCACTGGGGAGTAGAACGATGTGTTGTATGCTGTGAGCACACAAAAAAGTCCATCCTCCCTTTCCTGCAAATGCTCGTTTTTTATGGCTGGCTTTGTGTTGGCAAAGCCCATCAGTAATTGACTTGCATTAGCTTCGATATTCGAGTTAAATACCCGAATAGTAAAAATTATTTGGCTAGAATATTCCGAATCTGAATATTTCACTATTCGCTCACCGCTATTAATAATATCTTTTAGGATTGCTACATTGAATGTGACAAGGGTCACATTTCGGAATAGATACTCCTTCTTCAGGACATTCACATGTTCTTGGGCCTTCTGCAGTCGTTCTCATGCCATCCAGTAGTTGTGTCTTACACCACCCCCACAGGTCTTCATTTGGATCATTTGGATTGGTGCTAGAGTTCAAGTCCTCTTTATCTCTGAAGAAGCAATGTCCAAACATGTGTGGCCACCTTTGTGTTCATAGCATGGGGTTTGGGAGTTCCCATTGGTGCAGATTTGTGTGTCAAAGAGATAATTTAAAAATGTATGGTACAACCTGTAAATTTGTCATAAGTATCAGTTTTATAATTTTGGTCTTTTTTGTTTCCTAATAATACATTGACCAAGATATTGCTAGTAATGGAGTAAATAGTATTATCTTTTATGCATGACTTCTTTTGACCTCTTCATCAGGCTGGGGTTCCTGTATGTTTTTTTCCAAAGTTATTCCCATCTTAAGAAGCTACCAAAAATATTAAAAAAGTGTCATCTTGCTGATCAGTGGGAATCAAACTACTAGGACCCCCACGATCCCTAAAATGAGGCCCTACAGAACCCAATTGGTGTAATAAGCATAATGGATAGCTCAGGAATCTTTTTGTGTGAGACAAGACACAACTGAAACAAAGTTTTATCAGCGAAAAGGTCTGTATTGTACACACAGCGATAAACAAACAAAGTTTGGTGGAAAATAAAACTTCACAAACACACAGTGGAAATATTAAATGAAGCCTTACGGAAAATGTCTCTTGAAAACCACACAAAATTATGCAAATAGCGGGGCAGTATTTTAAGCTCTGTACCACTAAGAGATTCTGTAAAAGGAAAGTCAATGGCAAAGTTCACACAGCGAGGTGCTGTAGCAAAGTCAATAACTCAGTAACACCCAGGAGGCCTGGGAACAGTAGTCTCTGAAAAAAAAGTCCAGAATCATATGCAGAGCAGTTTTACTAAAAGGTCCCATACACTGAATAGTCCCGTACACTGCTACTGGATCTTTAATGAATGAGGAGCTACAGAGAGCTTATTAAGCAACAAGGTAACATGAGACAGGGCAGGTGTCACGCGCTTAGATGGCACTGACATTGCTGGATGCTGCTGTGTATGTGTTTGTCTTTAAGAGCTGCGTGGTTGATAGTTGTGAAGTTCCTGGACATCTTGTGTTGTGCTCCAGAACTGCATTCACTATTAGGTGCAACTGCTGGTTGAGGGGTTAATGTGTGACTCACCTGAACTCCCCTCCCCCTAGACCTTAAGTAGCCTCTCCTTCCACCAGGTGGTGCTACTGATAGAGTTTCACTCTATGCCTGGAAGCCGTGCTGTGCAGTTTTGTGTGTTTTTGTGGCTGAGGTCCTTTGGAGTTGTGTATCCTAGTTCTCTGGAGGGAGGTGAGGGGGGAATAGTGCAGGGCTGGTGGAGGAGTTTTAGGGAGAGGCTGGAGGCCCGAACCATCTCACCTTTAGAGATACCTTCGGGATCAGGGCCATTCAGGGTTCCTAGACTAGGGTCAGACTTGTCTTCCCTGGTCACCCTGCCTGTAACTGCCATTCCCTTATCATTATTCCCTACACCGTGATAGCAGGTCCGGCAAGAGGTGTAGCAGCTACTTGGAACACAAGCTGGCAGCAGGTGTACGAGGCAGAACCTGTGATGAGCAGACAGGAGAAACACACAGGGTTTGCAGGAGGAGGAGCATACTTGAGATGCAGCAAGGGCTGGAATCCTGGCAGAATACTCTAGAAGAGTACTAGTTGGTGGACTGGGGTTTATAAAAGCCGGGAGACAAAAATCACATCTAGAGCAATGAAGCCGAGAATGCCATCTTGGAAAAGGGCAAGAATGCACATAATGCCATCAAAAGATCCAGAGTCCTGACATTTGGATTGCACTGATAACCGTACAAGTGCACCACTGCTTCATTCATTTTCTTTGGAACTGCAAGAGATAAGCATAGTACTTGGTTTTCCTGGCCGTATAATACAGCAGCTGTGGTGCGCATATCTTCCAACTTTGAATAGATAGAGACAATGGAATAGAAGGGTTAACAACTACGTTGCCATTAAAGGTAGACTGAAGCAGAATCCTGGGAAAGTGATTTATTCCACGCGTTTCGGAATAGATAATCCATCTTCAGGACAATTACATGTTCTTGGGCCTGCTGCAGTCGTTCTCATGCCATCCCAGTAGTTGTCAATTACTTCAGGGCAGCCGGGCACTAGAGAGTCGACACAGAGCTCTCCTCTCCCTTCTCTCAGGGGCACACTGTGTTTCTCCTCACAGCTCTGCTGGATTTCCTGTCCCAGGGTGCACTTCCAGGTTACAGATACGTTGCACAATTGCAATTGCGACCCGTCGAAGCACGAGACCGTGTGAAACGGCCCGTTGTTGCGACCCCCATCCTCCCTCCACTACTCCTGAAAAACCACCTGTTTATATGGAATAAACAATAAAGAAACAGTGCTGAAACCTGCCCGGTGAGTTGCTGCCATTCTCTGGATGAATGTTCATCTCAGTAGCTGTGTCTTACACCAACCACTCAGGTGAACAAGTCTTCATTTGGATCACTTTCACCTATTTCACCCTGTTACACTTGTGTCTCTCCTACATCTAAACTTTGAAAGATAAGAAAAGAAGCAATTTATTTCACGCTAAGCCACTTCCCTAACCTGACCTAGTCCTTTATACAGGTCCAGACAGAAATATTTCTGCTAGTAAAGCCCATTAGTGTTCCCACATAGACTGATACCTTTTACTGTGCCCCACTGTGCCTCCATATAGTATATTCCCCATCAACAGTATGTTGTCCCCACTGCCCCTTCAGAATTTCTCCTTACAGTACAGTCCCCACACAGTATCAGGTCCCTAATGTCCCAGAGAATAGTATGGTGACTACCGCACACAGAATATTGCCCCACAGCCCCCACACAATGTGCTGCCCACAGTGTCCACCCCACATAGTATGAGGCCCCCAGGCAAGCATCCCATTTGCGTGTATCCTGCATCCACACATGATTGATCGGTGCAGCAATGATCTCGCAACTCCATGCTCCCACTTTTATGTATACAGTGGCATAACTTGTAGCTCATGGGCCCAGATGTGGAAGCTCCAATGGGGCCCCCAATTATTGCAAATATTTATTAGCATTGGTCTTTTTCTATAGGCCAAAGGAACTTTTGAGGCCCCTTAGGCTCCAGGGCCTGGGGACGATTGCAACCCCTGGACCTGTTGTATCTCTGTCCTGAGGGACATACCCCTGACCTCCCTGGACAGCTCCCCAAACTTGGGACAGTCGGAGGTATAGCTATATGAGTCTGACACGGCTCCCTCCATCCCTGCCCGTCTAGAAAACTCGGCAAATCTGTTGGGCATAAACTATAGCCTTTACAGAGGGCATCACTCCTGGGAGACCTCCTTGGTGTAACCCCGGGGGGCTGTGTCATTAAATGGCGCCCCACTGTGCAAATGTACATTCATAGTGGGTGCAGCCTGATAAAGGGGTCTGGTGGGAGAAACGTCGTAGACACAAAGACCTTCTAGACAATTGTCCTAAAAAGTCATAACGTATGGACATTAAGAAATTGTACTCCTGTCCTTATTGTAACCATAGCAGGTATAACAAATCTATACACCAATAAACCAAATGCTCAAGTGACAATTTTATTGACTTTTTCACATTTGAAAGTCTTAATAAAGGTTATTTTTATATGTTAGGTCATTTATATATTAGGTTCAATTTTTTTCTTACAAAATTCAGCTTTATCATCAGTGGTTAGTGCTCCCCTTCCCCCTGAGCACATTGTACTCGTGTACCACAGAGACTGCTGCTGGCTCTGCGCATGCGCAGTGCGCTCCTAGTCTGACACTCTGCTTGGTGACGTGTCGCACAACCCGGACATCCGGGTTAGCTCTGCGTTCCAGGTGCGTTTCACGTCTTCCTCCGCATTCAGCATCAGTTTGCTGCGTAGAAAGACCATGACTGAGGTGGAGGTGAATGGCGGCTCCGCGTCCTCTCAGAGCTCCAACCCCTTGTCTAGGAAACTCAACAAAATCCTGGAGACTCGGCTGGATAATGACAAGGTGAGAAGGAGGCGACAGTGAGGGCTTACATACAACAGCATTGTGCTGTGTGATCAGGTGTAGGCTCTGTGTGCCTGCTTAGGTCAGCTGGGACTTGTAATCCCCCAGGTGTAATGTGACCCCATACCTGTAGGAAGGGCCCTCCAGCATCGAGGAAATGAGGGAATCTGTCAGCAAGATTTCACTCCAAAACTACTTATTACCACATGTATCTTTTTCAGAGACAAAACCACACTACCTTTACTTGACCTGTTGCTCCATTTCTGAGAAATCCGTGTGTGAATGGATATATATATATGTGGCTCAGGAGCTATGGTAGATCTTAAGCCTCTGGCCCTGCACCACCCCATCCTGCTTGGCTGTGGCTCCTTTGCCTGAAGTCACACAGCATAAAACTTGTAAATGAAGCAGGAGGAGGCGACATTGGGCAGGGAATAGAGCTGGAGTGACAGAGGCTTCAGATCTACAAATAGCTCTTCATTTACATATCACTTCAATCTTGATTTCTCAGTAATGGAGGACCAGGCTGGTCATGTAAAGGTATTGCTGGACTTGTCTTGGAAAAAGCTAAGTGATCTTATAGCGGGTTTACACGTTGCGATATCGGAGTCCAATTTCAATGAAAAGTCACGTGGTTCGATCGTTGGAGCCGATATCGTTCCTGCGTTGTATGGTGTGAACGTCCAATACGATGCAGGAACGATGTCAATGCGATATCGGGGATTGATTGAGCATGCTATTCAATGCTCCGATATTGAATGGAGATTGGAGCCGGATCGTGCTGTGTGACAGCCCAATTCCGATGTGAAGTTCTACGTCACCCATTCACTCCCATGTTAAATGGTCGTTCCTGGGTTGGGGGGCGTAGACATCGCACGGACGTTGGATTCAGAAATCGCAACGTCTAAACCTCCGATGCGATGCGGGAGAAACAAGCACGAAATGTGCGCTCCCGCGCCATTGAATTGCGATATCGCAATGATATTGAAACGTGTAAAGCGGCCATTACAGTCAGTTTGGGGGATGAAATCCAGCTGACAGATTCCCTTTACATCCCTCCACTTGCCTGCTACTATATTCTGCTGCAGATATTACCAGCACTAAACTTCAAGAAAATTTGCTCAAATGGAACCTGTTTTGATGCAGTAAAAGACACTCAGTCTATATTAGGACTGATACAGATAGGGTAAGCATTACTGATATACAAAGCTGTGGTATCAGACACACTTTCCCCGATTCTCCTAGACACACTGGATAGGCAATCCTTCAGCCCACATGTTCCACATGTAATGTCTATTTGCTTCACACTCCCATATATTTGTACGGATGTTTCATACTGCTTAGTCAGCCACACAGTCACTGCATCCAATGGGCCATAGGATGACATTTAAAGGAATTCATCCAACCCCCTCCCTTCCCGTGGACCCTTACTTGGCTACCTATCCCGTGTCCCAGCCTTGCAGAAGATCCGCAGCATGCTTTTCATCTTGCAATACTCTGATGCACTCTTATTTTATAATACAACAAAAGCCACAATTGATACTGCCAAAATATTTTAAGCTGAAAACACCAAAAATGAAAAAATATGCAAACCCATATTGATAAACTAATACTTTTAATAATGAAGAAGGTATAAAATAAAAAATATATACATGTATAAGAAGACGCAAAAGAGTACATGAAAAAAAGCAAATCCTTACGAAGGGGACACCTGACACTGTATAAAAATACATCTAGCCAAATGACCAAAACAGTGCATATAGCACCAATGCAGCATATACAGATGAATGCAAGCTACCTATATAATATGTCTATAGCATAAATAATAATGCAAAATATATAATTATGCTCCCTACAGTTGTGGCCAAAAGTATTGACACCCCTGCAATTCTGTCAGATAATACTCAGTTTCTTCCTGAAAATGATTGCAATCACAAATTCTTTGGTATTATTATCTTCATTTAATTTGTCTTCAATGAAAAAACACAAAAGAGAATCAAGCAAAAAGCAAAACATTGATCATTTCACACAAAACTCCAAAAATGGGCCGGACAAAAGTATTGGCACCCTCAGCCTAATACTTGGTTGCACAACCTTTAGCCAAAATAACTGCGATCAACCGCTTCCGGTAACCATCAATGAGTTTCTTACAATGCTCTGCTGGAATTTTAGACCATTCTTCTTTGGCAAACTGCTCCAGGTCCCTGATATTTGAAGCGTGCCTTCTCCAAACTGCCATTTTTAGATCTCTCCACAGGTGTTCTACGGGATTCAGGTCTGGACTCATTGTTGGCCACCTTAGAAGTCTCCAGTGCTTTCTCTCAAACCCTTTTCTAGTGCTTTTTGAAGTGTGTTTTGGATCATTGTCCTGCTGGAAGACCCATGACCTCTGAGGCAGACCCAGCTTTCTCACACTGGGCCCTACATTATGCTGCAAAATTTGTTGGTAGTCTTCAGACTTCATAATGCCATGCACATGGTCAAGCAGTCCAGTGCCAGAGGCAGCAAAGCAACCCCAAAACATCAGGGAACCTCTGCCATGTTTGACTGTAGGGACTGTGTTCTTTTCTTTGAATGCCTCTTTTTTTCTCTTGTAAACTCTATGTTGATGCCTTTGCCCAAAAAGAGAGAACATTCTTCCAAAACGTTTTAGGCTTTCTCAGGTAAGTTTTGGCAAACTCCAGCCTGTCTTTTTTATGTCTCGGGGTAAGAAGTGGGGTCTTCCTGGGTCTCCTACCATACAGTCCCTTTTCATTCAGACGCCGACAGATAGTACGGGTTGACACTGTTGCACCCTCGGACTGCAGGGCAGCTTGAACTTGTTTGGATGTTAGTCGAGGTTCTTTATCCACCATCCGCACAATCTTGCGTTGAAATCTCTTGTCAATTTTTCTTTTCCGTCCATGTCTAGGGAGGTTAGCCACAATGCCATGGGCTTTAAACTTCTTGATGACACTGCGCACGGTAGACACAGGAACATTCAGGTCTTTGGAGATGGACTTGTAGCCTTGAGATTGCTCATGCTTCCTCACAATTTGGTTTCTAAAGTCCTCAGACTTTGGTCTTCTTTCTTTTCTCCATGCTCAATGTGGTACACACAAGGACACAGGGCAGAGGTTGAGTCAACTTTAATCCATGTCAACTGGCTGCAAGTGTGATTTAGTTATTGCCAACACCTGTTAGGTGCCACAGGTAAGTTACAGGTGCTGTTAATTACACAAATTAGAGAAGCATCACATGATTTTTCTAACAGTGCCAATACTTTTGTCCACCCCCTTTTTTATGTTTGGTGTGGAATTATATCCAATTTGGCTTTAGGACAATTATTTTTGAGTTTTTTTCATTGAAGATAAATTAAATGAAGATAATAATACCAAAGAATTTGTGATTGCAATCATTTTCAGGAAGAAACTGAGTATTATCTGACAGAATTGCAGGGATGTCAATACTTTTGGCCACAACTGTATATGCAAAGAAGGATATCTATAGATAGTAAGGCAGGTAAGTATATGAAATAAAGATGGAAACATATATGGGTATGAAATAGTAAAATCCATGAACATATGTCCAGCAAATGATAGTGGTTAAAGGTATGGTCAGTCACCGGTAGTTCCGAAGACAAAGCATTCTTCATGTGAAACGCGTGGCAGGGCCCTGCACTACTGACCTGTTTTATTTGATCATATAAGTATAGGAAAGAAGATAAATCATATTTTACTGAAATATGTTGAGTTTTCTTCATCATAATATATGGGGTCAGTTCCCAGCTTCTGTAATGTATGTTGTTAGTATACAGCAATATTTTACCTACCGCAGAAGCAGTCAGCATATGGCACCGTGTCACTTTACTCACATACAGACCTGTAAGACCCCATGCTAAACAAACCGTGCACCACATTGTATATTTCTTTTAGTGTAGCCCCTATAGTACATTGTGCTATTCTATTTCTACAAATGTAGGCAAAGAAACTGTGAATCCAATGATGTATCACAGATTACCAGGTGCAGCCATTCTGTCATAATGAAAGCATTGAGATGCAAGAATGTAGCAGAGCTGGGAGAACTGCCTACACCCGTCTCTCAATAGAGATTGTGCATTGACCAGTGAGATGTCAATCACAGCAAGGGGTGTGTTGGACTGCCATGAGCGTGACATTGTAGTCCTGTAATGTTAATCACAGGGTAATAAACCCTTTAGTTTTCTTTTTGTTTTTTAAACTCTTACAGCATGCTGTCCTCATCTTGCATAGCAAAATCCTGCTGACAGATTACCTTTAAGTTTTTTAATAGACATTTCATATAACTTTTCTTGTTAGGAAATGTTGGAAGCCCTGAAAGCGCTCTCATCATTCTTTACTGAAAACAGTTTGAGAAGCCGAAGAAACTTGCGAGGTGATATAGAGCGACGGAGCTTGTCCATAAATGAAGAATTTGTGGCTATATTTAAGAATGTCAAAGAGGTTGGTGATGTAATTCATGTTTGTAATTTGTCAGCTGTTTTATAGCAAAATTTATTTCCAAATTAAAATGTTCTTAAGAGAAAAACAACTATCTGGTCACATGGGTACTCATAGATTACAGCAGGATAGGAGCCAATATCCATCCAGTAAGGATATATAATCCGGTATGCAGCTCCTAATGAAATAATTGTGATCATCTAGTAATAGGGGCTGGGTTATCAAGGGTGGATCCTGCAGTTTATGGCACATCGCCACTCTTGAGTTCTGTGCTCTTAATGACTTATTAAAGGGGTATTATCATGTTATTTCTAACTCTAGTTTTTTAAACATGGTAATTAGCAAGTTTGCAATTGACTTACGGTACTTTTTCTATATGCTGTCATTCTCATGCAATCAGAGCTTTTATCTTACATAGTGTACAACTGGTGTCCATGGAGATTGGCCACCAGAGCTGACCTAGACCCTGACCGAGAGTGTGCAGTGGTTACATTTTAGGAGAGGTGATAAAGTTTACCTGTCACCACTTTGGGGATTTTAAACCCTGCCCACCACCTTTAATATGATGTAATCGAGGTTTCAGTAACCCCTTTATATTCACAGACGTCCCCCTGCATACCTCAGAAATTAGTTTTATTTTGTCCTGTGCCATATGCTGATTTTTTTTGTTTAGGTCATGGTGGATGTCAAGATTGTAGTCACCGCCGCCCTGCTCCATGCCAGCGCCGCTCCTCCAGAGCGTGTTCAAGGGGGTGACGTCTCTATGCCGTCTACACTATTCCCAAGATGCACCTGTGCAGTGGCGCCTCACTGTGCTATTGAATAGACAGTGATGCCACTGCACAGGCGCAAGACGTCGGGCACAGTATGGCTGATGAGAGACCGAAGTTTAGCGCCTGCACTGTCTGTTCAATAGGGCACAGAGATGCATTGCATGGATTATAAGCGTGATAAGAATAATAAAAGGTGATGTCCCATAAAAGGACTAAGTGAAAAAATAAAAAACAGTTTTCAAAAAAGCAAAAATATATACCCTCCCCACAAGAATAAAGAATGAAAAAATCCAATTCCAATAAATATGTATATGTATGTTATTAAAGAATAAACAAACCCCCCACATATTTGGTGTTATTGCATCTGGAACGACCCATGGCCTATAAAACTATCTCACTAGTGAACTCCTTCAGTGAACACTGGTAAAAAAAAAATGTGGCAAAAACACTATGCTTTTTCATCATACTGCCCCCAAAAAAGTGGAATAAAAAAACAAAATTCTCCTCTTCCAAGCTCTGCCGTGCAACCAAACAGAGTTTTCTACCACATATGGGGTATGGTATGCTCAGGAGAAATTTCGCAAGTTTTGGTGTGCATTTTCTCCTGTTACCCTTGCAAAATTTGGGGCTAAAGTAACATTTTTGAGGAAAATAAAATAATTTTTTCCTTCCACGTTGCTTTAGTTCCTATAAAGTGCCTGAAGGTTAAACATCTTCTTGAATGTGGTTTTGAGTAGCATTAGGGTTGCAGTTGTTGGAATGGTGTCACTTTTGGTTGTTTTCTGTTACATCGGCCCCTCAGTCACTTCACATGTGATGTGGTGTCTTAAAAATTTGGTTTTGTTAATTTTGATTTTAAAAATGAGAAATTGCTGGTCATAAATGGGATTACTTATTAATTTAGGTAATGTACATGACTGACGGCATTTATATCACAGGTAATACACTCCCCCTCCCCCTATATTCACAGTAAAAAGCCACCAATAAGATTGTACTGTTTGACTAATGACAATCATTTTTTCTTATAGGAACTTGAAAGTATAAATGAAGATGTTCAGGCGATGAGCAACTGCTGTGAGGACATGACCAGCCGTCTAAAGGTATCACCTCCCTATGTGACTATGATGGCCTACTATGTTCTCCATGTACATGCCTTTCATTTTCAGAAAGATTTAATACGAATGCATCAGATTTCTTATTTTAGTATACCGTATATACTCGTGTATAAGCCGACCGTGTATAAGCCGACCCCTACTTTGCCCCCAAAACTGGGAAAACTATTGACTCGTGTATAAGCCGAGGGTGGACTCAGCACAGGTATACAGCCCCAGCAGTGTGGTATACAGGCCCCCAATGGTAGTATACAGCAGCCTCCCAGTGGTAGTATACAGCAGCCCAGAGGTATATACAGCCCCAGTGGTAGTATACAGCATCCAGAGTAGTATATAGCCCAGAGGTAGTATACCAGCAGCCCCAGAGGTAGTTTACAAGCAGCCCAGCAGAGGTATACAGCACCCAGCAGTGTAGTATACAGCAGCCCCAAGGTAGTATACAGCAGCCCCAGGGTAGTATACAGCAGCCCCAGTGGTATATACAGCAGCCCCAAAGGTATATACAGCAGCCCCAGTGGTAGTATATCAGCCCCCAGGGTAGTATAACAGCCCCAGTGGTAGTATACAGCAGCCCCAGAGGTATATACAGCCCCAGTGGTAGTATACAGCAGCCCCACAGGTAATATACAGCCCCAGTGGTAGTATACAGCAGCCCCACAGGTATATACAGCCCCAGTGGTAGTATACAGCAGCCCCAGAGGTATATACAGCCCCAGTGGTAGTATACAGCAGCCCCAGAGGTATATACAGCCCCAGTGGTAGTATACAGCAGCCCCACAGGTATATACAGCCCCAGTAGTTAGTATACACAGCCAGATATACAGCCAGTGAGTAACACAGCCCCACAGGTATATACAGCCCCAGTAGTTAGTATACAGCAGCCCCACAGGTATATACAGCCCCAGTAGTTAGTATACAGCAGCCCCAGAGGTATATACAGCCCAGTGGTAGTATACAGCAGCCCCAGAGGTATATACAGCCCAGTGTAGTATACAGCAGCCCCAGAGGTATATACAGCCCCAGTAGTAGTATACAGCAGCCCCAGAGGTATATACAGCCCCAGTGTAGTATACAGCAGCCCCAGAGGTATATACAGCCCCAGTGTAGTATACAGCAGCCCCACAGGTATATACAGCCCCAGTGGTAGTATACAGCAGCCCCACAGGTATATACAGCCCCAGTGTAGTATCCAGCAGCCCCAGTGGTAGTACACAGCCCCCTCTCCTTAATATGCGTCCCGCAGTAGTAATAAACAGCCCCCCCCTCCTTATCATGTCCCCCCCGGCTGCGGCAGCTGTGAAAATAACAAACAGTTTATACATCACCTTCCGACGCAGCTCTCCGCTCCTCCGGTCCTCAGCATCTCCGCTCGCCGGCTTCTTCTTCCTTGATGTGCCGGCTTGTGACCGCAGCGCAGGAAATGACGTCATCTCCTGCGCCCGGTCACATGACATCGGCACAACAAGGAAGAAGAAGCCGGCGAGCGGAGATGCTGAGGACCGGAGGAGCGGAGAGCTGCGTCGGAAGGTGATGTATAAACTGTTTGTTATTTTCACAGCTGCCGCAGCCGGGGGGGACATGATAAGGAGGGGGGGGGCTGTTTATTACTACTGCGGGACGCATATTAAGGAGAGGGGGTGTGTAGTGCAATATGCACGGCATCCCCCGCCGCTGATGGACGGGGGGATGCCGTGCATATTCATTGCACTAATGAGGCGCCCCACTGACCGCCTGCGGTCACCGCGGCCCCCTCCTGCCTCCTCCAGCCCCCGGTCACAGCTCCCCACCCACAGCATACCATATTGACCCGTGTATAAGCCGAGGGGGGGACTTTTCAGCCCAATTTTTCGGCTTATACACGAGTATATACGGTACTTACATTTAATTTTAATCCAAAATAGAATTTACCTTTTTTTTAAATTTTATTTATTTATTTTTTTCTTCTCTTCAGCCGGTAGGGGCTGCTAATGTTGTTTTCTGGTGTGAAAGGGACTGTGCACAACACTTAAAGAGGTTTTTCCAATACTAATGTGATCCCCTTTTATTTTTTCCTTACTAACACTTTTTTCCAGTATACTTCTGCTGTTCCTGTTCTCTAAGAGACTCGTGAATAACTTTTATTGTTTTTGTTGCTTCAATCATTCCGGCTGAAACCGGATTTGGATGAACTGAGCAGGACACATCACTGGTGGGGCTGAGAGGAAAGTGAGGTGTGACCTGGGCCTCCGTGCATGACTGCTGTCACAGAGAGGCAGCCCCGCCCCCACCAGTGACGTGCCCTGCTCAGTTGGTTCGAATCTGGTCTGCAGCTATAAGGCTCAAAGCTACAGCAATAATAAAAGGTATTTACTAGCCTCTTAGAGATGAGCTTACAGCAGTGGGGTATGTGTCACAGGGTGGTATAACAGAGAATCAGGAGGCAAGATGGTAAGATGGGCAATGGGCGTTCAGGGGAGCTAGTCTGGCCCTATACTAGGGGTCCCTGACTAGCCCTGTTTCTGAAGGTAATTCTCTAGGTGATGTTTGGGCCGGCACCCTAACCCTTTGCTCCTGCTCAGCTCTAGACTAAGATCCACTACCTGCACCCATGGACCGGGAAAACCCAGCAACTTTAATAGAAGTAGTGGAGCAAAAACACAGCTCAGCACAGCATGACTTCACAGCACGGGGTCCAAATAGAAATGAGTTCTATCTGCGACACTCAGTGGAGGGAAGTGAAGCTATATCAAGGCTGGGGAAGTGAAGATCGGAATACTAAGACACATCCCTCCACCTAAATGCTATTATTCACCTCGTCACCTGCAGAGATGCACACAGACAGACTAAGAAAAAAAATCCCTCAGATTTAATCACAGCAGCACTAAAGCAGTCAACACATGGCGGTATGTAGCAGTAGTATATTGGGAAAGTGTTAGGAAGGTTAGAATAAAAGAAAGAGGGTCACATTAGTAGTGGAAAACCTCTTTAAATATCACAAATATGGCAGCCCAGGTCATGATAGACTGCAGTTGGTTTCCTCCCCCAGTCTCTCCTGTTCTCTACAGCCGACCCAGTCTCTCCTGTTCTCTACAGCCGACCCAGAGTTTCCTGTTGGTCCTATATGTGAGTCACTTTGAGGCCAGGGTCATACAAGTGTATGGCCTCTGATGTAATATGCTAATGACATTTGACTCAAACTCTGCTGCGAACATGAGCTGGGTATCAGTCTGTGCTCAGATTCTCTGGCATGCAAAAAGTATGCATAGGTGCAGAGATGAGAAAGAGATTAATCTCCATCTTCTCCACAGCCTGTCTTGATGTACAGTGTGGGCCATTTATATGGATACACCTAAATTAAAATAGGAATGGTTGGTGATATCAACTTGCTGTTTGTGGCACATTAGTATATGGCAGGGGGAAAACATTTCCAGATGGGTGGTGACCATGGTGGCCATTTTGAAGTCGGACATTTTAGATCCAACTGTATTTTTTTCAATGGGAAGAGGGTCATGTGACACATCCCTTTATCTCTAAACTCCTGGAGCGCCTGGTCTACTCCCGCCTCACCCGTTACCTCTCTGCTCACTCTCTTCTGCATCCATTACAGTCTGGTTTCCGCCCCCTTCACTCTACAGAAACTGCCCTCATCAAAGTGACCCATGACCTTCTGACAGCAAAACGTAATGGCGACCACTCTCTGCTTATACTTCTAGATCTCTCTGCAGCTTTTGACACTGTTGACCACCATCTCCTACTCTCTATGTTGCACTCCATTGGTATAAAGGATCCTGGCTCTCCTCCTATCTTTCTGACCGCTCTTTCAGTGTATCATTTGCTGGTCTATTTCCCCCCCTCTTCCTCTCACTATTGGGGTCCCTCAGGGTTCAGTCCTTTGGACCCTCTTCTCTTCTCTCTCTACACAGCCCCGATTGGACACACCATCAGCAGATTTGGCTTCCAGTACCATCTGTATGCTGACGACACACAATTATACATTTCAGCTCCTAACCTTACCCCTACGGTGTTAAAGAACACCAATGACTGTCTAGCTGCTGTTTCTAACATCATGTCGGCTCTCTATTTAAAACTCAACCTCTCCAAAACGGAACTTCTTTTGTTCCCGCCCTCCACTAACTTCCCTAAATCTGACATCTCTCTCTGTGTGCGGTACCACGATAACTCCTAGGCAGCAGGCTCGCTGTCTGGGTGTCGCGTTTGACACCGATCTATCCTTCACCTCCTATATACAATCTCTCATCCGTTCTTGTCGCTTACACCTGCAGAACATCTCTAGAGTCCGCCCTTTCTCGCCATGGAAACAACTAAAACCATCACTGGCCCTAATCCGCTCCGCCTTGATTATTGCAATTCTCTATTAATTGGCCTCCCCCTCTATAAACTCTCCCCTCTACAGTCCATCCTTAATGCAGCAGCCAGGATCACCTACCTGGCCAATCGTTACTCAGATGCCTCTGCTCTGTGCCAGTCATTGCATTGGCTGCCTATACACTGCAGGATAAAGTTCAAACCGCTTGTTCTCACCCACAAAGCTCTTCACAATGCAGCGCCCCCCTAATCTCCTCCCTCATCTCTGTCTATCACCCCACCCTTCTCTACGTTCTACAAATGACCTTCGACTAACATCTACACTAATCCGATCCTCCCACTCCCGGCTCCAAGACTTCTCCCGAGCCACACCAATTCTCTGGAATGCTCTACCCCAAGAAATCAGGACCATCCACAACTTGCATGGCTTCAGACGCTCACTAAAAACACATCTTTTCAAGGTGGCCTATCATGCCCCTAACAAAATTCCTTTGTACTGTACATAGCCCATTCACTAGCTCTCTTGACATAACTCTTCTTTAAATTCCACCAAACCCAAAAGGTCTACACAGATTGTCTGATGACCATCCATGCAACTTTAGTTCTAGCCCCCATTTTCTCAAGATGCCTGGACCATTAGTGTGATAAGCCCCTGTATTTTGTATAACCCCTATCTCGTTGTAGATTGTAAGCTCTTGAGCAGGGTCACCCTTATTTTTTGTTTTATCTATTACATTGATTTTATGCTTATTGTATTGTTTTCTTTCTATACTGGAATTACTGTATTGTGTATTCTCTTACTGCATTATACTGTGTATTTTCATCTATTACCCACTGTATTGTAAAGTGCTGTGGAATATGTTGGCGCTATATAAATAAAGATTTTATTTATTTTTGTTTTACATCAGATTTATTGAGAATTTCATAAGAAAAACAATGGTGTGCTTGGTTTTAACGTAACTTTATTCTTTCATGAGTTATTTACAAGTTTATGACCACTTATAAAATGTGTTCAAAGTGCTGCCCATTGTGTTGGATTGTCAATGCAACCCTCTTCTCCCACTCTTGACACACTGATGGCAACACCGCAGAAGACATGCTAGCACAGGCTTCCAGTATCCGTTGTTTCAGATCCCTCCAAGACTGTTGGAACACAAAAATAGGAAAGGTATGGTGTGGTATATGGAGTACAAAGATAGTCGTGCGATTTTTCATCAATGCAAACCTCAATGCCACTGGATATCTGAAATTGCTACATGATGATGTGTGGCCTTCTTTATGCATTGAGGATAGCACATTCCCTGAGTTTTTCCAACATGATGGTGCACCACCACATTATGGGTGTCAGGTCCGAGCATTCCTACATGAACTGTTTCCTGGAAAATGGATTGGTCGTCATGGGCCAGTTTAATGGCCACCAAGGTCTCCCGATCTGACCCCCCATAGACTTTTATCTTTATGGCCATCTGAAGGCAATTGTCTATGCTGTGAAGATACGAGACGTGCAGTATCTGAAGCAACGGATACTGGAACCTGTGCTAGCATTTCCCTGCGGTGTTGCTATCAGTGTGTCAAGAGTGGGAGAAGAGGGTTACATTGACAATCCAACACAGTGGAGAACAAAGGTTTTCAGTCTTGGAGGGATCTATCCACTGTGGGTTGGTGTCAGACCAATAGCGGTGGATTTGTTTGTTAACTTCACCATTCACAAAAAAGTTTTCCTCATCACTCATCTGAAGGCAATTGTCTATGCTGTGATGATACAAGATGTGCAGCATCTGAAACAACGGATACTGTGAAGCCTGTGCTAGCATTTCTTCTGCGGTGTTGCTATCAGTGTGTCAAGAGTGGGAGAAGAGGGTTGCATTGACAATCCAACACAATGGGCAGCACTTTGAACACATTTTATAAGTGGTCATAAACGTGTAAATAACTCCTATAAGAATAAAGTTATGTTAAAACCAAGCACACCATTGTTTTTCTTGTGTAATTTTCAATAAGTTTTGATGTGTTACATGACCCTCCTCCCATTGAAAAAAATAAAGTTGGATCCAAAATGGCCGACTTCAAAATGGCTGCCATGGTCACCACCCATCTGGAAAGGTTTTTCCCCTCCCATAGACTAATGTGCCACAAACAGTAAGTTGATATCACCAACCATTCCCATTTTATTTAGATGTATCCATTTAAATGGCCCACCCTGTACATTGGACTGGATGACGTGAGTGCAGTCTGATAGTTTGCTCACGCTATAGACTTGTATTGGTACAGGTGATGTGATTTTTGGAGTCATCCACAGCATGCTGAGATTGTTTTCTCATGTTGATATATCTTAGATAAAAAATCACTTGCCTGCTCTGCCTCATTGACTAACATTATCCGAATGCAATGTGAGGTTTTATCGCTTTTATCTTGTCCAATTCATACGCTCATGTGAGCGAGACCTTAATTGTGCCCTTCACAGTAGTTTCTCCTCCTGAAACCTTAAATTCCACCTTTCTCAGCTGCCTTTCAGTACATTTTTATGCCATTTTTGCTGCACAGCATTTTTTTTTCTTTGCACTACTTAAGGGCCCGTTACATGCTTCAATGTGTCGGCGATCTGACTTGACCTACATCGCTGCAACGCCGTTCAATGATCGCTAGTGAGGTGTCACATGTACTGATATCAAGAATGACGCAGCAACGATTCCGCGACAAGCGAAGGATATTTGCAGTCATTTGATCGCCTACGTGCTTCAGTTCTGAATAGGCAAGGTCGTAAACAAGATCGTTATTAAGGTGTCACACTCACCCATGCTGCAGGTTGGACGGACGATGAACCACTGATTTATGGTCCGGATCATAAACCTCAGTTCAACGATCATCCGACTTATTGTTGGTTGATTCTACATGTCACACACAACGACGTTGGTACGATGTCTTTGCTCCGCCCCAAAACTTGTGAAGTACCAATGATATCGTTAACGATATCGTAGCGTGTAATGGGCCCTTTACGTTTCTGTGTGTTATGGCTGCTGATCACTGATCTGTGTCCACTTTCAATTTTTGCTGCTATCTTTTTGCTTTTTACATTGTGACATTTTGTACCACTTTATTTGCACCTCCACCTTAGGTGTGAAACCTCCACTGATCAGAGTCTGTGTTAAGTGTCTCACAATTTATTTTTTTTGTATAAAATAAATGTAATTTATTAATAGCTGATAGACTTATCTAAGGGACGGCAGAATCTGTAGAAAATCTAGTTTAAACTCTACTGCAGTAATTATAGTATTTCTGACTATTCTATATAATTACAGTTAGTGTCACTCAAGCTCCAGTAACTGACGTTCGCTTGGACATTATCTATTATATAATCACGAATGGGATTTTTGCCCCTTTTGAGACCGCTCACGCTGCGAGTCAATGTCGTCATGTGGATACGTCCGAAGCATTGGCCGCGCAGCGGCCATCGCGAGCAGTTCTAAGGCGACTCGCTATGCCCGCGCAGCGGGCATGGCGTGTTGCCTTAGCAGCGCGAAGCATTGGCCGCGAAGCGGCCATTGCGAGTCAGAGACTCGCTCTGCTAGAATCCCGATGCATCTGCATCGGGCACCCAGCTAGTAGTTTATATAAATTTAGTAGAAGTTACTGTAGTAATTATTACACTACAATTTTCTTATACTAATCCATAAAACAGCAGTTTTTTCAGAATTTTTTTAAATTTTTTTTTACTGCCGACTGCAGTTAATTCATTTAGTTAAGGCTGGTTTCACATCAAGATTTTTGTGTCCATGTGGATCCTGGTTTTGCAGGACTGCACGGACAGGAGCAGACAGAAACTGATCGGATGACACTTATGTGTCCAATCCGATTTGGTGACTGATCCGATTTTAGTATGATTTTTCCGGCTTCAAAGATACTAAGATAAGATAAGATAAGATAAACTTTATTGATACTGTAATTTCCTCCGGGATCAATAAAGTTTATCTTATCTTATCTTAGTATCTTTGAAGCCGGAAAAATCATTCTGTACATGTGCGGTGCACTAAATCGGATCCGAGAAATTATCAGATTTTTTTTTTTTTTTTTTTTTTTTGTGTGGATCCGACGACCAAAGATTCCCATGTTATTTACCATGGACAGCATCGGTTCCATGCCTGTCTGATTTGACCAAAATCGCAACAGAATTGGATTTTGGGGACGGGAAAAAAATCTGACAATCGGATCCATCACAAAACTGACACAATAGGAGGCCATTTAAGGACCAATCTGATCACATCCATGCCCATAGGGATACATGGAGGCCAAAACGGATGCCAAAAAATGTTGATGTGAAACCTGCCTAAGGCTGGTTTCACATAACGATTTTGTGCCTGTCCGTGGGATCCGACTTTGAAGGGGGACCCCACGGACAGGCACGGATCCATACGGATCCCTGCAATCGGATGGCAAATAGCCATCCGATCTGCAGGATCCGTGTGGATCCTGCGGTCCCGTGTCTCTCCCTACTCCTGCCTCCTCCATCTTCTTCCCTCTCCTATGCTACTCTGTCCCCCCGCTTTTCTTTGCTGTGCCCCCGCTCTTCTATCCTCCTCTATCCCTATCCTGTCCCCTGTTCTCTCCCTGTGTGTAAAAAAATAAAAAAAACCTCCTCCCGGAGTATACATCACCTCTCACCGGCTCCAACGCTGCAGCACGATCAGGGCAGAAGAGCCTGTGATGATGTAAGAGACCCGGTCAGCTGATGAGTCATGTGACCGGGCTCTTACATCATCACAGGTCCTTTAGTCCTGATCGTGTGCAGCGTTGGAGCCGGTGAGAGGTGATGTATCCTCCGGGAGGAGGTTTTTTTATTTTTTTACACACAGGGAGAGGACAGGGGACAGGATAGGGATAGAGGAGGATAGGGAAGAAGGGGCACAGCAAAGAATAGCGGAGGCACAGCATATAGAATAGGAGAGGGCAGAAGATGAAGGAGCAAAAGCAGGGAAAGACAGGGGATACGGAGCCGACATCGGATCCGAGGTGAGCTCGGATCCGATGTCCATAGGCTCCCATGTTGTGGGCACTAGGATCAGCCTCGGATCAGCAGTGATCCGAGGCTGTCCGATGTGAGTCACGGACACAAAATCGTAGCAGGCTACGATTTTGTGCCCGTGATTACATCGGATGGTGCCAAAATCGGATGCTAATAGTGGCACATCCGATCCCATCCGATTCCCATAGGGGAACATGGGGTCCGATTTCGGATCCGATTGTATCCGTTTTGGAACGGATACAATCGGATGACCGAAAATCGTTATGTGAAAGCAGCCTAAGACATTTAGTGGAAATTACTGTAGTACCGTAATTACTTTACTACAGTTTTTACTCTAATATTTTCTAGATATAGTGTGAGTCAATTAGTAGCAGGCGGTCGTTTTAATATCTAAAAAAAAATTACTGTCAGATGAGATTATTGTAGTAATGAATTTACTTTTTAGTTTTCTTTGCTAATAACCTGCAGATTCACGGTTAGTGTAGGTTGTTGTGGGCGTTCAGTAATTGACATTTGCTTCGCATATTTCATCATTTTCATATTCCCATTTTTTATTCGGTGCTGATGGACTGCTATGTATAGCACAAATGATCAGATCATCACAGGCTCGAGTTCTGTAGGTGCATAAACAAATACATAGGCAGTGAAAAATTTACGAATGAAGCAATTTAAAAAAAAAAAACCTTATTTCATATCGCCATTATTGTGAAAATCTGATCACTCAGAATATAAAACTAAAATGATTGATAAACGGCGTAATGAGCAATAAATCAAAATATCACATTAAAATAAAATGCAACAAGAGTGAATCAAAACATCATATCGACCCTAAATTAGTATCAATAAAAACGTTACCTCTGGGAGCAAAAAAATAAGCAATCATACAGTCCCAGATCCTGAAAACGTAGTTTTACAGGTGTTTTTAAAATGGCGAAACAAGCACATATTTATTTTCATATTAAACTTCTGAATCTTTTTCCTCCACTTAAATTGAAATAAATGCCTGTTTGATATCGCTGTAAGTGCATTGATTTGAAGAATCCTATTGCAAGGTCAGGTCTACTGTATAGTGAACATGATAGACAATAAAAAAAAATACTCTGGAATTTCTATTTTTTTGGCAATTTCAATGCTCCTGGATTTCCCCCCCCCCCTTTTTTTTTTTTTATAGTGCATGACATTATAAAATGAATGGTGTCATTCAAAAGTACAACTTTAGAAACTTGATTCCAGCTCACCAAATTGCTCTATGCTCATCCACCTGGGGCTCAGACACCGGCCTCGCCATGGCCTCACATCAAGGATAATGGAAAAAATTGGAGTTCGGCTCAACAGGACTGGATTTTTCTTTTCTTTTTCAAAAGATAATCTAGTGTATGCAAAAGAAAGATTGATATGGTCGACATGACCCAGTTGACGCGTTTTAACTGCATCGAGCAGTCTTACTCATGAGTCAGTCGAAAACGCGTCGACTGGGTCATGTCAACCATGTACATTTTTCTGTTGTATGCACTATATTTCCTTTTGAAAAATAAAATGAAAATCCATTCCTGTTGAGCCGTTCTCCAATTTTTTTCTATTATCCTAAAAGTACAACTTGTCCCACCAAAAAGAGGCCCTTACACGGTTGTTGGGATGGAAATAAAAAAATAGTTATGGCTCTTGGAAAAAGGGGAGGAAAAGATAAAAACAAGAAATCTCAGAAAATAGCCCGATCATAAAGAGCTTAAAAGGGTCTCTTGATGACAGATCTTTTTAAAAATAAAACCAGAGCGGCCGTCATATGATCATCCCAGGCAATCAGCTGGAGAATGTTGTGTCTGGAGCACAGCTGCTGCGGGTGGGCTGGAGGAGTACAAAGCCGCTATTCACAGAAATGGCCTTCATATGTATCATATGGATGTTCCAAGTCCTTCTTAGCAGCTCTCTGTACTAGAGCATTGAGGAGGAGGCGCATGTTGACAAGTCTTGTTATTGCTGAAGAATATGGGACAAAGCTGTAGAAAGAGCTGAAGGCTTACCTATACAGGCACCATCTCTACGAGATCTATTCATTTCAATGGTGACCACAGTGTGAGAGACTTAAATAAAATTTGCAATTTTTTTTTTTTTAAAGGGAACCTTTCAGGATCATTTTACTGTTGAAACTAGTTAAATGGCTATATAGGTCACAATGCAACAATAAATATGACTCCTTTGTAGTAATCCAAGGTGCGAATGCTGAGAAACCGAGCTTTGAAGTCATATGCTAATTAATGCCTGAATCCCACAGTGGGCGTGTCTGTACTGGTGGTGATTGTCACGCCCCTGTTACACTTCCTGGTAAAGTTGTATGTGACTTCAGATCTTAAATTCTCAGCGATGGCACATCGGATTACGACAAAACGGGTATGGTTCTTCTTGTTGTACTAGGACCTGTACAGCTGTACCACTAGTTTCAGTAGTAAAATGTTACGCATACGTTCCCTTTAAGCAGCTCGTATAGCGTTTACCTAGTGAAAGCCGAGATTAATGTCTGGTAGAATCTTTGGACGGCTTTGAGCTAATTAGGAAGAAATGCATTTATCATTGTGCCGCAGAACAGGCTGATATCCATATTGTCATCACATGCTCTGAATTTATTACTTGGTAATTATTTTTGCTGTCAAGGCATCAGGCCAAGGATGGCGATCTGCTTTTGTCCTGAAAATAAAACAAAACGCGGGCCGTGATGCGCGGATTAGAAGTGGTTCGTAGAGACATCCAAACAACAGATCCTTTTTGTGCTGAACTTGGCAGGTGCTGAGTGATCATATTGTGCCGGGCTCATATGATGCAATATGAGACTGGCATTCATGCGCCAATGTACTATTATATTCTTCTATTGAACACGAGCACTCTGAATGTCATATTTGTAGACGAGCCTAGCGGGACTAGAAGGAAAACATACGGTGGCTTCTCGGTGCTTTCTGTTTTGGCAAGTTCTTCAAGTGCTCTTAATTTCACAGGCAATTAATCCATAATTCTCTGGAATCTCATTTAGCGTTGTGTTCTTCTGCTCTCCATACACTGACAAGCTCGCTTAGCTCTGCTAAAGTATCCTTTATTAACAGCTAAAGGAATAAACTACCTCTGCTTTAAATCTTCGGGCGACATGGGACGCAGGATTTTTCATTAATTTGCAGTGTTTAATGAAGGGGATCCCATCTGTTCCCAGCTTGTGAAAACAGACCAGAGGTTTGCTTTCTACTGTCTCAACTTTGAATACTTTTTCAATTAAAGCTGAGAAAAGTCTGAGACTGGAGAATGGCAAAGGTATTAAAGAAATATAGCTGTGGGTAGCAATAGGTTTGGTGTAGTGGGTGGCCTGTCTCTTTCAAGAGGTTTCATACAGTCAGAAATTGTTCCAGAAAATAAAGTATTTCTCCCAAAATTCTTACACATGGTTTGTTATACACACGTTTAATTTGTTTGTGTGTATTGCAACAACAACAAAAAAAACAGTAAAAGCAAATTGAACAAAATTTAATACAAAACCCCAAAAATGAAAACGACTAAATAAGAAAAAAAAGTATGTGTATATTATGTCCAAATACCTTGCAATTAATAAATAAAACTAGTGCTGTTAAAAACACAGGGTGCTTGATACATACTTTTTTGCAAAAGATGTATTTAAAGGGATCCTGTCACCTCCTAAGCTATCAAAACATGTCCCTGCAGCATCCTATCACTAATCTCACACTCCTTTTGTCTCCTAAAAGCATCCTGTGAAAGTGGAGAAAAACGTTTTAATACTTACTCATTAGTGATTATAATTAGCAGTGGCTATATTCTTTAGTCACCAGGGGGTGTTGTTTTGAAAGCTCCAGGATCCACCTTCTCTCTGTTTGTGCTGCTCTGCTTGTGCAGCTGAAGGCAGGACTAATTATTTCCATTGTGTGAGTGATAGAGAGGGGGGAGGGTAAAGCCTGCACAAGCAGAGCAAACAGACAGAGAGAGGATGGAACCTCGAGCCTGCAAAACAGCCCGCCCTGGTGACTAAAGAATATAGCCCCTACTAATTATAATCACTAATGAGTATTAAAACGTTTTTATGCACTTTCACAGGATGCTTTTAGGAGACAAAAGGAGTGTGAGATTAGTGATAATATGCTACAGGGACATCTTTTGGTAGCTTAGGAGGCGTTCTGGAGGTGACAGGATCCCTTTAAGCCATCCTGCCTCGACAAAGTGACCCACTTTGGGAAGGTCCCTACACTAACCGGCTACTGTCCACTGACATCATAAGTAGCAGGATGCTGTGTGCGAACCGGGCCCCTAAATGAATCACAGATGGGATGCAATATAACAGCTTTTGCTCAGCAAGGGAAGGACGGGGCTCTCCCTAACTTGCCAGGAGACAAGTAGTTAAGTGGAATTACAGACAACCACTGAGTCACAGCGAACTAGTGTGAACAAGACTGTATAGCAAGTTCACTTAAACCACCAAGTTTTATGAAAACAACTAAAAAAGTATGTGTATAATATGTCCAAATACCTTGCAATAAATAATTAAAAACTAGTGCTGTTAAAAACACAGGGTACTTGGTACACACCTTTTTTGCAAAAAACGTATTTTAAGCCATCCCACCTCGTCAAGGTGACCTATTTTGGGATGGTCCATACACTAACTATATTATAACCTTTCATATTTTTTAAGGCGCCTTCTCCCAGAAAAAAATGAAAAATATGTATACAGTGCTCAGTATAAATGTCATGTCATGAATGGGAGTTGATATATTGTTGTACTTACCTTGATATTTTGTCCCCCTTCCTCTCCCTGTAGCTCTATGATGTCAGTGATACTGGTCCCTTCTTCGCCATGTAGTTGCTTTTTTTTCTGCCATCTTGCATGGACACGTTTTACTGCTCTCTAAAGTATTACTCTTTTTACCTACTGCGATGTACTTCAATACAAGATTTTAGTCCAAATCATCTCCATTTCTCCTGGACTCTTACTTCAAGTTAGTGTGGTTGAGTTAAACTATGTGAAAATGCTTGCATGTGACTACAACGGTCAATATGAATATCAGAGGGAATGATGCTTCTGGCATCTATACTTGCAGTGCATTGAAGAGTCAGAATGGTACACCTCCATGGAAAAATTTTGTTTTTTTTGTGTGATATGGATTAAATTCTATTTTCTGGTCATCATAATGGGAGACCCAGACAATGGGGTTTAGGGCTCTGCCCTCCGGAGGTCACACTAGGTACTACAAGTTTGTAGACACCGCCTCCTCCGCTTATAAACCCCCACCGTAGGAGACATCCTCAGTTTTAAACTTAGTGTGCTCGGAGGATCACGCTTTGCTTGCACTTCACTGCATTCTCACAGCTTACGTGATGGCGTCTGAAGACAAGGTAAAATGGTCCCCGTCGGGGACCCTCGACAGTCTCCCCGCTCACCCTTTGTGGAACACGCAGGTGGAGGTACCGGAGGGCAAAATGCCTGGACACTCTGTGTTCTCCCGGTACGCTGTCGCACTCCTTTTTCCATCCCTTCTGGGGGCTCTGGAGAATGGGAGTTGGGAGCCTTGCACAGCTCCGCTCCGTCCGAGGCCTCCCTAAATGGTGCTTACAGACCGGACTGGAGCCAGCCCAGTCTGAGGCCTCCCTAAATGGTGCTTACACTCCAGACTGGTGCTGCACCCCCGTCCGAGGCCTCCCTAAATGGTGCTTACAGACCGGACAGGCACTGAGGCCCGTGCATCTCCTGTGTGCCTGGGGGTAGTGTCGGACATTTTATGTGTCCTGACACTCAGACCGCGCGTACCCTCGGGTCCGCGGTTCTGTCGGTGTGCCCTGTGCTGGGGTCACCCTGGCTGACCGCCCTGTGTATCACAGGGGCTGCGGCTGTGGACTGCAGGTGTTTGTATATGCTGACAGTCTGTGTGTGTATGTTCTATTCACACTTCCCCGCGCTGCGGGCTCTAGTCACCTCCATTAATGAGGCTGCCTGGAGGATGGGAAGCAGCCCTTGCGGTGACGTCACCGATGGGCGTGTGTGTGTGCTTCCCGCGTGTTCTCGGCGCCGCCCACGACTTTGCTCTCGGCGGCCATCTTCTCCCTCACTTCCCGGCACTCAGGGGAGACCGGAACTCGCGGAGGTCACACACACACACCGCTTCCTCCTACCGCTTTACTGCGGTCGGTACGCCACCGGGTTTCCCGGTTTGTTTTTGTGAACGGCAAATTGGCTTATATTCTCCCCACTGTGGCGATGTCCTCAGTTGGGAAGCATGCTGCTAAGGCGGCGGTGGTCACCATTACCTGTGTTACATGCAAAGGGACACTGGTGGAGGGGTCCTGCAATAACTGTGGACGCCCAGAGACCCGGACTGCCACTACTGAGTCTGCAAATCCGGGATTATACCCTGAGGTTCAGGTGATCCCAGGGCCATGGGAAACGCAGAATAGGATCAATGAATCCCTGCTGTCCCAGATGTCCTCCATGTCGCAATCCCTGGAGGCACTTCATAGGAGACTGGAAAACCCAGCTACTCCTCCCAGTTACCCCCGGGTGTCTCTTACTTCTACTGTGAGACCCTCTAAGCGAGCTCGTGAGGCTTCTCCCGAGCTCCAGGCTCTCTCTGAGGAGGAGCGTTCCTCTGATGGTGAGGAAGATGATGGGGGTTCTACTCTCGGGTCTGTGTCTGAACCTCCAGATGGGGTGGAGGATCTGGTGTCCTCCATCAATGAGACATTGCGTCTTGTCACTCCTCCTGAGGAGGTGACTGTACACCCCAAAGAGGTCTATCAATGGCTGCGGCCGGAGGCCAGGCCAAGTGGATCCTTCATGGACCACACTAATTTTGGAAGGGTGATTAGAGCACCCAGGTTACATCCTGGGCGGCGTTATGTCCGTAAACACAAGGACAATCGCTTTCCCTTTCCCCAGGAGGTGCTTCAGGAATGGTCGCAGTCTCCAAAGGTGGACGCTTCCATGACCAGGATTGCTGCACGCTCCTTGTTTTCTGCCTCTGATAGCTCCTCATTGAAGGATGCTACTGATAGACAGGTCGAGCAACTCGCCAAGTCTTCCTATGAGGCTGTGGGGTCTTCCTTTGCCCCTAATTTTGCCGCGGTCTGGACCCTACAAGCGATTACCACCTGCTTGGATGGTATCACTGAACTAGCTAGGTCCAGTCCAGAGGTCCTGGCGCTTACCGACAGAGCAAGGGCTTATGCGGATTACGCCAGGACGGCAACTTTGGAAACTGCCACTCGCTCTGCTGTGGCCTCCGCCAATGCAATTGCGATCCGCAGGCTGTTGTGGCTGCGTCTTTGGGACTCAGATACCACATCTAAGAAGATTGTGCAGAATCTTCCATTCGCTGGTGACAGGCTTTTTGGCACCGAGCTGGACAAGTTGATAAAGGATTCTGCTGAGTCTAAGATCCCGCAGAATAAGCCTAAGCCACGGTATACCGTGAAAAGGAACCCTAAGCAGTGGTCCTTTCGCTCCAGCTCAGTCATCAACGACATCCGCTCGCTCGGACCGAGGGGGCAAGCCTGCTACTCAGTGGCGTTCCAAGAGTCGTCAGAAGAAGCCGGCGGGGGCAGCGGCTGCCACCCCCAAGCCCGCCTCGACATGACTCGCTCTCTCGTCCTGCCTCCCCACAGGTGGGGGGACGCCTGTCTCGATTTCAGGACAGGTGGCTCCTTCACGTTCAAGACCAGTGGGTTCGAGACGTAGTCTCAAGAGGTTACAGGATAGAGCTGACGTCAAAACCAATACCCCGATTCCATCGGTCGGTTCCATCTCCAGAAAAGGCTCAGGCTTTTCACCTGGTGTTGGAGGGACTCCGCAGAGACGGAGTGGTGGTCCCAGTGCCCACGGAAGAGAGGTTCAGGGGTTTTTACTCCAACCTCTTTATTGTCCCAAAGAAGGACGGCTCTTTTCGCCCGGTTTTGGACCTCAAGTTGTTCAAACCGTCACGTGTTGGTTCGGAAGTTCCGCATGGAATCCCTGCGCTCCGTGATCGCGGCTGTGTCGCAGGGAGACTTCCTAGCGTCCATCGATATCAGGGACGCTTACCTTCACGTGCCCATTGCACCAGCTCATCAGCGCTGGTTGAGATTCGCAGTGGGGGAAGAGCACTTCCAATTTGTGGCACTGCCATTCGGGCTAGCCTCGGCACCGCGGGTGTTCACAAAGGTGATGGCCTCCATGATGGCTCTCCTGCATGTGCAGGGACACGCCGTCATACCCTATTTGGACGACCTGCTGGTCAGGGCGCCATCGGAAGCCCTTTGTCGGGTGAGCCTGGAGGCGACCATGAAGTCTCTGGAACAGTTCGGGTGGCTTCTCAACATTCAAAAGTCGACCCTGGTTCCGACCCAGTCATTGACGTATCTGGGCATGGACTTCCACACGGACTCAGCCCTGGTGTCCCTACCTCAAGCCAAACAGCTAGCGATCCACTCGGGAGTGCAGAATGTCCTCCTGTCACCACAATCATCCCTACGGGTATTGATGAGACTGGTGGGACGCATGGTAGCGGCGATAGAGGCGGTGCCGTTCGCACAGTTTCGCCTCCGTCCTCTCCAGCTGGAGATTCTTCGCAGATGGGACAAGAGGACGATCTCGCTGAATCGGCTGGTGACACTGTCACAACCGACCAGGGACTCCCTACAGTGGTGGCTCCAGCCACGTTACCTGTCACGAGGCCGGTCCTTCCTAAAACCGTCATGGTTAGTGGTGACCACAGACGCCAGTCTGAAGGGCTGGGGTGCGGTGTTCTTGCACCACAGGGCTCAAGGCCTCTGGACTCAGTCGGAGTCGGCATTGCAGATCAACGTGCTGGAGATCAAGGCGGTCTATCTGGCGCTCCTGGCGTTTCAGAAATTCCTGTCAGGACACCCCATTCGGGTGCAGTCCGACAATGCGACGGCCGTCGCCTACATAAATCATCAGGGAGGGACCAGAAGTGCTCAGGCCCTCGCCGAAGTCCACCGCATTCTAGCCTGGGTGGAGGAAAACGGCTGCCTGATCTCCGCAGTTCACATCCCAGGGGTCGAGAACTGGGAGGCCGACTACCTGAGCCGACAGGGCATGGACGCCGGAGAGTGGTCTCTACATCCAGACGTCTTCCGGGTCATCTGCGGCAGATGGGGCACTCCGGACGTGGATCTGATGGCCTCACGGCTGAATCATCAGGTGCCCCAATACATGGCAAGATCGTGGGATCCTCAGTCTCTGGGGGCGGATGCCCTGATCCTGAGTTGGTCCAGCTTCCAGCTGCCATATGTGTTCCCGCCTCTGGCTCTGATTCCCAGGGTCCTGTGGAAAATCAGGATGGAATGCAGAGTAGCCATTCTAGTGGCTCCAGATTGGCCCAGGAGGTCCTGGTATCCGGACCTGTGGCAACTGTCAGGCGGACACCGGTGGGCTCTTCCAGAACGCGCAGATCTACTCGCGCAAGGCCCATTCTTCCACCTCAATTCCAGGGCCCTCAGATTGACTGCATGGCTCTTGAGGCCTGGCTGCTGACATCCAGAGGCTTCTCTCCTACAGTGGTTGCCACTATGAATAGGGCTAGGAAACCTGTTTCCAGGAAGATATACCACAGAACGTGGAAAATCTTTTTCTCCTGGTGTGCCTCTGGTGGACGCTCACCGTGGCCATTGTCCATCCCGACATTGTTGGCTTTCCTACAGTCGGGGTTGGAGTTGGGATTATCCCTTGGCTCTCTGAAAGGTCAAGTATCAGCACTTTCAGTGCTGTTTGACAGGCGCTTGGCGCTCCTCCCGAAGGTCCGTCAATTTCTGCAGGGGGTATCTCGGGTGGTTCCGCCTTACAGGCGACCTCTGGACCCTTGGGACCTCAACATGGTCCTGGCGGCTCTGCAGAAACCGCCGTTTGAGCCACTGAGAGACATCTCTCTCTCTCGTCTGTCCCAGAAAGTGGTCTTTCTGGTGGCAATTACGTCCCTGAGAAGGGTCTCAGAATTGGCTGCACTTTCGTGCAAGTCACCCTTTCTGGTGGTTCACCAAGACAAGGTGGTGTTGTGCCCACGGCCAGAATTCTTGCCGATGGTGGTTTCAACGTTTCACCTAAACCAGGAGATTGTTCTCCCATCATTTTGCCCCGCTCCCGTTCATCAGGTTGAGCGCGACCTCCATACTCTGGATCTCGTGAGGGCTGTACGCATTTATGTGTCCAGGACCGCCTCCTTTAGGAGTTCGGATTCCTTATTTGTCCTCACGATGGGTCGCTGTAAGGGGTCCGCGGCTTCGAAGTCGACCTTGGCCAGATGGATCAAGGCTCCCATTCAGGAGGCTTACCGGTCTTCTGGTTTGCCTCTACCGGTGGGTTTGAAGGCACACTCTACTAGAGCTGTAGGTGCCTCCTGGGCCTTGCGACATAGAGCGTCTGCTCTACAGGTGTGTCAGGCGGCCACTTGGTCCAGCCTGCACACTTTCTCTAAGCACTATATGGTGCATGCCCATGCCTCTGCGAATGCGAGTTTGGGCAGGCGGGTTCTCCAGGCGGCGGTTGCCCACCTTTAAAGGGAACCATGTGTTATCCGTCTTGTTGAGGAACTCTTCCCGCCCTGGGGTATTGCTTTAGGACATCCCCATTGTCTGGGTCTCCCATTATGATGACCAGAAAAAAGAGAATTTTGTTTACGTACCGTAAATTCTTTTTTCTTTAATCATCAATGGGAGACCCAGCACCCACCCAGTTGTTCCGTCGCATGTTTTGCATTTGATCTGTTCTCTGTTGAGACAGTGTTTTTTCCGGGTTGTTACACCGTCTGTGCACGGCATTCTTCCCGATGTTTCGGGTGTGGTTTATTTTCTCCTCGCAGCTTATGGACTAAACTGAGGATGTCTCCTACGGTGGGGGTTTATAAGCGGAGGAGGCGGTGTCTACAAACTTGTAGTACCTAGTGTGACCTCCGGAGGGCAGAGCCCTAAACCCCATTGTCTGGGTCTCCCATTGATGATTAAAGAAAAAAGAATTTACGGTACGTAAACAAAATTCTCTTTTTTCAAACTTTTTAACAAAATTGAGTTTAATACATTTTTTTTTCACTCATAATATGAATGTAAGGTTATGTAACGGTCACTGCAAAATGTTCAGTTTTACTCAAATTAATTGATAGAAAAAATGAGTATACCCCACATCAAAAACAACTACATCTAGTATTTTGTATGACCTCCATGATTTTTTAAGGTCCACACCAATTCTTCTAGGCAAACAATGAACAAGTTGGCGACATACTGTAACATCCATCTTTTCTCATTCTTCAAGAGTACCTCTTTTAGTGCCTGGATGCTGGATGGAGAGTGATGACAACTTGTTTCTTCAGAATTCCCATAGGGGTTTCATTGGGTTTAGATCTGGAGACATACTTGGCCACTGAATCATTTTCACACTGTTCTTCTTCAGAAATGGAATGTGTGTTTGGGATCATTTACAAGAAAAAAAGGTTTGGTATAGTGTTAGCCAGTTGAAAAAAGTTGATGAACCAACTGAGCAATCAATCTTTTTTGGATCATTGTCATGTTAGAAAAGTGCACGTCTACCAAGGGCACTGAGTGATGTTGTAACATCTTCTCTTTCATTATAGCGGTACATCTGTGAATTCATGACACCATCAATGAAATTTAGCTCCCCAACACAAAGATCACTCGTGTAAAGATGCTGCCACCACTATGTCTCACTGTAGGCGCCATGCATTTTTCTAAATTCATTTTTTTTGCACTTGTTGCCATGTTGTCCCAGCCTAAAGCGAGAGCTCTGTTTCCCTCAGTCACACATTAACCATTTGTCTGTTGGACATGATTAGACAGCAAGCGGAGGTGTTGACATTGTGAGATTCTGAAGCACAAATTTGTGTAACCCTATTGTGCCGTGATTAAGCTTTTATTTGCATAGACAATCCCATAGAGAAGTGGCGTGCTTTTGTTATGTTACAAGGCAATGAATAATGTCGGACCCCGTGGAGCAGCGTGCAGTCCAGCCGCCCCATCAGGCCATTGATGATCAGTGAGCTCCAGCTGTGCGCTGCGTCTTACAAGTCTCCGGGGAGCGTCTTCCTCTGGTTACATTGCTTATGATTGGAATTTAGGAGCAGGTGAGATTAACATCTAAGCTAATGGACAGCAGCAGCTGTAATGGAAACATATGGTGAGTGCATCTATGCATCCGAAATCCATCTTGTGTTTTCAGCAATTTCTGGTGTCTTTATTACTGGTATGAGATGTCACCTGGCTTTACAACCTTTTACCTTCTCTGGTCATTTTTCATCTCGCAGGACGGAGTTATCTAACAAGTGATAAAGGAGAGAATATATCAGCCCTGGAGTGTTGTATGGCAGAAACTATAACCAGCTGGAGTACAATGTGCCAAATTTATTAGCGCATCTCTGGGCAGTTTTGTGCCAGAAAATGAAATCTACACTAGCTACATTGTACTCCAGCTTGTTCTTACATATTGTAAAAATATAAAAAGGGGGGGGAACAAGAGGCGCAATAGTGCCCTATCACTAGTGACACTAGTTGTAGTGTGGTGGTGCTATGGAGCCGCTCACCTGGTCCAGTTGTGATCCCCACAACTGGTTTGAAGGCGTTTCGGAATCAATGTTCCAAGCTGCTGCAGGACCTCCACCTACCACTGGATAGTGGTATGTTCCAAGATAAATGATGGGAGTGATGGTGTGCCACGGTCCGCCCTGCTCAGGGTTCAGAAAAACTCACCAAAGAGCCAATCAACTTTCCATCCTCTCTATTCCTCCTACGCGTTTCAGCGCCCACACCCGGCGCCTTTCCCTGTGGCGCTGAAACGCGTAGGAGGAATAGAGAGGATGGAAAGTTGATTGACTCTTTGGTGAGTTTTTCTGAACCCTGAGCAGCGCGGACCGTGGCACACCATCACTCCCATCATTTATCTTGTTCTTATATATTGTAATTTATTACATTTTTATTTTTACATAATAGTAATTTTTAGTATGGTGTCATGAACATTTATCCTTAGGAAAACCTTCTTTCCTTAGGCTGCTTTCACATCACGATCTTTGTGCATCCATGGCTATCCATTGTAAAACCGATAGCCACGGATCCGATTTGGCCCCCATATATCCCTATGGCACAGATTGGTCCTGTATGTCCATCCCGATTGTGTCCAAATTGTCACGGATCCAATTCTGTCCGTTTTTTTTTTCTGTAGCCAGAATCGGAGACTGCTTCAATTTTTGGGCACAGCGGATCAAGTCGGACAGAATCGGATCCGGCGCGGTCCACGACAAATAACATGTGGGTCTATGGAGCGCAGGTCAGAGAAAAAATCGGATTGTTTCCCGAACCCGAATTTAGTGTACTGAGCATGCTCCGGAGATTAAAACTGCTCTGTTCCCGTGTTATTTCACTTTCGCATTGTATAGACATACATTGCAGAAGTGAAATAAAACAAAGCATTGCGAAAGTGAAAGTGCCCCACTTTTGCAGGCTCAGCTCCTCCCAGCTTTTTCTGTGTCCGGATTTGTGAAAATCCCGGATCCAGACAAAGAAATGGCATTCGAAGGCACACATCCAATTTTTTCCTGTCCATGGGGGATCCGCTTTTTTTGCAGGACCCCACAGATAGGAAAAAATCGTGATGTGAAAGTAGCCTTAGGTGCACAGATGGGTGCAAAAGAGCAAAAATTAGACCATGTCCCTTTTATAGTCTGACACATCCATTACACTGTACATAGCAGGGTCACGTATATAGGAGTATCTCAGCACAGGAGATGTGGTATGATCAGACCATGTCCCTGTATGGTCAGACACATCCATTACACAGTACATGGCAGGGACAGGTATATAAGAGTATCTCAGCACAGGAACATTTTTTTTATAATCCCATCCAATTGTGGAAATAATTATTATTCCAAGATCTATTGATTAAAATGAACTTTAAAATTAACTTTGTTCTTGGGAAACCCCTTTTACATGCCTTGCATGCTCCTCTAGGGAATTGAAATATGGAGATTACATTTTCAAAGAGAACTTGAACTCTAGTGCCACCATTATGTTTCAAGGAGTTTGAGGGGCAAACTGTGTCTTTTAATTGAAATTCTTCTTTTGCTTGTATCTTTGGTTACCGTATATTACAAGGCTCATTACAGGGTCAATATAGAATTTTAGGATTGCTGCTTCCAATAGGTGGCACTAGAGTTCTAGTCCTCTCTGAAGAGGCAATTTGCATATAGCACTCAGGGCCGCCTCCAGGTTTTTGTGGACCCCGGGCAAAACAATCTCAGTGGGCCCCTTTAACACATACCATGATTCATGAACATAATATAGAAGCTGCGTGCTGTGTATATATAATATAGAGGCTCCTGGGTGGGCTCTATATATAATATTGAGGCTGTGCAGGACTGCTATATAATAGAGGCTTCTGGGCTGTATATAATAATATGGAGACTGTGGAGCTGTATAAATAATATAGAGGCTGCTGCTGGGTTGTATATATTATTTGGAGCCTCTGCTATATATATTATTTGGAGGCTGTGTTGGGCTGTATATATTATTTGGATACTGTGGCAGTCCATCAGCAGCTCCAATATATACAACCCAATGCCCAGCACATCATCCAAATAATAAATATAGCCAGCACAGCTCAAATCTCACAAATATATATATACAGCAAAAGTCTCCAAATATAATACAGCACAGCTCCATTTTATATGTACATTACAGCCTCCAAATAACATATACAGCACAGGACACCCTCCATATTATATTACAACCCAGCTCAGCCTCCAAATAAATATATAGCCTAGCAGCAGCCTCCATAGCACTGCCTCCATAGCATAGCCTCCATCATATGCCCAGCAACAGCCTCCATAGCTAGCCTTCACAGCCCTAGCCTCCATAATCCAGCAGTAGCCTCCATAGCACAGCCTCCATATACCCAGCAGCAACCTCCATAACCCAGCAGCAGCTTCCAGAGCCCAGCACAGCCTCCACCAAGCAGCCCAGTGACAGTCTCTATAGTCCCCCATCATGCTGCACATAGTGTATAAAAAAAAAAAAGATTATGTTCACCTTCCCTCCGCTCCCCTGGAGTCCTCAGTTGCTGTCCCTGCTCCTCATGGTAGCAGGCTCCCGTCCAATCTCCTCGTTACTGCCAGCACGCTGCAGCAGAGTGATGAGGTCACAGGGTGATGACTATCACTCTCTGCTGTCGGCTGAGGCAGGTCAGATGGGAGCCAGCACACGGCTAATTTGAATCGTATTCAAATTAGCCATGTGCACTGGCAGCACTGCTGGAGCACTCAGCTGCCTGAGTGTCCCGTTGCTCGGCCCCTCCTTGTCAGCGCTGCCTTCCCTCATGGGCCCTTGGCCATCAGGGCTACTTGTCCCTGATGGCCAGTGGCCGCCCAGCTGCTCAGGGCCCCGGCACTTGCCCGGGTACGTCGGGTGCTGTTGTTGGCCCTGATGGCACTTATCCTAAGATTATAGCTTAGAATATATAGCACTTATTCTAAGTATCTCATTCGTTCAGATTTCTCAGTTCTGATTTCCTCTGTTTTCAGGCAGCAAAAGAACAAACTCAGGATCTGATTGTGAAGACGACGAAACTCCAAGCAGAAAAGTAAGTGCCATCAGGCCTGTCTGTGTAGTCTTTAGCACAGGTCACATGTTTCTACAATATCTCTATTATGTGTCAGATTTTACAATACTTCCTCTATCCTGTCCATACATTTATTGCTACCCCAGTAATATAATACTTGTTTTGTGGAGATGTGATGTTCCGGTCTAATGTAAAACCATAAGTCTAATCTGGAATTGCACTGGGGCACGTCACCCCACTTTGAGTCTTTTTTTTTTTTTTTTCCCCCCCCCCCAAGTGCACTGACATGTCTCCAGTGCACTTCCAGACTTTTTTGCATATGGCTTTTATTTAGATTTCCATGACTTGCATGACAAAAAAAAAAAGACAAAAAAATTACCCATTTTTAATAGGGAACTGACGTCTATACAACCGTAACGCTAATTGTGAATATATAAACATGCTGACGCTGATTATTATATCCGAGCTGATTTATACTTTACCATCTTTTGTATGATGTCCTTCATGCTGCTTATTTTTTTGTGATATATTCTGTGCTCACACTCTTCTTCACCAAAAACCCTTATGTATGCGGGGTTCTCCTCACCGCTGCTTGTCCTGTACCTTGGGTTCTCACTGCTACTTGTCCTAGTACGTGGGTGCTCTTTGGTGTTGATGGTCTTCGTACGTGGGGCCTTCTCCACCATTTATCCCTGTATCTGAGGTCTTCTTCGCACTGCTCATCCTGCACATGTGGCCCTCTTTGTCACCTCTTGTTCCTACATGAGAGGACATCTTTGACACTGCTTGTTCCTGTATGTGGGCTTCTTCATCACCACTTGTCACCTTGCTTGGGGCCCATTTTTGCTGATGCTTTTTCTGCATGTGGGGCCCTCTTTGCCACTGTTGTCATTTTCGGGGCCTTTCTTGGCACCAATTGTCCCTTTATGTGGTGCCCTCTTTGCTGCTTATCCCTGTATGTTAGGCCCTCTTTGCCGCTTGGCCAGTATGTGGGCTGTGTTTGCTGCTTGTTCCCGTATATGGGGCCCCTTTGCTTCCGCTTGTTCCTTGTATGTGGGGCCCTCTTTGCTGCTTGTCCCTATGTGGGACCCTCTTTTAGCCGCCTGTCCTATATCTGGGTCCCTCTTTGCTGCTTGTCCCTATATGTGGGGCCCTCTTTGCTGCTTGTCCCTATATGTGGAGCCGTCTTCACTGGCACTTGTCCCCTATGTGGGGCCCTCTTCACTGCTTGTCTCCGTATGTGGTGCATTCTTCACTTCCACTTCTCCCCGTATGTAGGGCCCCACTATTATAGGTTGTCGCCATATGTGAGTTCCTCTTTGCCGCTTGAGCATGTATGTGGGGACCTCTTCTCTGCAGGTTGTCCCTGTATGTGGGGTTCTCTTTGCGCTTGTCCCTGTTTGTGGGGCCCTCTTCTCTGCCGCTTATCCCTGTAAGTGGGCTTCTCTTTGCCGCTTCTCCCTACATGTGGGGCCCTCTTCTTTGCTGCTTGTCCACCTATGTGGGACCCTATTCTCTGCTGCTTGTCCCTATATGTTAGGCCCTCTTCACTGCTTGTCCCCTGTGTGGGGCCCTCTTCACTGGCACTTGTCCCTGTGTGTGGGGCCCTCTTCACTGGCGCTTGTCCCCGTGTGTGGGGTCCTCTTCACTGCTTGTCTCCGTATGTGGGGAGTTCTTCACCGCCACTTGCCCATATGTGGGGCCCACTATTATAGGTTGTCACCATATGTGGGGCCCTCATTGCCGCTTGTCCCTGTATGCGAGGCGTTCTTCACCACCACTTGTCCCCATATGTGGGACCCTCTTCGCTGCTTGTCCCCGTATGTGAGGCCCTCTTCGCTGTCGCTTGTCCCTGCATGTTGGGCCCCCTTCGCTTGCGCTTGTCCCCATGTGCGGGGCTCTCTTCACTTCTTGTCTCCGTATATGGGGCCCTCTTTACAGCTTGTCCCTCCCCATATGTGGGGCCTTCTTTGCTGCTTGTCCCTGTATGCGGGGCATTCTTCACTGCCACTTGTCCCCAGATTGGGGGCTCTCTTTGCCACTTGTCCTTGTATGTGGGCCCTCTTCGCTGCTTGTCTCCGTATGTGGGGCGTTCTTCACTGCAATTTGTCCCCGTATGTGCGGCCCCCTTTTATAGGTTGTCACCATATGTGGAGCCCTCTTTGCCGCTTGTCCCCATATGTGGGGCATTCACTGCCACTTGTCCCCGTATGTGGGGGGCGTTCTTCACCGTACCAGAGTCCTATTCTTTTATTTTGTTTGTTTTTGCAGTCCTTCTATTCCATGCTGCTCAGGACATTGTAGTTTATGTGTAAATCACCTCTTGTACCCATACACAGCATGCTTTATTCATCCTGGGCATGCGACAGCATATCCATAATTGAGATTTAATAACCGCTTCTGGCTGTGCTCTGTGATGAAGCTTTTCTTTTAGTGGCCATCTTAACAACATCGTAGATTGTGCGAAGCAAACATTTCCTGCCTGACCGGTATATTCTGTGTGTAATATAACTCTAGTGGACGTACACAGTGAGGAGGGGGAGCAGATCGTCACATTCCTCTCTGTTAATAGTGCCAATGCTACTTATCATTTATGTCTCCTTAGGAAAGGAAGAATCGATCAGAACGTCCTATTAGGCTTAATTTATATCCAATGCCTATTTTATAATTTGAGTAGATCATTTAAATAGGAACCCTGTGTACCCTTGGCAAACTATAGGCTCGATTCTTAAAACTTCATTATAGTACGCAGGGCACCATTTTTTTCTAAACTGCTTTTAATGTGTAACTGCCATTTAAATTTTAATTCAATAATAATGTAAAGAAAGTGATTATAATAAACTTTCAAATATACTTCATAAGTGAAATCTGGAAGAAAACCTTTCAAAAACCTTCCAGAAAATGTCCCCACTAGGCTGTTTCTGAACCTGACATATGCTGGTTGTCAGGGAAATCAGACTTCAATTCCACACACTGGCTAAGGCCATATAAGGGAGGGAGGAGCTTAGACAGCATTCACACTACAGCTGATTAGCGTCACAGGTCACCTAAGGCAAGGGACATTGCTGAGCTCAGGCTTTCGGGACACAGCTCCTGTAATCTTATCTGTCTCCTCTCCATTTACATCGGTTTCTGCTCTGTGTAATCACCTGAGGAGCTGTGTGGTGGCCATCAGCTGATTGCATGGCACAGATTGATGTGAATAGAGGGTGTGATCAAGGCGTGTTTAAAGGCCGAGGGGAAGACTCCAGTAGTAAGTGATAAGTTGAAGAGATGGGTTAGGGTTGGGATGAAGACTAAGGTGAGGCTGGGAATGAGGTGGGATGGGAGCTGGTCATGGGCGCTGGTGGTAAGGTGAGACTTTGACAGTTATGGGGGAGACGCAGCTGACGGAAGGAGAGGGCAGTGTTGGTGAGAAGGGAAGCTGTGGAGACAGTGGGTCAAAGCTGTCTGATTTCTCTTGCTCCTCATTGGGGGACACAGGACGATGGGTTATGCTGCTATCCCTAGGAGGCTCGACATTAAGTGAATTCTGAAAGAAACAGAACAGGCTCCTCCCCCACAACCTACACCCCCTGGCTGGGCCAGGCCCTGACCATTTTAAGCTTAAAGCTTAGTGTCTGTAGGAGGCACATGCGGTCTACAGACCTACATCTTTTTATTTATTTTTTTTCCTACAGTTTTTAGACGGGCGACGACCCCCCCCCCCACCGCCCTTTTAAGAGGGCTGCTTTCCCAGCCATCAACAGGCGGATCCCGTGGCGTGTCGCCTCCACGAATTTCCTTCTGCTCCATTGGATCTCTAAGGGATACGCCATTTTTTTTATATAATCGTGGATATCAAGGGCGACCGTTTCCTTTAAAGTAGCTGATTTCTCAGCCATCAACAGAAGGGCACGTGGAGTGTCGCTTCCCCGTGTCCCCCTCTGCACCTCTGCACCTGGCGTATACCCATCATCCCAGTCCTGTGGGACGCTGTAGACCTCCTCAGCCTCCTATAAAAGGGGCCTGAGTCGCAGGATTAAAAGCACAGCCCACAGTCACACACTGAGGTCTCGCTCAGCAGCATATTCTCCTACGTGAGGTAACACTGCTGCACACATACAGCGCTTCTGGCAGTCACTTCATCTTGCGAGACAGTGACAGACCTCCAGGGTAAGTCGACACCCGGTGCCGGTGTAGCTCCTGACACCGGTGTCTATACAGCGGAGGGCTCCCTAACAATCCACGCTACACATTAGGCTTCCGGACCACCACCGATCCGCACCTTCACCTCAGATTCCCAGCCATGGTGATAAATTTAGGCCACGGCTTTGGCCCAGTTGCGGTTCTCGCTTTTGGCCCGCCCCTTTGACGCGGGGTTCCCGCACAGGCCCCCGATGTGATGTCACATTGGGCGCGAATCCGACCCTCAGTTCCTGGGCCCGCCCACTATGTATTCCGTCTTCTGTGTGAGGTAACACTGCTCCTCCTTTTCTTCACCGCTGGCGTTCTGGAAGGTGGTTTTCGGGTCGGTACCAGTCTTTGGGGCACAGTACCATCGGGCTGCTAAAGGGGAATCACCTCTTTTCTAGTAAGAGTGGACCCCTAGGCTGCAGGGCTCTAGAGCCATCCAAATCTCTTAGAGTACCATCACACCAGGTGACGGCACCGCCGATTTCTTAGGCGACGTAGGGGCGTGGCCTATCGGTGCCAATATCGCCCCTGCGTCGTCTAATGTAAAGGGGCGATGTTGGCGCTCCATATCGCCTCTGAGTGGTTGCCTGGTTTCACATCAGTGCTCTGAAACCAGGCGAGAACTTAGGGGCGATGTGTAGACATCGCCCCATGTAACAGGGGGACGCTGATCTGACAGGCGATGGGAGCCATAGGCTCCCATGTTACAGCATCGCCGCTGGTGTTTTTAGACACCCCAGCGGCAGCGCCGCCTTTCAGATCGCCGGAGGTGTTGCCGCATGTAAACATACGATGACGACGCTGGCGGGGCGCCAGAAAACGTGCACGCTGCCACCCGTCGCCACCGACATCTCCGGCGACGTCACCTGGTGTGATGGGCCCCTTAGGGATAGCAGACAAAGCCCTCACCCGCTTCAGGTCTGCTAAAGCAGAGGTCCCCAACTCCAGGCCTCAAGGCCCGCCAACAGTGCAGGTTTTCAGGATTTCCTTAGTATTGCACAGGTGCTAATGTGATCATCTGTACAGGTAATGATTCCAACCCCTGTGCAATACTAAGGAGATCCTGAAAACCTGCACTGTTGGTGGGCTTTGAGGCCTGGAGTTGGGGACCTCTGTGCTAAAGCACTTCAATACAACCTGTTTAGGTTGATCCTAGCAGGAGTGCCACTATCTTTTTTTTTTTTATTTTTATTTTTTTATTTTTTTTAACATGCAAACCTCTAAATTATGTGTCACCTGGCCCTTCCAAGCGGTCACACCACACCTCACTGTCAGGTCTGCATCCCCACAGAGGTCCAGGAGCCCTCCGCCAATGCCGGAGCAACTAGTGCTACGTGCCCGCCAGACTGGGCACTATTCCCCACCCAATCCTTGGAAAAGCTGTCTCCTGGTCCCAGGCTATGCAGCACTGTCCCCCGGCTACGTCTTCCCAGTATGGTGTACAGGCACAGAACCCTATTCGGGAGCCCACAACCGTTGAGGACAGGCGACGTCCAGTTTACGGCAGAGGCACCTAAGTAAAGGTCTCACAGAAACGTCTCACCTGTTTCTTCCCATGGCTCACGCCTTTCCCTCATAGCATTCGAGACCGGGCTTCCCGACTACGGCCGAACCTCATATTCTAGACTCAGAATCAGATATGGGTGACCTTTTTGATCTAGAATACCCTAATGGCCACTTTACACGTCCCGATATCGGCGTCCAACTCCGACCAAAAGTCACGTGATTCGTGCGTTGGCCCCGATATCGTTCGTGCGTTGTATGGTATATATGTCCAATACGATGCACGAACGATGCCAGAACGATATCAGGGATTAAATGAGCCTGCTCTCCAACGGCCCGATATTGGATGGACGATGTGGAGTACAACTTCCCTATTCTCTCCCATGTTAAATGGTCGTTCCTGGGTCGGCCGTACAAGGGGGCGTACACATCGTTGTGGCGTTGCCTGCCGATATCGCGCTGTGTAACATCTTCTATGCGATCTTGGAATTCTGCCCAGAAAAAGCGTGCTCCTGCGGCGTTGGATCCAATATCGGACCGACGTTGGGATGTGTAAAGTGGCCATGAGACTCAGGCCATGGTCGATGACCTGGTGTCAGCAGTTAATCAAACTCTTGAGATAGGTGACCACGACTATGGACCATACTGTCTCATCTAAGAGAGCGAAACATCAGCAAAAATGTTTTGCCGACCATCACGATTTCCAGGATATTCTGTCGAAACAACGGGAGAGGCCGGATAAAAGGCTTGGGGGTCGCAAACCCATTGAGGCGCGTTACCCTTCTCCCCCAGCCCTCACTAAAGATTGAGCTGATTCGCCGCCGGTCTACTCTCCCCCCACCCTACCTTCCCCAGTGTCCCGTCTTTCGGCAAAGACCTATATTGTCCTTGCCGGATGGGTCCTCTATTAAAGATCTAAAAGACAGGCAGGTCGAGCATTTAGCACGGTCAGCCTTTTAAGCAGCGGGATCGGCTCTATCTCTTTCGTTCGCCTCAGTCTGGGTGACCAAGGCAATTGTAGTTAGGGCGGAAACTTTACAAAAATCACTCAAACGTTCAGACCCAGAGCTGGTGGATCTCAAATCATTATGGCTGGAGATTACTTAATCCATGCTTCTTTGGACTTGGCCACTTGTTCCTCCCTCACAGCTTCTAACGCGATCGCCATTCGCGTCGAAAAGTCCTTAACCAGCCTTCCTTATCAAAGTGGGCGACTTTTCGGTGAACGATTAGATGAACTCCATTTCGGACACGACTGGTGGAAAAAGTACATCTCTTCCCCAGCACAAACCGAAATGCCCTTCTTTTAAAAGACCACAACCACATTTTCGGTCATTTTGTTCCTCATTTGGCTGGACATCCTCTCGAGCGCCTACATCCGCAAGCCGTTCTCCGCATACTGAGAGGAGCAACCAGTCATCTTACAAGTCAAATCAAAACGGGCAAAATAGGCCAAAGCAATCTAGATCCAAAGGGTCCAAATCCAATCGCTTCTCCTCGTAGTGACTCGCACTTATTCCCGAAAGACACTCCCACCATCGGTGGTTGTCTATGCTTATTTCATCTCGCGTGGCAATCCGGCACACAACAGATGAGTCAAAGATCTCATGTCTTCCGGTTACTACATAGAATTTATAGCCAGCCCTCCAAACCGTTTCTTTCCCTCCAATCCAACAAAATCACCTATACGAGCTAGAGTTTTTTTTTTTTTATTTTCTCTCCATGCAATATCCTCGCTTCGGCTCGCCGGGGTAATCTTTCCTGTTCTGGACTCCGAACATTTCAAAGGTTTTTACTCAAACCTTTTTGTTTGTCATTCCAAAGAAGGACGGGTCGGACATCCCATCCTGGACCTAAAACATCTAAACAGATATGTCGCTGCCCATCGTTTCAAGATTGAGTCCCTGCGTTCCGTCACCGCATCTATGGAAGAAGGTGAGTTTCTTGCCTCCATCGACCTAAGGGATGCGTACCTTCACATCCCGATAGCTCAAGGGCATCAACGTTTTCTACGATTTGCTGTCCACGAGGAGCACTTCCAATTCATTGCTTTACCCTTTGGTCTTGCCACGGCAACAAGAGTGTTCATGAAGGTCATGGATGCTGCCATGACCATCTTTCATTACAGAGGAATTGTCGTCCTGCACTATATGGGCGACCTTCTTGTCAAAGACCACTCCTTCACAGCCTACGAGGAGAGTGTCCAAATAACCATGGACACTCTTTCATGCCTGGGTTGGTTAGTCAATCTTGAAAAATCTTCACCTTCCTGGGCATGGTCTTCAATACATCTCGGGGGTTAGTCACCTTTCCTCGAGACAAAGTGCAAGCCTTACTTAGTGGAATACGCATCCTGCTCCGATCATCCCCGCACTCCATCCATTACGGGATGAGGGTTCTCCGCAAAATGGTGGCTGCAATAGAAGCAGTCCCATTCGCTCAATTTCACCTTCGCCCGCTACAGATGGCCCTGCTGACCTGGAACAGGAGTCCCTTCTCACTGGACAGGGTATTCTCCCTGACCCCCCTTCGGTCCAGAGATCACTACGATGGTGGACGTGCCCGATGACTCTATCCAAGGGCCGGTCCTTCCTTCCGGTCGATTGAGAAGTCCTTGCCACCGAAGGCAGTCTCCTGGGTTGGGGGGCGGTTTATCGACGTCATACTGCCCAGGGTCGCTGGTCCGAACAGGAGTCAACGCTTCCAATCAACCTGCTGGAGATACAGGCCATAGCCCTATCACGACATTGTTTTCACAGCCTCCTCGCGGGTCGTCACATCCGTGTCCAATCGGACAACGCAACGGTAGTGGCCTACATCAATCACCAGGGCAGCATCTGCAGCAGAAGGGCTCTCTGTGAGGTAGACAGCATTCTCACCTAGGCCGAGTCGACCGTGTCTGTCATCTTGGGAGTGAACATCCCAGGAGTGTACAATTGGGCGGTGGACTTTCTCAGTCGCCAGGGCCTCGCCGCAGGAGAATGGTCCCTGCACCCGGAAGTGTTTCAAGAGATTTGCCGCAGCTGGGGGAAACACCGGACGTGGACCTCATGGCTTCTTGAATAAATGCCAAAGTCCCGGTGTTCATGGCCTGCTCTCACGATCCAACTACAATCGGAGCAGACGCACTGGTGCAATCGTGGTGCCAGTTCCGTCTCCTGTACATTTTTCCTCCATTACCATTAAATCTGAAGGTACTGAGGAAAATCAAATCAGAACAAGTCCCGGTTGTCCGCATAGCTCCAGATTGGCCCAGACGGGCCTGGTACGCCGACCTACGGTAGTTCAGCTAGTCGCTGATGTCCCCTGGCGCTTACCAGATCGCCCAGACCTTTTATCTCAAGGTCCGATTTGCCACCAGGGTTCAAGGGCTCTAAATTTGACAGCGTGGCCGTTGAGACCTGGGTGCTGAGTTAGGCTGGTTTTTCACCTGATGTCATTGGTAGTATGATTAGAGCTCGAAAACTAGCTTCTGCACGCATATACTATCGTACTTGGAAAATTTTCTTTTTCATGGTGCAAAGACCGCGGTCACCCCCCTTTTTACTTTTTCAGTCCCTGTGATCCTCAGTTTTCTGCAGTCGGGACTAGACTTTGGGTTGGCCGTTAGTTCCCTGAAAGGCCAGATTTCGGCTCTTTCAGTCCTCTACCAGTGCAAACTTGCGACACGTCCACAAGTTAGAACCTTTATTCAAGGGGTGTCTCGGTTGGTCAGGGGACCTAAAGGAAGTCGCCACCAAAGACCCGCGGGAGCTGGCTCGGGGCTCTGTGCGCGGGGGCGCTGGACGGTTGTGAGGTGAAGTGGAGCGCAGTGAACGGACTGGGAGGGAACGGCAGGCAGACCACCGAGGGTCCTGAGTGAATCATCCCGGTTCCCTGGTGACTACCAGGCCAGAAAGACCTGAAAGACTGTGTAATCTGTCTGCCTGCCTAAAGAACTGCAAGTAAAATCTGGTCAGAGTTAATGACTGGTGTGAAGTACTTTATTTCTCTCGCCTGAGCAGCTGTACACTGCTGTATGGAAGGGACACGTGACGAGGCTTTGTGGTAAGCTGCCTTCCTTTGTAAAAACAACTACAACTGCCCCGGGGATCCACCTACTGGGAGCGTAACCATCTGGCTGCCCCATCATCACCCCGGAGGTCTGAACCGCAGCTCCGGTAAACATGCTGGAACCGTAGGTGGAGTCACAAACTTCTTTTATATTTGTTTTTAATTGACTTTTAGCGATCACCAGGGCCACAGAACCGGGCACAGGTCCCCATGACATCCCCCGTGAATCAACGCCCGAAATGGAGTACCCCCATGGCCCTGGGACAGGGTCAGATGCGGCCAGCGGGGTCCGATGCGGACAGTGGGGTCAGATGTAGCCAGGGGATGTTGCCGGAGGTGTCTCTCACTTCCTCTCCTCCCTGTTAGTTGGCTGCGCTGGGGTTCGCTGCTAATGTGGTGTGGGGGCCTGGTGGTCGGGGACCATGCCTGGGAGCAGTTCCTCTAGGCTCCCTCAGCGGCATGGCCGGCCCTGCGCCCCTGTGCTGCTTCACCCTCCTGCTGTCGCTGGTGGGACGGCTCTGGTAGCGTCACACTCTCACCTTTGTTCCGGAGGCAGGGAGAGCGGGACATGCGGTGGGCAGGCCTGGCTGGAGGGATGGCACTGGCTCGATGCTCCGGTGGTCTCCTTACCTCCTGGTGGGCGCCTGCCGTCTCCTGGGCACCTCTGCCCGCCGTAGCCGTGCTGGTTGGGTCAGTGTGGGTCGAGGGGGATACCGCGGCAGCGCTGAGGGACATGTGCCTTCCTCCTCGGGCCGGCCGAGGAGTCAGGCCCAGGGGCCTGAGGGTCCGTGAACGCCAGCAAGACACTTGCTGACCGAGCCCCGGCACAATGGACGGCTCGGCTGAACACAGGCTGTGCGGGGGGTGACAGGAGCAGTGTAGTGGCAATGTGAGGAGCTCAGGCAGGGGTAGATGTGGTGGATGGAGTTCTACCAACCTGGAGCCCTCTCACATGTGTCCATCACCCCCGGCGCCCATTATAGGCCATCAATTTACCTATTATTCATAAGGCTTTGCCTATTATCCATGTTTGACATCGTTACCTGAGATTACCGGGACCATTTCAGTTTTTACTGACTAAAATTAATAAAAATGTACCCTGGGAACTTGCTATCTACCTTTATGGAGAGGAGTTTTCCTGCAACCATAAAAAGATAGTTAAGGTAAGGAGATTTACAGCCACATCCCTCCTCTAGGAAATATGCAAATTTGCACTTCAGTAACGAAGTGGATAAACTCCAGTGCCACCTTTTAAGTAGCTCCTCCGTTCCCAGACCTAGTCTTAGCCCACTCACACAGCCAGATCAGAATATCCCACACGCTACACTAATGAGGGGCAGTTACCCCGAAATGCAGCGTTTGTAGTTTGGGGTTCTGATCTGGAACAAATCCCCTAGTCATATTGAAAAGCTTGTTAGAAAGCGACTATGATTTTGAGGAGCTGCTTAACCCTGCTGTTGTCTTCGGTCAAAAACGACCGATTTTGAACTTTAATATTTTTTAAAATATTCAAGATGTGGTTCTGAAACTTGTGGTTGATTGACTTTTCCTCATTTGAGGGGTTCTTACTATGCATATTTTTATATATATTTTTTTATGTTTACTTTTTGCTCCACAATTTTTTTATACACTTGTAGTCTTCGGTCAAAAATGACTGATAGCCTTTTATAGTGATCTCCAGCCATTTTATGAGTAAAATAAAGGAGCTATAATCTCATTTTGGACTATATATTACATCTACTACTGTTTATCAATTTATTTAGGTCCTTTTGGTCCATGCAGATTTACACATACATACATTTTCTGATTACAATACTGCTGATGGATTACCTTCCAGTATAGTTATGTGCCAAATATTTTTACCCTGCTGTTCCTATAAAATAGTTCAATCCAGTTCTGCATTCGTGCTATGGAAGGAAATAGACCCAAATTGGAACAAAAATAAACTATATAAGAGAAGACTTTTTATTGAGGAGTTGGGAAAATCACTGGTTAGCCCATATATTGAAGAACAAAAGGTAACACCCAGAGCTGATGGAGCGGCAGCCATTGTCCACAGGATCCAACAGCAAGATGAAGAAAGTGAACCAACAGCTTACACCAGCACTGCTACAATACCCACGGACGCCACCAGCAACACAGCAACGCAACCAGCCTAAAACGGAAACAATGCGACTTCTGTCCAACATCAAGCAATCACAAATCAAATGTGATATGTTACAGATGTGAAAAATATTTATGCAAAAGACGTGTCAATTATACCTGTGACAATTGCAAACAGTAAATTTTGCACCGTGTGACTTATTTATCATTTTACATAAACAAAACTGAACTGTTAATTTTTTTTGTTATTTTTTTTTTGTTGGAAAATAATATAATTACATTTACCGTATTTTTCGCATTATAAGACGCACTTTTGTTCCCCAAAATTTTGGGGGAAAGTGGGGGGTGCGTCTTATAATGTGAAAGAATACTTGTGTGGAAGACACTGACTATCTCTGGGAGCACGATCATACTCAACCCTCTCCTTGCTCCCTGCCGTCCGCGCCATCCCCGCTGTCTTTGCCGGCATCCGGGTCCTGTGAGCGTCGCTGCAGAGTGACGTCATCACCTGCACGCTGCTTACAGTACCCGGATGCCGCCACAGCACAGAGAGCGGTGATAGTGCGGACGGCGAGGGAGCGAGGAGAGGGGTGAGTATGAATTAATTATTATTTTAAATGTGTGCCAGCATCAAAGGGGGACAGTGTGCCAGCATCAAAGGGGGACAGTGTGCCAGCATCAAACGGGGACAGTGTGCCAGCATCATAGGGGGGGACTGTGTGCCAGCATCATAGGGGGGGACTGTGTGCCAGCATCATAGGGGGGGACTGTGTGCCAGCATCATAGGGGGGGGACTGTGTGCCAGCATCATGGGGGACTGTGTGCCAGCATCATAGGGGGGACTGTGTGCCAGCATCATAGGGGGGACACCACGATGAACGATCTCCCAGCGGCAGAGCCTATGCTGGGAGATGGTATCTATGGTAAACGTCGGGTTACTAAGCGCCGCGCGGCGCCTAGTAACCCGATGTGTACCATAGTTACCAGCGATCTCGCTGCTCCACATCGCTGGTGAGTCTGCCTGTGTGACAGCTCACCAGCGATGTGAGCGATATCGTTAGCGATCGCGCGTGCACGTGATCGCTAACAATATCTCTCGCGATATTGTAGCGTGTGACGGCCGCCTTAGACAGACACTGGCATTATAAGGTGAACCTCATTTAACATTAAAAATTATTTTTTCCTCTTTTCCTTCATCAAATGTGGGGGTGCGTCTTATAATCCGGTGCGTCTTATAAAGCGAAAAATACGGTAGTTTATTGTTATTAGTTACTAGCTGGGTGCCCGATGCAGATGCATCGGGATTCTAGAAGAGCGAGTCTCTGACTCGCAATGGCCGCTTCGCGGCCAATGCTTCGCGCTGCTAAGGCGACTCGCCATGCCCGCTGCGCGGGCATAGCGAGTCGCCTTAGAACTGCTCGCAATGGCCGCTGCGCGGCCAATGCTTCGGGCGTATCCACATGACCACGCTGACTCGCAGCGCGAGCGGACTCAAAAGGGGCAAAAAACCCATTCGCAATTATATAATAGATAGTTTACAGTTGGATGAATAATTATTTTTGTGTGTGCAAATATGACAATATGCGTAAATATTCCATGTTAAATGTTTTGACACAAAAAAAATAAAAAGTAAGTTTTTCTTTCCATGTTTCATTTGTTTATAACCAACCAGGTTCACATACAATATAATACTGCAAAAATTATTCAATTAAAACACTTAAATTATCTAAAAATCAAGACTTTATCAGGTCCGGTCAAAAATGACCGGAGGATAACAAGTGTATAGTGGTAACGTGGAGAATAGCAGGGTTAAAGGTGGCGCTGGAGTTCTTCCATCCCCTTACTGAAGTGCAAATTTAGAAATGCACCCTAATTAGTCTTTTTTTTTTTTTTTTTCTTCCCCCATTTCTTTAATCAAATGTTTTCAACTTAATTTAGTATTTAGGTTATCTTACCTTAACTAAAAATGTGTGAAAGCTTTTATCTTGAAGCTTTTCCTGCTACCAAATTTCAAGCTGCTCGCTCACATTTTATTTTTTAGGATTTTGCTAATTAGCAGCTAATTTTGAAAAATTTTAATTTTGCTCTATGATGAATATTTAGTAGATTTCCCCACAGGGAATGTGGGTGTTTTTCTTCTGAGTTGGAAAAGCTTAAATTTGGAGGGATTTATAATCAATGGCACAGTTTAAAAAAAAAAACAAGAAAAAAAAAACACTCCAGGTAATTTTAAAGATCGGAAGTAGTTTGCCTATAAGCGACACAGAAAGAGAAACTGTGTATTCCTTTGTGATTTGCCTACTATATCACAGTCTAGATATGGCACAGTCCTGATTTTAGTCAGATTTGGGTTGGCAAGGAATTTCATAATTCACTAGCCCGATAAAGAAATCGACTAGAATGTCCTTCAGTTGCCCAACTCTTGCAGCCTCCATTCAGGTCCCAATCAGGAAGGACAAGATGTGGTAATGTATAGTGTGTATGTATGTGTGTGTAAATGTACCTATGCATCATGTAGCATAGCTATGTACAGTCATATCAAAAAATTTGGGCACCCTCTTAATCTTACTCTTTTTTTTTTTTTTTTTTTTTTTTTTTAAATTGGTTTCTTGCAACAGCTATTTCAGTGTGATATATGTAATAACTGATGGACACAGTAATATTTCAGGATTGAAATGAGGTTTATTGTACTAACCGAAAATGTGAAATATGCATTATTTCAAAATTTGACAGGTGCCAAAGTATGGGCACCCTTCTGATTTTCATGAATTGAATACTCCTAACTACTTTTTACTGACTTACTGAAGCACTAAATTGGTTTGGTAACCTCATTGAGCTTTGTACTTCATAGCCCGGTGTATCCAATCATGAGAAAAGCTATTTCAGGTGTCCACTTACAAGTTTTTCTCCTAGTTGCATCTTCTCTGAGGAGTGGTGTCATGGGCTCCTCAAAACAGCTCTCAATTGATCTGAAAAAAAAAAAGATTGTTCAACATAGTTGTTCAGGGGAAGGATACAAAAAGTTGTCTGAGATTGTAAAGGCCAGAAGTGGCAGGCCAACAAAAATATCAGAAAGGCAGAGAAGAAGAATGGTGAGAACAGTCAAGAACAATCCACAGACCACCTCCAAAGACCTGCAGCATCATCTTGCTGCAGATAGTGTCACTGTGCATCGGTCAACAATACAGCGCACACTGCACAAGGAGAAGCTGTATGGGAGAGTGATGCGAAAGAAGCCGTTTTTGCATGCACGCCACAAACAGTCGCCTGAGGTATGCAAAAGCACATTTGGACAAGCCAGTTTCATTTTGGAAGAAGGTCCTGTGGACTGATGAAACAAAGATTGAGTTGTTTGGTCATACAACAAGGCGTTATGCATGGCGCCACAAAAACACAGCATTCCAAGAAAAACACTTGCTACCCACTGTCAAATTTGGGGGAGGGTCCATCATGCTTTGGGGCTGTGTGGCCAATGACGGCACCGAGAATCTTGTTACAGTTGAGGGTCGCATGGATTCCACTCAGTATCAGCAGATTCTTGAGAATAATGTTCAAGAATCAGTGTCAAAGTTTGTTACGCCGGGGATGGATCTTTCAGCAAGACAATGATCCAAAACACCGTTCCAAATCTACTCAGGCATTCATGCAGAGGAACAATTACAATGTTCTGGAATGGCCATCCCAGTTCCCAGACTTGAATATCATTGAACATCTGTGGGATGTTTTGAAGCGGGCTGTCCATGCTCGGCGACCATCAAACTTAACTGAACTGGAGTTGTTTTGTAAAGAGGAATGGTCAAAAATACCTTCATCCAGGATCCAGGAACTCATTACCAGCTACAGGAAGCAACTAGAGCAGGGGTGGGGAACCTTTTCTCTGCAAAGGGCCATTTGGAAATTTAGAATATCATTCGCGGGCCGTATAAATTCGCGCACCGGTACAAGGTGGCCAGAGGCGCACGACACACGGGTACACGGGGGCCTGAGGCACACGACACACGTGTACACGGGGGGCCAGCCTCCCTGTCTCCCCCACAGCCTCCCTGTCTCCCCCACAGCCTCCCTCACAGCCTCCCCACAGCCTCCCTGTCTCCCCCACAGCCTCCCTCACAGCCTCCCTGTCTCCCCCACAGCCTCCCTGTCTCCCCCACAGCCTCCCCCACAGCCTCCGTCTCCCCCACAGCCTCCCTCACAGCCTCCCTGTCTCCCCCACAGCCTTCCTGTCTCCCCCACAGCCTCCCTGTCTCCCCCACAGCCTCCCTCACAGCCTCCCCCACAGCTTCCCCCACAGCCTCCCTCATAGCCTCCCTCACAGCCTCCTTCACAGCCTCCTCCCTGTCTCCCCCACAGCCTCCCCCACAGCCTCCCTCACAGCCTCCTTCACAGCCTCCCTCATAGCCTCCTGTCTCCCCCACAGCCTCCCTGTCTCCCCCACAGCCTCCCTCACAGCCTCCCTGTCTCCCCCACAGCCTCCCCCACAGCCTCCCTCACAGCCTCCCTCATAGCCTCCCTCATAGCCTCCCTCACAGCCTCCTTCACAGCCTCCTCCCTGTCTCCCCCACAGCCTCCCCCACAGCCTCCCTCACAGCCTCCCTCACAGCCTCCCCCACAGCCTCCTTCACAGCCTCCCTCATAGCCTCCCTGTCTCCCCCACAGCCTTCCTGTCTCCCCCACAGCCTCCCTGTCTCCCCCACAGCCTCCCTCACAGCCTCCCTGTCTCCCCCACAGCCTCCCCCACAGCTTCCCCCACAGCCTCCCTCACAGCCTCCTTCACAGCCTCCCTCATAGCCTCCCTCACAGCCTCCTTCACAGCCTCCCTGTCTCCCCCACAGCCTCCCTGTCTCCCCCACAGCCTCCCTCACAGCCTCCCTGTCTCCCCCACAGCCTCCCTGTCTCCCCCACAGCCTCCCCCACAGCCTCCCTCACAGCCTCCCTCACAGCCTCCCTCACAGCCTCCCTGTCTCCCCCACAGCCTCCCTCACAGCCTCCTTCACAGCCTCCCCCACAGCCTCCCTGTCTCCCCCACAGCCTCCCCCACAGCCTCCCTCACAGCCTCCTTCATAGCCTCCCTCACAGCCTCCTTCACAGCCTCCTTCACAGCCTCCTTCACAGCCTGCCTCACAGCCTCCCTGTCTCCCCCACAGCCTCCCTGTCTCCCCCACAGCCTCCCCCACAGCTTCCCCCACAGCCTCCCTCACAGCCTCCCCCACAGCCTCCCTGTCTCCCCCACAGCCTCCCTCACAGCCTCCTTCACAGCCTCCCTCATAGCCTCCCTCACAGCCTCCTTCACAGCCTCCTTCACAGCCTCCCCCACAGCCTCCCCACAGCCTCCCTGTCTCCCCCACAGCCTCCTTCACAGCCTCCTTCACAGCCTCCTTCACAGCTTCCCCCACAGCCTCCCTCACAGCCTCCCCCACAGCCTCCAGCAAAACTTACCATTGAGCTGTGGATGTGGAGCAGGGGTGCCGGAGCCCGGAGGGCACATCTGCAGGACGCTGCCTGCGGGGAGTAGCTGCGGGCCTGCGGCAGCTAGCGGTGGGCGCCGCCATGTTCTTTGTGGCCGGCGCCCACTAACACTACAGCCGGTCGGTGGAAGCTGAGACTTCAACAAAATGGCCGCGGCTAATTGGAGACCGCGGCCATTGTGTAGAGGTCTCAACCTCTATTGACCGGCTGTACAGTTAGTGGGCGCCAGCCACAAAGAACATGGCGGCGCCCACCGCTAGCTGCCGCAGCTTCTCCTCGCCAGGGCCGGGCGGCGGTCGATCGCCTAGCTGTCGTCCCGGCCCTGGCGGGCCGGATCCGGCCCGGGGGCCGGACATTCCACACCACTGAACTAGAGGCTGGTATTTTTGCAAAAGGTGGATCTACTAAATATTAATGTCACTTTTCTGTTGAGGTGCCCATACTTTTGCACCTGTCAATTTTTGAAATAATGCATATTTCACATTTTCGGTTAGTACAATGAACCTCATTTCAATCCGGAAATATTACGGTGTCCATCAGTTATTACATATATCACACTGAAATAGCTGTTGCAAAAAAACAATTTTTTAACAAAAAAAAAGAGTAAGATTAAGAGGGGTGCCCAAACTTTTTCATATGACTGTATGTAAGTGTAACTGTGCATGTAGCAGAGCTGTGTATGTAAGTAAAACTGTAAATGTAGTAGATCTGTGTATGCAAGTGTAACTGCATATTCAAGTGTAACTGTACATGTAGTTGAGCTGCGTATCTAAGTGTAACTGCATATAGCAGAGCTGTATGTGTATAATACATAATACACATACTGCAGAGAAACACTAATAATACACTTACTACTTTACTATTCTACCTCATTACATTAAAGAGGATATCCAGGATTTCTCCCAAAAAATAATTGTGGCTAAACACTAACAGGCAGGTAGCTGCCACCTTGCCTGCCAGTTGTGCCTGGCATCGTTCACCGCCAACACGGTGCGGTCTGAGACTGCTACTGTCAGCGATTTGTCTTTCCCACTGACGTCACGTCTACAGAGGGGCGGCTTCTCCCCTCTGTAGAAGGGCGTCATAGCCGACATAATGTTATTTGACAGCTGGCTCCCCCAATCGGGTAGCGCGGGGAGCCGGCTGTCCATCAGTGTGACGCCAGGTGTCCTGCTCCTTCCACAGTGCAGAGTGGAAAAGCCATCTCTGCTCTCTTTACCCCCACAATGCTGTCCCTGGCAGGAGCAGTTTGTGACCGCTGTGTGCCGGGGGTGAATGGAGGCGACCGGCGCTGGGCACAACAGGCAGTTGGGTGGCCGCTACCTGCTTGTTGGTGCTTAGGCACATTTTTATTTTTTTTATAAAAATCCCAAATATCCTCTTTAAAAATTACTGCTAATGACCCCTCCACTTTACATCACCAGGGAAGTTTTAAAAAGAATAGGAAAAATATTTTTCCCTTTTCTGTTGTCTATAACTAGGGTGCATTTTATGATGAGTGTTCCATTGTCCCAAAAAGCACAATAACCATTAGTGGATCAGTAACCTGTAGTGTACAGTAGTGATTTATTGTTACTGATGGGAGCAGGGATTTATTATCTACTTTTAATCAGTTGGGGTCTAAGGCTGCTTTCACATCAGCGGTTTTTTGAAATTGCGGCAGATGCTGTGAAAAAAAAATGCACCTGCCGTGATTACCACATAACCACTACACTTGCGGCAAGCCCCATGCAATGTCTATGGGGCTTGCGGTAAGTGTGCGGCAAGTGCGGTTTCGGCACTTGCGGCAGGTGCGGCCGCGAAAAAACCCGCGGTCAGCCGCGTTTTTTTTGCGGCCGCACCTGCTGCAAGTGCCGATACTGCACTTGCTGCACCTGCCGCAAGCCCGCATAGACATTTTATGGGGCTTGCCGCAAGTGCAGCGGTTATGCGATAATCGCGGCAGATGCGGTTTTTTCACCGCATCTGCCACGATTTCAAAAAACTGCTGATGTGAAAGCAGCCTAACCCCAGTCTAATTTCTTTCCTCACAACCCCAGCCAGCCACACAGTGTCCCTCGGAGGAGTGTGAGTGAAGATGGCTCCCTACTAGAAAGGTGATATAAGCATTAGCCCGAAAAACTCCCAAAATGCCATTTTAATAAATGATGACCCTCCTGAACCAATAAGCTCATGATCCCCTCAGCCTTCTCATTATTAGTATATCGTCTAATGTCCTTACTCTCGCTAAAATAATGTTACTTGCTTGTAGAAATTAAAAGTGAATTCCTGAGTTTTTGTAGCTTGACAAGATAAAAAATAAGTGTTTTTTTTTTTTTTTTTTATTTTTTATTTTTTTTTTTCTATTTGACATCAATGTGAGGAAAACCTAAGGGAAAATAGCTTTTTCCTGTCTAATCTTTAATTTATTTGATTGCTTGAGACTTATTAGAAAGTAAAATGAGGCAGAGGTGAGAGCACAGTAACAACTTTAAAAATTGCTTTCAGCGCTTCTGTATGTTCAGTGTACGTCGCTGTTACTGTGGCCATAAAATATTAATTGTAGACGTCCCTTTCATGTGCAAAAGGAATTAAATGCGAATTACGTTCTTTTAGTTAAAGTATATTTGTACTGAGATAGCAGATTATCAGCTACCTATAGGACAGGGGATAAGTCACTGATTGCGGGGGCTTGCTGCACCCTAGAAAGGTCTGCAGGTGAAGCCATTTGTTGTCAAACTACTGTGTTTAAACTATGATGACAACTAAAAACATCCAAATGACCCTGATCAAAGTTCACATACCCCAGTTCTTAATACCGTATATTGCCCCCTCTAATATTAATGACCGCTTGAAGTCTTTTGTGGTAGTTGTGGATGAGGATCCTTATTTTCTCAGATGGTAAAGCTGCCCATTCTTTCTGGCAAAAAGCCTCCAGTTCCTGTAAATTGCTGGGCTTTCTTGAAAGAACTGTGCGCTTGAGTTCTCCCCAGAGTGGCTCAATGATATAGAGGTCAGGAGTCTGAGATGGCCACTCCAGAACCTTCACTTTGTTCTGCTGCAGACAATGACCGGTCGACTTGGCCTTGTGTTTTGGATCATTGTCATGTGGGAATGTGCAAGTACGTCCCATGTGCAACTTCCGGGTTGATGAGTGCAAATTTGCCTTCAGTATTTGCTAGTAACGTGCTGCATTCATTTTTTCCTTCAACCTTAGCCAAGTTTTCTGTGCCTTTGTAGCTCACACATCCCCACATCATTAGTGATCCACCTCCATGCTTTACAGTAGGATTGGTGTTCCTTTCATCCAAGGCCTTGTTGACACTTCTCCACTTTTCTTAGTGTTGCACAGGGGTTGGAATAATCACCTGCACTGGTGATGATTCCAACCCCTGCGCAATACTAAGGAAATCCTGAAAACCTGCTCAGTTGGTGGGTCTTGAGGACTGGAGTTGGGGACCTATGTCTTAGATGAAATTCACACAAGCAATGAAGATCCTGCAAAATTCATGCATATGTTGTCCTTAGTTGAATTTGAATCTGGTAAGATTAACAAAATGTTCCTGTGCAAATTAAACACATCTAAAACCCCCGTCACACATAACGAGATAGTTAGCGAGATCGTTGTAATGTCACAGGTTTTATGACGTAACAGCGTTCTCGCTAACTATCTCGCTAAGTGTGACACTTAGCAGCGATCAGTGCTGTGAGATCACTGATTGTTGCAAAGTGCTCTGGGTCATTTTTTGGTCGTTGCGCTCCCGCTAGTCAGCTTGCATCGCTGCGTGTGACAGCGAGAGACCAATGATCAGTGACCTCATGGGCTGGTAAACACTGGGTATCTAGGCAGCACACGCTGTCTAGATACCCGGTGTTTATTATGGTTACCAGCGCTAAGCAGGGAGGACGCTGGTAACTATGATGAACAGCGCGCTGCCTAGATACCTGGTGTTTATCATAGTTACCAATGTCCACCTTGCTTAGCGCAGTCTGTAAGCAGGGAGGACGCTGGTAACTATAATAAACAGCAGGTATCTAGACAGCGTGCGCTGCCTAGATACCCGCTGTTTATCATAGTTACCAGTGTCCTCCCGCTTCCAGCGATGTGGAGGTGTCTCCCTGGTCCCTGGTCACTTAGGAGATCTGCCTGTTTGACAGCTTCCCAGTGACCAGGTTACGACGCACCAATGATCCCTACAGGATCATTATCGTTGTCGGGATCGCTGTTGCGTCGTTGTGTGTGATGGGAGCTTAATTGTGGAAATTATTACTTTTCCAAGATCTATTGATTCAAGTCAACTTTGTGGGAAAACCCCTTTAATGATCTGTTCACATTTTTCAGATTTGACGGTCGGAATTTCTGATGGCAGAATGATGCCCCCCACCCCCACTGCATTATAATTTGGTTTACGTTGGGCACCGTCAGTGTTTGTCATGCGTCTGAGCAATGTTGTGCACGATGCCGTTGTACTTCCCATGATCACTTTTTCATTTATATGCGTGTAAAAGAGCCCACTGACCTGTAGGAGACAATGATCCTAGAAATTAATCTTGTATAATACTTCTGTAGCCTTTTTTCCTTCATTGCAGATGACTTAACAGCGTGCTCCACAGCAGCCTATGCATTTCGAGCCTGTGCACTGCGCCCCCGATCTATGTAGTTTTCGGCCCTTAGATGGGACACTGACTTTCTTTTGTGGCTGATTTTACTCTAGTAAATGTAAGACTTGGTCCCATTCCCTTAGTCCCCGCTCAGTGTCTTATTTATGATCAGTCTACAGTGCAGCAGCCCTCGCAGACAGAGGCGTCTTCACAGGCCCCACTGGTGGGAATGTATTTTTCCATGGTGAGATGATTAGTGCACTTACACCAGCTATTATTAATGATCTTGTTTAGTTTAGTTGTCCCCATCTTTTCTATTCTGATTATTTTAACAGGGTTATGACATAATTGTAAGAAACGAAACAGGCGTGCAGCGGCAGCATGAGTAAGCTGCAGATCATGAATTAAAGTCACTCGGGGCGGCCTTGTATTGTCACAGAACAGGCCCCCGTTGTCCTCCCAGCAACTGAAAATGGACCGTCGCTCTCTGAACAGCATGAGAGCACTTCTAGCGGAATCTGGTTACCACGGAAACCAAAGAGGCAGGGAAGGGGGCTTCATTAGGACCCTCTGAGATCAGAAAGCAGGACTGGGCCATGCAACATTCCCATGATCTGGTACCTTTGTCTTCCTGGGACACGTCTTAAGTGTTCAATGAAACTTTTGTTCCCTCTCATTTCTATATGCATAATTATAAGCCGGAGATTACACATCTCTGCTCTCCACTGCTGTACTGGAAGGAGAAGGATAACATTTCTTGACTTGATTCTTATTATTTTATTTACATTAGTATTTTTATGTCATCAGATTTCACAATAGATTAAATAGATCAGATGAAACTGACATACTGTACTTACTTTTTAAAGAGGACCTGTCAGGCAAATCATGCTGCCCAAATAATGGGTTGCAAGAGTCAGAGCTCAGCACGATTGAAGCCAGGTACCGTAAATTATTCACTGAACAGCTCCGACCTTTCCGAGAAAGTGTGCTTTAAAGATCCGACCGGAGGACCAGTCCGGCTCTGTCCCCCTGGTTGTAGTGCGTCCCTGTCCGGCTCTGCCCCCCCAGGCGGCGCGCTACCCAGTCCGGCCCTGGCGACTCTTGCGAGCACCGCTGCAGATGATTGACAGATGTCTCTCTCACGTGACTTCAGAGTATCCGCCCGGTAACCCTAGCTAGGGCTGGGACTATTCTGGTATTGGCCCAGGCCGACTCCCCTCAGTGCAATAGGTGATTACCAGGTTTCACCCTATGTAAATGCAAGGAAGAGAGATGTCAATCGCTTACAGAGGTGCTAGGAACAGTGGGCAGAGCTGGACTAGGTCTCCTCTTCGGCTGTGATCCCTGTCTAAATCTTCAGAGTATATTTTTCTGAAATACTCTGGCGTTTCAGAGAATAGTAAAAGTTGCTACAATGGTACAACCAGCCTGCAGTTAATGCTGCTCAGTTTGTGCATCTCCCCTTTACAGTCCACACTGGAATGTGTATAAACCTAAATACAATGAACATTTTATGAATCCAGCTAGGGAAACCTTCAAAAAAGATTACACAGCAGTTCTGACATGGATTTCCACATTAGTACACCAGCTTCATCAGGTCCAAGATATCTATTGTACACATTCTATTATGTGATATCTGGTGACAGATCCACTTTTGTATTATTATTGAGTTATTTTTGAATGTTACACATGAACATTATAAATAACATTAGTAATAATCATTTTTTTTGTAGTTGTCTAACTCCAGCAGAATTCTGATATTTCATATGATAAAGTCCCATTCTAGATTAACCAGAAATTACAGTACCTCGGTAGGGCTTCAGATGCTCTCGCAGTTCCTAAAGGTTACAATAAAATTCTTGAGAGAATGTTCGTTTAAATTCCATATCAAAGAAATGCATCAAAAGAGTACCGTAATAATATTTATTCACTCATATAGTGCAATTAATTCCATAGTGCTTTACATACATCAGTAATACTGTCCCCATTGGGGCTCACAATCTAAACATCCTAGCAGTATGTTTTTGGAGTGTGGGAGGAAACTGGAGAACCTGGTGGGAAACCTAAAGAACAAGGAGAACATACAATCTGCTTGCACTTGTCGTCCGTGGTGGGATATGAAACCAGGACCCCAGCGTTGCAAGACTGCAGTGCTAACCACTGAGCTACTGTATAGTGCTAACTACTGAGCCACTGTACAGTGCTAACCACTGAGCCACCATACCGTGCTAACCACTGAGCCACCAAACAGTGCTAACCACTGAGCCTCCATACAGTGCTAACCACTGAGCCACCATATACAGTGCTAACCACTGAGCCACCATACCGTGCTAACCACTGAGCCACCATATACAGTGCTAACCACTGAGCCACCATACCGTGCTAACCACTGAGCCTCTGTACAGTGCTAACCGCTGAGCCACCATACAGTGCTAACCACTGAGTCACCGTACAGTGCTAACCACTGAGCCACCGTACAGTGCTAACCACTGAGCCACCATATACAGTGCTAACCACTGAGCCACCATATACAGTGCTAACCACTGAGCCACCATATACAGTGCTAACCACTGAGCCACCATATACAGTGCTAACCACTGAGCCACCATATACAGTGCTAACCACTGAGCCACCATATACAGTGCTAACCACTGAGCCACCATACCGTGCTAACCACTGAGCTACCATATACAGTGCTAACCACTGAGCCACCATACAGTGCTAACCACTGAGCCTCCATACAGTGCTAACCACTGAGCCACCATATACAGTGCTAACCACTGAGCCACCATATACAGCGCTAACCACTGAGCCACCATATACAGTGCTAACCACTGAGCCACCATATACAGTGCTAACCACTGAGCCACCATATACAGTGCTAACCACTGTGCCACCATATACAGTGCTAACCACTGAGCCACCATATACAGTGCTAACCACTGAGCCACCATATACAGTGCTAACCACTGAGCCACCGTATACAGTGTTAACCACTGAGCCACCATATACAGTGCTAATTACTGAGCCACCATATACAGTGCTAATTACTGAGCCACCATATACAGTGCTAATTACTGAGCCACCATGAACATTGCCAACTACTGAGCCACTGTGCCAGGTTCTTGTTGCAGATATTGTATCATTTTTTGTTTTGTGCATGAGTCGTGGGTATGGAACAGGCTCAGGAGCTGGGAAGGGTGTATTTATTTATTAAAATAATATATGTCTTTAGTGAAAGTGCTTTCAATGGTTGTGTGAATTTGTTATATTGTGTAAATCAAGTCTGTGTTACGCTGTGTACTCACTTACAAGTGATGCTGTGAGGGAGCGAAACGTTGACATTGGTTTAGGTGATGTTATACTGCCATCTAGTGCTAATATCTGGTCTCAATGTAGCTGCTGCATTTTAGGCAATCATTATTCCTATACCCTTGTCCTCAGGCCTCATTCATCAGAATTTTTGATCAATGTTTATATTCCAAAACACAGAACAGGTGTCACTCTTTCAATGATAGGTTTTTATTTCTCTGTATTTCCTCTCTTGGCTTTGGCAAAAAAACACTAATGTGAAAATCCAGACGTGTGAATGAGGCTTTACAGATATCTGTGTGTCAGGTGTTTGGATGTATTTTGCATCTTGGACAGTTAGTTAATATTTTACATAATTGCTGGATGTTATGGCAGAAAGCAAAAGGAACCTACAGATTTTATGTAATATTATTGATATATAAATATAATGTGGATGCCGTTTTTTCTTTATTAATTTTGATTCATTTGTTTTTGCAGTCAACGATTAGAAATTCGAGCCCAGGTTGCAGACGCTTTCTTAGAAAAGTTTCAGCTGACGTCTGATGAGATAAGCATCCTTCGAGGGACCCATGAAGGACCCTTAACAGAGGTAAAGAGGGAGGCTCGGGCGGCCCTGAAATTGCACTGATATGTCAGGTGAAGTAATGTCCTATGGTGTCACTTTGTTACCTGCGGCACTGAGACACGGATGTTTCCAGATATGTTGGATGTTCTGTCTTTGGTCGCAAGTCAGCCTCAACTCACTTTCCATAGTGCACTTCAGTGCAAGCTGCATGAGACGTCTGCAACTGGGCTGTTATATGAACAGTTCTATCTGAAATAGAAGCTACCAAGCACAATAGGATCTTATCTGTGGTAGAAGGTGAGACCTGAAATACGGATCTTGCCCACCAGAGAGGGGCTTGTCAGACACAATCACTATAGAGAGCCTTGAAAGTATAGCTGTGCTGCAGCCCCAGTGTTGTGGATAGTTCGATATACCAAGGTGGAGTGGAAGAGGTTAAAAGCTGCGCTGCCGTACAATATAGCTGACCGCTGGATCTTCAATATGGCATTTCATTGTACGCGTTTCGAAGTAACACTCATCATTGTGATGATCCTGATGGAGGAGCGTTACTCTGGAGCGTATAGAATAAAATCACATATTGAAGATCCAGTGCTCAGCTATATTGTACGGCAGCGCAGCTTTTAACCTCTTACTTTCCACTCTCTCATTTACAGCTCTAAAATAGTCGCACGACAGTCAAGTTGCACAAATGTTGTCACACAACTTCAGAGACTTATTGTTGAGCGGCATATGACACTGTATAGCCTAAATCTCCTTCACTGGAAACTGATTATTAAAGGTCTTGTCCCCCCACAGTCACTGATATGTAATGGAGTGCAGTGGTGACATCACATCCAGTGCTGCAGACTGATTGTGCTGAGCCGTTTAGCTTAATGTAACCAGCACGAGCTGCTAAGCTCAGGGATTGGCTGCAGCACTCTGACTTGACTAGATAACATGTAAAAGCCACATCTATGTTACCCTTAAAGGGGTATTCCCATCTCCAAGATCCTATCCCAATATGTTGTAGGTGTAATAATAATAATAATAATCAATAATATCAAATGCCTCCAATTATTAAAGTAGTATAGATCTCCTGATTAGCGCTGTCTCTTACCTCATGTGCAGGGTATTGCAGAATAGGTATCCATGGTTACGACCACGAACAACTGACTGTCGCTATATGAGTGGTCGTAACCATGGATACCTAAGCTGCTATAATACCCTGCACAGGAGGTAAGTGACAGCTAATCAGGAGAACTATACTACATGTCTAATTGGAGGGATTTGCTAATATTATTACTACACCTGCTACATATTGGGATAGGATCTTGGAGATGGGAATACCCCTTTAACCACCAATCACAGTGTGATTTACATTTTTCCACCACAGTTTATAAAAATGGCACTGATTTGTCTGTTTCTAGACAACACTCCAGTTCCTCTTCAAGGCCGCTGTGTCCCTGTATTCACTTGTGATACATACATGAATCCAAATCATGCCTTCCTTTCCTAAATATGGAGCGTTGTGGTATCATCTGGAAGCATTACTTATGTATGGATTGTCCACTGCTGGAAACTCCATTCTTTACTGCTTGTGCTCCACACATAAAATAACTAAAAAATGTGTCCTTACCTCCTGGATCTGTGCGGCCCCTCCTGTATCTTGTGATTGTTGTAGCCAATCAATGATCGCTGATCGGCTGCAGCCTTCACTATAACATCAGTTCTGACTGGATACCACACCGCTGTAGCTGATCATTGGCCGCTGATTGGTTGTAGCATTTACGTGACACATATCAATTATAAAGAAGACGGCACTCACCGGTCTACTTTATAATTGATATGGATGACAATATTGCTTCTTTGGACTGAACAACGCCTGTGTTAGCTCTCCTGGGCACAGCATTGCTGGCACTAGTTGGTGCCCCGGTCTTTCCTCTTTGTATATTTACGTGACACATCGGTTATACAGCCATTCTCACATGGATTTACATGTAAGTATACAAGTATACCAGCCTCATTTTGTCTTATGTATTTGATAATGTGTGCAGTTTGCACTGTCAAATTTGGTGACAGATCCACTTTTTCCTGTTGTTGACTTTTTGCAGAAGCAATGTGTAGAAATAAGATTGTGCCTCTGGGCTGTAATGTAAGGTAATTTAGGACAAGGTTCATAGAATGAAAACAAAGTAATATGAGGTTGCTGTATTAATTCTTTCTCTTAATACAAAAGTTTACACACAAACATTGGAACGGTACGGCGTGATTGGTGCTCAGTGGTTGTAATATTAAAGGATCACTCTGCTGTTTCCATATGTCTTAAAGAGAATCTGTTACTTTAGGCGAGCAATGGTACTGATGGCTAGGGCTGTGTAAAGCATATCCAGGGATACCTGTCTAGAGCTCCTTTGCACTTCAATTGGTCTTTTATTAATACGTAATTTAGCTCAGCAAGATCATTGGTGGGTGTATATGTGCACTCGCTATCCTCATCTCCTCTCCACTTCTCTGCCCCTGCTGTTGTCTTCATGATTAACAATGAAGATAGATGCTTGTCTACATAAGTAGACTTCTACATAAATTCACCTATATTTTTTAATGTCAGTTATGAAGAGGAGCATATTGACACTCACTCGCTCCCCTCTCCCCAACCCTCCCTGCCGGTGCACTGGCTGACACCCCCGGTGCACTGGCCCACCTCCCTTCCTGGTGCACTGGCTCACTCCTCCTTGTTGCTTGTTTCCCATTCCTCCCCCCACCCCCCTCTGATGCACTGCCCAACCAAACCTGGACCCTTCTTTACCCCATTCCCCCTTACCCCACTACACTGATTCACCTTGCTAATGCACTGACGCACCCCCTGGTGAAGTTAATTTGCAAATGTCTAAAAGTCCAGTTTCAGAGAAAGCGAGTACCAGAAAGCAATGACACAGGTATCTGTGGATAGGCTTTGAACTGCCCCAGCCTGCAGTGCCTATGTTAACCTATAGGAAATATTACTGACCAGTGAGCTTGCGGTATGGGGCAGCTTCATACATTTTTGACCTGCTACCAATCTACTGAATCCACTTGGTCTCCTATCCTGTTCACAGGTGATGCGTCCTCAGGATAGTATGCCTCTTTTAATAGTATCTGATTGAACTTATTTTGGTTTCCAAACCTACATCTTCTTTTTTTTCTTCTTCTTGGTTTGAAGGAATTTTTCAAGGTTCTGACAAAAGTTAAGCAAATTCACAACGATGTCAAACTACTTCTTCGAACCAACCAGCAAACTGCAGGGTAAGTGAAGGATACACAACTGATCTCCTTCTTTTCTCATCAGGTGTCACCTACCAAGTCCAAGGGTGAATTGATTTTGTAATACCACATATCTCCAGCAGTGGGCACTATGGTAATAGTGTTGTCCATTCACACCGTTCACCTGCTCTTTGTGACAGCTCATTGAAGAATGATCTTTTACCCTCATTCCCCTGCGTTAGCCTTGCTGGTTTCCAGAATTCTTAGATATACAGATGTCTGCAGGCCCATTTCTGATGATTGTTTTAGGTTTCCTTCTGTATATAGACTGACTTTGAGGGATCTTTGTAGTCAGTGCTGATGTTATATACCGTAGATACTTAGGCCCTTATTCATCAAGATTACTGATTTTCCGTGCATTCATCTTCATGAATCAGAGTTTAACAAGTGAAATCCTACTCTAGCCAGGGACAGATGTAAGATTCCTGGTGATCCACTTTGCGCTCTCCAGGAATCTTACATCTGTCCCTGGCTAGAGTAGCGTTTCTGGCATAAGGATCACCACAGCTCATCATGAAATAAACGAGCTGTAGCGCTGTGCTCAGTCATTGGCATGAAAGTGCACACGTTATGCGCAACTCTTAACTCTTGCCACATTTCAAAGTAATTTTAACCAGAATTCTGGCAAATTGTTATGATGAATTTGGGCCAGAGATTCAAGTGTGACCTTGCTTTACAAATATTCATTGTTTCACACCCTAGTCCTGCAGATTTCCTGCTTTGTACTTTTTAAGGTGCGGTTACACGTAGCGATGTTCCAGTGACCCGACCAATGATCGGGATCGCTGGAACATCGCTATCTGATCGCTGGTGAGATGCCAGACAGACAGATCTCATCCGCGATCACCTAGCGATGCGCCGACACTCGACGGTCGCTGGGATCTGTCAGGGTGTCGGGCGCACACTGGCTGTCACTGGTCATTGCCCCTGTCACACATGCCAATGTACGTGTGCCAGCAGGAGACTAGCGACCGTAAAATGGTCCTGGCCATTTCGCAACGATCCGCAAGTTGATCGCTGGTCGTTGCGGCGTGTCACACGCAGTGAAGTTGCTGGCGAGGTCGCTGCAACTTCACATAACCTGAGATCTTGCAGCGACATCAGTAGCGATGTCTCTGCGTGTAACCCAGCCTTAAGTCCTATAGGGGTAGATGAAGCAAGTCAAATACGGCTTCTCCGTGCCCCACTCGCGGTCTGATTTCATGCTGCCTGTGGTTTAGGCAGCATAAATCAGATGACTGCTTCCCTTTAAAGGATCTGGATACCTTTCAGGAGTAATTTATTTATTTATTCATATTTTTCTTTTTTCTTGCATGGATGTATGTGTTTTTAGATAACAATTATCTTTGCAATAGGGTTTAATAAAAAATTTGTGGCATCTTGACTTCTGCAGCCTCTATGTATAATACGGTACATGGCGGACTGCTGAACTGATCACAATAAAATCTGTCATTGATTTTATTCTGACAGCAGGTTCTATAATCCTTATCTACCTTCTTCTGAACTTCCCTCCAAACTGATAAATGACCAGATGAAAGTCCAGCTTTGAAAAACCTTGATGGCTTGGTAGGTAATGGTTAGAGAATTTGCACTGTCTGATGGCTTAGTCTGGTAATTCATTCTGCAGTCTGCTGTGTACTGTGATTCATAGAGGATGTAGAAGCCAAAATGTTCAACATTTGTTTTTGACCCCTACTCTGAAAAAGGTTGCATTTATGTTTAATAAAAATGTCCATGAAAGTGTTCATATTATTTGAGTATGGGATGTATAAATATATATATAATATATATATTATAATATATAATAATATGATATATAATATATACTAGATGGTGGCCCAATACTAAACGCATCGGGTATTCTAGAATACCTTGTAAACAGGAGTGAAATGCGTCACACTAACAGCCTTGTAGACAGGAGTGAACTGTTTCACACTGACTGATAGCGTTGTAAACAGGAGTGAAGTTAGTCAGTGTGACGAACAGCCTTGTAGACAGGTGATTTTCATCACACTGACTGACAGCCTTGTAGACAGGAGTGAAATCGTGACACTGACTGACAGACCTTTTAGACAGGAGTAAACTGTGTCACACTGAATGACAGACCTAATAGACAGGAGTAAGGAGTGAGGATGGGGAGGCTGAGGGGTTGGAGGAGACTGTGAGGATGGGGTTGGCTGTGAGGATGGGGGTAGGCTGTGAGGATGGGGGTAGGTCTGTGAGGATGGGGGTAGGCTGTGAGGATGGGGGTAGGCTGTGAGGATGGGGGTAGGCTGGGGATGGGGTTTGCATTCAAACCGCAGTACTCTTCTGATTGGTCACCGCGGCGACCAATCAGAGAAGTAGCACGGCTTAGTGCGCGGTTTGAATTCCGCTCCTCTGATTGGTCGACCGGTGCGACCAATCAGACGCGGAATTCAAACCGCGCACCAACCCGCGCTACTTCTCTGGTCGCCGCGGTGACCAATCAGAAGAGTACTGCGGCTTGGCGCGCGGTTTGAATACCGCGAAGGGCACCACCGCTGCGAGCAGCCTGGAGATGACCGGCATACGCCGTCATCTCCCGGCCAGCTCGCCACGGACCTCTGTGGCACAGGTAGCCGCGGCTGAGCTCCGGTCAGCGGCTCACCAGCCGGGAGATGACCAGCTGATGCCGGTCATCTCCCAGCTGGCTCGCGCACGCTGCGGCCACCGTCGGCTGGCACCGTGTATCCTGGCGACAGCGGCACTTAAGCGCCGCTGACGCCGGGCTTCAGTGAGAGCGGCGCTAACGCACCGCTGTCGCTGGGCTGCAAATTGGCGCGAAATTCGAACGTTGAATTTGCGCGCCTATTTGCATAGTCTGCGCTTATTGGCGCCTGCTTTCGGCGGGCACTAATGAGCAACCTGTGTTTGGCGTGTGATTTCTGTGACCAACAGACGCCTTAGACAATTGTATAGTGTGTTAGTGTGTGTGTGTGTGTGTGTGTGTGTGTGTGTGTATGTATGTATGTATGTATATGTACATATACATTTTTTTTTTCATATTAAATTAGCTGAAAACCGGGTCCCCGGCTGCATCTCCCCTTTCACTGCTAGTTATTCACAGGTCCTACCACTAGGAGGGAAAGTAGAGAGAAGGGAAGCCACTGAGGAAGCACCTGTCCAACTAGTCACCCATATGGTGTAGTCCCCGACTTCCTCTCACCTCCACTGCCAGTTACTCACAGGTCTCTCCCTACACACATATAGATGGAGACACCCATCACTAGGAGAGGAGGTAGGAGAGAAGGGAAACCACTGAGGAACCACCTGTCTGACTAGTCACCCATGTGGAGTGGTCACAGACTGCTTCTCCCCTCCTGTCAGTTACACACAGGTTTCTCTGTATACACGTATGGATTGAGACACCCATCACTAGGAGAGGGAAGTGATGGTGAGGGTAAGTTACTCCAGTGTAGTCCCCGGCTGGCCTTTAAAGTATATTTTCATCTGAAGTGCAGTGTCTAACACACGGCTTAAATCATAAGGCCAGTGTTTGATACATGCTGCCCATGGATAATACTGTATGTATACGCTGTTAGGAAAGGACCTTTTACAGAGTTACAATTTTTCGCCTCTATCATGGATATTGACAATCAAAGTATGTGGCTTAAGCCCCTTTCACATCAGCATTTTTGCTTATTTGCGGCAGATCCGACAGATTTACCGCATCTGCCGTGTAACGGACGACTTGTGGCAAGAATGAGGCAAGCTCCCATTCATTCTCTATGGGACTTGCGGCAGGTGCAGCAAATGCGTTTTTTGCCGCGATCCTGCAAATTCGGCAGTGGCGGCAGGTCAAAAGCCTGCAGCTAGCAGCGTTTCACACGCTGCTAGTGCTGGATCTGGCAAACTGCACTTGTCGCACCTGACCGCGAGCTCCATAGAGAATGAATGGGGCTTGCTGCAAGTGCAGCTGTTGCGCGGCAGATGTCGTAAATCTACCGGATCTGCCGCAAATAAGCAAAAACGCTGATGTGAAACAGGCCTTAAAAAGTTATTTTTATCCTTAGTTTAGGGCATTACTAGAGAGATATCAGTGGGGGCGTGTACTTCCTCTGTGACAATGACCAATCATAAGCAGGCAACCGCAACACACTGGGGAAAGAACACGCCCCCACTATAGCGTTGACCATCTGCTCTCTTCACTGCGGTCAGTGATAATGATTGGTTAGCATCAGAAATTGGAAGAAGTACACGCCCCCAGTGAAATCTCTCTGGGAACGCCCACCTGGACTTTAGAAAAAAAAAAAACCTATTTAGGTGCCAAATTCTTTGATCACTAATATCTGCCAAGGAGAGGCAAAAGAAATGAAGGCAAAACAAAAACAACAAATGTTTTATGATTAAATCGTGTGTCCAGTAATTTGGGGACTGGTTTTCTTTAAGTAGAAAAAAAATTCTAATCGCTAGAGAATCCTAAATTTTGTTTAATTTCGCTTTAATTTTTTAAAATGCGAAACGCTCATCTCTTAAATTAAACATCAGAAATAAGGAGCTAAAACTGCTCACTTTACTACAATAGTCACACGTGTGTCATGATGATTATTGCCAAGTATTAAGGTAATATGGATAGGGGTAACTGATCACTTGCACACAATGATAAGGAGGAAACCTTAGTGTCACCATCATAGAAGCAATTCTCTGTTCTACCACCAGAGTATAATTATTTGTGCTGAATGATAAGGGCTCATTGAGGGTTAAAAGGTTTAGTTCATTCTCTTTTTCCTTGGGGGAGATGGGTGGATTAATTGTATATAATGGAGGTACTGCTGTTCTATTTTTGACTTGTCAGGCTGGAGATCATGGAGCAGATGGCTTTACTCCAAGAAACATCATATGAGCGATTGTATCGCTGGGCACAAAGTAAGTGTTTTTCCCCGTAGCAAAGCAGTGGTGTATTTTTATTCTGAGTACATGATGTGGTGGAATATATTGTGCTGGTATACCACACCAGTGACTGATTTACAGAAGAAATGTATGGTTCAGGTAGAGCGAGTCCAGACTAGTACTGGAGAAGGGGAGGGAGGGAGGATGAGGGGCCCATACATCTGTATGGGGGGGGGACATTGCTGATCTGTTGTCTGCATTGGGTACTGTCATATAAAAGCTTAGTTCCCACATGGCAGGCGTTGTCTTAGATTTGCTCTGAGCTTTACACTAAGGGCAGAGACGCGCGTATGTGAGCTGCATGCAAGATCCTCACATGGATCTTGCATGACTCACCTGGCGTGGCCACCAGCTCTGTGGACATAGAAACACAAGCAGCTGCACACTCCTGTTCAGAGAGGCAGGGGTCGGGTGAGTCATGCGAGATGCATATGAGATAATCGCATGCATCTCGCATAGTGTGTCTCTGCCCTAAAGATTTGCACTCTGGAATGAGAATGTAGCTAGTTGTTTTCACTTAAGTTCTTGAGTATCTTGAATTCTAAAAACGCCGACACACCATCCATTTAAAGTAGTTTGATCAGAAGATGACGTGTTTTTAACTCCTCACTGCAGCCAATTTTTGACATTTTCGTATAATTTTTATTTTTAAGATTATGATAAATATCATTTTTTTTATTTATTTATTTTATTTTTTTTTATTTATTAGTCCATTTAGGCAGCTACAACCTGCAATCATCTTGCGTGTTCTACATCCTGCTATACTAAAGTAAGGCCCCTTTCACGTCAGCGTTTTCGCTGAATGGTGGCAGATTTACCACATCTGTCGCGTAACAGCCGACTTGCAGTACACCTGCGGTAAGCCCCCAGTCATTCACTATGGGACTTGCGGCAAGTGCAGTTTTGCCGCGATCTGGTGATTCCGACACTTGCTGCAAGTCCCATAGTGAATGACTGTGCAAATCGGCTGTTACGTGGCAGATTCGGTATATCTGCCGGATCTGCCACTATTAAGTGAAAACGCTGATGTGAAGGGGCCTGATACTAAAGTAATTGCAGTACCGTATATACTCGTGTATAAGCCGACCCGTGTATAAGCCGACCCCCCTACTTTTGCCCCCAAAACCTGGGAAAATTTATTGACTCGTGTATAAGCCGAGGGTGGACCCCAGCACAGGTATACAGCCCCCAGCAGTGTGGTATACAGCAGCCTCCCCAGTGGTATATACAGGCCCCAGCAGTGTTACAGCAGCAGCCCAGTGGTATATACAGCAGCAGCCCCAGTGGTAGTATACACGCAGCCCCAGTAGTATATACAGCCCCAGTGGTAGTATACACGCAGCCCCAGTATATATAGCCCCAGTGGTAGTATACAGCCCCAGTGTTAGTATACAGCCCCAGTGGTAGTATACAGTCCCAGTGGTAGTATACAGCAGCCCCAGTGGTATATTCAGCCCCAGTGGTAGTATACAGCAGCCCCAGTGGTATATACAGCCCCAGTGGTAGTATACAGCCCCAGTGGTAGTATACAGCAGCCCCAGTAGTAGTATACATACAGCCCCAGTGGTAGTATACAGCCCCAGTGGTAGTATACATACAGCCCCAGTAGTAGTATACAGCCCCAGTAGTAGTATACAGCCCCAGTGGTAGTATACAGCAGCCCCAGTGGTATATTCAGCCCCAGTGGTAGTATACAGCCCCAGTGGTAGTATATAGCCCCAGTGGTAGTATACATACAGCCCAGTGGTAGTATACAGCCCCAGTGGTAGTATACAGCAGCCCCAGTGGTATATTCAGCCCCAGTGGTAGTATACAGCCCAGTGGTAGTATATAGCCCCAGTGGTAGTATACATACAGCCCCAGTGGTAGTATACAGCCCCAGTGGTAGTATACAGCCCCAGTGGTAGTATACAGCAGCCCCAGTGGTAGTATACAGCCCCAGTGGTAGTATACAGCCCCAGTGGTAGTATATAGCCCCAGTGGTAGTATACACACAGCCCCAGTGGTAGTATACAGCAGCCCCAGTGGTATATTCTGCCCCAGTGGTAGTATACAGCCCCAGTGGTAGTATATAGCCCCAGTGGTAGTATACACACAGCCCCAGTGGTAGTATACAGCAGCCCCAGTGGTATATTCTGCCCCAGTGGTAGTATACAGCCCCAGTGGTAGTATATAGCCCCAGTGGTAGTATACACACAGCCCCAGTGGTAGTATACAGCCCCAGTGGTAGTATATAGCCCCAGTGGTAGTATACAGGGCCCCAGCAGGGCCCCCCTCATAATTTGGCGCCCCCACCTCCCTTTCTGGGCCCCCCCGCATGCAGCGCTGCGCATATACATTACCTGTCTAGCAGCTGTCACCCTCCGATGGCGGATCGCGGCTCCCGGCTCCGGGCTCCATCTTCCTCGCTGTCTTCCTGCTGTGTGACCGGGGCGCAGCGCGATGACGTCATCGCGACGCCAGCCGGTCACCTGACAATCAGGAAGACAGAGAGGAAGATGGAGCCCGGAGCCGGGAGCCGCGATCCGCCATCGGAGGGTGACAGCTGCTAGACAGGTAATGTATATGCGCAGCGCTGCATGCGGGGGGGCCCAGAAAGGGAGGTGGGGGCGCAAAACTTTTTAGGGGGCCGTATTGACTCGTGTATAAGCCCAATTTTTGGGCTGAAAAACTCGGCTTATACGCGAGTATATACGGTAATTGGACAGAATGATGTTCTTCTATGAATCCTGACTACAGGCTCAGCTTCTTGGGATGACACCTTCATTAGCAGTTTATCTTTCCATTTTGGTGAATTTGTTGCAAGGCTGCACAGACTCATTAATTATGATCTTCTCTTGGTTTGTCCATTTATAGTGAATGTTGGATTTTTATTTCTTTGCTTTGTACAGATGAGTGCAGAACACTGACCCAGGAATCGTGCGACATTTCTCCGATTCTATCTCAGGCCATGGACGCTCTCCAGGATAGACCGGTCCTGTACAAGTGAGTGAATCTCTGGTCTATAGCCTTGTTATAGAAGTCTGTAAATGCTGATTCATACAAACTCCGGCTGTCGAATACTACAGACAATTTGTTATATTCTCTGGGACCTTCTAGGGAGGTTCCTTTCCCATTTACACTAAGGTCTCATTTCCACATCGTATTGGTTCTGATCAGACTGAGAAAATGGTACTAGTGTCATCTGATTTTCTCATAAATGAAGGAATTAAAATAATTAAAAAAAAAATGTTGCACCTTCTCCATTCTATAGGGTATAATGGTGTGCACACCGCGTAGGTCGTGAGTGGAGGTGCCAACTAACAGGATTTCTTCAATCCCAGTAAATGCAAATATGGATACAAAGTTGCACACTCCTTTAGATGTTTTTGATGCAAGGTTTATTATGAACAGTTAATGACCACAGATGTCAACGCGTTTCGGCTTTAACCATCATTCCTATCAGGACCCTGACGGGGGCGGACCTATCACTGAAAGAAGGACCGTGCTGAAAAACGCCTATCCCCATTTGGGAATTATTGAAATATAGCAAACCACCTTAATCAAGTGTTCGCCACCAAGGAAAGACGCCTCTTTCCAATCTTATCCTAGAACATTCCATGACCTACACCTGCCAATTGTCGTGATCAAGGCTTTGGTTAAAGCCGAAACGCGTTGACATCTGTGGTCATTAACTGTTCATAATAAACTTTGCATCAAAAACATCAAAAGGAGTGTGCAACTTTGTATCCATATTTGCCTTCTCCATTCTGACAGTCCGTAAAAATCGGACCACACTCGGAAGCCTTATGTTTTTTTTTTTTTTTTCATGGACCTATTGATTTGCATTGCCAGTCTTTGATCTAAAGGCCCCGTTACACGCTGCGATGTCCCAGCGATTTCCCCCCTCCCCCCCAAAGATCTGGATCGCTGGGACATCGCTATCTGATTGCTGCTGAGCTGTGATACAGGCAGACTCATCAGCTATCAGGACCAGCGAGAACGCTGGTAACCAGGGTAAACATTAGGTAACTAAGAATAGCGCTGCACTTAGTTACTCGATGGTTACCCTGGTTACCAGCATGTCTGTGCAGTGCTGGGCATCGGCCGTGAGGTTGTTGATCGTTGGTCTCCCGCTGTCACACACGCCGATGCTGGCTGCCCAGCGGGAGACCAACGATTAAAAAATGGCCCTGGCCATTTACCAACAATCAGCGAGCTGGTCGTTGGTACATGTCACACGCAGCGGTTTCGCTACGAGGTCACTGCAACGTCACAAAACCCGTGACGTTGCAACAATATCGTTAGCGATATCGTTGCGTGTAACCTTTAGATGAAGATCAGACATACTTTTGCAGACAGATCAGGTCTGTGAATAATCAGACGTGAATGGCGCCTGAGACTGTTACCAGTATGTAACCGCAGATCGCACTGGTATGAGAAACTCTGACCCTTGAATGAACCCTATAGACAGATCCTGCCCCAAGCCAGACCATTCACCGGTGATTTCCATAGGCGCTGATGACCTCTGCGGTTCTGATAGGTGAGGATCGTAGAGGTGAGAATCGCATCTGTCCGACGTTTATGGTATATATTGTTCATATGTCATGAATACCCAGGTTGGGAACACACCATTCAATTCCCATCTGATAATCAGATTGCATATTGCTGGATTTGCTGTCTCCTACGATTGTCCCGCCGATCATAAGGTAATAGGAGTTGAAATATCCATTTAGGAACTCAGATTTGTTGTTTAGCATAAAAAAATCTGCAATAAAACCCATGGTTTACCCATTCTACAGTGTGGGCCATTCATAGGGTCAGTCATTTATATGGATACACCTAAATAAAATGGGAACGGGGGGTGATAAATTGGTGGCACATTAGTATATGGGAGGGGGAAAACGTTTCCAGATGGATGGTGACCATGGTGGCCATTTTGGATTCAATATTATTTAGGTGTATCCATATAAATGGCCCACCCTGAATAATTTCGATGTATGCCCGGGGTGAATGCACACATCAGAACTATCGTAACCAGCAGCTACATAGGCTCTTATATCTGTGTAATGTGTAACTGTTATATCATTTATTAACCCCTCCCACTCTGTGACGAATATATATTTATCATCAAGCGGCTGTGGATGTATAGAGCGTGCTCAGGAGCTGAAAATGCTCCATGCCGACATGTGCTGGCTGTGTTGTACAGCCAGCACCCACCTCCAACAACAGCAACGGGAGTCCTCATTAAAGGCTGCTGCCAATCTCTTACATAGCACAGTCTATATGTGGGGTCTGTCTGCCGCTTCCATGCCCCCCTCCCCTTCAATGATCACAGGGTGATGATGGGATGACTTGCTGTGGCCACTGTTGTACCATCTTGGTGCTTTTAGGAAACTGTGAATTTTTCCAACTACTGTGAGCTGGTGGCATAGAGAGGTGAGTGAAGATTTGGGATCATCCATTGAGTCACGATGTCCTGAGAATGCTGTATACTCTAGATTAAAAAAATATTTTTTTTAGTTTCATGTGTTTATAGGTTTTATGTATTCATTAATTGGGGAATGCTGATGCATAGTATGTCTGCATAGGTTTCTAAATATTAATAAAATAAAAAGTAATTGAAATTTTTACCATAAAACCCCCCACAGTATGGCATCTGTCCAGTCTATCAAAATCTTGAACTATTTAACCAGTAAAAGAAAAAGGGAAACTCCAGAAATTTGTTTATCTGCTCTGTTTCACGTGCCCCAAAAATTCTGATATAAAGTAAGCAACACATTTATCCCCCAAAATGATATCAACCAGACCCTAAGCTTCTGCATAAGACAAGCTCCCACCGCTCTACTGGTAGAACAGTACTAAAGATACGAGCCTCAGAAAGTAGCGATGTAAGCCAATATTTGTTTTTATTATTTTACAAAGTTTAGATTTTTTAAAGCTAAAATAATTAATGAAAACTACAAGTTTGATATTGACGTAGTTGTACTGACCTGGAGAATCATGTTGCTAGCTTATTTTTACTGCACTGTGAACGCCATTTAAAGTGATCCCTCCTCCTCCCCCCAAAAAAGTTGCAATCGCAGGTATGATTATTTTTACCATCTCACTTTGTTGTTTAATCCACTGCCGAGACACCCCCTCCTCCCACTCAGAGCATCACCACACTCCTGCCTCCGCCGATGGCTTCCATGCAGAGCACTCCTGCCTCCGGTTGCCCCGCTCCAGTAAGCTACAACCGCATTGTAAAATGCACTCCCCATGTTCCTCCTAAATTTTTTTGGAGGAAAAAGTGTGTCTTATAATCTGCAAAATGCGGAATATTAGCAAGAAAATGAAAATGGTTAAATGTCATGGATAAATGGGAGGTAAAAACGAAATGGTCCTTAAAGGGGTTTTCCAGTCTAAGATGACCAGTCTGTAGTCGCTCTATGTGTCACTCTGTGACTGCAGACTTGTGAATCCTCACATTGTGCACACATTGCGTTCTGAAGATTCTCTGGAGTCGGAGCCAGGTTCATCAGTCATATGGCCGCAAGTATAGGAAATGAATACTTCCGGGCAGAATCCAACTAGGTGTGCGTGGTCTCTCTCAATACAAGTGAATCCTCGCAATGCAGACACTGGAGAATCCAGACCTTGTGCAGTGTGCGCACTATGATGATTCAGTAGTCTACAGGCACATAGAGTGACTGCAGATGTTTAACTGGACAATCCCTTTTAAAGTTTAATGGGGCATAATGTAATAATAAGGTTGCTTTGCATATTTATGGTTTGCAGTTGGTTGCTTTGATTCCATTCTTCCCTGGCCATATACTGCTCTTCTTCACTAGATGGCGGTAGCGCACCACCTTAGTGTCTTACATAACAGTCTGTCCTTGTGGCCTCAGATTGGCGCTCTGTCTGCAGTAGTGGGAATTCATGTGGTTCGGCTTGTTTTCTTTTCAGATTCATAGTAATTAACAGTTTTCTCATATTACAGAAATATCTCGCATGCATTATGAGTTCATTTCTATTTTCCAAACATTTTGGTGGCATTAGATGGACGGAGCCAGCGGTGGGGTCGGTACCCGTCTCTCACAACATTTCCTGGAAATCTCATCCATTGCTGAGCAGACAGCTGCATATATTCACAATTATGTCTTGGAAAATCGGCCCAAGGGCAATGTTTGAGAAGATTATAATTAAAATGAATGCGCTGATACCGTCACATGCCGGGTATTACGCAGCCACATAATGTGTTACTGCCCTTGACCATCTTACATTTGTTAATTGTCAGTACATGTAAATATTTCTTCCCCACATATGCCGCCTCCTGATATATAGAAATAATCATGGGAATATCCATTGCAAATAACCCTGAAGCATTGACCTGGCGCCACTAATTCACTAAAGATAAATCTCACCTGTAATGTGAGAATATTGATTATGAATGATCAGTCCAGGAAGAGAAAGAATCAGACTTCTCTGATTAGATATAATCGAGAGAATCTTATTTTTATGTGTACGATTGTAGTTTTAACCTTTTTTACATAAAATCAGTTACTCTTTATCTACTTATGCGACCTCCTATAGGCCAAAAAACGTCCAGGCAGTCTATCAGTTACTTTGCAGTGAAGGCATTGCAGGGTGAGCAGCAGCTCCACGAACAGTGAGCTCATTCTGACCGAAACAGACAAATAAGCATTACATACTCTCTAAACTGATTTATGACCCCTCAGAGTCCAGCTCAACTTTAATGTGGTCTGAAGTCCTAAATCCACAGACAGGAGCTCCAGAAATGACAGATGCTTGATATACTCTTGTCAGAACAATTTCACTCACTGATTTTAAGTTAAGGGGAACCTGTCACCTCGTTGTACCCCTCTCTGCTACCACTACCTGTCCCTGCACCTTTATAGCTGATCCCTAACTGTCCCTGTCTCGCCTAAACCTGCACTGTGAAGATTAAGAAAATGAGTTACAAACTTACGTGTAGTCTGCTTCTGGAGACTGCAAAGGCGGGTCCCGGGGCTCCATTCTCCCCTCCTCACTTGCTTTCAGCATGCTCCACTTGATGTCAGCATCCCTCCTCTTTTTTTAATTTGCCGCCTCATTTTCTACTCTGAAGAGCGGGGCCGAAACGTCACATCCAGCCCAGTGCATTGTGGGCTTGTGACGTCCCCAGCTTGGCTTCAATATGCGCAGTGCATGTGCCGGAGCCGAACCGTACCAACTGATCAACCCCACAATGCATTGGGCTGGATATGACGTGTACTGTATGACTCTGCTTCAATATGCGCACTGCGAATGCACCGGAGCCGAGCCGTATCACGTGATCAGCTCCACAATGCATCAGGCTTGATGTGATGTTCCAGCCCCGCTCTTCACAGTAGAAAATGAGGCGGCAAATTTAAAATAGAGGAGGAACGAATGACGAAGACTAGTGGGGCGTGCAGGAAGCAAGCAATGAGGGAGAATGGAGCCCCGGGACCTGCCTTTTCAGTCTCCAGAAGCAAACTCCATGTAAGTATATCTCATTTTCTTAATCTTTACAGTGCAGGTTTAGGTGAGACAAGGATGGTTGGGGATCAGCTAGGAAGGTGCAGGGACAGGTAGTGGTAGCAGAGAGGGGTAAAACGAGGTGACGGGTTCCCCTTAAATTGTTCTACAGCCAGCAATGTTCAGGGAAACTGAGATAACAAAAGATGAATGGTATGGAAGTGTCATGAAAAAGTAGGGGAACCGGAAACTCGTAGGCTGTCCCTCAGATTAGCTGTCCCTAATCTTAGGCGGCCGTCACACGCTACAATTTAATGCACGATATCGCTTAAGCGATCTGCTTTTTGATCGCTTAAGCGATATCGTTTCTGCATCGCTGCGTGCGATCAAGCGATTTTACAATGTAAAATCGCTTGATCGTGACATCGCAGATATGGGAGTCGGAGCTCATATCAAGCGATCATCGCTTGTTCAATCTGCTTCATTGTGGTGTGTGACACTACGATGAACGATCTCCCAGCGGCAGAGCCTATGCTGGGAGATGGTATCTATGGTAAACGTCGGGTTACTAAGCGCCGCGCGGCGCCTAGTTACCCGATGTGTACCATAGTTACCAGCGATCTCGCTGGTCCACATCGCTGGTGAGTCTGTCTGTGTGACAGCTCACCAGCGATGTGAACGATATTGTTAGCGATCGCGCGGTCACGTGATCGCTTACAATATCGCTCACGATATTGTAGCGTGTGACGGCCGCCTTAGAGATACCTCTGATGGAGAAAATGTCTGAGCTACCACCTTTGCCCTGCTCTGGCCAGCACTGATCAAATACCCCCTCTCCCCCATCTAGGGGAAATCGGGACAAAAGTGGTAAAACCGCTACACAAAAAATGGGAAAATCGAAGACTAAACTAAGAACTTTTACACTCCGAGGTATAAGACAAAAGGTAAGCAGGAGGAAAGAAAGAGCAGGGAGGCCATAACCAGGTGACAAGAGGATTTCCGCAGTACTAAGTAGGTATTCAACTGAATCACCGCAGCACAAGAGCTGGTATCGCATAAGCTCTAGTCAGCATGTGAAGAGAGTTTCCACCATCTTAGAAAAGCGGGGAGTGATTGTGATAGGTTTCCCAAAACATGTGATCCCAGAAGCCTGATAGCCAGTTAGGGTATGTGCACATCTGACGTTTCTGCATCTTTGCAGACCGTCCTAAAACCGGTGGAGAATGGCAGAAACTGAGTTTTCTGACCTCAGCAGTGTCCATCGTTTTTTTAGCGTTTTTTGAGCTTTTTCCGACTGGTTTTATAGCGTTTATACAGCGTTTTGTCGGCGGTTTTCTGGCGGTGTTTCTTAGCGTTTTTAGGCCGGTTTTTTGGGCACTTGTAAGCTAGAACCGCTGGAAAAACGCTCAAAAGAAGTCACTTGCTCTATCTTTGAAAACCGGTGGAAAACCGGTGAATAAACTGAAAACGACCAGAAAAAAAACCGTTCTAATGTAGACAGCGTTTTCTAAACTACATTAAGTAGCATGTTAATCCAACCGGTGGCTAGGATTAACATAAAACTCAGCGGAAACCGCCGACGGAAAACGTTCAAAAACAGCCCACAAAACCACTGATGTGCACATACCCTTAATCTCTGCTAAGCCCAATCACTTATGAAAACACAACTGGTGGACTCCCAAGCCTGCCTGTGTAAGGTAGAATCACCAGAGAAACCATAGTGTGAAGTGTCAGTCAGTAGTGTGAACAGCGCCAATAGCCTCCATGACACTCGGCGAGTTATGAGCCAATGCTACTTGACAAGAAGTTTTAACAAGATATAGTTGTCAAGCAATTTTGAGGCCAAAATACATGCAGTTAAGTAACTTTTTTTTTTTTAATTTCCTGAAAGGTGTCAATATATCCTTTAACCCCTTCACCCCCGGGCCTATTTTGACCTTAATGACCAGGCCATTTTTGTCAATTCTGACCAGTGTCCCTTAATGAGGTTATATCTCTGGAACGCTTCAACGGATCCTAGCGATTCTGAGATTGTTTTTTCGTGACATATTGGGCTTCATGTTAGTATTAAATTTAGGTCGATAATTTTTGCGATTATTTGTGAAAAAATCAAAAATATGGCAAAAATTTTGAAAATTTTGCAATTTTCAAATTATGAATTTTTATTCTGCTAAACCAGAGAGGTATGTGACACAATATAGTTAATAAATAACATTTCCCACATGTCTACTTTACATCAGCACAATTTTGGAAAATAAAAAAATTTTTGTTCGGACGTTATAAGGGTTCAAAGTTCATAAGCAATTTTTCATTTTTCCAGCAAAATTTACAAAACCATTTTTTTTGTCACCACATCACATTTGAAGTCCCTTTGAGGGGTTTACATGACAGAAAACACCCAAAAGTGACACCATTCCAAAAACTGCACCCCTCAAGCTACTCAAAACTACATTCAAGAAGATTATTAACCCTTCAGGTGCTTCACGGGAACTAAAGCAAAGCGCCATTTGACTTTTGGAGCTAATTTTCCATTCAAAAAGTGAAATGGCGCTCCTTCCCTTCTGAGCCCTGCCGTGTGCCCAAACAGTGATTTATGACCACATATGAGGTATTGCTGTACTCAGGAGAAATTGCCCAACAAATTTTAGGATCTATTTTATCCTGTTCCCCATGTGAAAATGAAAAAATTTAGGCTAAAAGAAAATTTGTGTGGAAAAAAAAGTACTTTTTCATTTTTACGGATGAATTTGTGAAGCACGTGGGGGTTCAAAAAGCTCACCACCCATCTAGATCTGTTCCCTGGGGGGACTAGTTTCTAAAATGGGGTCACTTGTGGGGGAGCTCCAATGTTTAGGCACACAGGGGCTCTCCATACGCGACATGGTGTCCGCTAACAATTGGAATTATTAGCGGACACCATGTCGCATATGGAGAGCCCATGTGTGCCTAAACATTGGAGCTCCCCCACAATTGACCTCATTTTGGAAACTAGACCCCCCAAGGAATGCATCTAGATGCATAGTGAGCACTTTGAACCCCCATGGGCTTCACAAATTGATCCGTAAGAAGGAAAAAGTACTTTTCTTTTCACACAAATTTTCTTTTTTAATTTTTACGGATGAATTTGTGAAGCACCTGGGGGTTCAAAGTGCTCACTATGCATCTAGATATGTTCCTTGGGGGGTCTAGTTTCCAAAATGGGGTCACTTGTGGGGGAGCTCCAATGTTTAGGCACACAGGGGCTCTCCATACGCGACATGGTGTCCGCTAACAATTGGAATTATTAGCGGACACCATGTCGCATATGGAGAGCCAATGTGTGCCTAAACATTGGAGCTCCCCCACAAGTGACCCCATTTTGGAAACTAGACCCCCCAAGGAATGCATCTAGATGCATAGTGAGCACTTTCAACCCCCACGTGCTTCACAAATTGATCCGTAATAAGGAAAAAGTACTTTTTTTTTCACACAAATTTTCTTTTTTCGGATCAATTTGTGAAGCACCTGGGGGTTCAAAGTGTTCACTATGCATCTAAATATAGCGAAGCCCATTTTTATTTTTTTTCTAGGACTAATTCTAGAAAAAAAATGGCATGAGGCTCCGCCATATTTTTGGTCCAGCCAGGTACAACTTGGCAGCTACGGACTGCCAGCAACCCCCAGCTGCCTCATTGTACCTGGCTGGCAACCAAAAATACAGCGAAGCCCATTTTTATTTTTTTTCTAGGACTAAATTCTAGAAAAAAAATGGCGTGGGGCTCCACCACATTTTTGGTCCAGCCAGGTACAACTTGGCAGCTACGGATTGCCACCAACCCCCAGCTGCCTCGTTGTACCTGGCTGGCTTCCAAAAATACAGCAAAGCCCTTTTTTTTTTTCTAGAACTAATTCTAGAAAAAAAAATTACGTGGGGCTCCGCCATATTTTTCCACGCACCCACATCCACGCGCATCCACACACACATCCACGCACGCACATCCACGCAAGCACACATCCACGCACGCATGCTGACATTCACGCATGCTGACATCCACGCACGCACATCCACGCACACATCCATCTATGCACACGTCCACGCACGCTCATGTACGCTCACGTCCACGCACGCACACGCATGCACCCCCCATCCATCTATCCATTCACCCATCCATCCATCCATCCATCAATTCATTCATACATACATAGATACATGCATACATACATACATACATACATACATACATACATACATACTTACCTCCCTCTCGATAGACCGATCAGCAGGAGGAGGCCGGGAGAGGAGGCGGGGAGAGGAGGCGGGGCCACCGACCGGCCGGCAGAGGAGCTGCACAGCCGGACGCAGCGGCGGGTGCACCGAAGTGTGCAGCCCGCCGCAGGAGGTGAGGGGTGGGGGCTGCCTGGAGGGGGGCTGCCTAGGGGGGGGGGGGGCTGCCTAGGGGGAAGCCGTGGGAGGGGACCAGGCACTGTGGTCGGTGGGCGCAGCCGCGGCTGCAGCCCGCCGGCATATACATAACAATAGAGGGGGGGCGGGCGGTTCTGGGGGGCCCCTGTAGGTCCTGGTGCTGGAGGGGGCTGTGGAGGGGTGGGCACTTGCCGATCCGCCCCTCCAGATCTGATTGGAGAGCTTCAATCAGATCTGGAGGGGTGAATCCCTATGATTCCCTCCGATGGGCAGTTTCACTTTTAAACTGCCGATCGGAGGGGTCCTGGGCACGGGGGGGTTAATCCACCCCCTGTGGGGTCATCTGCAGGTTGTCACAGAGCAGCAGCATCTGTGACACCTGAGCGACCCCACTCACAGGAGCTGCAGCAGCTCAAATCTGCCAGGACGTTGTGCAACGTCCTGTGTCGGGAACGGGCAGAAACACATATGTCGTTAAGGGGTTAAAGTCATGAGTTGAAGAAGGTGCTTTGACCCAAGCTGTAATGTAACCTGCAGTACTAGAGACTTTCCTTTGCTGTAAGGTTGTGGGCATTGTCTTCACTTCCACACACCTTATCGACAGGACTCAAACTTCATAAAATGTATGGGTTTAAGTGGGGTTTTACTTTGTTCCTCTGACCATGGGCGATAACATAAAAATGAAGGGCTGATACAAAGGTCTGATTCATCAAACCATTTTCTTCAGAATTACTGTGTAAACTGTGAAACGTTTGCGTAGCTCGTAGTTTTACAAAGAATTTCTTGCAAGTTTTGCCATTTTTATGACCACCTCAGCCAGATTCATTCCGTTTGTGGAAAATAGATGGAGCTTAGCCAGGACAGGATGTGGCCAAGTATGGATGACAAATATCAGAATTCTACCAAAGTGGTGTACATTTCTTGCAGTGGTGCATGTCCATTGAGAGATGCACAAAATATCTTTAAAGTGAACCTGTTAAGTCGGATAATTTTATTAACTGGCAGACACAGGGGTAATCTGCAGGCTGGTAGTATTATGATGGGGCCTGGATACTTTACTGAAAGGGCAGCTCCTGGGCGAAAATTAAGTTTATTCTTCCTGAAACCAGTTGGCTTTCAGTCATAGAGGCGCGGCTACTGTCGCCACTGACAGCACTTTGGGTGGCAGTTGTAACCATACCTGACACTTTGAGAGTTAACTCTTTTCTGATGCAGTGCAGAGCCAGCTGTCAAAGTGCCGGATTTGCCTACAGCTGCCACCGACAGTGCTGTGACTGAAAGCCGGCGGATCCTGGGAGGAATAAAGTACATTTTCTCTGGCAAGTGCAGTTTCAGCATGGCGGTAGGGCCCCCTTTTAACTATATTAATCTACATTTTAATAATTGTTGTGTGACATCACGCCACAATGATGACATAGCCCCAGGCTGACTAATCAAATGAAGAGCTGCTGACACCGGCAGATTAGAGGCAGTACACTCTCCCATCCAGTGGCTAAAGACAAAGGCCGTGACCCATGGAATTGGACATTCAAATAAATTTGCAATGAACCTAATAGAAACAATAGACTAGAGATCTTCATTGCTTTCTGTGGGACACGTTTGTAGACCTGCTCAGTTATCTGTGCAGAGGTCATTGTACAGGGTGGAGGAAGAGATGAGCTGTAATCCTCTGCTCTTATGATTGGTGGATCCTGTTTAGGAATGAGCAAACCTGGCTTTAAAGTTCAATGTTCACACCGAATACAGACTTGCAAACATTTTCAAGGTTCGGCGATCGGGTGCTTCACAAATGCAAACCACCAGCATCTCTGTGCTCGGGTACACTTGATGCTCAGCCCAGTGCGAACTGCTCGCAGTGCTTGATTGGCTCATATTGGGGATAAAATCTGCAGTATTGGGTGTAGTGTGTACCCAAAAGAAAAAAATAAAGTATATGACAAAACCTGCCCTCCCTCCCCCTGCAAGTGCTTTGCTTCTGCCTGGCTATGTGTGGGCGGAGAGCCAAACTGCCCAATCAGTGTCTTCCAATGAGGTTCGGATTAAGTTTGGGTTCAGGACAGAACTTTATATAAAGTCTGGCTTAACCCACAGAACCCAAACTTCCACGGGGAAGAACTGTCAGCCTAATAATAATAATAGGCCTAATACTGAAAGTGTAGAAAGCAAGACTTTAGGATTATTTTAGATTTAGTGACAACAAAATAAAAGATAAAAGGCCCAAAATATGATTTGAAGAGCTTACTTGATGATTCTCGCTTCCTTATCTGGAGGTAAGAGGCTTCCCACATTGTGTTGATGGTTACTGAGATGTCTCTTGCATATTCTATAGGTGTTATGTCAGGTGACCAGCAAGATGAAAAAATCTGATGACACTTGCTAAAAAGTGTGAACAGGTGCAAAGATGAACATGAAATAAACAGCTGCACTCGGTTTTTAATACAACAGATAGGACTGCGCGATATGGGTACACCGTGATGAGGTGAAGCAGCTTGAAGTACATTTTATGCGCAAAAAACGTATGGACCAAGTACCCTGTTTATTTATATATTTTTTTACTGCACTTGCATTTTAAACTTTTTTACTGCAGAGTACTTTACACGTCTTATGGACAAGGTTTTTTGTATTAGAATTTTTGTGTTAACACAGACGCGTTCTTTGTGTGCAGGGTTCATTAGTTTTCTATTGAATGTAGGAATGTAGTCATGCATCACTGCTAAGGAAATACATTAAAAAACTGAGACAGTACATGGAAAAAGCCACTTCCTCGTGAGCCCAGCAGCTAGCGACAGGGTGAATCTCTCTACTGGGTCCTTACCTAATGCTTCTATTTGGTTTAAAAACCTACAACTTATGGACGAGTAGGAACCTGCTAATAGAAAATGTAAAATCACCTAAAGCTGGTATTAAGGAGTGCTCAGTCAGAAGGTGTGACTGGGCTCACATAAAACTGATGTGCGAAGTGTCTCAATTTTTCAATGTTTTTCCTTAGCAGTAATGGCCACTTTACACGTGGCTACATTTCTAGCTTATCCACAGGTAACTTACTGGCTGCAGTGAAATCATGGAGACATTATTCCATTTGTACACAGCAACAAGATAGAACCTTGTCTCCACGATTTCACTGCAGCCAGTAAGTTTCCTGTGGATAAGCTAGAAATGTATCCGTGTGTAAAGGGGCCATTATGTATATCCATATTCCTTTATTCAATGTTTTTGCATACCTTGGTGTTTCAGAGAACAAGTGTTTTGTTAAGGTGGCCAGCAAGAGACCTGCAGATAGATACCTGGCTTGAGGTTGCCAGTGCCACATCTGTAGCATCGCTTACCTCCTGATACAGAAGTGAGAGGTCCTGAATCTCCACTTTTGTATAACAATGTGATTTTTCTGATGACACATTCTCTTTAAGATATATACACATAGCCTGCTGAGTGCTTTATACCAACCAGTTCTATCGGAAGATGGGTTGAAGAACCCTGATTTTCTTGTGATGATCCACATGCATGTAAGTGCTTCTCCTGATCAATAAGGGGCACTTACTAAATTGCAGAGAACCTTTTGAATGAAACATTTTAGCAATAATTTCATAGTAAAGTTGAGATTATTTTTTTTTCCAATCGAAGTGCTGTCATAAAATTGTCATCTTGTAGTGGACACAAAACTATCTATTCGATCGGTAAATTCCCCTCATTGACTTCATTGTATTTTATCAACCTTAAAATTATTCATGGATTCTGGAATCTGTGATTTGTTCCCGCGCACATGGTTATTTACAGCCGCTCCACCGCCAGACAGCATTTTGGTTTTACTGAAAGTTCTCACCCACAACAATAGGCACTTGTGAGCCTGATACTAAGGGAACAAGTACAAAGTGGGGTTCAGGCACAATGGACGGCTAAGTGGTGGAATTACTAGGGAGATGATGGGAGTTATTCAGCCAGTCCTTGTTATGTGATAAAGACACAAATGGATTTACTGTCACCGCTTCTCACTCCTCCTTCGTCGATTGAAAAATCTCCGTGTTTATTGTCATTTTACACCATACATAAAGAAACCCTGGGATTTTCAAAATTGGTGTAACTTCATACCTGCTGACCTCCTATGTTCAGAGAAATTGCAGAAGTTTTGTTAAAAGCTTTTTTTTTTTTTCTTCTTTTTCAAGGCCATTTTTAATGGATGAGTATAGACCAATAAACTCCATTTGTGCCATCACTATCATAAAAATGGTTTAGTAAAAATAAATATCTAGTCTTGTGCTACTTCCATCTCCTACGTATTTTTATTTAAAGGTATTTTCCCAGAATTGCAACTTATTAACCAGGGCTGTGGAGTTGGTAAGCCAAACATCTCACTCCATTTCCCTGTATCTGAGTCTGACTCAGAATCCAACTCCACCAAAATGGGCAACTACTCCACAACTAGGGCTGTGAAGTCAGTAAGCCAAACCTCCGACTCCAACTCCTCAATTTCCCGGAATCTGACTGCACCCAAAATGGACAACGACTCCAACTCCAAAGCCCTGGTATTAAACCCCCGTAAATGCCGTTTGGATTCGATATATAATGACCTTGGGACTGATCAATAATTTTTCTTCACATCCCTGGTGAATATAGTGTTCCTCACTCCTTATTGATAGCTGCACTAATTAGTATAGTGGAGGGTCAGTGAGGGTCAGCCATCGGCGAGCAAGGGTGTCACAACGTGTCTGACAGGGCGCCAACCTCCGCAGGCAGGTAGGGGATAGTGTGATGGGGTTTCAATGCTTAAAGTGTAACCGTTATTTAAAATTTTATTTAATAATGCATAGCAAGTGATTATAATCAACTTTCAAATATACTTTAAAAGTGAAATCTGGAAGAAAACCTTTCAAAAACTTTCCATAGGATGTCCCTCTAGGCTGTTTGTGAAGGTACCTTTTACAGGGCACGACGTTGGAGCGATATCTTCTAAGATCTCGTGGGCGCACGGTCTTTTTTGACATAATTTCAATGTCACACGTCTAGATATCGTGGACAACTCGCCAACGATGTTGTGAGCAGGTATCGTTCGCCAACCCAGCGAACTATCCCTGCTCATTGCTGTGAATGGGTGAAGTCATCCATGACATAGTTATCACGGTGTCACACAGAGCGATGCTACTAGATCGCTTGAACGACATAGTCAGGTTTTAGAACATGTTCATAAACCTGGCAACTCCAACTTGACTAATTACACTGGTCAACAGCATTTTTGGTGCCAAAGATATTTCATTGAATTTAGGGTAACTTTGGGGTGCTGATTCTGAATATGTCATCAGTTTTGCCAGATTGGCTCAAGTTTTTGAGATTTTTCGTAAAATGTGTAAAAAAAAAAGACGTTTTTTGCTACACGCGCATTAACTTTATTGATATTGTCATGAATACAATAAATTTAACAAAGTAAATGTTGATTTTAGTTTATTTTAACTAGTTTTAGAAAGTAATCTTCAAAAATGAACAAGACATGAAAGATAGACATTTAATCGCTGGAAAAGCGCTTTTTATATGATTTCCTTCTATGTGAGCTATTGGGGCAGTCACGCTGTAGATTCCAGCAGTAATCAGCCATCATATGTCTGTCCCATCTGCCTTGGTACCTTTCCTCCATCACCATAATATCCTGATGAAATCTCTCCCCTTGTTCTTCGCTAAAATCTCCAAGGTTTTCTGGAAATCTGTCCAAGTGACTGTGAAGATAATGCAATTTAATGCTCATGTGTACACCCAGATTTCTAAATCTCAATAGCATGTTTTGTACCAGTTCTTCATAATTGTCTGCCTTTTGATTTCCCAAGAAGTTCTTCACTACCAACACAAAACTACACCATGCAGCAGCTTCAATGTCATTCATTTCCTTAGGAAAATTTGAATCTTTAATGAGTTTCCGAATTTGAGGACCATCAAAGATTCCTGCCTTCAGTTTTTCGCTACTAAGACCAGGGAAAGATCTGCAGATGTACATGAAGCAATTACCATCTTTGTCTAATGCCTTGACGAACTGCTTCATTAATCCTAACTTTATGTGAAGTGGTGGTAGAATGATTTTTTCCCTGTCCACCAAAGGTTCGTTCACTATGTTTGATGCTCCTACTGTCAAGGTGTCCCTTGGAGGCCAATTCAGTTTCTCCCAGTGCTGATGTTTTGCTCTACTATCCCACATGCAGATGAAGCAAGGATACTTTGTGTATCCACTTTGCTGTCCAAGTAAAAAGTTGACCATTTTTAAATCAACACATATCAGCCACGAATGTTCATGGTAGCACAGTTTCTCCAAGACCATTTTGACATTTTGGTATTGTTCTGCAAGTTTAGTTGAGTGAGCTACTGGAAGAGATGCACACTGATTGCCATTGTTCAACAAAACACATTTCAAACTCCTTTTAGAACTATCTATGAAAAGCCTCCAGTCTACAGGACGATATACTTGTAAACCCATTTGCAGCATCAGGCCAGGAATATCCTTACAATATACAAGTAGGTCTTCTTCACAGAAAAATGGAAGAAGTGCTTCTTCTCTGGTCCTGTAAGATGTAATTTTAGTTCCAGGCGTCAGACAATTTTTTTCACTTAGCCTTGAAGCTAAAAGTTCGGATGCACTTTTTGAGAGGTTGAGGTCTCTTATTAGATCGTTGAGCTCTCCTTGGGTAAATTGCGTAGGTGTTCTGAAACTTCCTTCATATTCTAGTTCACTTCCAGAACTAATGCTTAGCTCCATACCCTGCATTTCATCATCATCATCATCATCATCAGGTGGGGGAAGGTCAGGTAACATGGTAAACACAGGTACAGGCACATCTTCACAATGAGGGACAGGCCTTCTTGCAGATTCCATGTTAGGATACTCCCATTTTCGTTTCTTATGCTTATTGAATCCTTGTACTTGCACTGCACAGAAATAACAGTCATCATGATGATTTTTTTGCTCTCTCCACACCATTGGAACACCAAATTTGAAGCTTGTTCTTTGTCCTTTGCTCCATTTTCGTAATAATTCGATACATGCTTTGCACACTATGTGTGGTGCCCAAAACTTGTCTTGGTCCCCAAGCATAACCCCAAAATAGGTAAAATACACTTTTTTAACGAAGTCTGTTATGTTTCTTCTATGTTTTGTCAGTGTATATTCACCACAAATGTAACAGAATGAGTCTGGATCGTTAAGACAACTTCTTCTTGATGAGTTCATGCTTTTCACTGGAAAACAGACAACAACATAAAGTTAGTGCAAAAATCAAGCTATGAACAAACTTTTAGAACACTAATTAACACAAAACTATATTGAGAACTGCTCAGTTCAAGTACTAATCCAAAGAAATTAATGAGATGATGCGTCGCATTTACCAACAAGTGCTATAAATAAGATACCAAAAATCTCAAAAACTTGAGCCAATCTGGCAAAACTGATAGCATATTCAGAATCAGCACCCCAAAAATACCCCAAATTCATTAAAATATTTTGGGCACCAGAAAAAAAAAATTTTTTTTGTTGACCTGTGTTATCGTAGTTGCATCGTTTGTTACACGCAACGATGCACATAACTATGTTGTTTTAACACGTTGTACACGTCACTTTTGAGCGATGTCTGGCACGGTGTTGTGCCGTGTGAAGGTACCTTAAACCTGACATATGCTGGTTGTCAGGGAAATCCGTATTCGGCTCCACACTGAAGATGATTTTATAAGGGGGAGTGGGGCCTACACAGCGTTTACACTACAGGTGATCAGTCTCGGGTTACATCAGGCAGGGGACAGTGCTGAGCTCAGGCTGTCGGCACACAGCTCCTGTGACATTTCTCCATTCACATCAGCTCTGCTCCATGCAATCAGCTGATGACCTCCACACAGCTCCTCTGCTGATAACATTGAGCAGAGTATTGGAGAGCGAGATCACAGGAGCTGTGTGCTGACAGCCTGAACTCAGCACTGTCCCTGTCAGCATTAACCTGTGATTGATCAGCTGTGAACGCAGTATAGGCTCCCCTCATTATATAGCCGTATTCAGTGTGTGGAGCTAAAGATGGACCTCCCTGACAACTAGCATATGTGAGGTTTAGAAACAGTCTAGTGGGAACATCTTCTGGAAGGTTTTTGAAAGGCTTTATTCCAGATTTGTCTTATGAAGAATATTAGAAAGCTTATTATAATCACTTGCTCTATATTATTATTGCATAAAAAGTTAAACAGCGGTTACACTTTAAATCCTTTCCCTGCACTAAGCTATCATTTACTACTGTTTCTTATTTTGTTATCAGGTCGGAGAATTTTAACATCTAAATTCAATAAAATTATTTTAAAGGGTACTGTGTTAGTTTTTGTTTCTCAGTTTATTTAATAGGTTTGTCTTATAGGTGAGTTTTATCTTATTATCTGCATCCTCTTGAGGAGTTCATTTGTATGAATGTGGTGGTGTTCAGGCATATGTACCAGCACTTCATACTTATCAAGTTGATGGGTCCTCAGCAGTCCCACTTTCTTTACTTGTTTTCATGCCTATTATTTTTGCAATTTCTGCCAGACGTGTCTGTCGTTAGGAGGTTAAGGCCACGTTACTCACACAGATATATTGGTCACAGATCTCTGGTTGCAGTGAAATCATGGACACATTGCTCCATTTTGTGGCCTTGTACAATGGAACAATGTGTCCATGATTTCACTGCAACCAGAGATCTGTGACCAATATATCTGTGTGTGTGTGTAACGTGGCCTTTAGTCTTTCAAGTATGTGGGTGTCTTATTACTGGATTTAAAATGCATTATTTGTTTATATTTTTTGCTGATAGATACACCTTGGATGAATTTGGAACAGCCAGGAGGAGTGCGGTAGTGCGCGGCTTCATTGATGCACTCACTAGAGGAGGGCCGGGGGGTACCCCTCGTCCAATTGAGATGCATTCTCATGATCCGTTGAGGTGACGTATAAGTATATGCTAGTTCTGCCACTTGAATATATTTATTACATAGGAGCCAGTAAGAGCGAGAAACGTTTTACATTTGTTTTCCAGCATTTACAAATTAAGCAGTTTGACACACATTTAAAGAAAAAAAAACTTAACTTTTCACTGTTCCTGACTCCACTCCAGTTCTGTTATACCAGTCCTGTATTCTACTTTTGTGTCTCATGGGGCACATGTCCAGCACAGACCATGTGATGTCATGGATACATTATAATATCTATACTGATCGTTACCAACTTGGCAAATATCGATTATGGGTTTTAATCATCGCTATATTGTATTTATTAATAAGGTATGTTGGGGATATGCTGGCCTGGCTACACCAAGCAACTGCTTCTGAAAAAGAGCACCTGGAGGCTCTGTTGAAGCTGGTAAATATCCAAGGTAAGACATGAAGTGGTGCATGGATTAGTCATTGTGTGTTTTCATTTTAGAGGTTTCATGATCGTGTACTGGAAGCTATGATGTCCGATTGGGAGAGTACCTCTTGTTTTGTTTTTCCAACCTGGATAAACCAGGTTAAAGATGGTTTATTATAAACCCCCCCCCCCCCATGTGCTGCTACATAAAGACAGCTGACCGGCCAGTTCTATATACAGCGGTTAACATGATCGGCATAGCGGATTATTACCAGGCTTGTGGTTCACGTCACCGTATGTGACTACAGACTTGGGAATTTCACAGTGCACAGACTGCGCACCGTCTGAATTCTCTGATGCCGGTAGCAGTCGGGCGCTTGACCACAAGCAAGCAATTTGCATATATGCCAACAGGATCTGCACATCCTCACTGAATACAAATGAATTAAGCGAGGCTGGACATTTCCAGTTGAAATGTGTCCATAAGTATGCAAATTGCTTACTTCTGGTCACATGACTGCATACTCCCGATACTGGAGAATCCTGACGGCGTGTGGTGTGCACACTGTGATGATCCACAATTCTACAGTTACATAGAGTAACTGCAAACCTGAGCTGGAAGCCTGGACAACTTGTTTAAAGTCTTTACTAAACTGATCTACAAGTTGTACCGTTTCAATTTCTTCAGAGATCTGCAAATCAATAAAGCCATACACCTAATGGCTGTCGGACAAACAATGATTCAGCCAACAGGGATCTCGGCCGGCTTGGCCATACACAGTAGTGCTCGCTCTGGCAAACACTTTTGTGTTTCTTATGAGAGCCGCTGCTAGACATCTCTGGTTGCAGCTTATCATTAAGAGAACTAAAGCATCTGTAGTCTGAAATCGGACGTGGTGAGTCCTTATTTCCTTCAACGTCAACTTCGCCGGGAACTCCACTCACATTGCATGTTTGACTGAACCTGTCTAAATTTGAGGCGATGTTTCTTCAGACTTATAAATTAATCAACACGAAGTGAGTTCTACCGCTGCCACCCAATTCCTGTCAGTTTAACTTATATGTTCGGAGGCGGGAAGAGAGAAGATGTTGCTGATTGAGCGCATGGCTCGCGTGATTTCACAACCTCACACGAGCGATGGCGCCACTGGAACAGCGCCTGCACAGGAGGTGAGTATAAGCTTTTTAATTTCAGTGGTGCGAAGCATGGGAACTGAGAAAAGGCTGTAGTGAACAACCCCTTTAACTGCCTCAGCAATTACGGTATCTGTCCTGTGCCTCTATACACATTAGACTATCAGACGAAACTCATTCAGCTGGTACGAACCATACTAGCTTAATGTGTATGGGGGCGTTCATCTTGTCTGCAAGTTGTATATACTGCATTGAATCGATTAATCTCATTTTACAAAATGGTGATGGATACATGAAATGAAAGGGAACAGTACATTGTATCTCCTTCCTTCCCTTATGCCTCGCCTTCCTTAGAATCATGGCTTCTACAATGCACTACTTTGGCAGGGCTTCCATACATGGGACTTCAGATATCGCAGTCGGGAACTAGTGTTGAGCGGGACCCATGGATGTTGGGTTTGCTCTGTTTGGCCAAACTTTAAAAAAACGCAAAAAACTCAGAACCCTATACAAGTCATTGGGGATCTGAATTTCTGTGCTGAAAAATGGCTGTAAAATAGTCGTAATAAGGCCTAGGGGGCTGTAAAAGAAAGTAAAATAAAGGCAACTGCCCTGCAAATGTGGATATGGATTAAATTACAAACAAAATAAAAACTGTGTGGCTCCTGACAATTTTTTTATACCCGGTTAAGGTGTCTGCAACCCTCGGTTGTCTGCGTTAGGTTGGCTGGTTATCAAAAATAGAGGGTATCCCATGCCATTTTAAAATTTTTTTAAAAAATTAATTAAAAAAAAAAAAAAAAAACACTGCTTGGGCTCCACCCTATTTTTGCTAACAAGCCAAGGTAAAACAGACTGCTGGGGTTGATGATATCAGAGAGGGAAAGGCCATGGTTATTTGGCGTTTCCCAGCTTAAATATACTAGCCCGCAACCGCCCCGGAAGTGGTACATCACCTTAGGTGCGACAGTTTTGGTGCTTTACCTTGCTCTTCCTGATTGCCCTGTGGCTGTGGCATATGGTGGTAATAGGTTACTGAGGTTGATGTTAGCTGTAAATTAAGTGCTGGCATCAAGCCCTGGTGTTAGTAATGGATAGGTGTCTATCAGACACCTCCATTACTAACCTGGCAAGTATAAAGCTTTTTTTTCCCTGTCTTTTTTTTTTTTTTTTTTTTTTTATAACTTAGTTGAATAAAGACTCCCCCCACATGCCCACATTAACCAGTTTATTACTTAAAAAATCCCGGATGTTCCAGTGTAATTAATTTTTTTAATTATTATTATGAATTTACTTAGAGAACCATTGATTCCATGGTGCTGTACATGAGAAAGAGATGCATACAAACCAATTAAAAATACCATGAACGAACTAACAGTGACAGACTGGTACAGAGGGAAGAGAGAGGACCCTGCTCTTGCAGGCATACATTCTTCTGGGCAGTGGGGAGGAAAACAGTAGGTTGGGTCTGCTCGGGTGGTGGTGGAGCGCTAGGTCCAATGGTGATGGAGCGCCAGGTCCAGTGGGGGTGGAGCGCCGTGTCCAGTGGTGGTGAGGTGGCACTGTGGTCATTGCAGGCTGTAGGCTGTTCTGAAGAGATGGGTTTTCACGTACCGCTTAAAGGCTCCGAGTGTAGGGGATAATCAGACGTTTTGAGGTGCAGAATACCAGAGGATGGGGAATGCTCAGGCAAAGTCTTGCAGGCAGTTAGATGAGGAACGTACAAGTATGGAAGAAAGGAGGACGTCTTGGGAGGATCGAAGATTACGAGTTGGATGATATTGGGAGATTAGTTCAGAGATATATAGGGGGGGCAAATTGTGGACCGCTTTGTAAGTCAATGTTGGTAGTTTGAATTGGATATGCTGAGGAATTACGAGCAAGTGGAGGGATTTGTAGAGGGGAGAAGTGGAGGAGCAGTGAGAATAGTGTATTCAAAGAGTAATGTCCTATAACACCCATCGATTCCTCTGGATCTTTGGTCTGAGAAAGCTGTTAGAAGGAGGCTGCATAAGTCACTGCCGGCCAGTAGTCCTGGTCACGCTTGTGAAAAGCTCTGCACATACCGCTGACTGGGAGTGACCTCTTTAGCCTCGTTCTGAAAAGTTGCACAGCTGCCATCAACCCCATTAACCTATTACTCTGATTGTCGGGGCAATCGGGAAGAGCCAGCTAAAGCAACAGAATTGGCATATGTAATGTGATGCACCAATTTTCGGGTGGTTGCGGGCTGGTATATTTGGGTTGGGAAGAACCAATAACCATGGCCCTTCAGACCCTGATAATATCGGCCCCCAGCTGTCTTCTGTACCATGGCTGGTTATCAAAAATAAAGTGGAACCCACACCATTTAAAAGAAAACAAATAAAATAAATGATGACGGATGCCTTCTTTTTTTTAACTTCAGCTGAGTTAAAGGAGACAGTTGAGGGATGCAGCCTGCAGCTGTCTGTTTAACCTGCGCTGATTATCAAAAGCGTACGGTCATCTTCCCTATGAAATAAAGCTTGTTAATTCAACAAACTTTCTTAACATGCCAACAATACCCAGACAATGGACTCAGACAGTCTTTTTTTTCTTAAAGTGCGTGTTTGAGTCTGAGCCCCAGACACCTGGTGTCCGGTTTGTGTTCGCTCATCACTATCTGGAACTGTTTAGAGACTCACATTGTATAGCAGTGGGATACATTTTTGGCATTTAATGATTCCTTCTTTTAGTGTTTTCTAAGGGCACTTCCTACGCCCTGATGCTTGCATTGGAAGATGAGGTATTTGCTGCTAGTTTGAGGTTTTTCACTTTTAACCAGATTGGTGTATTTTATTTTCAGGGGTTGAAGACAATATCCAGGAGGTCGTAGGACACATCACAGAAGGAGTCTGCAGACCACTCAAGGTCAATAGCTCTCACTTGTCCTGTTTAATTCTATAAATATAATAAGCATTTTTCCAGTATATATATGTATATGTATATTAACCAAATGAGAATTAAAACTGAGACCATCATAAAAGTGATTAGTTCTGCCACCACTTTATAAAATGGAGAAACCTGTTTAATAACAACAAAACCTTAAAGACCTTGGCTTTGAATGACTATGAACAAAAAAGTATTGATTTCAAATTCCTTATACAGAAATAACAATTCCCCTAGTTTGTGGCACGTTTTCACAGAGTGAAAATAATGTAGGTTCGGTGTGAAATATTTTTGTACTCGTTCCTTGAAGATGTCGGAAGGTCACATTCTGCTGTTATCGTCTTTTTCTCATAATTGCTATTGTCCAACCCACAGAGTGGGATGATAACACAATCATTTACTCAAGGTTGTGTCTTCATGTGACACTTTCTGTATACAACTTTATTCACAATAGTAGCAGGGAACTTGTTTTTACAGTGTGGTTTACAGAACCAACATGGGTGTAGGAAGCTGAGGTATGGGGAGCTATTCGATAAGGTCATCAGAGTGGAAAGTTGGGGGACATCAGTGATTTACTTTCCCAGAGTAAAGGTCCATTTACACCAACTGGTGGCACTGTGCAACCTGTAAACCTTTACCAATTGGCGGTTGTTTGAATGCCTGTTGACACAGGCAGATCAAAAGAAATGATGTGCACTGAGTGATCAATCATACATCGCTCATAGGCTATAGGCTACCATAGTACTCAGTGGTTCAGGTCTTGTTTACAGATGATCATGCACTGCAAAGAGCCATGACCTTTTAGGCTGTTCTAAAGATAATTTCACCCAATGAACGAGTGTTTTGCTCATTCATCTGGTGATTGGCAGCCTATTTACACGGCGGGATAATCTGGAAACTAGCGTTTTTTTTTTACAACACTCATTCATGATTATCTTACAATATTAATGCCTCTATAAGCCCTCCATACTTATTAGATAGCCATTGGCTGAATTATAGTTTGGCTGACAGCTGTCTCACCTGACTCCCATATACAGGAGTGCTCAATGTACTTTTAGGGCATGTCTGGAGGCGGCTTATCTCTTGAGAGCAAAAGGATCAGCAGTTTGACATCAGACGTGCTGTATCCTTATTTTCCCCAACATCCTCTTCCCTGGGTCCCCATATACGTTGCACTTTTTGCTGATCATCTTGATATTTCTGGTTTCAGACGGCGTTTCTCTAAGTATCCAAGTCTTGATCAATAATACCCCGAAGAGATGCTTTTCTGTTTCCGGGAATGGAGATGACCAGTGACTTGTAGCATTTTGCTTTTGAAGGAGTTGTCCCACTTGGGGTATTTATGGTGTAAAAGTAGTATAGGCTCTACATGATCAATAGGTGGGGATTCCAGTGATGGGGTCTGCATCTGTTGAAAGTTTATAGCCTACATTTATCTTAGCAACGACCCACGAGCTCAGGTATGGCATGTTGCCAGGGGACCCACTGGGTTACTGGCCAACTAAGAGGTTCACTGTGACGTGGTGGGCTTCATACTGTCTGATCAGAAGGTTAAACTCAGAACATTATATTCCGTTTTATACATTTTTCCTAGTGGCACTAGATCAATGGATGATTTTTGAATGTGCGGTCTATGTCTTTCTCTACAGCATATGTTAATGGTGTGTTGCCTGCTCATGCCAAACACTCTTTATTCATTTCTTGGGGACTCTAAAAAATGCTGAGCAAGCTTGAATTAGAATTACATTTTTACAAGTCTTATGATCCCAACCATAAAAATAAAGTCTGTTCTGCAGTTGATGAAAAACATAGACTATTATGTAAAAAGGGATTTTAGATGCTTACATATTTTCATTAGCTAGCTGGGCAAACAGTCAGGCAATCATCTAGCTGGTTAATGGTGAACAGTTCAGTTAACTGAACTTGTAGCAATGCCGAAAATGCTGTAAGGACCTGTGTGATGTCACGACCATGTGACTGTAATGGGCGGAGCTATATTTACATAGACCATAACGATTTAGCTTGCTTAACTCCACCCCTTTTACAGTCACATGGTCGTGACATCACACAGGTCCTTGATTCAGGGCAGTTGGCATTGCTGGAGTTCAGTGACCTATCTGTTAGCTGATTATAAGCATGATGACTGCTTGACTGATTGCCCAGCTAGCTATATTATGTACAATATGTAAATAAATGTGTAAGCAGCTAAAATACTTTTCTGGGATGAATACAATGGTTTAAAAAAAAGTTATTAATGAACAAATGTTTGAAATAACATTAGGGTGTTTTCATAATAAAAAAATGACATGACAGGTTCCCTTTAAGTGGATACAATGGATGTAAGAAGTCAGAGAGGGCTTCAATAAGTCAATCTGGCCGTCCTCGCTCGCTCTACTTGTTAGATGTCCCACATCATCTCTGAGCACATCCGCAGCGTTCTGCACATGCTGAGTAAATGGAAGCATTCTCACTGGTGGTGGCTTGTGAACTCACAAGCCTTAACACTAGAAGTCCCAAAGAGGGGTCTTTTAACATTTCTACCTTTGGAACCCAGAGACGGGTGGAATGACCTGAAAGATTTTAGCCAACATCCTCTAATCACCGTCTTTTGTTAATTAATTGTCTGTAATTAAGGCCATTACTGTCGCACCACAGGAGGTTGTTGTTTTCCATTGAGTTTAGCCATTTGGCTTCTAGTTAGTTCTATTCAGTTTGGACTAAGGGTCATTTGACCCTCTTTCGGGACTTCAGGGGGGAGCTCGAAATTTCTGGGACTTCTAGTGTTAAATGTTTAAGTGCTGCTCCACCTCTGTGACTTCTTGCTCATGTTTTAATACAGTGCTGACATTTATTTTCCATGTTAAGACAAGTATGCTAGAAAAAAGATGATGTCTGTGAGCTGGGCGAGAGCAGTAAGTGACCCAAATCCTGCTGACAGGTTTCCTTGAACTTTAGTAACACTCTAGAGAGAAGCCATCATAAAAAAGGCCTATTGTTTAATCAGTTTTTTGTCGTTTTAAGTATTTTTTTGGCAACATTTCTTTTTTTTTTTTAATGTAGCTTTAAAGTCATTCTGCTTCTTATATGTTTATTTTAGGTCCGTATTGAGCAAGTGATCATTGCCGAGCCTGGTGCTGTCCTGCTGTATAAAATCTCTAATCTACTGAAATTTTATCACCACACGATAAGGCGAGTACCTCTGAGATAAGAAGCACGCTACAATGTTACATGTAATCCAGCAATGCAGTGTCGGATTCAATATTTTGGGTCTCTTTCCTCATCGTTCATCTCTGAGACCTTGTTCACATGCTACAGCTCGGTGCATTTTTCTTTAACATTTGCAGGGATTAATATCTCACACTTTGCAAGGTTTATGGGGTTTTTGTTTCTTGAGCTATAGGTTTATTAAATCAGTTGGATAAAATACTAGATGGGAAAACTGTATGTCTATCCTCTGTTCTTGCATTTTAGATGGTGATGTAATTTTCCATAGAATTATAAATTAACAGTTAATTAACACTTTGTTGAAATGTTCCTTTAACCAGTTTACGACCAATGACGGTTATAGCCATCATGGAAAGATGTCAGTTCTCGCACTATGACTGCTATACCCATCATGGCTTTGAACTGTCACTGGGTGTAAACATGCAGTGATCATGCCATGCCGACAGCTGTCAGTGACAGCTAAGGGACAGTTTAAGAGGTTTGGGGACCCTTTTTGATGGCCCACACACTGAGCGATGTGATCGGTCATTCAATCTGACTGACCGATCACATCATGATGGTACAGGAAAGTGCTGAATATGAGCACTTCTATGTGCGATCGCTGCAGGAACCAGGCTGTTAGAACTCATCATGCTGCCTGTGCCAGCCACCCCTCCACTCGTCCCCGCTCCCCTCTTCCTCTGTCGTCTGCTCCCCTCTTCCTCTTGTCGTCTGCTCCCCTCTTCCTCTGTCGTCTGCTCCCCTCTTCCTCTGTCGTCTGCTCCCCTCTTCCTCTTGTCGTCTGCTCCCCTCTTCCTCTTGTCGTCTGCTCCCCTCTTCCTCTTGTCGTCTGCTCCCCTCTTCCTCTTGTCGTCTGCTCCCCTCTTCCTCTTGTCGTCTGCTCCCCTCTTCCTCTGTCGTCTGCTCCCCTCTTCCTCTGTCGTCTGCTCCCCTCTTCCTCTGTCGTCTGCTCCCCTCTTCCTCTGTCGTCTGCTCCCCTCTTCCTCTGTCGTCTGCTCCCCTCTTCCTCTGTCGTCTGCTCCCCTCTTCCTCTGTCGTCTGCTCCCCTCTTCCTCTGTCGTCTGCTCCCCTCTTCCTCTGTCGTCTGCTCCCCTCTTCCTCTGTCGTCTGCTCCCCTCTTCCTCTGTCGTCTGCTCCCCTCTTCCTCTGTCGTCTGCTCCCCTCTTCCTCTGTCGTCTGCTCCCCTCTTCCTCTGCCGTCTGCTCCCCTCTCCTCTGCCGTCTGCTCCCCTCTTCCTCTGCCGTCTGCTCCCCTCTTCCTCTGCTCCCCTCTTCCTCTGCCGTCTGCTTCCTCTGCCGTCTGCTTCCTCTGCCGTCTGCTCCCCTCTTCCTCTGCCGTCTGCTCCCCTCTTCCTCTGCCGTCTGCTCCCCTCTTCCTCTGCCGTCTGCTCCCCTCTTCCTCTGCCGTCTGCTCCCTCTGCCGTCTGCTCCCCTCTTCCTCTGCCGTCTGCTCCCCTCTTCCTCTGCCGTCTGCTCCCTCTTCCTCTGCCGTCTGCTCCCCTCTTCCGCTGCGTCTGCTCCCCTCTTCCGCTGTCGTCTGCTCCCCTCTTCCGCTGTCGTCTGCTCCCCTCCAGTCCTGTGCCCTGTCCTCTCCCCTTCTATACCCCTCCCCTCTTTTGCCGCCTGTTTCCACTCTCCTATGCCTCATCCACTGCATTGAGGAGATGAGGCTGAGGAGCGTTGTGACAGCAATCACTGCATGATAACTATCCCTGGCTCTGTGTCACCCCCTAAGTGCTGTAATCCTGCCTATCGCAGGACTGTGAGTCCGAGGAGAGGGAGAGCATGGTCACTCACCTTCCCCTGCGGGATCTGCATGTTACTGGCCAATGAGGCATGGCCTCGCTTAACATAAGTGTATGGTGCAAGGCCGCACCAAGTAGACGGTTGCTGCCACTAGTCGGACACGCCTGCTCCATACACTTATATAGAGCGAGGCCATGCCCAAATAGTAATGTTGCTGACGGGAACATACATACCGCATAATTATAGTCCGTTGTTCCTCGTAGCGCTCAGGGCAGGCGCTGGGAGGATTGATAAGTCTCCGTTCACATCGAGTGACTGCAGAATTATCAGTTTTAGACCGGACAACCCCTGTAGCTCAGTCATTGAAACACTGCACAGCTCCGTACACTTTATAGCCCCCCCCGTGCCGGGTACTTCAAGCTCCGCTCCAATTCTATTGAATATAGATATGTTGCCAAAATCAAAGTAGCGGTTAACTGGCTTAAAAGGATATTCCGGTTTGCCTATCCCATATTCATATTTCTTTAAGTGAGTTGTAGTTGTGATGTCAATGCTGCATCCAGTGCTTAAAGACCAGAGCAGCAGCAAAGAGTAGCTGCTGGACCCGGGGAAGGTACAGTGCTATTTGATTTTATTATTCTGTTAAGGTGCTGGTCAAAAGTGGTGAAAAAACATAAAGCTGGTAATACGACGTAATGCTATGTCTGCAGATTGAGGTTCTGATCTAGTGTAGATCCTAAGTCGTATGGCAAGGCTCGTTATAGGGTGGTTTTTGACCTTTAGGATTGTTATTTTATATGGGTGGCGCTAGGGTTCACGTCCTCTTTTTCTCAGAAGAGACAAATTGGCTAATGGATAAACACTTCTATCAAGTAGGGACTGTCCAAAGCTGAGAGTCCCTTCAGCCTGTGAGTTTTGTTGCCTGTTGGTGAGGTGACATTGTGCATTGCTGCAATGGGTGTATGCTGAGCTATACGTGAGTTGTAGGGTCCGGAGAAATAACTGCTGTGTGTAGTTGTTATTCCCTGTCTGTGCTGCTGCATAATGCAGGACATTTACATTGCGCTATTTCCATAATCATTATTTAGTATGTGTAACACTAACCTATTGAGTTACATAATGAAACAGTGGAAAATGTGACGCAAAGCCGTGACAAACAATACATAGAAGCAGATAAGTGATAGATGGCAGCTCTCCATCCGTTATAACTTGGATGCGAAGTGAGAATAATGATGGGAGATGTTGTTATACCGGAACTGAATGGATACCAAGTCAACTTTATTCACACGTGAGTTTCAGCTCTTATATGTGTAAGACAATTATTTAAACTTCTGCCATTCCGTTTTAGTGCAATCGTTGGCACGAGTGGATCCGCATTACTGACTACAATCGAAGAAATGCACTTATTAAGTAAAAAGATATTCTTCAACAGCCTGACCTTACATGCGAGTAAACTGCTGGACAAGGTGGGTAGCTTAGGTGAAAAGTTGGATCGGTAATTGAGGCATTCACATGTCTTATCAATTTTTACTATTTATGATAATGGATATAAAAATGAATATTGAAAAGAGACATGTCTCATGGCTGTACACCGCCTGGCAGATCTCTGCAAAGTATCTGTGCTTCAATCTTCTGGAATACCTGCTCCCCATCTCTGTGGTTGCTTGGAGTGGAGGTGTTGGTGATGCATATCAATACAATCAACAGCGATAATCCATTTATGATTATCATATCCTTGTTTCACTGGCTCAGACAATATCATTTTCTGGGCTCATTACCGGTTCTATCCTTTGCACAGTCATTTTGTATGTGAAGGCCGTGAGCAGTTTTGTTCTCATTAGGGATCATACACAGTCATTGCGCCTGCTGGAACCATGCACGGTTGTTGCGCCTGCAGGGAACCATGCACGGCCGTTGCGCCTGCAGGGAACCATGCACGGCCGTTGCGCCTGCAGGGAACCATGCAGGGCCCGTTGCGCCTGCAGGGAACCATGCACGGCCGTTGCGCCTGCAGGGAACCATGCACGGCCGTTGCGCCTGCAGGGAACCATGCACGGCCGTTGCACCTGCAGGGAACCATGCACAGCCGTTGCGTCTGCAGGGAACCATGCACGGCCATTGCGCCTGCTGGGAACCATGCACGTCCGTTGCGCCTGCTGGGAACCATGCACAGTCAAATGTGGGAAAATCCAAAACCTAAGATAAAAACAAAAGTGAGCATTTACTTTCTGTAAATAAGTAAAAAACAGTGCACATAAATAACATAGGCTACTTAATACACACGGCTTTTGATAAAAAAAAAAAAAACCAAACAACAAAACGCAAAAGCTATCCTAGCATGTCATGGTGTACCCCAATCGGGACAGTCTTACACTCTCTAATATTAAAACTAGACTCAATGTGAACAAGGGCAGAGAGGCACCGGGTCCCGACTATGTCCACCTAGCCATTGGAAGCTATGTAAATAAAAGGCCCAGCTCAGAAAAAGGAGGTCACGCCCTGTTTGTACTGAAAACAAGCGACTAAAGGACGTCTGAAAAACTGAACAGTATGAGTTGGTGTAGATGCAAAGTAGAAGACCATGTTCACACTGGCCATTAAATAAAACCTAATAAACAACATAAACTGAGCATATACCTACTGCTGTAAGTAAATAAGTAAAAAGCAATAGTACATTTAAATAAATAACATGGGGTATTTAACTAATTTTTGGGGGATTTATGGGACAATCCAGAAGCCAGAATTTTAAGGTGTCATCCAACATTGCCACTTCTGTATTGGAGGACAGTGGGGCTGAGGACTTTCCAAAGCCAAACAGCTAAGATGTGTATATGGCAGGTATTGTGCAGGTTTTCTGTTCATTAGAGAAGGACAGGTGTGGGTTCACAGTGTCCTCATCACCGCTCTCCTTTGCTGCGAAAGTGAGTGACAGTATGTAATCCTCGTAATTTGCCTACAGCGTCGCTGCAGATGTAATGTGCTGTCCATACATTGCACAGGGCGAGTGCCGCTCTTTTTATCTTGCTTTCTATACTGAACAGTATGATCACATGAAGCCGTGCAGAACGTCTGGATGGGAAATCTGCAGCATAATGTCTAGTCAGCAAAGTCAGTTTATCAAATATTATCCCCTGACTGCGTGAGAAATGTTTTAATCGGCAGCATGCCAAAATACGCTGCAAGTTTTCACCTGGACATAACGATTTCCAATGCACAGCTCAGAACTTGCTGTCTATCCGCAACAAAGCCAGATGTAACTATTGCAGATTGTCACAGACTTTTTTCTGCTAGGATTACATCTAATATGGGTGTGCAGCAGATAAAGAACCTAAGCTTTGAAACCAGTTTGTATTTACTTCCAAGTTCTTTAACCCCTTCATGACCGAGCCTATTTTGACCCTAAAGACCGAGCATTTTTGGCAATTCTGACCAGTGTCCCTTTATAAGGTTAGATCTCTGGAACGCTTCATTGGATCCGAGCGATTCTGAGATTGTTTTTTCGTGACATATTGGGCTTCATGTTAGTATTAAATTTAGATCGATAATTTTTGCGTTTATTTGTGAAAAAAATGAAAAATTTTGCAAACATTTTGAAAATTTAGCAGTTTTCAAATTTTTTTATTTTTATTCTGCTAAACCAGAGAGTTATGTGCCACAAAATAGTTAATAAATCAGATTTCCCACATGTCTACTTTACATCAGCACAATTTTGGAAGAAAAAAAAATTTTGGTAGGACGTTATAAGGGTTCAAAGTTCATCAGCAATTATTCATTTTTCCAGCTAAATTTACAAAACCATTTTTTTAGTGACCACATCACATTTGAAGTCCCTTTGGGGGGTGTTACATGACAAAAAACACCCAAAAGTGACACCATTCCAAAAACTGCACCCCTCAAGCTACTCAAAACTACATTCAAGAAGATTATTAACCCTTCAGGTGCTTCACAGGAACTAAAATAAAGTTGAAGGAAAAAATTGACATTTTAATTTTTGTAACAAAAATGTTCTTTTAGCCTCAATTTTTTCATTTTCACATGGGCAACAGGATAAAATGCATCCTAGAATTTGTTGGGCAATTTCTCCTGAGTACACCGATGCCTCATATATGGTCATAAACCACTGTTTGGGCGCACGGCAGGGCTCGGAAGGGAAGGAGTGCAATTTGAATTTTGGAGCCAATTTTCCGTTCAAAAAGGGAAATGACGCTCCTTCACTTCTGAGCCCTGCCGTGCGCCCAAACAGTGGTTTATCACCACATATAAGGTATCGGTGTACTCAGGAGAAATTGCAGTGTTTTTTTCATTTTTATGGATGCATTTGTGAGGCATCTGGGGGTTTAAAGTGCTCACTATGCATCTAGATATGTTCCTTTGGGGGTCTAGTTTCCAAAATGGGGTCACTTGTGGGGGAGCTCCAATGTGGAGACACACAGGGACCCTCCAAACGCGACATGGTGTCCGCTAACAATTTGAATGAAAAATTAGCTCAAATTGTTAGCGGACACCATGTCGCGTTTAGAGGGTCCCTGTGTGTCTCCACATTGGAGATCCCCCACAAGTGACCCCATTTTGGAAACTAGACCCCAAAGGAACATATCTAGATGCATAGTGAGCACTTTGAACCCCCATATGCTTCACAAATTGATCCGTAATAATAAAAAAATAAATTTTTTGTGGGAAAGAAAAGTGCTTTTTCATTTTTATGGATGAATTTGTGAAGCATCTGGGGGTTCAAAGTGCTCACTATGCATCTAGATATGTTCCTTTGGGGGTCTAGTTTCCAAAATGGGATCACTTGTGGGGGAGCTCCAATGTGGAGACACACAGGGACCCTCCAAACACGACTTGGTGTCCGCTAACAATTTGAATGGAAAATTAGCTCAAATTGTTAGCGGACACCATGTCGCGTTTAGAGGGTCCATGTGTGTCTCCACATTGGAGCTCCCCCACAAGTGACCCCATTTTGGAAACTAGACCCCCAAAGGAACATATCTAGATGCAAAGTGAGCACTTTGAACCCCCAGATGCTTCAGAAATTCATCCGTAAAAATGAAAATGCACTTTTTTTTCACAAAAAATTTCTTTTTTCATTATTACGGATTTATTTCTGAAGCACCTGGGGGTTCAAAGTGCTCACTATGCATCGAAATACGTTCCTTTGGGGGTCTAGTTTCCAAAATGGGGTCACTTGTGGGGAGCTCCAATGTGGAGACACACAGGGGCTCTCCATACGCAACATGGTGTCCACTAACAATTGGAATTGTTAGCGGACACCATGCAGGATATGAAGAGCCCCTATGTGCCTAAACATTGGAGCTCCCCCACAAGTGACTCCATTTTGGAAACTAGAACACCCAAGGAACGTATCTAGATGCATAGTGAGCACTTTGAACCCCAGGTGCTTCACAAATTGATCCGTAGAAATGAAAAAAGAAACTTTTTGTGGAAAAAAAAAAGTGCTTTTTCATTTTTATGGATGAATTTGTGAAGCATCTGGGGGTTAAAAGTGATCACTATACATCTAGATACGTTCCTTAGGGGGTCTAGTTTCCAAAATGGGGTCACTTGTGGGGGAGCTCCAATGTTCAGGCACACAGGGAGGGCTCTCCATACCCGACATGGTTTCCGCTAACAATTGGAGCTAATTTTCCATTGAAATTGTTAGCGGACACCATGTCGCATATGGAGAACCCGTGTGCCACCACCACAAGGGCAACTGGAAGAGTTGGGGTACAGCACCAGAAAATGCCACCCCTAATGAATGCGCTATTTTCTTGGGGTGGCTGTGGGTTGCAATTTGCAGCGTGGGGGACGCACAACATTTCGGTCTCTCCACGCTGAGGATTCCAGTCAGCCAGCTGCCAAGTTGTACCTGGTTGGCTACAAAAAATACAGCGGCCTTTTTTTTTTTTATTTCTAGAACTAATTCTAGATAAAAAAAAAATGACGTGGGGCTCTGCCATATTTTTGGTCCAGCTAGGTACAACTTGGCAGCTACAGACTGCCAGCAACCCCAGCTGCCTCGTTGTACTGGCTGCAACCAAAAATACAGCGAAGCCCATTTTTTTATTTCTAGAACTAATTCTAAAAAAAAAAAATGACATAGGGCTCCGCCATGTTTTTGGTCCAGCCAGGTACAACTTGGCAGCTACAGACTGCCAGCAACCCCCAGCTGCCTCGTTGTTCCTGGCTGCAACCAAAAATACAGCGAAGCCCATTTTTTTTTCTTTCTAGAAAGAAAAAAAAAAAGACGTAGGGCTCCGCCATATTTTTAGCCCAGCCAGGTACAACTAGGCAGCTGGGGGCTGGAATCCTCAGCATGGAAAGGCCCAAGCGTTCTGGGCCCCCCATGCCTGCAGCCACCCCAGAAAATGGCGCATTCATTGAAGCGCCATTTTCTGGCGCTGTACCCATGCTCTTCCAGTTGCCCTGGTGCCGGTGGCAAACTGGGTAATAAAGGGGTTAATGCCAGCTTTTTATTGGCAGCTGGCTCTAAACCTGAGATTCATAATATTGGGCCAATGTTAGACCGCCATTAGGAATCTCTGGTGAGTAGTCAATAAATACACACAGAGAAAAATATTTTTATTTTGAAAAAAAAACACAAACAAAATTCAGACTCCATCTTTATTATAAAAAGATCCGACGAAAGTCCACAACGAAGGTCCCACGATCGCCATGCAGGAGGATCGGACTGCAAAGTAGCGATCTGACAGCCCGGGTATAGTGATCCACACTGCACCGGGACTACGAGATCGCTTTCTGCAGCTCGATCATCATGCAGGAGGATCGGACTGCAGAGCAGCGATCTGACAGCCCGGGTGCAGCGAAGGGGCTGCGAGATCTCTTTCTGCAGCGCTATCCTCATGCAGGAGGATCGGACTGCAGAGCAGCGATCTGGCAGCCGGGTGCAGCGCAGGGGCTGCGAGATCGCTTTCTGCAGCTCGATCCTCATGCAGGAGGATCGGACTGCAGAGCAGCGATCTGGCAGCCCGGGTGCAGCGCCGGGGTCTGCGAGATCGCTTTCTGCAGCTCGATCCTCATGCAGGAGGATCGGACTGCAGAGCAGCGATCTGGCAGCCCGGGTGCCATGTCGGGGGCTGCAAGATTGCTTTCTGCAGCTCAATCCCCATGCAGGGGAATCCCCCTCCATGGGCATTAAGATGTAGAAAGCAATCTGACAGCTTGGGTGCAGTGATCCAGTGGATCACTGCGCCCAAGTTGTCAAATCAGTTTCTGAGGCTTGCTCTCCGTGCAGGAGATCCCTGGGGGATGGATCCCTGATCCCCATCCCCCTGCATGTAGATCAGGGATCCCCCTGCAGGGTGATAGGGAACAGGGATCCCCCTGCAGGGGATGGGGATCAGGGATCCATCCCCCCGCTGCAGGGGGATCAGGGATCCATCCCACAGCAGGGGGATGAGGATCAGGGATCTCCCTGCAGGGGGATGGGGATCAGGGATCCATCCCCCAGCAGGGGGATGGGGATCAGGGATCCATCCCCCCTGCTGCAGGGGGATCAGGGATCCATCCCACAGCAGGGGGATGGGGATCAGGGATCCCCCTGCAGGGGGATGGGGATCAGGGATCCATCCCCCAGCAGGGGAATGGGGATCAGGGATCCATCCCCCAGCAGGGGAATGGGGATCAGGGATCCATCCCCAGGGATCCCCCTGCAGAGGGATGGGGATCAGGGATCCCCCTGCAGGTGTTACAGGCAGGGGGACCTACCAGAGGTTGGCGGTGACGGCGGCGGTGACTTGCAGGAGGAAGACCGACTGCGAGGACTGGAGCACAGCGGGAGGAGGAGGCGGCGGCGGCAGCTGGAGGAGGTGAGCGGTGGCAGAGGACGGGGCCGGAGACAGCGGGAGGGGGGGGTCCGGAGATAGAGGAGGGGGGCCGGAGACAGCGGAGGGAAAGCCAAAGAAAGCAGGGGGACTGGGATGAGCGTGGTGGCCGGAGACAGCGGGGGGAAGCCAGAGAAAGCAGGGGGACAGGGGGATGAGCGAGGGGGAAGCCATAGACAGCAGGGGGACAGAGGGATCATTGGGGTATAGGGCGGATGAGTGGGGGGAGGAACAGGAAGGGGCAGGGGAAATGAATGGGAGGAGCAGGAGGAGCCAACACAGGCAGAGAGCAGGAAGGAGACTGCAAACTGCACAGTCGTGGTAATTGCGGGTCTCATTTTTAACCCCCAATTACCGCGACTGTAACCTTGGGGGGGCAAATTGTGGCAATAGTGTCATTTTCCCCTGACTGCAGTAAAGTGTTACGGTCAGTGAAACCTCAAGCTTCACTGGCATAAGAGCTTTCCCAAGAAGCTCAGAACGCTGTTACAATCGCCAGATGTAACTATTGCGTTCTTTCTTAGTTCTCAATATCGCTGAACTTTTTGAAACCGTGAAAGTTTAATAGGGCATCAAACACTTAGTTGAGAAGAGAAACCGGCCACTGACCTTGTTGCATTGAAGTCCTGTGTGCAGAGGCATTCATGGATCTGGGTTGCTCAGCTGTAGATGCAGTGATCAATTAAGAACTTAAGAAGAAACAGTCGCACTCCGAGATCCTTTATTCCATGAACAGCTTTATTCCAAAAAAGTTTACATCGGTGGGTGAGGGAAGGGAGGACGAAGGGACGACGGTGACGGTACCTTCATAGGTACACAGGACCCGCTGAAGCGTGCAGAGCACGCAAAACTGTCACCGTCGTCCCTCCGTCCTCCCTTCCCTGCACCCACCGATGTAAACTTTTTTGGAATAAAACTGTTCATGGAAGAAAGGATCTCGGAGTGCCGCTGTTTTCTTCTTAAAGGGATCCTGTCATCCCCAAAACACCTCCTAAGCTATTAAAAGATGTCCCTAGAGCATATTAACACTTATCCTACACTCCTTTTTGCTCCTAAATGCATCTAGTGAAAATGAAGATAAACGTTATTAAACTACCTCATTAGCATGTTAATGAGTGGCTACTGTATGCATAGTCACCCAGGCAGGCTCTCCCTCATAATATCACGCCTTAATAGGCGTGATGTTCAACGCTGATTCAAATGCGCGCCTTCCCGCTCTCCTCTGTGTTGGCCTGGGCTGCAGTGTTGCGGCTGTATGACGCGAATCGCGTCATTTCCGGCTTCGGGTGACGTATGAGATCATGAGCTGTCAGTCTATGCAGAGTCTGCTCTGTTTGCGCATAGACTGACAGCTCATGATCTCAAGTTTGGAAAGGTCATTGGACATCACGGGATCACAACTGACGCTTTATGAACCAAGGATCATGACCTGCAATCACCCTACTGAGGTCATGATCTGTCATTCTCCTGGAAGAATGCCAGCTTTTATAGCATATGGGGGATGCCCCCATATGCTGTAAAAGACTGGAAATCATCGAGGGACCTTCCCACTGGACTATGTCGGATGCCAAAGAATAATAAAGATGGGGTCTAAGTAGTGTCTGTGTTTTTTTTCTAATAAAAATATTTTTCTCTGCCTTGTGTATTCTTTACAGTTTACTAGGGATTCCTAATGGCCCGGTCTAATATTGGACAGACATTAAGAATCTCGGGTTAGTGCCAGCTGCCAAAAAGTTGGCATTAACCCCTTATTACCCAGTCTGCCTCAGCCACACGGCAGCTGGAAGAGCTGGATACAGCGCCAGAAAATGGCGCTTCTATGAATGGGCCATTTTATGGGGGCTGGGAGACCAGCGGGGGGAGGGCGGCCCAGAAAGCTTGGGCCTCCCTATGCTGAGGATTCCAGCCCCAGCTGCCTAGTTGTACCTGGCTGGCCCAAAAAGATGGCGAAGCCCACGCCAGTTTTTTTTTTTTTTTCTTTATTATTTCATGAAACAATTAAAAAAAAAAAAAAAAAGGGCTACCCTATATTTTTGGATTCCAGCCAGGTACAACTAGGCAGCTACGGGCTGCCTGCTGCACCTGGCTGGACCAAAAATATGGCAAAGCCCCACATTTTTTTTTTTTTTTTATTAAATTTAATAGAGAAATAATAAAAATGCAGGAGAGGAGACGACCAGAACACGGTGTCTCCGGATCTTGTGCACATGCCCTAAAAGTGAGAACTTAAGTGAAAAAAAGAAAATGTTCAATATGACGTTATCAAATTCTGTGAAGCAGCTGTAGGTTCCAAATGCTCACTATACCCCTAGATATAATCCTTGAGGCGTCAAGTTTCCAAAATGGGGTAACTTGTGGGGGAGCTCCAATGTTTAGGCACACAGGGGCTCTCCAAACGAGACATGGTGTCCGTTAACGATTGGATCTTTTTTTCCATTCAAATTGTTAGCGGACACCATGTCTCATATGGAGAGCCCCTGTGTGCCTAAACATTGGAGCTCCCCCACAAGTGACCCCATTTTGGAAACTAGACCCCCACAAGGAACTTATCTAGATGCATAGTGAGCACTTTGAACCCCCAGGTGCTTCACAAATTAGTCCGTAAAAAGGCACAAAGAAGATATTTGTGGAAAAAAAAAAAAAAAGTCCCTTTTTCATTTTTAGGTAAATCAGGTTTTATTGAATTTTATATTGTTGAAATTAACACTTATACAAATAACAAATTCTTTAAAATGTACAAGCCACCAGTTGAAAAGGGAAACCCCACCGGTAATTGATATCACTTTCCTTGAGAGCTGATAAGTGGTCTGAGTCCCCTCCTTTGGAGCAAAGTGCATCTAGCCAGGTCATGGCATCATAAAAGAAAATATTGAGGCTCCTTGGAATATTATTTGTTCTTTCTGTCTTGCAGCCGCCATTATGGCCTCTTTGATGCTAAAGAAATGTATCCTGATATGACATCGTGGGGTCTCCCCTCAGATGACGGTCTCGGGGTCAAGGCTCTGTGGACCCTATCCAGCTCTATTTTATAGCTTTGTCTTCACAGGCCAATTGTTATTCCAACAAATATTAGATGGATTCGAGGTCCAGAGGGGAGACAGACTCTGGAATGCCCTAAGGGTACCTTCAAACGCGGCAATATTGCTAGGCAATTTCACTGGCAATTTGCTGATTGCAGTGAAATCATGGACACATTGTTACATTTGTACAAGGCAACAAAATAGAACAATGTGTCCATGATTTCACTGCAACCAGCAAATTGCCAGTGAAATTGCCTAGCAATATTGCGCGTGTGAAGGTACCCTAATGCGGACATTATTGCGACGATTGCGATTTTCTATGTCTTCTCCCATAGATTAGATCTTCCAGCATGGATGAGCGTGATTCTAAGAGGGATCTATGTGCCTGCAGCTGGTCTAAGACCCCCCTCCTGCATTTTTCTACTTCTTCCACTCGTGAAGTGAATTCAGCTTTAAGGGAAGTTAACTCTCTCCTATCTAGTTCTCCAGGTGACATGCAAATTTCTCAAGGTCCTTCTTTGTTGGCAGGTTTTTAAGATAAGCCTGCAGCTCTGCACCAGAAATATCTTCAGCAGGAAGGGATCTATCAGAATCCTTTCCATCTCATCCCTGAGCCCTCATACCTATTTCTCCTCTCCCTCTGCTCCTGCGCTACTGCGCCATCATGTGAAGCTGCTGCTGCCGCCGCCATCTTAGGAGCTGCTGCCTCTGGGTGTGAGGCTGCTCCAGGCCGCAAAAAGTGGTCTAAGCTGCTCTGAGTACCCGGATCTTCTCCTCCAACACCTCTGGTGGCTCTTCTAACTTTTCCCATCAATGGTGAGCGGTGATTCCTGAATAAATGTATAGTATTAGGGCGTGGTGGAGCGGAGCTCCGGCAAAGTGCCTCTCACCGCTTCATCAGCTAGCCACGACCCCCCACGTTTTCATTTTTACGGATCAGTTTGTGAGTTTGTGTAGCACCTGGGGGTTCAAAGTGCTCACTATGCATCTAGATAAGTTCCTTGAGGTGTTTAGTTTACAAAATGGGGTCACTTGTGGGGGAGCCCCAATGTCTAGGCACATAGTGGACACCATGTCACGCATCGAGAGCCCCATACAATTGGAATTGTAAGCGGATACCATGTTGCATATGGAGAGCCCTTATGTGCCTAAACATTAGAGCTCCCCCACAAGTGACCCCATTTTGGAAACTAGACCCCCCCCAAGTAACTTACCTAGATGCATAGTGAGCACTTTGAACCCCCAGGTGCTTCACAAAGCAATCCCTAAAAATGAAAAAGTACTTTTTTTCCACACAAATTTTCTTTTTTCATTTTTATGGATTCATTTGTGAAGCACCTGGGGGTTCAAAGTGCTCACCACCCATCTGGATAAGTTCCATGGGGCGGTCTAGTTTCCAAAATGGGGTCACTTGTGGGGGAGCTCCAATCTTTAGGCAGGGGCTCTCCATACACAACATGGTGTCCTCTAACAACTGGAGCTAATTTTCAAATCAAATTGTTAGCGGACACCATGTCGCGTATGGAGAGCCCCTGTGTGCCTAAACATTGGAGCTCCCCCACAATGACCCCATTTTGGAAACTAGACCCCCCCAAGGAACGTATTTAGATGCATAGTGAGCATTTTGAACCCCCAGGTGCTTCACAAATTGAGCCATAAAAATGAAAAAGTACTTTTCTCCTTCGCCTCATTGGGGGACACAGGACCGTGGGTGTTATGCTGCTGTCCACTAGGAGGCGACACTAAGCAATCTGCAAAAGAGTAACAGTGGCTCCTCCTCCTCAGTATACACCCCTGGTGCAGGCACTGCCTCCTCAGTTTTTGCTTAGTGTCGAAGGAGGCACACAACCATTTTTACTCTCTATTTTTTTCTCATCTTTTTCTTCCAATGAAGAAAAGTGGGTCCGGCGTGGCCCACGGCATGCTCCCTCCTCGGCCACCCACTGTTGGGGCGCTGGGTTGAGGTTGAGAATCCATACATATGCCGTACTCCTTTCTCGGCCTCCCACTGTTGGGTTGCTGGGTTAAAGTTGAGACAGCCCAGCATAACACCCTCCTTCCTCATTCCCTTCGGTCTGAGGTGAAGTAGAAGCTGACGGCCTGCCAGATGACGTCCCCCTAATCACCCCTGGGTGTTTTAGGCAGTGGCACCACAGGTATCAGCAGCCCCTGGCAGCAATGGGCTGGAGATTGTATGGCTGCCTGCAGCACAGGCTAGCAGGATATACAACTTTCCAGGTGCTGAGGCTGCATGGAGGGGGCTCTTGCACCAGTGCAGGTTTCCAGTGCTTATGCACAGCCTGCACAGCTGAGGGGCACACAGCACAAGGGCTTGCAGCTGCATCCACTGGAGCAGCTTGCACACACTGTGGAGCATCCCCCTAATATACTGGCGGTTCCCCCGCCAGTACCTTGCTCTATACCTCAGGGACCTTCTTTCCTCTTTTTTCTGAGCCCCCCAGCGCAGTTTTCGCGCCTCCGCGCCGGCCCCTCACTATTTCCGGAGGCCTCAACTAATTGAGACCCCGGCTTGGGCCTAGCGCGGAGGCCGCAACCCCTGCACTGCCCCCGTCCCGCCCCGCCGGATGACGCTGACCGCGCGTCATACTGGGGGCGGAGCCGAGAACGGGCGCGTTTTCCAGCAGGGAGCCCGCCCGTTTAGCTCCGCGCCTTCCTCCTTCTCCTCCACGGACAGCCATTAGCCCTGCACGTGGACCTTGCCTCAGCCATCCGGGGGGACACAGGATCCAGGCAGCCTGTCACACAGCGGCGCTGGGGCTGGTAAGACCTCTGCAGGGATCTCCTCTGCAGAGGTTCTCTGTCTCCCTCTCTCTCTCTCCTCTGTATCCCCCTGCAGCAGGCACTGTTAGCCCACAGTGACCCTATTCAGCCCCTCCACTAAGGGCCCAGGCACCTAGCTGGACAGCTAGAGAGTGCCTGATTACACAGGGGACTCCTGGTTACCTTATATATTTTTCACTGGCCCATACCACAATGTCTGGCAATAGGAGTAAGAAATGCTCCAAGGCAGCCAGCACTTACTATGCTACCTGCACTGTTTGTAAGGCTGACCTCCCTGCAGGATGCACCTCGCCACATTGTGAGAGCTGCACTCAGGCTGTGGATACTGAGACCCCCACTACCCGGGCTTCTAGCAGTGCCCCTGATCCTACCCCTGCGTGGGCCACGGTCATGTCTCAGAATATGACGCAGTCCATGGACAGATTGTCTGACACACTGCTGCAGTTTATGCAAGCCCGTTCGCCACCTGCAGCCGCCGTTCAGGCTTCTGCGTCGCAGCCGGAAGTCCCAGAACCGCGACAGACTACTGACCCTGCCCCGTCAGCCTCCGACTCTGGCCGTAAGAGACCACCACCTTCTCCAGAGTCCACTGCAGGCTCTGCAGCCTCTGCATCCCGAAGGCGTCAAGATGACGCGCAGGACTCCGAAGGTCTCTGCTCTTCGAGCTCGGAGGATCACTTAGATGACTCCCTAGATTTGGATACGACCGATACGGTCGCGTTGGTGGAGGATATAATTACTTCCATTAACCAGGTTCTGGAGGTGTCAGACCCTCCGGCTGATACTCCAGAGCATAAGGTGTCCTTTAAAAGGGCCAGGAGACCACATAAGCATTTCTCGGACCATCCAGAGTTCCAGAAAATCCTCAAAAAACATAGGTTACACCCTGACAAAAGGTTTGGTAACCGTAAGGCTCTGGAAACACTAAGGTCACCCAGGATTGGACAGATCCGCCACAGGTGGACGCTCCTGTTTCTCGTCTCGCTACTAAGACCCTCCTGTCCTTACCGGACAGTTCATCCATAAAGGACGCCACTGACCGTCAGGTGGAGCAGATGGCGAAGTCCGTCTTTGAGGCCTCAGGCTCTTCTCTAGGGCCAGCCTTTGCCTCGGTTTGGGCCTCAAAGGCTATTATGACTAGAGCTAATTCCTTACACTCGGCCCTTCGGTCTTTGCAGGTCGATCCAGCCTTGTTAGACCAGGTTGCCCAAATAGTGGTGACCGCCGAATACTCCATGCACGCTGCCTTCGATTCAGCTAACTGTGCCGCGGCTGCGGCTTCCAATGCCATAACCATCAGGCGAGCCCTCTGGTTGAGAGAGTGGAAAGCAGATGCAGCGTCTAAAAAGTCGCTCACCTGCCTTCCGTACAACGGTGGCCGTTTATTCGGCGAAAAGCTGGATCAATTGATTTCAGATGCCACTGGGGGTAAGAGTACCTCTCTTCCACAACGGCAGATTAAGCGACCCTTCTCTCGTCGCCAACAAACCCGTTTCCGGTCCTTTCGGAACTCCTTTGGTTGGTCAGTCTCAAAACCCCCGACGGCGGCCAATAGGTCCCCCCGTAGGGAACACACCCAGACGACACGGAAGACTGGTGCAAACTGGCAGTCCCATTCCCGCCAGTCCAGATCCAAGGGCTCAAAGCCCAGCAGATTTTCTTCTTCCTGACTCTCCCCCTTCGGGAGACACTATTCAGGTTGGCGGCCGACTTTCTCGCTTTCGTCAGGTTTGGCTCGCTTCTACCGACGACAAGTGGGTACACACCTTGGTGTCTTCCGGATACACCATAGAATTCACGGCCCATCCTCCAAATCGTTTTTTTCTGTCAATCCCACCTGCTCATTCCCCCAAAGCTCGCGCCTTCTTTCAGGCGGTCGATTCCCTTTTGAAAGCCGGTGTCATCATTCCGGTACCCGCCAGCCGAACGCTTCCAAGGGTTCTACTCGAACCTGTTTGTGGTACCCAAAAAAGGAGGGGCTGTTCGCCCCATTCTAGATCTGAAACAGTTAAACTCCTTCGTGAAGGTTCGGCATTTCCGCATGGAGTCACTGCGCTCCATCATAGCGTCCATGGAGAAGGACGAATTTCTCTCGTCCATCGACATACAGGACGCTTACCTCCATATCCCGATCGCGACAATTCACCAGCGGTTTCTCCGATTCGCCATCGACCTAGATCATTATCAGTTTGTGGCCCTCCCGTTCGGCCTAGCGACGGCTCCCAGGGTGTTCACCAAGGTCATGGCGGCTGTCATGACCATACTGCACACAAGAGGAATGGTAGTCCTACCATACCTAGACGATTTGCTCATCAAAGCCCCCTCCTTCAGGGAGTGTCAGCAGAGTGTTTCCATCACGGTGGACACCCTGCGTCGGCTAGGCTGGTTGGTGAATCTGCGGAAGTCATCGCCAGTTCCGTCACAATCTCTAACATTCCTCGGGATGCTTTTCAACACCCCCAGGGGTCTGGTCCTCCTCCCTCAGGACAAGGCGAAGGCCCTTCGACAGGGGGTCCACAGTCTTCTACGGCCGTGTCCTCATTCGCTTCGGTTCGCCATGAGAGTCTTGGGAAGGATGGTTGCCTCTATGGAAGCGGTGCCGTTTGCTCAACTTCACCTCAGGCCTCTCCAACGGGCAATTCTGACTTCGTGGAACAGGAATCCTTCTGCCCTGGACAAATTATTCCGGTTGTCACCTGCAGCAAGGAGTTCCCTCCATTGGTGGCTCAAACCTCGTTCCCTCACAAGGGGGAGGTCCTTTCTACCGGTTTGCTGGAAGATAGTCACCACCGACGCAAGCCTCAGCGGATGGGGAGCGGTACATCGTCATCACACAGCGCAGGGAACATGGTCCCCAGCGGAGTCGGCCGAGCCCATCAATCTCCTGGAAATCCGAGCCATATTTCTAGCTCTGAAGGCCTTTCATTCCATGCTGGCAGGCACACATGTACGGATTCAGTCGGACAATGCCACGGCCGTGGCATACGTCAACCATCAAGGCGGAACCCACAGTCTCCAGGCCATGCACGAAGTGCAACGCATTCTACACTGGGCAGAATCGACGAACTCAACGCTGTCAGCAGTTCATATTCCAGAGTGGAGAACTGGGAAGCGGATTTTCTCAGCCGCCAGGGCATGGACTCTCGGGAGAGTGGTCCCTACACCCCGACGTGTTCCAACAAATCTGCCGTCGCTGGGGGACCCCGGACGTAGACCTGATGGCATCTCGCCTCAACACGAAGGTTCCCATGTTTATAGCCAGATCTCACGACCCGCGAGCACTAAGGGCGGATGCCCTAGTTCAGAACTGGTCCCAGTTCCAGCTGCCTTACATCTTCCCTCCTCTGCCTCTCATTCCCAGAGTAGTGCGGAAGATCAAACAAGAGGGCATTCAACTCATTCTCATAGCCCCAGACTGGCCCAGACGGGCATGGTACGCCGATCTCGTCCAGCTCGCGGCGGACGTTCCTTGGCGCCTCCCTTGTCGTCCCGACCTTCTGTCGCAGGGCCCGTTTTACTACCAGAATTCAGACTCCCTGAATTTGATGGCGTGGCCCTTGAGACCTGGGTACTAACCCAAGCGGGTTTCTCCCCTGCCGTTATTCAGACCATGATCAGAGCACGGAAGTCGGCATCGGCAAAAATTTATCATCGCACCTGGAAAGCTTTCTTCGCATGGTGCTCTTCTCGAGATCAACCCCTCTTCCCTATTCCTTGCCGCTAGTTCTAGGGTTCCTTCAGTCGGGGTTGGAGTCTGGTCTCTCACTAGGTTCCCTTAAGGGTCAGGTTTCGGCTCTTTCAGTACTTTTTCAATGTCGCCTTGCTGTTAAGCCGCAGGTTAAAACTTTTCTCCAGGGAGTTAATCGCATTGTCCCTCCGTACAAACGACCGTTAGATGCATGGGACCTTAACCTGGTTTTTACGGCTCTGCAGGAACCTCCCTTTGAACCTCTTCGGGATATCTCCCTCCACTTTCTGGTTCTGAAGGTGGTTTTTCTAGTGGCTATCACTTCTCTTCGCCGAGTGTCCGAACTCTCGGCGCTTTCCTGTAAGCCACCCTTCCTGGTGTTCCATCAGGACAAGGTCGTCCTCCGTCCGGTGCCGTCATTCCTGCCTAAGGTTGTCTCCTCTTTTCATTTGAATGAGGATATTTCATTGCCTTCCTTTTGCCCTGCTCCGGTTCACAGGTTCGAACGAGCCCTGCATACTCTGGATCTCGTCAGGGCGCTTCGCATTTATGTCTACAGAACTGCACATTTCCGTAAGTCAGAAGCTCTGTTCATTCTGACGGAAGGCCCCCGTAAGGGTATGCCAGCTTCCAAGGCTACACTGGCTAGGTGGATTAGATCAGCTATCCAAGAGGCCTACAAGATGAAAACTACTCCTCTTCCAGCGGGGATCAAGGCACATTCTACCCGAGCCGTGGGGGCCTCCTGGGCCATTCGGCACCAAGCCTCGGCTCTCCAAGCGTGTAAGGCGGCCACCTGGTCGAGCTTACACACTTTTACCAAGCACTACCGTGTTCATACCCAGTCCTCGGCGGACGCTAGTCTGGGTAGGTGCATCCTTCAGGCGGCGGTTGCCCACCTGTAGGTATTTCTCTGTTCACTGACTTGTTCAGTATCATTAGTTCCATTGTCTTTCCCACCCAGGGACTGCTTTGGGACGTCCCACGGTCCTGTGTCCCCCAATGAGGCGAAGGAGAAAAGGAGAATTTTGTATACTTACCGTAAATTCCTTTTCTCTTAGCCTCTAATTGGGGGACACAGCACCCACCCTGTTGGCCATACGGCCTTGTTTCTAGTGGTTTTTTTGTTACTCTTATATTGTTACTTTATGGCCTTGCCAGGCTTTGTTGGTATTGGTTAACCTTGTTAATTCTCCTACTGCTTTAGCACAAAACTGAGGAGGCAGTGCCTGCCCCAGGGGTGTATACTGAGGAGGAGGAGCCACTGTTACTCTTTTGCAGATTGCTTAGTGTCGCCTCCTAGTGGACAGCAGCATAACACCCACGGTCCTGTGTCCCCCAATTAGAGGCTAAGAGAAAAGGAATTTACGGTAAGTATACAAAATTCTCCTTTTTTTTCACAAACATTTTCTTTTGGCCTCAATTTTTTTCATTTTTACATGGGCAACAGGATAAAATGGATCCTAAAATTTGTTGGGAAATTTCTCCTGAGTACATCAATATGTGGTCATAAACCACTGTTTGGGCGCACGGCAGGGCTCAGAAGGGAAGGAGCGCCATTTGACTTTTTGAATAGAAAATTATCTCCAAAATTCAAATTGCGCTCCCTCCATTCTGAGCCCTGCAGTGCGCCCAAACAGTGGTTTATGACCACATATGAGGTATCAGTGTACTCAGAAGAAATTGCCCAACAAATTTTAGGACCATTTTATCCTGTTGCCCATGTGAAAATGAAAGAATTGAGGCTAAAAGAACATTTTTGTTGGAAAAATTAAAATGTCCATTTTTTCCTTCCACGTTGCTTTAGTTCCTGTGAAGCACCTGAAGGGTTAATAATCTTCTTGAATGTAGTTTTGAGGGGCGCAGTTTTTGGAATGGTGTCACTTTTTCTGTCTTGTACATCCCTGAAAGAGACTTCAAATGTGATGTAGTCACTAAAAACAATGGTTTTGTAAATTTTGCTGGAAAAATGAGAAATTGCTGATTAACTTTGAACTTCCTAACCAAAATTTTTTTTTTTTCCAAAATTGTGCTGATGTGAAGTAGACATGTGGGAAATGTTATTTATTAACTCTTTTGTGGCACATAACTCTCCGGTTTAACGGAATAAAAATAAAAAATTTGAAAATTGCAAAATTTTAAAAATCTTTCCCAAATTTTTTTTTTTTTTCACAAATAAACGCAAAAATTATCGACCTAAATTTACCATTAACATGAAGCCGAATATGTCATGAAAAAACAATCTCAGAATCGCTAGGATCCATTGGAGCGTTCCAGAGATATTCCCTCATAAAGGGACACTGGTCAGAATTACAAAAAAAAGGTCTGGTCATTAAGGTGGAAATTGGCTCCGTCACTAAGGGGTTAACCATTTTTTTTATTCTACCCAATAAACTCCCCCAAAAATAAGCATGGTAGATAAACTGAACAATGCTAGAATTGCTGTTTTTCTTTAGTTCATCCCTATAGTAAAATAACAATAAAAAAAGGAAAATTTAATAAAAAATGATCAATGACTCGTACATACTCAAAATTGCAGCTAGCAAAAAATAAGCCCTCAAGATAATTTCAGAGAAATATACTTATGTGTTGGCTCGCAGACAGATTATATTTTTTTTTGTGATTTTTCTATTTCTTCCCATTAAAGATTTTTTATTTTATTTTTTTTTAAAGTTAGGTATTGGGTTGTGTATACCCCAATATGGTAACACTGCCAAATGCCAACTTATACTGCATTAAACTAGCCCTCGTACCGCCACGTCAATGAAAAAATAAATGGTTCTTTGAATACAAAGATAAAAAATAAATAAAAAAAAAATTGTTTGGAAATGAAGGCAGGTCATTAAGGGTTAATAGCCCAGTTTGTAGAGAAAGTCAAAGAAGTTGTCAATTTTTGCTTTTCTTCTGCTCCACTTCAGTCAGTTTACTAAGATACAGTTAGTGGAGATCGTACGTGGCACAAAGTGAGCTTCCCACCAGATTATTATTGGTATTGATTGTGCCTTGAACAAGATGTTCTCGGTCTCAGAGTTGCCGTGCCCAGGGGTATTTTTGCCTTAATTTAAAGCTAAAGTATGATGATGTTTTCACCTGGGCACCGCACGATGCTCGTGCTTGGCAAAGGCTCTAGTTTTCTGCTTGGCTATATAAAGACTGCGGTAAGTGATCAGGGATTAATAATTTATTACCGTTCATTAGTGGCTATTGAGCCACTTGCATCACGCTGCATTGCCGCTGTTGTCTGCATCGAGAAGTGGAAATATAAATTCCCTGTATAAAATGGCAAATGTAAAGTTTAAAAGCTGATTTTCAAAAATAACTTATAGTTTTTCTGATTGTGTATTTTATCTGAACCATGAAGTTTACCTGGAAAAAGACCTGATGATTTGGCACAAGCATTTGTTGGAAACAGGCCCGCAATCACCTGGCAAAGTCGCAAAACTTTCATTAGTCAGGTGATTGGCCATTCATAATGGCGTTGAAATCGTGGTTCTTGACGGCACATTGTCTTGTGTAAATAGGAGAAATGTTGCCAATAATGAATGTATGCTATGTACACAAAATGATCAAACTGTGTTTCCTCGAAAATAGGAAGGACTAGGGCTTTTTTTTTTTACCGATATCTTCTATTTTGTATTGGCTTTGTCAATTGGGTCTCAGGGTAATGAAACATTAATATTCACTCCTTCCTCCGCCCAACCCTATTTGACTGGTGAAAGTGTTTTGATCGTGTATTAATTGCAAATGAGTATTCATCCCCTTCCCCCGCCAACTCACTTCTCTGCTGGTGTCAGTGATTGGAACTTGGTTAATGAAAAAATTAATATTCACGCCTTCCCCCACCCATCTCTCTGCTTTTGGCTTCAGTGATTCACTCTACTGCCCAATGATGCAGCACAATGCTTGCACTGGCGGGAGACCCTTCTGCCCCGAGTGTGTCAGCGTGTATTTCTATGCAGCAGTCACGCTCAGGTGAGGAGAGTAGCCATCCAAGCCCATCCGTCTAACTGAATTACTTATGCTTGCGAAGAGGGGTGGATGGAGGAAGTGTCAACGTTCGTTTTTTCATCAACACAAGTTCCAATCACTGATGGCGTAAGAAGGGTGGGCAGGGAAAGAAGTGAATATTCATAACATTGTATATAGAAAAGCAGCACTGCCGACAACCTTAGGGTGCAAATCTACTGAGTCCTCTCCAAACCTTCATACATACATATTAGAAAAAAAAGGATAGCAGCAAATACATGAAAAGACAACCCTTTAATCCGTCCCTGGGTACATCTGGCGACATTTCGGGTACACACGCCCTTTGACTAGCTAGTCAGAGAACATGTGTGCCCGAAACATCACCAGGACGGATTAAAGGCTTGCCTTTTCATCTGTTTGGAGTGCTGCTATCCTTTTCTCCTTCGCCTCATTGGGGAACACAGGACCGTGGGTATTATGCTGCTGTCCACTAGGAGGCACACTAAGCAGAATCTGCAAAAGAGTAACAGTGGCTCCTCCTCTGCAGTATACACCCATGGAGCAGGCACTGCCTCCCCAGTTTTTTGCTTAGTGTTGTAGGAGGGGTACTGCCCTTTACTGTACTGGCGGTTTGGGCCAGGGGCCAGCTGCCTGCATGAGCGCAGGCTCACAGCCTCCTTTGTGCGCCTGTCCGCCTCCGGATGATGCTGATGGGTGGCATACAGGGGCGGAGCTTGCTAAGTGTGGGGCTCTTCTGCTGAGGGCCTGCTTTCCAAGCTCTGCCCCTTCCTCCATCTCCCCACCACGCCATTGAGCTACATGTGGAGACCCAGCGCCTCAGCCATCCGGGGGAGGGCACAGGATCCGAGAGCCTCTACTAGGAGCGTGCTGGCACTAAGCAATTCCTGCAGAGGTTTCAGTCTCCCTTTGTACTCTGCGCTCTCCCCTGCAGCAGGCACTGTATAAGCACACAGTGCCACTGCGTAGCCCCTTCTACTAAGGGCTCAAGCACCTAGCTGAATAGTTAGTGTCTGGTTATAGAGGAGAGACACCTGGGTTTGACTTCCAAGTTTAACTATCCTTACAGTAAGGCTCGTATCACAATGTCTGGCAATAGGAGTAAGAAAAGCTCCAAGGCAGCCAACACTTACTATGCTACCTGCACTGCTTGCAAGGCTGACCTTCCTGCAGGATGCACCTCGCCATATTATCAGAGCTGCACACAGGCTGTGGATACTGAGACTCCCACTACACTGGCTTCTCCCAGTGTCCCTGACCCTACCCCAGCATGGGCCACGGTTATGTCTCAGAATATGACACAGTCCATTTACAGATTGTATTCCACATTGCTTCAGTTAAGTCCGTTCGCCACCTGAGACCGCTGTTCAGGCCGCTGCGTCTCAGACAAAGGTGTCGGACTCGCGACGGGCTACTGACTCTGCCCCGTCAGTATCTTGAGTCTGGGCGTAAGAGAACGCAGAGATCTCCATCTCCAGAGTCTCCTGGCGACTTAGAGCCTCTCCATCTCACAGACGTCAGTAAGACTCACCGGAGTCCGAAGGTCTCTATACTTCAGACTCAGATGGTGACTTAGATGCGTCTCTAGATCTAGATGCGACCGATACGGTGGCTCTGTTGAGGATTTGATTACGTCCATCAACCAAGTTCTGGATGTGTCAGACCCTCGGCCGATGTTCCGCAGCATAAGGTGTCCTTTAAGAGGGACAAAAGGCCACATAAATATTTTTCGGATCATCCAGAATTTCAGGAGATTCTCAAAAAACATAGGTTACATCCTGACAAGAGGTTTGGTGAACCGTAAGGCCCTGGAAACATGTTATCCATTCCTGCCTAAGGTTACCCAAGATTGGACAGATCCGCCACAGGTGGATCCTCCTATATCTCGTCTTGCTACCAAGACGCTTCTGTCCTTACCAGTCAGTTCGTCCATTAAGGACGCCACTGACCATCAGGTAGAGCAGATGGCGAAGTCCATCTTTGAAGCATCAGGCTCTTCTCTAGATCCAGCCTTTGCTTCAATTTGGGCGTCAAAAGCTTTTATGACAAGGGCAGGCTCCTTACACTCGTCTCTACGGTCCTCACAGGCTGATCCAGCCTTGTTGGACCAGGTAGCTCAAATATGGGTTACCACCTAGTATTCAATGCATGCCCTTTAGACTCGGCCAACTGTGCTGCGGCCTCAGCTTCCAATGCCATAACTATCAGACGAGCCCTCTGGCTGAGGTAGTGGAAGGCAGATGCAGCGTCTAAAAAGTCACTCGCATGTCTTCCATATATTGGTGGGCATTTATTTGGAGAAAAACTAGATCAATTAATTTCAGACGCCACCGGTGGTAAAAGTACCTCACTCCCGCAACGAAAGATTAAATGACCCTTCAGTCGTCGGTAACAGACCCGTTTCCAGTCCTTTCAGAACTCCTTCGGTTGGTCAGTCTCAAAGCCTCCGCCGGCGGCAACAGGTTCCCCGTATAGAGCGCCCTCCAGACAACGCAGAAGTCCGGTGCAAACTGGCAGTCTCATTCTCACCAGTCAAGATCTAAAGGCTCAAAATCCAGCAGGTTCTCTTCTTCCTAATCGCTCTTCGAAGACACTCTTAGATGTCCCTTTACGCGTTACATCAGTTGATTCAAACCCAACCTCACAATTCGTATTTTTTCCGTACAGATTCTACAGCCCACCTCCAAATTCCTTTTTTGAAGACGGTATTCTACCAGCCGCAGCCATTCGCTTCAGGGGTTCTCGCAAATCTTTGAGGGTAATACCCACGAAGGACGCTTGGGTATCTACCAATCTTTTCGTATACAGAAATGCATGCGTATGAATTCTGATCTAATATCCGAAGCATCGAGGTCTCACTGTCCGGCTCCATCATGAGCGTCCATGGAGAAGAATGAATTTCTCGCATCCATCGACATACGGGACGCCTACCTCCACATCCCAATCGCAACAATCCACCAGCGTTTTCTCCGATTCGCTATCGACCAAAACCATTACCAATTTGTGGCCCTTCCGTTCGGCCTAGCGACGGCTCCCAGGGTGTTTACCAAGGTCATGGCGGCCGTCATAACCATTTTGCACACGAGAGGATTGGTAGTCCTGCCATACCTAGATGATTTGCTCATCAAAGCTCCTACCTTCAGGGAGTGTCAGGAAAGTGTTTCCATCACCGTGGACACTCTGCGTCGTTTAGGCTCGTTAGTGAATCTTCAGACGTCATCACCAGTCCGTCGCAATCTCTGACGTTCCTCGGAATGCAGTTAAACGACCCCAGGGGTCTGTTCTTCTTCCTCAGGACAAGGCGAAGGCCCTATGTCAGGGAGTCCACAATCTCCTGCGCCCGTTTCCTCGATCGCTTCGATTCGCCATGAGAGTTTATGGGCAGGATAGTTGCCTCTATGGAGGCAGTACCGTTCGCCCAAATTCACCTCAGGCCTCTCCAACTAGCAATTCTGAGTTCTTGGAACAGGAGTCCTTCTGCCCTGGACAGACTATTCCCACTGTCATCTGCAGCCAGGAGTTCTCTCCATTGGTGGCTCAAACCACGTTCCCTCACACGGGGAGAGTCTTTTCTACCGGTTCGCTGGAAGGTAGTCACCATCGACGCAAGTCTGATTGGATGGGGAGCGGTATACCGTCATCACACGGCGCAGGGAACATGGTCCCCAGCGGAGTCGTCCAAGCCCACCAACCTCCTGGAAAACCGAGCCATATTTGTGGCTCTGAAGGCCTTCCATCGTCTGCTAGCAGGGACACAAGTCCGGATTCAATCAGACAATGCCACGAGTGTGGCATATATCAACCACCAGGGCGGAACCCGCAGTGTCCACGTGATGTACGAGGTGCAACACATTCTGCACTGGGCAGAATCGACGGACTCAACGTTGTCAGCAGTTCACATCCCGGGAGTGGAGAACTGGTAAGCGGATTTTCTCAGTCGTCAAGGCATGGACTCAGGAGAGTGGTCCCTACATCCCGATGTGTTCCAGCAAATATGCCATCACTGGGGAACTCCGGACGTAGACCTGATGGCATCTCGGTTCAACACAAAGGTTCCAATGTTCATAGCCAGATCTCATGACCGGCGAGCTCTCGGGGCAGATGCCTTAGTTCAAGACTGGTCGCAATTCCAGCTACCTTACATCTTACCTCCTCTGCCTCTTATACCCAGAGTCGTGCGGTAGATCAAGCAAGAGTGCATTCAAGTCATTCTCCTAGCCCAAGACTGGCCCAGACAAGCATGGTACGCCGATCTCGTCCAGCTCACGGCAGACGTTCCTTGGCGCCTCCCACGTCGTCCTGATCTTCTGTCTCAGGGCCCGTTTTGCCACCAGAATTCAGACGCCCTGAATTTGACGGCGTGGACCTTGATACCTGGGTTCTCACCCAAGCGGGTTTGCCCCCTGCTGTGATCCAGAACATGATCAGAGCACGGAAGTCGCATTGGCTCGAATTTACCACTGCACCTGGAAAGCTTTCATCTCCTGGTGCTCTTCTCGAGATCATTCTCCTTTCCTTATTCTTTACCGTTAATTCTTGGTTTCCTTCAGTCGGGGTTAGACTCTGGTCTCTCCCTAAGTTCCCTTAAAGGTCAGGTCTCTGCCCTTTCGGTACTTTTTTCAATGTCACTCCCAAGGAGTTTGCTGCATTGTCCCTCCGTACAAATGACCGTTAGACGCATGGGACCTTAACCTGGTCCTTACGGCACTGCAGGAGCCTCCCTTTGAACCTCTTCGGGACAGTTCTCTCCACTTCCTGACTCAGAAAGTGTTTTTTCTAGTAGCTATCACCTCTCTTCACCGAGTATCAGAACTATCGGCGCTCTCTTGCAAACCGCCCTTCCTGGAATTTCATCAGGACAAGGTTGTACTCCGTTCAATGTCGTCAGTCCTTCCTAAGGTCTTTTCGTCTTTTCACTTGAACGAGGAAATTTCATTGCCTTCCTTTTTTCCGGCTCCTGTTCACAGGTTTGAATGAGCTTTGTATACTCTGGATCTCGTCAAGGCTCTTCACATTTATGAGTCCAGGACTGCGCCTTTCCGAAAGTCAGACACTCTGCTAATTCTGACGGAAGGCCCTCGCAAAAGTATGCCAGCTTCCAAGGCTACCCTGGCTGGGTGGATTAGATCCGCTATCCAGGAAGCCTACAGAATGAAAAATTCCCCACTTCCAGCGGGGATCAAGACACACTCTACATGAGCCGTGGGGGCCTCCTGGGCCATTCGGCACCAAGCCTCTGCTCTTCAAGTGTGTAAAGCAGCCACGTGGTCGAGTTTGCACACATTTACCAAACACTATAGTGTTCATACACAGGCCTCAGTGGAGGCCAGTCTGGATAGGTGCATCCTTCAGGTGGCAGTTGCCCACCTGTAGGTACTTAGTTGTTCATTGACTTGTTTCAGTATTACTAGTTCCATTGTCTTTCCCGCCCTGGGACTGCTTTGGGACGTCCCACGGTCCTGTGTCCCCCAATGAGGCGAAGGAGAAAAGGAGAATTGTGTCTACTCACCGTAAATTCCTTTTCTCTTAGCCTCTAATTGGGGGACACAGCACCCACCCTGTTGCCCGTCCCGGTCTTGTTACTGTAGTTTTTGTTACTCTAAGGGTACCTTTACACGCCGCCACAGTTCCTAGCGACAGGTATCCCCCGCACGTGCACGTTTTTGACGGTGGATACTGATCGCCGATGCTACATTGTAAAGCGCTGCGGAAATTTGGCACTATATAATAAAGCTTTATTATATTATATTATTATATACACGCCGCCATTGCGTTGTCAACTGAAGGTATCGTGTTGCCCCGAAGTTCACACAGATCCTGCGGCTAACTTCTGTTGAATACCTTCGCTGCTTCACACGTCGCTACCACAAAGGAATATGGGCGTACATCTTTTGCGCCGCAAGTACATAGGCGTGACAGAGTTGTGTATTCCGTGACGCTAATGCGCTGATTAGACAACGCAATAGCGTCAAGATTGGCCAGCCTGCGCAGGAAGGCTGGCTGATACATGGCACCATGCCAATTGTGGAGTGTGAATGGATAGCTCTTTAAATATGGCGCCCTGTGAAGGGACAGCCAATCATAACACAGTAGCCCCCACCAAGGATTGCTGATGGGGCGTGTTATCCATTACGCTGTGGCACGCCTCGGTGAAATCACTAAGCGACGCAGATTCCATCCCTGTGCCCCGTTTACATGCCACTACCATGGCAATTGTGCCTTTTTGTTGCCTTTGGTTTTTGAGCACGGCTCAGCAACAGGTATCTGAGTCAACTGCAGGACACCAGGAGGAACTGCCCTATTTACACGCCGCCATTTCGTAGCAATTTCAACGCCCCAGGCACAAATATCCCCATTGCCAGGCAGTTGCTACCACCCAGTGGTGGCGTTTAAAAGGGGCCTTTAGGTTGTCACATTGTGGCCTTGCCAGGCTTTGTTGGGGTTAGTTAACCTTCTTAATTTCTCCTGCTGCTTTAGCACAAAACTGGTGAGGCAGTGCCTGCTCCAGGGGTGTATGCTGCAGAGGCGGAGCCACTGTTACTCTTTTGCAGATTCTGCTTAGTGTAGCCTCCTAGTGGACAGCAGCATAACAACCACGGTCCTGTGCCCCCAATTAGAGGCTAAGAGAAAAGGAATTTACAGTGAGTATACAAAATTCTCCTTTTTTTTTTCTAATATGTATTCATAACATTAACTTTATGTGACTAATCTTTGGGGTTTAGAGCAACACAACGCAGCAACGTGCACCAATTAAAATTACATATCCTAAAAGTGCTGCCCAAGCCCTATTTCAGGATACTATTAGTATGATGATCCAGAACTACCGTGAGTCCCCGAAAATAAGACCCCTTATATTTTTTTTGGGCGCCAAAAGTGGCACCCTGTCTTATTTTTTTTGGGGGGGGGTCTTATATTGGCAGCTCCAGCCACTGCAGCCTCCCATCCACACACCACACACACCACACACACCCACACACACCACACACACCACACACACACCACCACACACCACACACACACCACACACACACCACACACCATACACACCCCACACACACACACACACAATATATACATATAACCATACACACGCCGCTTCTTACCGGCTCCACTGGCCTTCGCTGTGGCTCCCCGCTGTCCTCCGGTGTGTCCAGGCTCCTCCAGTGTCCTATGTATCCCACAGGTACAGCGCGCTGGAGCAGATGGGGTTGATCACAGCCTAACTTGCTGTGTGCCCCTGCTCAATCTCTGCCCAGCCTGATGTCACAACAGCCAAGCTTGAGCTGATGTCCCAGGAACCAGCGGGCGCGGACAGATGACGAGCCAATCAGAGCTCACAACGTCATCTGGCTGCGCCCGCTGCTTCCTGGGAGTCAATCAGAGCTCGAGCCGGGCTGCAGTGACGTCAGGCTGGGCAGAGATGAGCAGGGGCACACAGCAAGTTAGGCTGTGATTAACCCCATCTGCTCCAGCGCAGCTGCACCTGCAGGACAGTGGGAGGAGCCTGGACACAGTGGAAGGAGCCTGGACACAGTGGAAGGAGCCTGGACACAGTGGAAGGAGCCTGGACACAGTGGAAGGAGCCTGGACACAGTGGAAGGAGCCTGGACACAGTGGAGGAGCCTGGACACAGTGGAGGGAGCCTGGACACAGTGGAGGAGCCTGGACACAGTGGAGGGAGCCTGGACACAGTGGAAGGAGCCTGGACACAGTGGAAGGAGCCTGGACACAGTGGAAGGAGCCTGGACCACAGTGGAAGGAGCCTGGACACACTGGGGGACAGTACCAGGAGGCGGCGGCGGCCTTATATTCCCCAGAGCCCCCCCTCAGGCGGTCTTACCTTCGGGGGGGGCTTATATTAGCAGACCTCCCCCCCCGTTCCCCCTACCCTGTCTTACTTTCAGGGGGTCTTAATATCGGGGAAAGACGGTAGGACTTATATTTTAAGCAAACTCCTAAAATGACCTAAAAATCCTGCTAGGATTTATTTTCAGGGTAGGTAGCCTATTTTTGTGGAATCAATGTCGTTCTCTATAGAATTCCTGTATGTCCATCTAAATAGGCCATGAAGTCAGTATGTGTAAATGGCCTTTAATATTTATCACATTACTGCATTGCCCATATTGTTTTGGTTCTGTACATCCACTAATCCAGTGATATGTTATTAGATACAATCTTGGAAGTTAGAAGAATGCAGCAGATGTGTATAATTTGCTGTGACAGATGGATGCCTGTCGCCCGCACATCCCATGTGGCTTCACAAATTATTTTTTCTCATTCTACACCTTTCATATGTTTTCAAATAAATGATTATATACAGAGTTGTACAATTAGTTGATAAAATCTTGGAACAGAATCTACTATAAATTGTACCCATTGTTTACAGTAGTCATATATCTTACAAATATGAGGGGCTGTCAATACTAGTATAAATCTGATGCCACAAAAATATTCCAAATAGGAAAAAAATTTGTCTTTTTTTTTTTTCTGACCAAACTGTATATGAAGTGGCCATCCAGCAGTACCAGTCAAAAATAAGTGGTGTAGTGTGTGTACACGATAGATGACAAAAATTGGCCATTATGATACATCTACTGTTTAATGATTTGCTGATAATTTGGCCAGGCTCAAAAGATGATCTGCTTACTCTAGTTCCACCCAACCATCAAGCTCACCCTCAGCTCAGAATCTCAGATACATTTTCTGGGCACCACCATATACATCAGAGCCAATACTGTAGAAACATCATAACCCACCATAAACCCTTAGGTCGTCAGATGTATCTTATCTTTCATCCAAGACGTACAAAAATCTTCTACAGTCAAGCTCGGAGATACGTTATTATTAGTTCAGACAGGATAGAAAACTCCACATACTATCACTGAGGAAAACATTCCTTAAACAAGGATACATCCACTGCTAGTAGATGAACAGATCCACAAGCATCCCAAGGAGTGCAGGGCCTCCTGGACTATAAATCAGAAGGATGATAACAGGGCACTCCTTGTGGTCACATGCAACCCCGACATGAGCATCCTAAGAAAAATCATTACTGATATTCAACCCATATTCCACAGAGGCCACAGACTGAACGAAATATTCCTAAAACTGCCACTTCTCTCATAGACATCCACCAAACCCAAGTCTCCTCCTCAGACATGTCCTCCTATCAGAGCACGCCACATTCACCTGTAAAATGAAAAAATGCAGGACTGGTAGCCACATTTACCAATAATTACAATCCACATACCGCAACACAAAACTCATCTTGAGTATATCTTCCACTGTGGTGTACATGATGCTGTGAATACGGTACCCATATTAGGGAAACTAAAGCAAAACTACAAATAAGGATAAATGTACACCAACACATAAGGAAGGAGTTGGATGCCTATAAGAAAACATTTCTCTAGATATGGACAAAGTATGACAGGTTTAATAGTCTTAATACTGAAAGGTCATTTTAAGAATGACAGAGAAAGATCTGCAAATCGTCACTTCAGTGCGAACGTAGACTAACTCTAGTGCCACCTAATAAAGGTAGCAATCCTAAAAGTCATAATTGACTCTCTAACAAGCCTTTTAATATGATTTAGGATTTGTGCCAGATCAGAACCCCAAACTTCAGATGCTGCGTTTCAGGGTGACTGCCCCTCATCAGTGCAGTGTGTGGGATTCTGATCTGGCTGTATGAGGGACTAAGGGTAAGTGCACACTTACCGGCGGGTTTGTCGGCGGCAGCTGGGCGGACCCGCCAGGAAGCTCCGGAGCCGTCCACCGGCTTCCTGGCGGGTATATGCGGCGAGAGCCGGGCGGGTGACGGCCGGGAGCCGGGCGGTTGCACAGCGTGTTCTCGCCGGCGGTTCTACAGCGGCTGGAAGCAGCACATGATTCTGCTTGCAGCCGCTGAAGAACCGGCGGTTCATAGAACATGCTCATTCTTTGCTAAACCGCTGGGAAACCTGCGGTTTAGCAACAGATGAGCCTGTGTAAACCGCCGGAGTGTGCACAGCGGGCGTCGGTTTTCATTGGTTTTAATGTTAATCCAAACGCTGGTTTGGATTAACATAAATTTACATAAAACTAATGAAAACCGACCGGCGGTTTCCGCTGACAAAACGGCCATAACCCGGCCAGTGTGCACATACCCTAAGACGGGAAAGATCTGAGAAGTCAAGCTGGTAAGAATGTTCAAGTCTTCAAAAGAAAGGACTCAATATAACCCTTGGTCTTATGACTCTCTACATGGACACACTTCACATCTCCAGCAGGCTGACTCCAGATCACTAAACTCCTAAAGGTCCCCTATACACATTAGATTGTCAGCCAAAATCAATAAGTCTGACGGACAGTCTAACGTGAATGGGGGCATCGGCAGACTGATGAATGGGAGAAATGTTGATCGCACATTTCCGATTTCTGATTGCTAATCAGATTATTCTCTTGAAGAAGCCTTTGGCCTTCAGTCAGTTGGTTTCTCATTAAGAGCACAGGAATACTTGGCCAAATGAGCCTTTGTGTGTATGGAAAAGTCGCCTGAGATTGCAGTCGGTAGAACGATCGACCCATATAATGTGTGGCCAGGTTAGGTCATCATTCTTACCACCTCTCCATTCATTACAAAAATATTAATTTTATTACCTTTGCTTGTCTTTAGGAGACATCATCTCATCCACCCCATGCACAATATCCTGTTGTAACGTCTCTTAAATGTTGTTTTCTTTTCTCAGTCATTAATTTGTAAACTTACCTGGTGATGGAGCTTCTATGTGCTGAAAGCCTGAAAATATAATTTGTTCTGGTTGGCAAGTAAAGGTTTCACTCCTAGAAAACCTTTCTTTTTTGGGGACACAGAGAGCTTCAACAGAAGTGAATGGAGAGCGCGTTGAGCACGAGTGGCCACCGTTCCATTCTAAACATTAATGGCATTTCCTCTTGAAATAGCACAAAGTTTCCAAAGGGTGAAACCAGTTTATCTTTATGATTGATTTTTTTTTTCCCCCGTATGAATCACAGTATTTTATAACAACAGTTTCCACTTTGTTGGATCCCGGCCTTCGTATGAATGGATCTCAATGTAGTATTGTGACTTTGTACAGACAGGGCCCCCCCCTTTTGCAAAATCTGTTTCAGAGGTGCCAGTAGCTGAACTTACTGCTTTTTGATAAAGGCTGGGTGGCTGGATTTATTTCCTTCCTTACAGTAGGTTCCTCTGGGTTTTTTAATTTCATTTATAACACCTTTATGTTAATGGTCAGGTATTGCCTATAAAAACGTACATTAATTACAATACCAGGCATGTGGTATATCTGGCCACATGTGTGGTTTGTAAGATGTCATACGTTGGTTGTACAACTAGAACTCTGAAAAAGAGAATATCAGAACATGTAACTGCGGTAACATCAACCACACTAAAGGGCCCGTTACACGCTTCAATGTCCCAGCGATCCCACCAACTATCAGGATCACTGGGACATTGAAGGCTGATTGCTAGTGAGCTATCACACAGGCAGACTCACCAGGGATCCGGACCAGCGAGCACGCTGGTATCCAAGGTAAACAGCGGGTAACTAGTTTACCTTGGATACCAGCTCCCAGCTTTGCTGTGCGGCGCTGGGAGCTCGCTGATCGTTTGTCTCCCGCTGTCACACGCAGCGATGCTGCACGTTCAGCAGGCAACGAACGATAGATTTATGAACCGGTTCATAAATCTGCGATCAACGACTCATCGTTGATAGATGACACACGCAATGATGTTGTTTAGACATCGCTGTAACGTCACCAAACCGATGGCGTTGCAACGATATCGTTACCGATATCGTTGTGTGTGACGGGCCCTTAGGATAGGGCATTTCTGGTCTCTCATTTCTGTGACTTCCATGGAGGCGATCTGTCATCCTTGAGAGTAAAGGGTATTGAGAGAGTCACTAGATCAGAAAGAGGGGGCTATTGGGAGCGAAAACTGCATGACCGAGAAAGTCTATGGATGTTGCGACTGGATGTTCGTCACCCTCAAGGGTTAAATGAAATAATCTCATGGGTCATTCCATGGTCACTTACGTTACATTCACAAGCCAAAAACTGAGTTAATAATGACTACAGACTGTTCTTTGAAGGCAGGCACAAACTGAGTGAATGTATATTGTACATTAAACTATTCTCAATAGATTTCAACAGTTTGATTTTTCAACAATACAAATGAAATGCCAAGTAATAACACTGTATTTGGTATTTAATTTCTATTGTTGAAAAATCAAACTGTGCTGAAATCTATTGAGAATAGTTTAATGTACAATATACATTCACTCATGTTTGTGCCTTCCTTCAAAGAACAGCCTGTAGTCATTAACTCATTTTTTTGGCTTGTGAATGTAACGTAAGTGACCATGGAATGACCCTCATGTATCTCTATTAGATAACCAACAACCCAGCCTGTTTTTCAGTACTATGTTAGGCTATGTGCACACAGGAAGGTTTAGTGAAGGTTTAGGAGCGGAACCGCCGGTCGGTTTCCATCAGGTTTATGCAAATTTATGTTAATCCAAAAGCGGCTTTTGGATCAACATAGAAACCTATGGAAACCGACACCCGGTGTGCACACACCGGCGGTTTCCACATGCTCATCCGTTGCTAACCCGCTGGGTTCCCAGCGGGTTAGCAAAGAATGTGCATGTCCTATAAACCGGCCGGTTCTGCAGCGGCTGCAAGCAGAATCATGTGCTGCTTCCAGCCGCTGCAGAACCGACGCCACTAACCCGCTGTGCACCGCCGCACACCCGACCGTCTTCCGCAGCACGGACCTGACAGGAAGCCGGTGGACGGCTCCGGAGCTTCCTGTCGGGTCCGCCCAGCCGCCGCCGCCCCTAACCCGCCCCCGTGTGCACATAGCCTTAATCCTTGTTGATTGTGTTTTTTTTTTGTTTTTTTTTTGCCAGTTCTTTCTGTTTCTTTAAGATGTTTTCTGTAGTATCAGATTAGGACCTTTTCCTTGTATTGAGTATTACTGGTCTTTGTTTTCAGTCTGCTGATTTAACCACTTCTTTTTTTTTAAGTATTCATATACAGCTTTCATAATTGTATTATGTATGATCTTGGAATAAACAGGTGAAGATCAGGCACTCCGCTCCCAGCAGTGATATAGAAGTAAGGGGCCTTTCACACTTGCAAGAATCCTGTAAGAATCAGGTTTTTTTCCTGATCAGCGCAAAACGCTGATGTGAAAGCAGCCTGATATAGGTATTGTTAATATATGAAGGGGCGATTAAAAATAAAAAAATAAAAATCCATAATATAATACTCATCTCCTTTCATTGTCTCATTTGCAAAAACATATTTTGAGGATTGGTGTTATTAAAATTGGAATTAGGTTCATAAATATTATATAAAAGATTAATTACAGAGGCATAGAAGACGAACAGGAATGAGACATGCACACCAAAATATAAAAAAAAAATATGTATTATTGGATTAACATACAAGTGAAAAGAAGGATTAAACATGTTTGTATGAAATGAACTTAATAAATGAAGGATATATATAAACAAAATATAAGCATTTATAATATGAAAAAGCAGGGTAAGGGCCTTTTCACATCAGCGGTAAGCGCTGATCACGGCAGTTGGGGTGAAAAAAACGCATCTGCTGCATCTGCCGCCTAACCGTCACACTTGCGGTTCACCTGCAGCAAGCCCCATGCAATGTCTATGGGGCTTGCGGTAAGTGTGCGGCAAGTGCGGTTTTGGCACTTGCGGCAGATGCGGCCGCGAAGAAAACGCGATCAGCCGCAAGTGCCGAAACTGCAACTATACCGCACTTGCCGCACCTGCCGCAAGCCCCATAGACATTGCATGGGGCTTGCTGCAGGTGAACCGCAAGTGTCAGCCGCGGTTTTTTTCGCTGCCGCACCTGCCGCAAGTGCAAAACCGCACTTGCCGCATCTGCCGCAAGTCCCCCTATACTTTGTATGGGAAAAACCGCAACCGCGCCGCAAGTGGAACGGTTATGCGGCAAACGCGGCAGATGCGGTTTTTTCACCGCATCTGCCGCGAATTACGAAAAACGCTGATGTGAAAGGGCCCTTAGGCGGCAGATGCAGCAGATGCGTTTTTTTCACCACAACTGCCGCAATCAGTGCTTACCGCTGATATCAAAGGGGCCTAATAGTGAAGGAAGGATTGGCAGTAAAGAATATAATGAGCAGATGTCACAAAATATATAATGGTAGGTATATTAACTAAATAAAACAAAATGATATATTTTTACCACACAAATATGGACATAAAAGGAATATGAAATTCAGCATGAGTCATTTTGTAGTAATCAGGGCTCTGGAGGGGTTCTTTGTTGTTTCTTTTTTTTTTTGTATTATGTATATTATGTCAATGTCATTACTAATGCAATTAAACCTGCATATGTGTTGATGAATATTGAACTGCACTTCTGTGAAAGGGTTAACTGGACATTTGTGGATAATGAGAGTTGATTATGTGGAAGGGGTATATCTTTATAAAGCATGTTTTTATTATCTGATTTATGCCGATGAGTAAGGACTAACGTCCGAAACGCGTCCGGCTAGGATGCATATATGTTTTTATTTTTTTTACATTTTTTTTTAATAAAGTTACCCCACTCCTATGGACAAGTAGCCCTGGATGATCCTTTCTTTAATTTTAATGCTGTATATATCACAAGTATAAGTGTGTGGATACTGGAGCGGTGATCATGTCATTGTGAATGTATTTGTAACCAGGAGCCTGTCATTTAGGTGGAGCTGCCTCCTGCGGATCTTGGGCCAAGTTCTGCGTTAAATCAGACCCTTACCCTTCTGCGTGAAGTTCTCGTCTCTCATGACTCCTCCGTCGTCCCCCTCGATGCCAGACAAGCTGACTTTGTGCAGGTATGTGAGCTTATATCTGTCACTATCAGGAGCACAATGTGGTGGACGGGGCTTTGAACAAAAAGGCGGAAAAAATATTCTTTCTGAACATGGTCCTTATAGCCAGTCAGCAGCTCTGAAAATAATCGTGATAAATTCTCCATGACCGCTCCGAAACACACGGACTGTGCGCTTTGTCATGTGATACAATGGGAGTCAAACCTAAAATGTGGCTTATTCTCTGCACCCATGCTTGACACTTGGGGGGATTTATAGGGAAAGTAATTGTACTTGGGTAGCTGTGCCCTATAATTAAAGGTGTCCTTTCATGACTAATATTGATAATCCGTCCAAAGGATATGTGATATATATACATCATTGGAAGGGGTCCGACTGTCCCCCATGTGAATACAGCAATAGTCTGCATGCATGACCACTGCTTCCATAGACGGTGAATAGAGTACATGCATAATACCGCTCCATTCACATGGAAGGTATGGTGGCCCTTTATTGAAATGAGTGGGGTTGCAGCGGTCAGTTCTCTAGCAGTAATACAGTTGTCTCCTTTCTTGTATGTAGGTACCGTAGTAAATGTTAGTCATGGTATAAGCCCTTTTAGGTTTCTCATTGAATGACAGAAAGCAGAGCTCTACAAAACAACTGAATAACTCACAAAGCGTATTAGAGTAATCGTCAATGAAAACCACAAAAGATGCATTTAAGAAGAATTTTAAGAATCACTCTTAAATTTCTGAGGTCAATCTTAAAACATAAATGTATAGTTTCTGAAGAGGCAATTTACATATATAAAATATAGTGAAGATTTACTTGATGGTCAAATAGGTGGTAAATGTCCGGAGAGCCCCTTGTGGACATGTCACAGAGTCCAAGTACTGGGGGCCGAGTACCGGTTTTCTTTCTTTAGTACATCCAGCTGAGGAGGAGATATGACCGTTTACAGTAACCCTAAAAGGTTGTACAAATTGGCATTAGGGTGCTGGAGAGTCCATACCAGTCCCATCACGGCGTCCCCAGCCATCTGATGTTATCCACCAGCTCTGTTAAGAGAGGATACGTGTTTTAATCTATGGGGAGCAACTTTCCTCAATATGAGTCAAAAAAAAATGGCAACCACTTAAGAAACAGCAGCTCTGTTATGTGAATTTTGGGACGTGCATTCAGACTGCTGGGTCATGTAAAGGCTTCATGCAGATTTCTTCTAACCCACTTTCTTAGCATTTTTTGCTGTACATGATCCTTCATGGGTTTACATTCATGTGTATCCTATATTACTTGGTCCTGTATTAGTTTAGACAGACAATGTGCTCCAATGTAATTAGAAATAATTCCCTTTTTCCAAGTTTGGTAACTTGATGTTCTGTGCTCTTCTCTGATCTTTTTCTTAGGTTTTGTCCTGTGTGCTGGATCCTTTGCTACAGATGTGTACTGTCTCTGCCAGTAACTTGGGCACAGCTGACATGGCCACATACATGGTCAATTGTCTATATGTGATGAAGACGACATTGGCTCTATTTGAGTTCACTGACAAGCGCCTTGAGATGCTGCAATTCCAGGCAAGTTAATCTCCAGGGATCACTTCCTGAACTACAGCTGTATTTTCTTATCTTCTCCACTGAAACACAGATCTTTATGGAAGGGAAAATGTATCTGTTCACATTCAGTCATCTGTATGGAAGAGACATGCTCATTGACCTCTATAGACGTATCCTCATATATCAGAATGGCTGTGTAGTCCTTTATAAAAATTTTAACTCTGTCTCTGCCAATTAGTCAGGTTGACTTCTCCTCAGTGTCCCTCTTACCTTCTGAGTCACGTATTGCTCAGTACAACCTGCAGCTGTCAGTCAGGCTGGATGAGCGAAGACTCAATAGACTTTGACTCCTAAGCTCTTTAGCTCATTTACACAGACATTCTGACATGGGTTTTCAAAGTAACCATAATAGCCCCATCAGGTCTAAGATCTATTTTATGACGTATGCAGTTATATTTGGTAAATTCTGGTGGCATATCCCCTTTAAGAGTGTTCCTGTAGACATTTTAGATTTTGTTAGTACTCTTGAAGTAACAATTGAGCTCGGCACAGTAAAGTTTTACTGTCAGTAGACTTGAGAACTACATATAGTTTTTGATTTTTGGCCAATGACCCCAAAATCTTCAGGTTTCATTTTTGTTAAATATATATGGTATATGCACCTAAATAAAATGGGAATGGTTGCTGATATCAACTTCCTGTTTGTGGCACATTAGTGTATGAGAGGGTGAAAACTTTTCCAGATGGGTGGTGACCATGGCGGCCATTTTGGATCCAACTTTATTTTTTTCAATGGGAAGAGGGTCATGTAACAACACATCACACATATATAGAGAATTTCATAAGAAGAAAAATGGTGTGCTTGGTTTTAACGTAACTTTGTTCTTTCATTAATTTTTTACAAGTTTATGACTACTTATAAAATATGTGCTGCCCATTGTGTTGGATTGTCAATGCAACCCTCTTCTCCCACTATTGACACACTGATAGTAACACCGCAGAAGAAATGCTAGCACAGGCTTCCAGTATCCGTTGTTTCAGATGCTGCACATCTCGTATCTTCACAGCATAGACAATTACCTTCAGATGAGTGATGGGCCAAATTTTTTCGTGAATGGTGAAATTAACAAACACAACCACCACTATTGGTCTGACACTAACCCACAGTGGATAGATCCCTCCAAGATTGTTGGAACACAAACATTGATGGTATTGAGGCGGTCGACCGGGTAGGGGGTATTCTGCTACCGGGGCTGATGGCGACTTGGATGGGGAATCACGGCTGGTCGGTCCCCGATCCCATGCCCTGGCCCCTCAATAGCGGGGATGGTGGGGGATGATGGTGGTGAAGGGGATTGGTTACGTGACGCCACCTGTGGTTCCTGGTAACGGTGGATACCAGCGCTGCAGCCAACCGCTGAGGTGATGTAGGTGCAGCTCAGTGTAGTACAGCTCCCCACAGGTGGAGCGTTACCTCAGGGCAGCGGGGATGGATGAGGGGAGTCATAGTAGCATCTCTGCGGTCAACGCTGTGGGTTGCGGCAGGTAAACAGGCACACACACAGTAGTCTTTGTTTCGGTACCTTTTACTGATGACGGGTAACAGGTACAGTCCAGAGAAGTAACCAGGTCCTCGGTGCAATTTTTGACTTTCATCTTGGAGAGTTGTGAGGCCTCCTCTGTCACTATTTACTGTGGTTTTGGGGTAAGTTGTGCCTGTAACTGAACTCGCCGCTCCTTCTCCCTCTCAGGGCTTTACTCTATCAATGACCATAAGGTCCTTCTGCGGGGTTCCTATTCCTCCTTTGGCCCCTGGTCCTGTGTTTGGTCAGTTTTGAGTGTCTTTCTTGTTACCTCGGGGGGGGCTTTTACTGCTGCATTGGATGCTTTGCAGTGACAGACTCCGGTGTCCGGGTGAGCTACAGGGAAACCAAGTTTGTTCCTTCCTTTAATTCTCCTGTTTCTCCACTGGCCTCCGACCCTCTCCCGTGGGTGCAGCACAGCTGGGTCAGTGTTCCCTGGTCCTGGGCCTGGATCGATCCCAGCGACCAGCTCCTCACTCCTGCTCTCTTCATTGCCTGACTGGAACTACTCAACCCCTCCCTTCAGGCCTGGATCTTTTAAAGGGGATCTGGCTTAAGGCAGCCAGTAGAGCTCCCTCTTCAGGTCTGGGGTGGAAGGTGTTGTATGCTGTGTGTTCCAAGGTGTAAATCCCTCTTTGCACCAGTGGATCCTGTGGCAATCCCCTGCAGGGGTGCCACAGTATGGTGTGGTATATGGGGTACAAAGATAGTGGGGCCATTCTTCATCAATGGAAACCTCATTGCCACTTGATATCTGAATCATGTAGCAATTTCAGATATCAAGTGGCATTGAGGCTTGCATTGAAGAAGGAGGACCCCACTATCTTTGTACCCCATATACCATACCATCAATGCTTGTGTTCCAACATTCTTGGCGCGATTTATCCACTGTGGGTTAGTGTCAGACTGGGAGCGCTGGTTTTGTTTGTCAACTTCACCTTTCACAAAGAAGTTTGCCTCATCGCTCATCTGAAGGCAATTGACTATGAAGATACGAGATGTGCAGCATCTGACACAACGGATACTGGAAGCCTGTGCTAGCATATCTTCTGCGGTGTTGCCATCAGTGTGTCAAGACTGGGAGAAGAGGGTTGCATTGACAATCCAACACAATGGGCAGCACTTTGAACACATTTTATAAGTGGTCATAAACTTGTAAATAACTCATGATAGAATAAAGTTACATTAAAACCAAGCACACCATTGTTTTTCTTATTAAATTCTCAATATGTTTGATGAGTCACATGACCCTCTTCCCATTAAAGAAAATACAGTTTGATTCAAATTGGCAGACTCCAAAATGTCACCACCCATCTGGAAAAGTTTTCCCCCTCCCATATACTAATGTGCCACAAACAGGAAGTTGATATAACCAACCATTCCTATTTTATTTAAGTGTATCCATATAAATGGCCCACCCTGTAGATTATCTCCTTTAGGCTGTGTTCACACGCTGCGTATTTTTTGCGTTTTTTTAAGGGGAAAAATGTGCGTAAAAAAAACCCGCAAGAGAACAACTTCAATTGCGCTTTTTTTATGCACATTTTTTCCAGGGCTTATAATGGGGCCTATGGAAGAAACGCGCGAAAAACTGGAAAGAATTGACATGTTCATTTTTTTTACGCACGCGTTTTTTGCTCAAACGCTGAGTAAAATTACGTGACGTCTGAATGGTACAAAGTGAATGTCCATTCACTTTGCTGGGAAATGCAGACGTACATGTGTTCTTGGAGCAAATACGCGTGTAAAAAAAAAGCGCCAAATACGCAGCGTGTGAATGAGGCCATTGAGAAAAACATGAGCCTGATGATTTAAAGCTTCTTTAAAGGTGTATTCCAATTACAAAGTGATGCAATATAGCTAAACTATGCCATCACTTCATGATTGGTGGATATCTGGCCTTTGGGCCCCCACCTATACTCATTGATGCGATAAGATACTGTAATTTCCCTCAGGATTAATAAAGTATCACAACTACAGAACATAGACATGAATTACAATATAACAGTAGACAATTGATGATGGAGGTTACTCATACATGCATGTTCATGACAGGTCCATACCATATACCATTAGAACGTCAATAATACTCAGATCACTTTGATTTCACACATAGGTGATTATTGTACAATACCATAGCAGACGTCAGAAACGATTTCCTGTATTTTTCCTACTTGCACATTAGCAGGATTAAATGGTTACTGAAGGTGCTCCTCTGGTCTCATGAACAGGTCATATAGTGGGTGCACATTATTATTCATTATCGCCATTGTCACGGTGTAGGGAATAATAAGGGAATGACAGTTATGGGCAGGGTGACCAGGGAAGACTAGTCTGACCCTAGTCTAGGAACCCTGAATGGCCCTGATCCCGAAGGTATATCTGATGGTGAGAAGGTTCGGGCCTCCAACCTCTCCCTAACCTCCTCCACCAGCGCTGCGCCATTCCCCCCCCACCTCCCTCCTCAGAACCAGAGTTATGGCAACTCCAAAGGAAAGGACCTCAGCCACACAAACACACAGGTCAGCACAGCATGGCTTCCGGGCATAGAGTGAAACTCCATCAGCAGCACCGCCTGGTGGAAGGAGATGATACGTAAAGGCTAGGGGGAGGGCAGGGGCAGCATCCAGCAATGTCAGTGCCATCTAAGCGCGTGACAGCCATACATTTCTTCAGAGTTCTTTCCTCCACTACCTCCTCAAAAGTGCTTAGATGGCGACCAACAGCCGAACTTGCCTTCTTGTTAAGCCTATTGAGCTTATTGGCATCAGACATCCACATACTACTTCCCCAGCATACCTGTGCAAAAATTGTCACTTGCCAATGCAAACTGGTAGACATTAACATTTTGCCACAAATATTAAACAACCCGAGTTTCCGTAGGAACATACAGTTTGTTCATAATCTTCTTGTAAACCCTCTCTGTATGGCACCTCAAGTTCAGTTTGCTGTTCAGGTGGACCCCGAAAAATTGTAACACTCCCCCTGCTCCACCTCCTGACCAGCAAAAGTTACTGGTAACCATTCAGTCTTTCTCCTCCTATAGTTCACTACCAACTTCTTAGTTTTCTTTACATGTAGTTGTAGATAGCATGACACCAATCCAAAAAATCCAACACCACCCTTCTATATTCCTCATCACCCTGGTCTTCCTTAAGACTAGTTTCACAGTAGCGTTTTTGTGAATCTGTGGGATCCGGGTAAAGCCTGCATTCCCCAGGATTCCTCTGGACACCCCGCAATGATGCAGCTGCATGCACCCGCACCGGTGGTATCACTTACCCAGGCTCACTGATCAGTGATAATACCGGTCGCGAGCAGATACTTTCCTCAAGCATCCAGGGACAAATGACACGCGTGTCATTTAGAACTACAATCTGGGCATTTGCAGTTCCAAAATCCGGATCCGGGGGTCTGGATCCAGCAGAATATGGAGTCTCCCAGACCTGGGTTACATAGAGCCATATTTTAATTCATCCTGCGCTGCCCTGGATCCAGGCGGTCACAGTTTTTGATAACTATGACCAAAAATGCACCAAGTTGCACATTTGGTCTTAGAGAAAAGGTACAAATCTGAATGCACCCGTAAGTTCATCTAACCCCATTGAAAGTCAGTGGGACCCAAAATGAATGCAGATGCATCTACTTTCGGCCGGATTCACACGGTTTGCAAAATACGCCAATGTGAAACCAGCCTTATTCTTCCAATTCCCACTGAGTCGTCCCGAGAATTTTTGCAGGTGACAATTATCAGATTTATAATGAAAATCTGTTGTGGCCCTTTTCCTGTCTTTTCCTACTACTGTAAATGTTGCCCAAGCAAGAGAGGCTGGCTGCAGATGCCTGCACAACTGGATACCCAGAGGGGGTAAAACTGTGCAAGGGCCTACTGATCATCAAGTGTTGGTATATCCCAGCAATATGCCACTGATAACTGAGTTGGGAATACCCTTTAAAAATTGGAAACATATCTCCTGCACAGTCAAATCACTTCCGTCTCCCCAGACTGCTTATGATCCAATACGAGGGATTAAGTAATGAGATGTGGGTCTCCCTCAGTAGTAAGTCTGTGTCCATACACTGACCCATAGACTTAGTATTGAAGCCGTATACCACTATGTGCGATCAGCTTGTGAAAGAGTTTTGCGCTTTAGAGCTTTTGTCCGACCCTGTGAGCCCACCGATCAGCAGCACTAGCAGAGTCTATAATATATATCAAGCTTTACAAAACGAAAGTTACTTAGTTGCTTAAAAACAGCCAAAGCGGGAAAAAAAGGTTCCAAAGTGCAGAAAAGGATCACCTGAATGTAGAGACTGCTATTCTAATCTCACAAAGACGTTCTCTTTAAATATCAGGATTTTATCTACGGTATTTTTTTACTATTGGATTGTATCTCTTTTTCCATTATTTGTAATATTTAATAACATCGTGTTTATTTTTCACTTTTTTAAGATTGATGCTCATTTGGATACTCTAATTAATGAACAAGCCTCTTATGTATTGACCAGAGCTGGATTAAGCCAAATATACAGTTGTCTGCAGCAGCACCGACCGGAGCAGGTAAGAAATAGATCCCAAAACCGGAAAATCTGTGCTCCTGTGTGGAGACTAGAGCGGAAATACAAGACCACGCTTCACCATGTGCTATCCTAATTTGTTGACATTTGTTTTTGTTTTTTTAATGAACTTGAGAAGTTTTTGGTCTTTTATCCTCTTACTGTTGTCTGAAGGAAGATGTAATGACCCTCCCTGTGTGTTAACCCTCTGCTGCTGCACAATCCTGAAACTGTCTTGTAGAGATCCTGCTGTGACTGAAGTTGTAATGGTAAAAAGGGATCAAAATTGACATTTTGTTATCAACCATGGAGTTCTGAACTGCACATCGTCTGGTTTCCCTTCTATTTGCCAAGGGAAGCTCTGTAAAGAGAGGTGACATCTTTAAATTGCACCTGTCACCAGATTTGGGTGTAAAACTAAAAGCGCCACCTTCAGCAGAACCTATGCTGCATTTTAAGAAGGTGGCTAATATGCGTTGACTGTGTACATCTAATATATAAGGTGTAAAAACGTCTGGCCCTGTATTATAATTACCTGTTTCCGGTTCAATGGGCTTGATTGTACCTGATTCTGGCTCCCGCCTCTCCTGGCCGTCCGGCCCCCGCCTCTCCTGGCCGTCCGGCCCCCGCCTCTCCTGGCCTCTTCTTCTGAGTGACATCCGAATAGCGCTCCTGCACAGAGGCCTCTCTGGATTGCGCACTCAGCTCTCGCATGCGCAGAACAGTTTTAGGCTCAGCCCGCAGTAGGGCAGAGCACAGTGCATAGGCACGATCCCGAGAAGCCTCCTGTGCAGGCGCACATTTCGGATGTCACTCAGTAGAAGAGGCTGTTAGACGATGAAGAGCGGCGTTATGGACGGCGAGGAGAGGCGAGACGGACAGAGCTACAATCAAGCCCATCAGACCAAAAACAGGTAATTACAATACAGAGTGGGAAGTTTTTAAAACTTATTTATTAGGTGGAGAGGGGCAGTCAGGGCACTTTTTCACACACCCAACTCTGGTGACAGATTTCACTTTTAGTAACAACTGACATTTTCTTCTAATGATCTATACAGTATATCAGTGATTGAAATCATCTGTTCATTGACTATTTCTTTTGATGGCCATGAAACTTTTTTTTACTAACAATTTTCAATACATTGTACTCTCTTGCAGGGACCACTATCAAACGTGCCCAATATGGATGCAGTCTCATTGAAGGCGGCAATGGTATGGCACAACACAGGTTCATGTTTTATTAACCAAATATGTATTTTTAATGCTGCAAATATGAGTAGGCTGATGGTATATTGGCTTCAAACGTAACATATGCCCCCATAAGTATATAACCTTAAGAATAGCATTCACAGGGGACCTGCCTTTGTATTTAAAGGATATTTCCGTGATATTCTAAGGCAGTGCAATGTTTCAGTGTCTCTTCTTTTTTCACATCATGTAATTTCACAAACTCTGGGTAAAAATCTGCAGCTGCAATTCTTTCTTCACCATTTTTACTTCATTACTTGACCCATGGTAACGTTTTCCCTTGTGGAGAGTGCCATATCAGTGTAAGGAGACTTATAGGCCTCTTAATGCTACTCTGGAAAAGAAGTTATGCAAACATCCTCTTCAAGGAGTAAGAAGTTTGGAACGGTAATGCAAAATATTGGTAGCAATACAAAAAGTCAATTTTCTGGTCATCATAATGGGAGACCCAGACAATGGGGTTTAGGGCTCCGCCCTCCGGAGGTCACACTAGGTACTACAAGTTTGTAGACACCGCCTCCTCCGCTTATAAACCCCCACCGTAGGAAACATCCTCAGTTTTAAACTTAGTGTGCTCGGAGGATCACGCTTTGCTTGCACTTCACTGCATTCTCACAGCTTACGTGATGGCGTATGAAGACAAGGTAAATGGTCCCGGTTGGGACCCTCGACAGTCTCCCCGCTCACCCTTTGTGGAACACGCTGGTGGAGGTACCGGAGGGCTTTTTAGCCTAGACACTTGCTGTTCTCCCGGTACGCTGTCGAGCTCCTTCCTTTCCATCCCTCCATGGAGGCTCTGGAGAGGGGGAGCCTGGAGCCTTGCACAGCTCCGCTCCGTCCGAGGCCTCCCTAAATGGTGCTTACAGACCGGACGGAGCCAGCCCAGTCCGAGGCCTCCCTAAATGGTGCTTACACTCCAGACTGGTGCTGTACCCGCGTCCGAGGCCTCCCTAAAGGTGCTTACAGACCGGACCGGCACTGAGGCGCCTGGTGTGTCTCCTGTGTGCCTGGGGGTAGTGTCTGTCACTTGGTGTCATGACACTCAGACCGCGCGGTTACCCTCGGGTCCGCGGTTCTGTTGGTGTACCCTGTGCTGGGGTCACTCTGGCTGACCGCCCTGTGTGTCTCAGGGGCTGAGGCTGTAGACTGCTGATGTTTGTTTTGTGCATGCAGTCTGTGTGTGTATGTGCATTGTTACACACTCTTTTCCCGCGCTGCGGGCTCTGGCACCTCCATTACTGAGGCTGCCTGGAGGAGGAGGAAGCAGCTCTTACGGTGACATCACCGATGGGCGTGTTTTGTGTTCTCCCGCGTGTTCCTGGCCACGCCTATGACTTTACTGTCGGCGGCCATCTTCTCCCTCTCTTCCCGGCCGGGATCTGGCTGCAGCGTGTGTCTGCACTTTCCAGGGGAGACCGGAACTCGCGGAGGTCACACACGAACACCGCTTCCTCCTACCGCTTACTGCGGTCGGTAAGCCACCGGGATCTCCGGTTTGTTTGTTACAACTTGGCTTATTTCCCCTACTGTGGCGATGTCCTCAGTAAGGAAGCATGCTGCTAAGACGGCAGATGGCACCATTACCTGCGCTACATGCAACGGTTCACTGGTGGAGGGTCCTGCAATAATTGCGGACGCCCAGAGACCCGGACAGTTACTGTTGGATCAGAATCTGCGGGTCTGTACCCTGAGGTTCGGGTGATCCCAGGGACATGGGAAGCACAGAATAAGATAAATGAATCTCTGCTGTCCCAGATGTCCTCCATGTCGCAATCCCTGGAGGCACTTCATAGGAGGCTGGAAAACCCAGCTACTCCTCCCAGTTACCCCCGGGTGCTTCTTACTTCTTCTGTGAGACCCCCTAAGCGAGCTCGTGAGGCCTCTCCAGAGCTCCAAGCTCTCTCTGAGGAGGAGCGTTCCTCTGATGGTGAGGAAGATGATGGGGGTTCTACTCTCGGGTCTGTCTCTGAACCTCCAGATGGGGTGGAGGATCTGGTGTCCTCCATCAATGAGACATTACGTCTGGTCACTCCTCCTGAGGAGGTGACTGTTCACCCCAAGGAGGTCTATCAATGGCTGCGGCCGGAGGCAAGACCAAGTGGGTCCTTTATGGACCACACTAATTTTGGAAGGGTGATTAGAGCTCCCAGGTTACATCCTGGGCGGCGTTATGTCCGTAAACCTAAGGACAATCGCTTCCCCTTTCCTCAGGAGGTGCTTCTGGAATGGTCACAGTCCCCTAAGGTGGACGCTTCCATGACTAGGATTGCTGCACACTCCTTGTTTTCTGCCTCTGATAGCTCCTCATTGAAGGATGCTACTGATAGACAGGTCGAGCAACTCGCCAAGTCTTCCTATGAGGCTGTGGGGTCTTCATTTGCCCCTAATTTTGCCGCGGTCTGGACCCTACAAGCGATTACCTCCTGCTTGGATGGTATCTCTGATCTAGCTAGGGCCAGCCCAGAGGTCCTGGCACTCTCCGACAGGGCAAGGGCTTATGCGGATTACGCCAGGACGGCAACTTTGGAAACTGCCACTCGCTCGGCTGTGGCTTCGGCCAATGCTATAGCGATCCGCAGGTTGTTGTGGCTGCGTCTTTGGGACTCAGATGCCACGTCTAAGAAGATTTTGCAAAATCTTCCGTTTGCTGGTGACAGGCTCTTCGGCACCGAGCTGGACAAGCTGATAAAGGATTCTGCTGAGTCTAAGATACCGCAGAATAAGCCTAAGCCACGGTATACCGTGAAAAGGAACCCAAAACAGTGGTCCTTTCGCCCCAGCTCGCAGTCATCAGCGGCGTCCGCTCGCGCGGACCGTGGGGGCAAGCCCTCCACTCAGTGGCGCAACAAAAGTCGCCAAAAGAAGCCGGCAGGGGCTGCAGCTGCCACCCCTAAACCCGCTTCGGCATGACTCGCTCTTTCATCCTGTCTCCCCACAGGTGGGGGGCCGCCTGTCTCTTTTCCAGGACAGATGGCTTCTCCACGTCCAAGACCAGTGGGTCCGAGACGTAGTCTCAAAAGGCTACAGGATAGAGCTGACGTCACAGCCGGCACACCGATTCCATCGGTCTGTTCCATCCCTAGACAAGGCTCAGGCTTTTCATCGGGTGTTGGAGGGACTCCGCAGAGACGGAGTGGTGGTCCCAGTACCCACGGGAGAGAGGTTCAGGGGTTTTTACTCCAACCTCTTTATTGTCCCAAAGAAGGACGGCTCTTTTCGTCCGGTTCTGGACCTCAAGTTGTTCAACCGCCACGTGTTGGTCCGGAAGTTTCGTATGGAATCCCTGCGCTCCGTGATCGCGGCTGTGTCACAGGGAGACTTCCTGGCGTCCATAGATATCCGAGACGCCTACCTTCACGTGCCCATTGCACCGGCTCATCAACGCTGGTTGAGATTCGCAGTGGGGGAAGAACACTTCCAATTTGTGGCACTGCCATTCGGGCTAGCCTCGGCACCGCGAGTGTTCACAAAGGTGATGGCCTCAATGATGGCTCTCCTGCATGTGCAGGGACACGCCGTCATTCCCTATTTGGACGACCTGCTGGTCAGGGCGCCATCGGAAGACCTTTGTCGGGTGAGCCTGGAGGTGACCATGAAGTCTCTGGAACAGTTCGGGTGGCTTCTCAACATTCCAAAGTCGACCCTAGTTCCGACCCAGTCTTTGACATATCTGGGCATGGACTTCCGCACGGACTCAGCCCTGGTGTCCCTACCTCAAGCCAAACAGCTTGCGATCCAATCAGGAGTGCAGAATGTTCTCCTGTCACCACAATCTTCCCTACGGGAGTTGATGAAGCTGGTGGGGCGCATGGTAGCGGCGATAGAGGCGGTGCCTTTCGCACAGTTTCGCCTCCGTCCTCTCCAGTTGGAGATTCTTCGCCGATGGGACAAAAGGACGATTTCTCTGAATCGGCTGGTGACACTGTCACAATCGACCAGGGACTCCCTACAGTGGTGGCTCCTGCCACATCATCTGTCACGGGGCCGGTCCTTTCTAAAACCGTCATGGTTAGTGGTGACCACCGACGCCAGTCTGAAGGGCTGGGGCGCGGTGTTCTTACACCACAGGGCTCAAGGCCTCTGGACCCAGGCGGAGTCGGCATTACAGATCAACGTGCTGGAGATCAAGGCGGTCTATCTGGCGCTCCTGGCGTTTCAGAAATTCCTGTCAGGACAACCCATTCGGGTTCAGTCCGACAATGCGACGGCCGTCGCCTACATAAATCATCAGGGAGGGACCAGAAGTGCTCAGGCCCTCGCCGAAGTCCACCGCATTCTAGCCTGGGTGGAGGAAAACGGCTGCCTGATCTCCGCAGTTCACATCCCAGGGGTCGAAAACTGGGAGGCCGACTACCTGAGCCGACAGGGGATGGACGCCGGAGAGTGGTCCCTGCATCCAGACGTCTTCCGGGACATCTGCAGCAAATGGGGCACTCCGGACGTGGATCTGATGGCCTCACGGTTGAATCATCAGGTACCCCAATACATGGCACGATCGTGGGATCCTCAGTCTCTGGGGGCGGATGCCCTGATCCTGAGTTGGTCCAGCTTCCAGCTGCCATATGTGTTCCCGCCTCTCGCTCTGATTCCCAGGGTTCTGTGGAAAATCAGGACAGAATGCAGAGTAGCCATTCTAGTGGCTCCAGATTGGCCCCGGAGGTCCTGGTACCCGGACCTCTGGCAACTGTCAGGCGGACACCGGTGGGCTCTTCCAGAACGCGCAGATCTACTCGCGCAAGGGCTATTCTTCCAACTCAATTCCAGGGCCCTCAGATTGACTGCATGGCTCTTGAGGCCTGGTTGCTGACATCCAGGGGCTTCTCTCCTACGGTGGTTGCCACGATGAATCGGGCAAGGAAACCTGTCTCCAGGAAGATATACCACAGAACGTGGAAAATCTTTTTCTCCTGGTGTGCCTCTGGTGGACGCTCACCGTGGCCCCTGTCCATCCCGACATTGTTGGCCTTCCTACAGTCGGGTTTGGAGTTGGGATTATCCCTTGGCTCTCTGAAAGGTCAAGTATCAGCACTTTCAGTGCTGTTTGACAGGCGCTTGGCGCTCCTCCCAAAGGTTCGTCAATTTCTGCAGGGGGTGTCTCGGGTGGTTCCGCCTTACAGACGACCTCTGGACCCTTGGGACCTCAACATGGTCCTGGCGGCACTGCAGAAACCGCCGTTTGAGCCACTGAGAGACATCTCTCTCTCTCGTCTGTCCCAGAAGGTGGTTTTTCTGGTGGCAATTACGTCTCTGAGAAGGGTCTCAGAATTGGCTGCACTTTCGTGCAAGTCACCCTTTCTGGTGGTTCACCAAGACAAGGTGGTGCTGCGCCCGCGGCCTGAATTCTTGCCGAAGGTGGTTTCAACTTTCCACCTAAACCAGGAGATTGTTCTCCCATCATTTTGCCCCGCTCCCGTTCATCAGGTTGAGCGCGTCCTCCATACTTTGGATCTCGTGAGAGCTGTACGCATTTATGTGTCCAGGACCGCCTCCTTTCGGAGTTCGGATTCCTTATTTGTCTTCACGATGGGTCGCTGTAAGGGGTCCGCGGCTTCGAAGTCGACCTTGGCCAGATGGATCAAGGCTCCCATTCAGGAGGCATACCGGTCTTCTGGTTTGCCTCTCCCGGTTGGTTTGAAGGCACACTCTACTAGAGCTGTAGGTGCCTCATGGGCCTTGCGACATCGAGCATCTGCTCTACAGGTGTGTCAGGCGGCCACCTGGTCCAACCTGCACACTTTCTCAAAGCACTATATGGTGCATGCCCATGCCTCTGCGGACGCAAGTTTGGGCAGGCGGGTCCTCCAGGCGGCGGTTGCCCACCTTTAAGGGGGACCGTGTATTATCCGTCTTGTTGAGGAACTCTTCCCGCCCTGGGGTATTGCTTTAGGACATCCCCATTGTCTGGGTCTCCCATTATGATGACCAGAAAAAGAGAATTTTGTTTACGTACCGTAAATTCTTTTTTCTTTAATCATCAATGGGAGACCCAGCACCCACCCAGTTGTTCCGTTGCATGTTTGCATTTGATCTGTTCTCTGTTGAGACAGTGTTTTTTTCCGGGTTGTTCAAACCGTCTGTGCACGGTATTCTTCCCGATGTTTCGGGTGTGGTTCATTTTTCTCCTCGCAGCTTATGGACTAAACTGAGGATGTTTCCTACGGTGGGGGTTTATAAGCGGAGGAGGCGGTGTCTACAAACTTGTAGTACCTAGTGTGACCTCCGGAGGGCGGAGCCCTAAACCCCATTGTCTGGGTCTCCATTGATGATTAAAGAAAAAAGAATTTACGGTACGTAAACAAAATTCTCTTTATCGACACTTTAGTGATCCTTGCCATATGACTTGGGATGAAAGTCAAACCAGACCCTCTATTTGCAGACACGTGTTTCATGTTTTTTTCTCCTCATTACAAAGCAGGAGGTCTGATTTTGCTGCAGCACTCTCCAAAAAAGAGAAATGTTACCCCTTAAAAAGAATGTGTCAGCAGATTTTTGCTGCCTCATCTGGCAGGAACATAATGTAGGCAAGGAGATGATTCTGAATCAAATGATGCATCACATAGATTACAGGGTGCAGCTGTCTCACACAATTAAAGAATTTAATTTCAGGAACACAGCAGAGTGGATATAACTGCCCAGCCCACACCATGCTCTCAATAGAGATTTGTACATTAATTGTGAGATGTCAATCACAGTGGGGAGGAGAGGAGTGTAGTAGTCAGTAATAGTAATCATCAGTTGATAAGTTACTATTAATTTGATACCAATTAGGCTCCATCAACCAAAGAAAAGCATAAATAAACCTACAAATTTTATTTTCAACTGCAACTCAGTGTGGTTAAAAATTAAGGTGCACAGTCAGAGAGGAAGGAAGGGAAGGGCAGGCCTTGGCAACTACTTTCCCTCCTAGCCCCTATCTTACTGTGGGGTCGGCCGCCTGATATACGATATGGCACCCCCACTCAACAGTGGCTTCCCCTAGAATTGCCCTTCACTGTCCCTGCAAAGTCAGAAACAGTGCTCACTTGATTATGTGTTGTATAAGGGCAATTTTACTCTCAATACTGTAGGACCACCTTGGCTATGACAGGGTACCATAGTGACTAAAAACAGAGGGCTGTCTGTCTCTGGTAGGCGTGCCCTACCTCACAACGGGGTTGGCGCCCTGATGTAGCGATAGGGCGCCCCCGCTCCAGACGACATTTACCTATAATATCCCTGTTGCTTAAAGACTCTCACAAAAGTTGATTCACATGGGTCAATCAAGCAAATGTAAAACAGTGAGACACTTTAGTACTTGTCTAAACCTGGCGACTTCCAGCCCACAGTAAGTGCAGTCTACGTGCTTCACTTGCGATCATCACGAGGCTGATGCTGCATACTTCATTATGGAGCTTGCTGATACCAGAATGATATGACAGAGAAGCTGTTAATGCCCCTTTTATCCGTTCTTGAAACTCCAAGCCCCTCCTCCCTATGTATGACATCCTATCCTGGTTCAAACACCCTCACCAAGGGTTTGCTATGAACCAAACGAGATAGGGGTGAACTGCCTCATATATGCGCTAAGGGCCGTTGTGATGAAGGAAGACACCTGATCAGATTTATAGGGACCTATGATTGTCAGAACGACAAAGTGTTTAATGGGTTATGCAGGTACTGGGATATCCTGGTGGCGGATCAGGATCTGAGAGACAATATCTCCCCAACTCCCAATATCACCTGTAGAAGGGGTCGTTCTCTAAAAGACCAACTTATGCATAGCCACTACAGGGCATCCGAGGAGGGTGGCACCTGGCCGAGAAAGAAACCAGTTGGCTTCTTTAGATGTGGTGAATGCGGTTACTGCGGTAATATAAAGGCCGTGTAAGTCCACATGTAGTGCGAGAATAACAAAGAGTTCTTCATCAGGGATTTTTCCAACTGTAAGTCCATGGGGGTAGTATACATGTCCTTTTGCACGTGCCTGTTGGAAAGACCTGTAGAGAATTCAGATGCAGGGTGGGTGAGCATTTGGGAAATATACCGAACCACGGCTATTTTTCTGAGTACTGGAGTTGAAGAAAGGATCTAGAGGTGGTGACCATGACCGTAAAATCCTCCAAAGAGACAGACTGGACTTTTAGGTTTGACTCTTTAACCTCTAGGGTTCTACATGAGCATATGTCCTAAGCATGTTTTCTATTAGTAATCCAGATGGGCGGTTTTCCTGTTCAACCATCAGATGACATATGGTAGAATCATCATAATATGATGAGGGATTGATTGATTTATTTAATAAAAGACCGACATGGTCTCTTCCATTCCTGTGCTGTGTTTTCTTAGTAGGAGCCATATCGCTATATCAGGGCACCGACCCCCGCCGTGAAGTAGGGCACGCCTGCCAGGGACAGACAGCCCTCTGGTTTTAGTCACTAGGCTACACTGTCATAGCCAAGGTGGTCCCACAATATCAAGAGCATAAAATTGCCCTTATACAACATGTAATTGATTGAGCACTTTACAGAGACAGCGATTCTAGGGAAAGCCACTGTTGAGTGTGGGTGCCATATCGTATACATCAGGGTGCCGACCCCCGCAGTAATGTAGGGGGTAGGAGGGAAGGTAGTTGACAGGGCCTACCCTTCCCCTCATTCCTCGCTGACTGTGCACCTTAGTTTTTAACCACATTGTGAGTTTGCTGTTGAAAATACTTATATAGTTAATTATGTTTTCCTTTAATCATCAGGTGATAAAGCCTTCATTTTATGTAAACAATAGCACCCACTGATAAGAGAAACACAATTGCTTTTTGTTTTTTAACCTTTACAGCATGCTGTCCTCAGCTTACATAGCAATAACCTGCTGACAGATTCCCTTTAACCTAAGGTTCTTTGCCCCAACTCTTATATTCACCTTCTGGTGTCTTCACTATTTACCAATGCTACTCTGGTCCTGCGACGCTGTCCCTTTAATACCCCTGTCTGAGGCTGTTTGCTCAACCATATCAGAAAAAAACAGATATTGCGCCACACTGCAACTGGAGGAACTTAATACACGGTTATACTATGTTTGCACTAACCTTTACTGGTTGTGCAACACCCCGCACAACCAGACTGATGGCTTAATGTGGATCACTGTAGTGACAAGGGCCAATATTCCCTCCTCCTCAGATACTCCGGGCTTGGTGGTCGGCTCCTTAGTTCCTCTGGAGATGGAGGTGGGCTCCTTCACTCCTCCACCCGAAGAGGCAGACTCGCTGCACTGGCTTCCGTCCCAGCTCCACACTGTGTGTCAGTTGATCATTCAAGGGTGGGTCTTTATGATGTACTGCCAGGTACTGTGGATCTTAGAGCAGCTCACCACACCGCACTCCCAACAAGGGAGAAAGAGATTAGCAAATGGAAAACAAGCGGTGTCAGAGATTTGGAGCGCTAAAGAAACCACGGGTTGGTGATTAAATTACCGATAATTTATTACACGAACAGCAGGGGTCCAGTATGCCACAACGCGTTTCGACGCACAGATGCGTCTTTCTCAAGTGGATCACTTGAGAAAGACGCATCTGTGCGTCGAAACGCGTTGTGGCATACTGGACCCCTGCTGTTCGTGTAATAAATTATCGGTAATTTAATCACCAACCCGTGGTTTCTTTAGCGCTCCAAATCTCTGACACCGCTTGTTTTCCATTTGCTTTGCTCAACCATATCAGGCCTTCTGCTTTGTACTGATCAGGGGAAACCACCCCATAACTATGTGTGTCTGGTTTGGCTTTTTATCATAAGGCATGTTGCAAGGCTCATTAAGGGGTACATATGAACTTTTAAGATAACTAGCAATAAGTGTCACTTGTGCTCAAGCCTTCTTTAGTCCCATAAGAGAATATGTGCATATCTTATCCTGTGGCGCACAATCTTCTTTAGTCCCAGGTCCTTATATCAGATTGTAGAGGTTGTCTGGTTACAATATATTCAGGACTGATCCAAATAACAGGACATTAATATAAGATTGGTAGGGGACCAACACTCTTTATTCCCACAGATCACCTGTTACAAGCGCTGGCTTCTGCCAAATCAAAATACATGGAACAGAGCTGTAAAGCGCAGCTTCAATCAATGTTTTCAGACCTCTCCATGATGCTGCAGAACAGCTTAGAAACACTTACCGTATGTTTCTAAGAACAGGAATTGTCCTTCTGCACTCTGAAGTGGCATTCATATACTGATTGTTGCTGCCCTTTACATCTCTATTTCATATATGTATTTCAAGCTGTGGCCAGAGCTTGTAAGAGCTGATTATTGGGGTTGCCGAACCCCAACCAATATGATATTGATGACCTATTTTTTGAATATGTCCGACACCATAGCTGTAGAGAAAGACATGGATCGCACATCCAAATATACATCGATCTAATCCCAATAAGCAAACATTTACAAGACTGTATGAGACTGTATTTTTAGATTAACATCCTGATCAGACTGTATGAGGTCATCCACCATGTTATGGTGAAACTCTCAGTGGGTCCCTAACCTAAAAGTTGCAGTGCCTTCTACCAACCACCACCGAGGTGACAGCGCACCACTAGAGGGAGCAACCTGGCACCCCACAGCACCCATCCTGCAAGGCAAACCCCCACCACACAGGCACAGCACCACGGCAGCAATGGCCATTATACAACACCAATTCCAAGTGAATAAAATGGAATAGAAAACCCCAATTAAAACCTCATGTCACTTGCTGGTAACTTGATAAAATCACTGGTTATTGGGACGACTGGTAGATAAAACAGAGTTGATGACTTTCAGGACTACATAGCAGGAGCCCATCACTGAGAGGAGTAGCAAAGTTGGATCACATGAACAGATGGTTTAGCACAACTACAGCACGCAGTCAGTAAGTGACCCAGCACTGTTATCAGGGTTTCTGCCTCTACTTCATTCTGCTCTTACATGGGGCAGCAAATACCCATTGACAGATTCTCAATAACCACTTCTGCCCTTTGGTTTGAGCCATCGTGGGGCTGTCAGGACCCCCGTCCCCCACTGATCAGCGGTACTTAACATGTCGAAAACTATATTAAACTTTAGTCACTTTTTATTAACACAAAATAATAAAAAGTTGCTGAAATAGGGACCTGCTTGGCATTCACTGTAGGCTTTATGTGTAAATTGTGAGGTTATAACTTGTATGAACTTTACTTCACCTTTGGGATAGTGTGTAAATTTGTAGGCCTGTGGTTACCAAATAGAATATGTCCCCTGCCTAAATATAAGTATAGCAGGATATAAATGGTGTCATTGTATGACCAGACACCCACTGGTAATATGCCTGCCAGATATTAATACCCTACTGCAGCCTTGCCCATCTCCTCTACAATAAAAGGGTGGGAATGTGTGAGGGGTGTACAGATGTGATACTGTGACTTTTTAGGCTCCGGTGTGGCTGACCTGACTGGATCGGACTGTCTTTCTCTGACATAGAAGCACATAAATACTGTCTAGACGTGGAGCTGGTGCCAGCCCCATATGTATCTTCTGTAGTGGTGACCACGAACCCTCTGGTTTCTCTATAATTATTTCCCCTGCTCGTCTGCAGTGAGGAGCACGGGGAGGAGAGGAAAGCGTTCTTCTGATCAGGGACTGTGACCCGTCCTATTGCTTCATTCTGCATCTTACTCGTTTGTTTTCTAATGGGAAAACTAGCAGGGAAAAAGTTTTGCCTGGAGCATGCAAAGGTCGTGCATGAGTTTTATCTAGTTTCATTGAATTCCTGAGTCATAAATCGCTTCCTAGAATTAGTTTTGCTTGGGGTTATTCACCTTGTCTTTAAAAGGAATCTGTCAAAAGCTTTGTGCTGCTTTCTCAGAGGGTGTCATGATGTCGTGACAAAGACCTCCATTCCATCGCTGAATGACCTTTAGTCTTTGCTGTACAGTTTTATTTTAATAAAATCTGCAGCATTGATGCCTGGACACTCGAGTCCACCCAGCTATCGCAGTCTGTAATATTCAGAAACTACTGGTCCAACACCAACCTGCCGATGATTGTCTGCACACTATGGAGAGAAAACTGTCAAAGGATTATAGGAAGGAAAGGCTCATACATAGCACGCCACATTCAGCTCCCACTACAGCTAATGAACAGCGATTTCATGAATAATACTGACTGTGGAAAAGTGACAAATGATGGAATCAGTATTTGAAAGATTGGAGTGGTGATCTCATTATTAATATATTCATAAAAAAGTCAAGAAGACATTACACAGGAAAGACAACGTGGTTTACACACAACGCGTTTCGCATTTGGACTGACTTCATCAGGAGAACCACAATAACCATTGTTCTCCTGTTAGTCTAACTTTGAAATGTGTTATAATTAAACCAAATTGTCTTTCCTGCATAACATTTTCTTGATTTTTTTTTTCTTGAATACAATACCACTCCAATCTTCCAAACACTTGGTCCACACGTCAGGTTCCCCCAACCTAAAGGTGCTGCAGTCGTTGTCTTTCTTTTGATTCCTGAGTTGTGGGTTATACAACCCCTAAAGGTGAGCAGCTACCGTATCAGTCACTTATTCACCTTTGCTTATTGGTTAGGACCCTATTGCGAATGATGTCTCCACTGTCTCAAATAATGGAGTTATTGTGATACAACTCAACATCAGGACGACATGGCCATACATTTACTGGCCATTTACTCCCTCTTATTTCTTATTTACATATTAAAGGGAACCTGTCCTCAGCCTGGTAGGCACCTCTCACATTGTATTATCCTAGTCCACAACTATTGTCAAATATATTTCTGGATTTGTGCTTTTTTACAGTGTATCTATGTTTTCATAAAGGAAATAATTAGTACAGGACCTCTCATTTTATAAATTACTCTATTAGCCATTTCTGATTAAAGAAAGTGTTAAGTGGTGTAGTAAAAGTATTAAACTGCAGAGTCCTGCATCATTATCACTTGTGAAAGTGTTTGTACGCCTTAAGAATGATTTCCTAAATTGTGCCAAAGGTTGCTGCGTTCCTGCTGCAGTGTAAGTGATCAGTCATTTTCCATTTACAGTGTTTCTTGCCCTTAGGTTCAGTTTGATCGGTACCTGGCTGGTCCTGACAATCTGCAAATGCCACAGCTGAATTTCTTTTTAAGTGCCACCGTAAAGTAAGTGACATTTCACTTTATATTTAGATTATTATTATTTATAAGGTTCAACGGAAAATACTACCAGCCAATGTGGATTGATTAAAAAAAATCATTCACAACACATATAACAAAAATACCAAAAACCTTAATTAGGCAAAATTAAAAAATAACAAAAAAAAACCGTACCACAAAATGTATAATTATTAAATGCAGAATAGAGAGCTTGACGGCTAAAGAAAAAGTGAATGACACTTATGCCTGTCCACTGATATGTCATCTACACAACCGCTCATAGGTAAATGTAGAACAGGAGTAGGGAACTCCAGGCCTTAAGAGCCACCAACAGGTCATGTTTTCAGGGTAGTATTGCACAGGTGATCATATAATCACCTGCACTGATGATGATTCCAACCCCTGTGCAATACTAAAGGGGCCGTCACACGCGTCAATATCGCTGCTGCATGTGACGTTGCAGAGATATTGACGTGTGTGACAGTGCGCATCAACCAGCGATAAATCGCTGGTTGATAGTCGCCAGGTTTTTTGGACTGGACCGAAAACCTGGCGATGGTCGCCCGGTGGACACGCAGCATCGCTGCGTGTGACACTGGGTGACGCGATCAGCCAGCTCCCAGTGCCTCTCAGCAAGCGCTGGGAGCGGTTATCCAGGGTAAACTGCGGGTATCTAGGCAGCGTGCGCTGCCTAGATACCCGATGTATAACTTGGTTACCAGCCTTCTCCGCTCACTGGCTGGTATGCAAGGTACAAAGCGGGTAACTAGGGACCCTAGTTACCCGCTGTGTACCTTGGATACCAGCCGGTGAGAGGAGAAGGCTGGTAACCAAGTTATACATCGGGTATCTAGGCAGCACGCGCTGCCCAGATACCCGCAGTTTACCCTGGATGCCAGCCTTCTCCTGCTAACTGCCGGTGCCGAAGCGCATGCGCAGACGCGTATGTCCCCGATGTGCGGGCGGCCATGTTCTAGGAGCCTTACATGCGCAGTAGCGCTAACGCGCACGCGCATTCTGGATATAGGAGGGGGGGACTGGCCACCCGGCCTCCTCCTGCATCCAGCTGAGAGGGGGATCACTAATTGGAGACTGGTACATTGCTATAAAAACTGTGGACGGAATAAGCCATGGTCACCTTCCCCTGACGAAGCTGCCAGGCGCAGGCAGCGATACGCGTGGGGATCGCCATACCTCGTGCCTCTATGCATCCTAAAAACTGGTAACTGGTGATTGTTCGATCTGCCTGCTGTTCCCCTTGCTTTTCCATCTTGCCTCAAGGGAACCCGCTTATTCTTACCCCATTTGGGCTAATTATAACCTGATGTGATAACTTGGTTAGGCTGCAGAATTCTCTTCCTTTTTTCTGCATCCAATATTTGTTTATGCCTATTGGGGAGCTCTTATTCATCTTTTAACCATTTAATTGTGGGTATAAACAAACTCGGGGGGAGTTCCCTGTTGTTTACTTTATGCTAAAAGGGGAATTCAGGTTACACATTTATCTTATTGATTACTTATGGGGATCCACATGGTAGAATCTTTTTGAATGGCATTTTGGACTCCATAGGTAAAATGTTCTGTACCTTATATAAATATTATTGAAACCGGTTTATTGGGCAATTGGCAATGAGGTTTTCAATGATATATTACTGTCATATGAAATGTCATAGCTTTACTTGGCTATTTTAATTGTTTTTATTTTTCTGTGTGATCATTCTATGTCTGTGAGAAATTTTGATATGTAATAAAATTTGTTAAATATTTTCATTAATTTTGGAGGTTGTATCGCTTTTTTGGACCTTTTCTTGCTATTTTCTTTTGCGCTCCATTGGGAGACCCAGACATTGGGTGTATAGCTTCCGACCTCCGGAGGACACACAAGGCATTACACCTAAAAGTGTAACTCCTCCCCTACTGCCTATACACCCCCTCCAGGGAGAATCCCATCAGTTCTTTGCTTTGTGTTGAAGGAGGCACACTCTACACTCATGCTCTCTCACTACTTAGTGTCGGATGGAAGCAAAGAGGATCTTTTGATCCCCAGCATGTCTCCTTCCTCTTCCCCTGGGCGGAGGCGGTTGAGGTACCCTTGGGGTACAACGGGCTGGAGCCCTCATGCTGCGTATCCTTCCCCATCCCTTAGGGGCTCTGGGGAAGTGGGATCCACCTGGCCCCCCTGTCTGGGCTCATCCACACAGTCCACGGCTCCCTGGGTGTCTGCTGGCCTGCGTGAGGGATCCACTGGGTTCGGACCCTGCATCACCAATGAGGTACTCTGTGTGGGTCTGGGATGCCTTCTGCAGCTGCATTAGGCTGGCTGGGAGTGGGGCACTGTCTCCCCCAGCTTCCTGGGATCCTGGCCAGTCACTCCCGCGATTTTCGCGGGTGCACCGCGCTGGCCCCCTGCTGGCAGGCGGCCGCAGTGTTAAATTTAGGCCCCGGCTTCAGCCTAGTCTCTCTGGAGCCGAGCCAGGGCTTCATGGGGCGGAGCTGTGCCTCGTCCTCACAGACTTTGAGAGGCTTGTGCCCGCCCCTCTGGAGGCCAGCCGTGGCAGGCCGAGCCCTGATCCCCTATGGGAAAGGCTGTTTGCTGCTTAGGGGGTGGTGCTGCAGTGGGGAAAGGACCTGCCCTCCAGTCACTCCCTCTCCCTCAGCTTCTTCGGCCATCTTGGAGGCTTCTCTCCCTGCATTTTGCTGCTGGCTGCAGGGTCTGAGCGTCTCTGGAGGGCACACAAGGTCTGGTAGGTCACCCCAGTCTCTGGTGGTGCTCCATTCTCCCCCCTGTCCGCAGCTGCACCCCAATTCCCTTCCTCTGAGATCTATCATTGGATGCACTGAGGGGACACCATGTCTAGCTCCAGGAACAAAGCTTCTAGAGTGCAGACACGTTATCATGCTTGCACAGCATGTCAGGCCCAGCTGCCTGCTGGATCCTCTTTCCCTCATTGCTCGGCTTGTGCCCCGCAGGAGGTTGATATCTCTCCGGCTAACGTGATCCAGGTATCTGCCTTGGTGCACGAGCCCCCCCCCCAGTTCTGGGTCTTTGGCTTCTCTGCCTGGCCCGGTGGACCCAGCAGTACCTCCGCCTTGGACGGCTGTTTTTGCTCAGTCCATTTCTGACTCTGTGTCTCAGTCTATGGCAGCTATGACCAGAGCCTTGCAGGAGTCTCTATCAGGTGGATGGGAGGGTTCCCCTGGGGCCTCCGCCACACGTCGTAGGCGTCGGAGCGGTTCTTCCTCTACTAGAGGTTTGGACTTTGGCGACAATTCTGGGCTCTCGGAACCGTCCCCGCAACCCCCTAAGTGGCCTCGCCGGGCAGTTTCCCCGGCACCCTCGCAGGCGGGCTCACGTGCTGCGACCTCTCTATTGGAGGGGGAGGAGGACTTAGGCTCCGTCTGGGCTCCTGATGAGGACCCGGACGTGGGTTCTCTGGTGGACGACTTGGTATCTTCCATCAATACGGTGCTGGACTTGACGGTTCCTGCACCGCCGGTGGATTCCTCTGTTTCAGAGGAACTTTATCAGTTTCTCCCCCCGGCCAGGTCCAGGGGATCATTCCTGGATCATTCCAATTTTCGCTCGACGGTTCAGACCCCTCGGGCTTGCCCTGACAAGCGCTTCGCTAAGAAGCTGAAGGATTCCCGTTACCCTTTCCCACCAGATGTGGTCAAGGGTTGGTCTGTTTCTCCGAGAGTCGACCCTCCGGTCTCTCGGTTGTCTGCCAACACCGTTATGTCGGTGGCGGATGGGTCCTCTCTCAAGGACCCTACGGACAGGCAGATCGAGCTTCTGCAAAAGTCAATTTTTGAGGCTACTGGGGCCTCCTTTGCCCCTGCATTTGCTGCTGTGTGGGCTCTTCAGGCGGTTTCAACTTGTCTCTCGGAGATCCCTAGGGTTGCTTCGGGGATTCCTGAGGTAGCGGTCCTGACGTCTCAGGCTGAGGTGTTTACGGACTATGCTAGATCCGCAATCATGGAATCGGCTAGCCGTTCGGCGGTAGCTTCGGCTAACTCGCTGGCAGCACGACGGATGTTGTGGCTGCGCGACTGGAAGGCGGACGCTACATCTAAGAAGTTCCTCCAGGGCCTTCCGTTTTCGGGAGATAGACTATTCGGAGAACGTCTTGACGATCTCATCAAGGAGTCGACGGGTGGCAAATCCACCTCTTTGCCGCAATCTAAGACGCAGAAGACCGGTCCGCGTCAGCTGCATGCTAGGTTTCGCTCCTTTCGTCCCTCCTCCAAGTCAGCCTCGTCATCTTCATCCTCTTCCCGTCCGGACAAGGACCAGAGATCCCATAGGTCCTGGAAGCCTAAGGCCCAGCAGAAGAAGCCTGCCGGCGCCTCAGCCACCAAACCTGCCTCCTCCTGACTCTTCGCCTCCTCCGGGAGTGTCCAAGATCGGTGGCAGGCTCTCCCGCTTTGGAAACATCTGGCAGGATCGCATCCAGGACCGGTGGGTGGTGGACGTGGTCTCCCATGGCTACAGGATCGAACTGGAGTCGAGGCCTCCGACTCGGTTTTGCCTCTCTTCGCCTCCTCCGGCGAGGGCTGCGGCTTTTCAGCGGGCGCTGGACGCTCTGCTTCAGAGCGGGGTTGTGGTTCCGGTTCCGTCCGAGAAACGGTTTCGGGGGTTTTATTCCAACCTTTTCATGGTTCCGAAGAAGGACGGTTCAGTCCGACCGGTGTTGGACCTCAAGCTCCTCAACAGACACGTGAGGGTCAGGCCTTTCAGGATGGAGTCCTTGCGCTCGGTGATAGCGTCCCTGTCTCAGGGGGACTTCCTGGCCTCGGTGGATGTGAAGGATGCTTATCTCCACATCCCCATTGCCTCTGCTCACCAGAGATGGCTGTTGTTCGCTGTGGGAGAAGACCACTTCCAGTTTGTGGCTTTGCCCTTCGGCCTCTCATCGGCTCCGAGGATCGTCACCAAGGTGATGTCGGCCATGGTGGCGGTTCTGCATGTACAGGGGCACGCGGTCACCCCGTACCTGGACGACCTGTTGATCAGAGCCTCGTCTGCGGAACAGTGTCAGTTGAGTCTCTCTGCCACCTTGGATACTCTTCGGACGTTCGGTTGCGTAGTCAATTCCCCGAAGTCGGTCCTTGTTCCTACGCAGACGATTTTGTATCTGGGCATGGAGTTCCACACCATTCCGGCTCTGGTGATTCTCCCTCTCGACAAGCAGTCCTCGATTGTGGAGGAGGTCCGATTCCTTTTGCAGGCGGACTTGGTTCCCATCAGGCACCTGATGCATGTTCTAGGGAAGTTGGTGGCGACCATCGAGGCGGTCCCTTTTGCGCAGTTTCATCTGCGTCCGCTTCAGCTACAGATTCTGCGCGGATGGGACAAGAGGCCGTCCTCTCTGGATTGGTCCATTGCCCTTTCGTCCACGACGAAGGAGTCTCTCCGATGGTGGCTGTTACCCTGGTCAATGTCCCGAGGCAGGTCGTTTCTTCCCATCTCTTGGTTGGTGGTCACGACAGATGCCAGCCTTCTGGGCTGGGGTGCGGTGTTCCTGCATCACAGGGCTCAGGGCACCTGGACAACTCAGGAATCTGCTTTGCAGATCAACGTCTTGGAGATTCGTGCCATATACCTGGCTCTCCTGGCCTTCCAGAGGTTTCTGTCAGGAAATCCAATTCGGATTCAATCCGACAACGCGACGGCTGTCGCTTACATAAACCGCCAGGGAGGCACTCGCAGCCGTCAGGCGCTCGCGGAGGTCCAACCCATCCTCCGGTGGGTAGAAGACAACGATGCGTCCATCTCGGCTGTCCACATCCCCGGAGTGGACAATTGGGAGGCCGACTACTTAAGCCGGCAAGGAATGGACGAGGGAGAATGGGCCCTTCACACAGAGGTGTTCCTGCACATCTGCAACGAGTGGGGAACTCCCGACGTGGACCTGATGGCGTCCAGGCTGAATCATCAGGTCCCAGCCTTCATGTCTCGCGCTCGAGACGACCTGGCAGTGGGGACAGATGCTCTGGTCCAGGATTGGTCCCGATTTCGTCTGCCCTATGTGTTTCCCCCGTTGGCCTCGTTACCCAGGGTTCTGCGGAAGCTCGGGGCGGAATGCAAGCGAGCCCTTCTCATCGCCCCGGACTGGCCCAGGAGGGCTTGGTACCCGGACCTCTTACGGCTCTCGGGGGTTCCATGGAGGCTCCCGGATCGGCCGGACCTTTTGTCTCAGGGTCCGTTCTTCCGCCACAATTCCTCGGCCCTGAGCCTGACTTTGTGGCGCTTGAAATCTGGTTGTTGACGTCACGTGGTTTTTCCACTCCCGTCGTTGCTACCATGAGACAGGCCAGAAAGCCGGTTTCTGCGGGAATCTATCGCAGAGTATGGAAGATTTTCTTCTCCTGGTGCCGTGTTCACGGTTCTTCTCCCTGGCCTTTCTCTCTGTCAACCCTTCTGGCTTTCCTCCAGTCGGGTTTGGATAAGGGTTTGGCTCTCAGTTCCATCAAGGGACAGATCTCGGCTCTGTCGGTTCTCTTTGATAAGCGTCTGGCTACGCTTCCCCAGGTTAAGACGTTTGTCCAGGGGGCGAGTCACATCATTCCTCCCTACAGACGTCCTTTGGACCCATGGGACCTTAACTTGGTCCTTGCAGCGTTGCAGAAGCCGCCGTTTGAACCACTTAAGGAGGTCTCCCTTTCTAGGCTTTCTCAGAGAGTTGCCTTTTTGGTGGCCATTACTTCTCTGCGGAGAGTTTCGGAGTTGGCTGCCTTGTCCTGTCGGTCTCCTTTTCTGGTGTTTCACCAGGATAAGGTGGTGCTTCGGCCTGTGGCGGAATTTTTGCCTAAGGTGCTGTCTCCTTTCCACCTGAATCAGGACATTGTCCTACCATCCTTTTGCCTGCATCCAGTTCATCAGTATGAGAAGTCCCTCCATACTTTGGACCTGGTCAGGGCTCTCAGAATCTACGTTTCCCGAACGGCGTCGTTTCGCCATTCGGATGCCCTGTTCGTGCTGACTATGGGTCAGAAGAGGGGTGAGGCAGCCTCCAAGTCTTCTCTGGCAAGGTGGATCAAGTCTCCTATTCGGGAGGCTTATGTCTCTGCTGGTTTGCCTTTACCTGCTGGTATTAAGGCTCATTCTACAAGGGCTGTGGGGGCCTCGTGGGCCTTGCGTCATCAGGCCTCAGCTCTTCAGGTGTGTCAGGCGGCCACGTGGTCTAGTCTGCACACCTTTTCCAAACATTATCAAGTCCATGCTTTGGCATCGGCAGATGCCAATGTGGGCAGGCGGATCCTTCAGGCAGCTGTTGCTCATTTATGATGGGCCTGCTTTTGGGTTTTTTTCCCGCCCTGGGATAGCTCTTGGACATCCCAATGTCTGGGTCTCCCAATGGAGCGCAAAAGAAAAAGAGAATTTTGTTTACTTACCGTAAATTCTTTTTCTTATAGCTCCTATTGGGAGACCCAGCTCCCACCCTGTGCCTTTTGGGGCTTTGTTTCTATGCTAGTGCCTGGTGTCTTTTCACCTCGCGTGTTGGCCCTGTTGGCCGTTTATTATTTCCCAGTCCTGTTGGTCTGGGCGCGGGTGGTCTTTCCCCCTTCCTGCTTGTGCACCGAACTGATGGGATTCTCCCTGGAGGGGGTGTATAGGCAGTAGGGGAGGAGTTACACTTTTAGGTGTAATGCCTTGTGTGTCCTCCGGAGGTCGGAAGCTATACACCCAATGTCTGGGTCTCCCAATAGGAGCTATAAGAAAAAGAATTTACGGTAAGTAAACAAAATTCTCTTTTTCTCTAAATAATTCCTAAAATGGTCCAGCGATCCCCATCTGTCGTATATATTTATATTGGTGGTGCCCTCCCCCCTAAGTAATTTTGTCCCACCTTATGGTTGTATTAAACTTAAATATGTAGAAGTTTCAGACTGTGCGCAAACCTCAATAATATGGCTACTTTTGTTTGTTCAAACCTTTGATTGTATAGACATACTACCACCTGTTTGGTTTTACCCTTTTTTGGGATGTTTATTGTAAACCATCACAATATTTAACACATTATTTTATAAAAAATACATAAAAGATAACATTGAAAAGACTTTTATGTTTTATCTTTTTTTATAAAATAATGTGTTAAATATTGTGATGGTTTACAATAAACATCCCAAAAAAGGGTAAAACCAAATGGGTGGTTGTATAGAAATGCTATCAAAGGTTTGAACAAGCAAAAGTAGCTATATTATTGAGGTTAGCGCGCAGTCTTATGGCGGGTTTACACGTTGTGATATCGTAGTCCAATTTCAATGAAAAGTCACGTGGTTCGATCGTTGGACCCGATATCGTTCCTGTGTTGTATGGTGTGAACGTCCAATACGATGCAGGAACGATGTCAATGCGATATCGGGGATTGAATGAGCGTGCTATTCAATGCCCCGATATTGAAGGGAGATTGGAGCCGGATCGTGCTGTGTAAACGCCCAACTACGATGCGATTTGAAACGTCACCCATTCACTCCCATGTTAAGTGTGCAATCCTGGGTTGGGAGGCGGAGACATTGCACGGACGTTGTATTCCGATATCGCAGCGTGTAAACATCCAATGCGATGCAGAAGAAACGTGCACTAAATGCGCGCTCCTGCGCCATTGAGCTGCGATATCGGAACGAGATTGAAGCGTGTAAACCCACCTTCAAACTTCTATATATTTAAGAGTAAGCTGCTGCCAAACTTCTCCACTGCGGCTCTTCTAGCATGAAAACACAAGGTTCAGTTGTGTGAACTTGAACTGTTTTCCCATTTTTCCTCTAAAACTGGGGTGGGGAACTCCAGTCCTCAAGGGCCACCAAACAGTGCATGTTTTCAGGATTTCCTCAGCATTGCACAGGGGTTAGAATTATTACCAGTGCAGGGGATTATATTATCACCTGTGCGATACTAAGGAAATCCTGAAAACATGACCTGTTGGCGGCCCTTGAGGCCTGGAGTTCCCACCCCTGCTCTAAAACCATCTGTTTGGGAATCGCCGGGAGGCTTTCCTGCTTGGGATAACGGATGGTCCCAACAATATCAATGGGTTGGCCAACTTTAGTGTGTATTGAGGCCTTAGAGAAACTCTGTCAAAGACTACTCCACTGTTGTGTATGGCCACTTTCTTGGTCCTGCCCTTCACACACTAAGGCCCTTTCACATCAGCGCTTATCAGTGATCGCGGCAATTGTGGTGAAAGAAACGCAACTGCCGCGGTTACCGCATAACGGCCGCACTTGCGGTTCACCTGCGGCAAGCCTCATGCAATGTCTATGGGGCTTGTGGCAAGTGCAGTATAGTTGCGGTTTCGGAACTCGTGGCAGATGCGGCCGCAAAAAAAAAAAAAACGCGGTCAGCCGCGTTTTTTTTCGTGGCCACATCTGCCGCAAGTGCCGAAACCTTACTTGCCGCACACTTACCGCAAGCCCCATAGACACTGCATGGGGCTTGCCGCAAGTGAACCACAAGTGTGGCCGTTATGCGGTAACCGCGCAGTTGTGTTTTTTTTCACCGCAACTGCCGTGATCAGCGATTACCGCTGATGTGAAAGGGGCCTTAGGGCCCTTTCACATCAGCGTTTTTTTCAAATCGCGGCAGATGCGGTGAAAAAAACCGCATCTGCCGCGATTACCGCATACCGGCTGCACTTGCGGCACGGTTGCGGTAAACGCCATACAAGGTATGGGCGGACTTGCGGCAGGTGCGGCAAGTGCGGTTTTGGCACTTGCGGCAGGTGCGGCCGCGAAAAAAAATGCTGTCAGCCACGGTTTTTTTCGCGGCCGCACCTGCCGCAAGTGCCAAAACCGCACTTGCCGCACCTGCCGCAAGTCCGCCTATACCTTGTATGGCGTTTACCGCAAGTGCAGCCGGTATGCGGTAATCGCGGCAGATGCGTTTTTTTCACCGCATCTGTCGCGATTTGAAAAAAACGCTGATGTGAAAGGTCCCCAAGTCACAATCTTTCACATTACATCTTACACTATGTGAGACGCTAAGTCTCATGTATGTTAAAACTTTAAAAAAGGTTTGTTAAAAAGGTTGTTCTGCAATGTCCATATAGTTTTTACAGACATGTTATGACACCCCCGGTGGTTCTTTAGATTTTGTGGTTAGTAATAATGAGAAGAAGCCATTTCTAGGGCAATGACTGTTATTATCTTATAAATGTAGACAAAACTGAACTCTTCATCTTACCCTCTCCTCGCGCACCTCCCTTACCTGATCTACCTAGCACAATAAATTATATATATCACACTTTGCCCTGTACCTAAAGTCCGCTGCCTCGGAGTGATCCTTGACTCTGCATTATCCTTCAGACCACACTTTCAAGCTCTCGCCACCTCCTGCCGCCTCCAACTCAAAAATATTTCCAGAATCCCGTCCCTTGCTCAACCTTCAATCTACTAAACTACTAGTGCATGCCCTCCTCATCTCACGTCTCAACTACTGCTACTTCCTCCTCTGTGACCTCCCTGCTAACACTCCTGCACCTCTCCAATCTGCCCCTAACTCTGTTGCCCTACTAATCCACCTCTCTCCTCGCTGCTCCTCCACTTCTACCCTCTGCAAATCCCTCCACTGGCTCCCAATTCCCCAGCGTATCCAATTCAAACTACTAACGTTGACTTACAAAGCTGTCCACAATCTGTCCCTCTGATATATCGCTGAATTAATTTCCCGATATCATCCAACTTGTAATCTTTGAACCTCACAAGACCTCCTCCTTTCCTCCACACTTGTACGTTCCTCATCTAACCGCCTGCAAGACTTCGCCCGAGCATCCCCCATTCTCTGGAATTCTGCACCCCAAAACGTCCGACTGTGCCCTACACTCGGAGCCTTCAGACAGAAACTGAAAACCCATCTCTTCAGAACAGCCTGCAGCGTACAATGACCACGGTGCCACCTCACCACCACTAGCCCGGCGCTCCACCACTACCGGAGCAGACCCAACCTACTGTTCCCCTTCCCACTGCCCTGTAGAATGTAAGCCCACAAGGGCAGGGTCCTCTCTCCCCTCTGTAGCAGTTTGTCACTGTTTAGTTTGTTCATTGTAGTTTTTTTTTAACTTGTTTGAATATAACCCCGTCTCATGTACAGCTCCATGGAATTAATAGTGCTCTATAAATAAATAACAATAATAATAATTATCCAGCTGTTCAATTGGCAGAAATTGTGGGTGGTGAATCTAAGCTACTGAATGTGACCACCGGTACTGGAGTCATCAAAGTGGATGATCTGCTAGTAACATGAAAAAACTCCAGGGAAAAAATAATAGGGGACAACAATTGGAAAGTTTATTTTTGTAAATTGATATTTATTTGTTGGAAAACCGAGTGAGTGACAACACTGGATCTGCCCAAGAGAACTGAGGTCCAATATGGCCTTTCACTATTAAGAAGAGCCATTCCCCTTTGACCCCCTCCTCAGGAATCTAGCTACATGCATCTAGGTTCAGGGTAGCCATCTGAACAAGGATGTTGCATCCACTGGTAGATGGGTAGGTGTCAAAGTAATTAAGAAGCCAACACATCGATTCTCTGGCAGGAGAGAAGTCATGCTAAGTCCTGAACTTCAAAAAGCCCTATGTAATTTATCTGAGAGAGCTCTCCCAAGACAACAGACTCAAGACGTCACCGTGACATTAGACAGAATTATGAAAATACCATATATCCTAGTCCCACACAAATCCATATCACTGAAATCGTGAGAACGAGTTGCACACACACACAGGTCTCAATTCTTTCCAGTACCCCGGGATAGGGAGATATAGAGAACGGCTAGCCGAAGCCAGGTAGAGAAGCTGTGTTTGACCTCCAAGTGAAGGGGAGATCACATTGGGTCCGATAGCACCAGAACCGGTGACAAGTTATGACTCATAACTTTAGGGAATTTTTTAGCTCGTAGGAGCCTTATCCTCTTGCACTTTGTTGGAAGGAAACGAGTACAGACCCTGGCTCAGACAGCGCCTCCCATGTTCCGAGAATGTGACCAAAGCAACAACAAAAAAACAGCAACTGATGTACCATTTGCCTGCATATACCTGTTCACTCCTACTACCTTTATTCGCATATCTGACTGTAGCATCTCTATATTCCACGTGTATATATTGTTGTTCTAGTGTGCCTAAACGGCGATTGAATATAAAATGTAATCCTGGGTTCTTATATTTCAATCCATGAATCCCACGTCCGTGTGCTCGTTTAATATCATATGCTACTGTGGGCTGGTTCTGTTCATGGACAGACTTACATCTAACTAGGGACTGGTGGCAGCATTTCGGTTCTTGTAATATTCTGGACCTTTGGCAGTGATGGTCCAGAGGTGTATGTATAGTCCCTGTGCTGGGACCGGTGATATATACGGTATCCTCCCTGTGAGCACCTCAATAATCTCATACTTGTCTCATAGGACAGCAGCCATGACCTCATTTACTTATGCTCAGTCAATACCCTGATTGTCCTGATGATAAGGGGGCGCCAGAGGGCTGATTTTCCTCACAAGCTCTATAAGGATTAATTGTTTCTAGAGAAAGTCTTGCAATTGGCAAGGCTACAGGAATGGGGGGATCTTTTATGTGGGTTAATTGGTTAGCACTGTAGTATTACTGCACTGCGATCCTGGATTTAAATCCCATCAAGGACAACATCTGCAATGAGTCTGTATGTTCTTTCCGTATTTGTGTGGTTTTCCTCCTGCTTCTCCGGTTTTCTCCTACACTCCAAACACATTAGTGATGGGGAACCTAGATTATGAGCCCCAAATGGGGACAGTGTTGTGTGTAAAGCGCTGTGAAATTAATGGCGCTGTATACAGTAAGTGAATAAATGTTATATTTACTTAATGTGGTGAGACGCACAGGATGAATTTTCTGTGCCTGGGAAATTGAGCATTATAGCAGGTGGATGCCTTCTAAAATTACACATTAACTTCTTACCATAACTGAGGGGTTAAATTTCCCTTAACTCCATTATTATCATTTTCTTTCGTCTTCTTGCCCCTTATAAACCAGACTTATCTGTGAGTAAAACATCCAGCCCACTCTGTGGCTGCAACCTTTGGATCTTATGTACTCAGCAGAGTTACATGCTGCTTAATGGATTGAATGGCTCAGCGCAGCTTAATGGGCATCGCCAGTCAATCTACTGGAGAATAAAGACATAAGGTTTAAAAGCATTGTTCAAAGGATAATCGCTCATGTTTAACAGCGGAGCTGGATGGAAGAGTGCTCCGCGTTAGAGCTGGGTAATTTCATTCCTTCTCATCCTATTGGACTTCCAGACTTGTATGAGCGCTGCTGGTTCACGACTGAATAACACAAATGTCTCTGCTGAATTCTGTGCAGCCGGGTAAAGGTGCTGCTTTAAGAACTGCCATGATGACAACATAAATGTATTCAATGGGTTTTTGCCTATACGTTCACTTTATTTTTGCAATCAGTCATTTTTTATGATGTTTTCATATAAAAAATGTTTATCACTCAAAAAGTTTCAAATACACCTTCTGTGATTCTTTGCAGTTGCTCTCATGGTAGTTTGGCATATTTTTGGGCTACGTATACATTACTGTGTAAATTATATCAATTTAGAGGGCGATTCAAAAAGGATGGCGTAAAATGATAGCCTCAGTATTCATCCACAGAACATTACACAGATGTATTAACATGAAAAGACACTATCCAAGTTTTATCTATACGCTGCAATTGATCAAAGTGATTTTCCTTGGTGACGTGGCAGATGTCAAGATGATAGTCCAGTTCTGTACAGACCTGCCATCATGTCCTCTGGTATGGACTTTGCTACTTCACTGATTGTTGTCTCGGGTCAATTCACCAGTGTTGGGCTGGCCTCCATGATCACCAGGTCTAATACCCTGCACCTATTTTTCTGGGGGGCTATATTAAAGTGAACCTATCACTACCTGTCCCTGCAGCTTGCTAATACTTGCCTAACCATCCCTGTCTGTTTATTAAACTTTAATAATACCCATTTACATCAATGTTAATAACTTACAGTCTCCCCCATTTTGGGGGCATTCCCCATCGTGTGTTCACTTTTGTTCCCTGGTGTCTCGTTGCTCCTTTCTCTTCATGCCCCATTGAGCGTGATAGTGTAAATCTTTTTCACGCTGCCCACCTTTCAATTGCGGGTCTCTCTTTTGGTACAGACTCACGGTCGCGTCATTTCTGGTCCTGCGCATTGCGCAAGATAGTTATACGTGCATTGCCACCTTCATCATGCAAACTGCGCATGCTCTGAAGGTGGCAATGGGGCAGCCGAGTGCCGGGTGATGCTGGGGTTATCCCAGTTGACGGATGAACGTGAACTTGGATAACTTTTCACATGGAGCCCAGTCGTAAAGTGAGCTCTTCTCTCACTTATGGCTGTGCTCCGGTGTCATTCTGTGCCAGCTCATCTCTGTCAGCAGACATCTTTGATGGCAATGTTGTAGCAGAGCTGAAGATCGAAGACAGAAGACCTGGATTACATCGGAGTGAGGTTTTTTTTTTTTCCCTAATGTAGATGGAATCTCTAAATGTGTTTTACTTAGTAAAAAAATATATATATTTTATTATGTTTACTAGAAATTCATGGTGGCTAGGTCTAATTTGGCCTGTATATTTGGTCTATATGCTTCACATAGGAGACACTAGGGCTGGTATATAGACATCACATAGGAGACAAAGGGGTTGGTATGTAATCATCACATAAACAATGGGACTAGTGTATGTACATCACATAGGAGACACTGGGGATGATCTATATACATTACATAGGAGACACTGGGGCTGGTGCATAAACAACACATTGGATACGTCACATTAGAGACTGCACTGGGACTGATGTATATATATCTAATGGGAGAAACTGAGACTTGTATATATACATCACATAGGAGACACTGGAACTAGTTATTTACATTACATAGGAGACACTGTGACTGCCGTGTTTATATTGCATAGGAATCACTGGGACTGGAGTATAGACATCACATAGGAGACAAGGTGGGACTAGTGTATAGACATAGCATAGGAGAAAATGTGGCTGGTGTATGTAAATCACATAGGAGACACTGGGGCTGAAGCACATACACCACAAAGGAAACACTGTGATTGTTGCCTTCACCTTCTCTAGTTTTTACAGGACCTACTAATCAGTAAAAGTGCAGAAAGCATGCCGGACTCTGGTCAGGTGATCACAGACTACTGGAGCAGCCGTTAGACCAAAATAATGATTCTTTTTGTTCATTTATCTTCTTTGCAGTAATTTATCGTATTAATTTTTAGCGTGCACCCTGTGACACAGAGCTAGCGCCGCACTCTGTACTTCCCAGAACAAGCTAGCTCTAATATCTGCAAAGTTTGGGAGGGAGACATAGTGTTGTGGAGGATTTGCTGAACTACATGTCAGACATTTAAACCCTGAAACTGACTAAAGAGACATTTGTGCTAAAATTCTGTCTTTTTAAGCCACATAGCGCAGGTGAAATACATTATTGTTCTGTAATTGAGCTATTATGTTATCTTGATACAATTTTACTTCTTGGAACTTTTAGCATAATACCGCCTAATTCTCTTACCTCCTCCAACTCGTTGTCTATATTTGCCGTCTGGTGTTTTGCATTGAAACATTAGTGTCGGTGGTAAACGTGGTTTAGCTATAAACACTTTGGGGCGTTCTTAGAAATGTCAGCCTTATTTTTTTTTTCTATTGTGTGGTATGAAATATCAGCAGACTTGTATTGTCATTGTTGAGTCTTCCAGAAGAAGCTGAAAGGTTACTTTGACTTGAAGGACGTCAACAGAAATACATTACATTTACTGTAAGCATGAGACTAATATAGATCCCGCCAGAATCATTGTCTACATGACACATGACTTGTTTACCTGCCATCCACATGTGTTGGTAATAAACTGATCCCCCTATTCCTTTAACGTGTTGTGATAAATACACGTCTTCTCCGGAGTCGGATAATGAAACAACAAAGTAACGACTTTTCCAAAAGTTGAGATTCTATCACAATTGGTCCATCGATCTTTTGCGTAAAATTAGTGTCTGTTCTGTAAACATATATATATCCCTTTGAATATTTCCAGTTGGATATCATTAGATATAAAGATAAAAATATTAATAAAAAGTGAAATTTCCCATCGAAGCAAATGTGTGAAATAATGGTTCGATACCAGGGTGACTTGGAGACCCGACAACGGGTGCTGCCAACCGGCGTCAGCACCCGGCGTACCGGGGCAAGTGCGGGGCCCGACGGCTTGGAGGGGGCCCACCGGGCCCTGAGGGCTAGGTCACACTTGTGTTGTGACCCTAGCCTGACCCAAGTATTGTCTGCTGCAGCGCAGAGCGTTTAACGCTATGCGCTGCCAGCACTGAGTCCATAGAAACCCGCAGTTTACATTGACACCAGTGGTTGTCAAGGTAAACGTCGGTTTCTATGGGCTGCCTCCAGCGCATAGCAGCGTATTGCAACATACAATACTTGCATAAGGCTAGGGTCACAATGCAAGTGTGACCCTAGCCTCAGGGGCCCTGAGCACTGCCCCCACAGCCAGAGCCATATCCAGGGGGCAGCTGGGGGGTCATTTTCAGGCTCCTGCAGGCTGCAGCACCGAGGTCTCCCTCCTCCCCCCTCCACGGGAGCCGACAGAGCTGCAACACTCTGTGCTAGTGGCTTACAGGACCTGTGATGATGTAAATGGATGGGGAGGAGTCAGGGTCTCATGATCAGCTCCTCAGTGTATCCAGGGCTCTTCTGGCCATCAATGATGCTCAAATAAGATGAAGTTTGTGTGTGTGTCAGGAGGCATTTACAGTGTGAATGTAGCAGAGGTGAGTGTGTTACTAGTGTATGGCAATTAGGTGAAGGTTATGTGTGGGGTCAGGAGGATTTACAGTGTGAAAGTAGCAAGGCGAGTGTGTATAGGTGTATGGAGCAGCCGTGTGTGTACGAGGTGTACGGAGCAGAGCCTGTGTGTACGAGGTGTACGGAGCAGAGCCGTGTGTGTACGAGGTGTACGGAGCAGAGCCGTGTGTGTACGAGGTGTACGGAGCAGAGCCGTGTGTGTACGAGGTGTACGGAGCAGAGCCGTGTGGTACGAGGTGTACGGAACAGAGCCGTGTGTGTACGAGGTGTACGGAGCAGAGCGTGTGTGTACGAGGTTGTACGGAGCAGAGCGTGTGTGTACGAGGTGTACGGAGCAGAGCCGTGTGTGTACGAGGTGTACGGAGCAGAGCCGTGTGTGTACGAGGTGTACGGAGCAGAGCCGTGTGTGTACGAGGTGTACGGAGCAGAGCGTGTGTGTACGAGGTGTACGGAGCAGAGCCGTGATGTACGAGGTGTACGGAGCAGAGCGTGTGTGTACGAGGTGTACGGAGCAGAGCGGTGTGTACGAGGTGTACGGAGCAGAGCGTGTGTGTACGAGGTGTACGGAGCAGAGCGTGTGTGTACGAGGTGTACGGAGCAGAGCCGTGTTGTGTACGAGGTGTACGGAGCAGAGCCGTGTGTGTACGAGTGTACGGAGAAGAGCCGTGTGTGTACGAGGTGTACGAGCAGAGCCGTGTGTGTACAGTGTACGAGGAGAAGCCGTGTGTGTACGAGGTGTACGGAGAAGAGCCGTGTGTGTACGAGGTGTACGGAGAAGAGCGTGTGTGTACGAGGTGTACGGAGAAGAGCCGTGTGTGTACGAGGTGTACGGAGAAGAGCCGTGTGTGTACGAGGTGTACGGAGAAGAGCCGTGTGTGTACGAGGTGTACGGAGAAGAGCCGTGTGTGTACGAGGTGTACGGAGAAGAGCCGTGTGTGTACGAGGTGTACGGAGAAGAGCCGTGTGTGTACGAGGTGTACGGAGAAGAGCCGTGTGTGTACGAGGTGTACGGAGAAGAGCCGTGTGTGTACGAGGTGTACGGAGAAGAGACCGTGTGTGTACGAGGTGTACGGAGAAGAGCCGTGTGTGTACGAGGTGTACGGAGAAGAGCCGTGTGTGTACGAGGTGTACGGAGAAGAGCCGTGTGTGTACGAGGTGTACGGAGAAGAGCCGTGTGTGTACGAGGTGTACGGAGAAGAGCCGTGTGTGTACGAGGTGTACGGAGAAGAGCCGTGTGTGTACGAGGTGTACGGAGCTGAGCCGCGTGTGTACGAGGTGTACGGAGCTGAGCCGCGTGTGTACGAGGTGTACGGAGCTGAGCCGCGTGTGTACGAGGTGTACGGAGCTGAGCCGCGTGTGTACGAGGTGTACGGAGCTGAGCCGCGTGTGTACGAGGTGTACGGAGCTGAGCCGCGTGTGTACGAGGTGTACGGAGCTGAGCCGCGTGTGTACGAGGTGTACGGAGCTGAGCCGCGTGTGTACGAGGTGTACGGAGCTGAGCCACGTGTGTACGAGGTGTACGGAGCTGAGCCACGTGTGTACGAGGTGTACGGAGCAGAGCCACGTGTGTACGAGGTGTACGGAGCAGAGCCACGTGTGTACGAGGTGTACGGAGCAGAGCCACGTGTGTACGAGGTGTACGGAGCAGAGCCACGTGTGTACGAGGTGTACGGAGCAGAGCCACGTGTGTACGAGGTGTACGGAGCTGAGCCACGTGTGTACGAGGTGTACGGAGCTGAGCCACGTGTGTACGAGGTGTACGGAGCTGAGCCACGTGTGTACGAGGTGTACGGAGCAGAGCCACGTGTGTACGAGGTGTACGGAGCAGAGCCACGTGTGTACGAGGTGTACGGAGCAGAGCCACGTGTGTACGAGGTGTACGGAGCAGAGCCACGTGTGTACGAGGTGTACGGAGCAGAGCCACGTGTGTACGAGGTGTACGGAGCAGAGCCACGTGTGTACGAGGTGTACGGAGCAGAGCCACGTGTGTACGGAGCAGAGCCACGTGTGTACGAGGTGTACGGAGCAGAGCCACGTGTGTACGAGGTGTACGGAGCAGAGCCACGTGTGTACGAGGTGTACGGAGCAGAGCCGAGTGTGTACGAGGTGTACGGAGCAGAGCCGAGTGTGTACGAGGTGTACGGAGCAGAGCCGCGTGCGTACGAGGTGTATGGAGCAGAGCCGCGTGTGTATGAGGTGTACGTAGCAGAGCCGCGTGTGTACGAAGTATGTGTACCAGTGGTAGCCCCCCGCGGATTCCGCTCCTATAGTCTCAGCCACCTTTGCCAGCAGCATTCTTCTCCATAGTCTCTTCTGCCGCTGTCTGCATTCTGCAGCTCAGCATGGAGGGGCACGATGTCATCACTGTGCTGATATGTGCAGAGCGACCAGAGGAGACCGGAGCGGCAAGAAGAAAGGTGAGGAGAAAGAGAGATCTGGACGGCCAGACACTCCGCTTGGGTGCGGTGCCACCATATGGCAGTGCGGCTCCATTGAGCTGCTTGCATTATTTGTGTGCTTGAGGATGCTTGTGTATATACCAAGCATCCTCAGACGCACAAAAATGCAACATTTTGCATTTGAAGGGTATTTTTAAAAGGCGCAAGGGAATGCAATCGCATTTTAGCCCGCTCCTAACAATGTGTAATATACTCACTGTCAGAAACAGCTCTTGCTGGATTCGGCAGTCACTGTTCCTGTAAGGCTGCCTTCACATAGGAGTTTTTTTAAAAATGTGGCAGTTGCGGTAAAAAAAAACCTGCATCTGCCGCATTTTCCGTCTAGCGGCTGCACTTGCTGCACGTTTGCGGCAAGCCCCATGCATTGTCTATGGGGCTTGCGGTAAGTGTGCGGCAATATATAATATATATATATATAATATATATATATATATATATATATATATATATATATTTAGTCCGGGATATGTACTTAAAGGGGGCCCACTGAGACCTTTTCGCCCGGGGCCCACAGAAACCTGGAGCCGGCCCTGGGTGCTGCAACACTTCAGTTATAAATGGGGAACTGTGGGAACACAGCAGAGGGCGCTTGGCAGAATGCAGGTCATGATTTATTCTTACTATTTATAACATGGATATGATTGAATGAAGCCACTTCTCTATCATGATGGTGCAGTAAAAAAGCATACAGCTGCACTGGGGGACACAAGGAAAAGGGAAACCTGGTCCAGCAAAACTGCTATGAAATTACTAGACAGGGCAAATACATGAAGCTAATGTAAAATGTATCAGAGGAAATGAAATCTGCCTGTGTGGTGTGGTGTCACCGCTCAGTTTTTCATATATTGTTAGTGTATTTTTTTCTGACGAAGTACCCTTCCCCCACCCCCGCCCCATAGCCATGGTGAGTCCACCATCTTATTGTAGCCAAGTTCCTAACTACCCACACATGCAGATTTACTCCATATAGAAGCATTAGGTTAGGAACCCGTTACAGGGGAACACCTTGTCGTTGGTTATCTGGTTCCCATGGATTGGCCAATACATCAGAGAAGTTTCTCCATTTTTCAAATATTTGTTAGCTGTTTTGCTATGTCTCATTTCCTCTAGTATTTTCATTTTAGCAGTTTTGTTGGACCATGTTTCCCTTTTTCTTGTGTCCCAGAGTGCATCTGTATGCTTTCTTATAGATGTGTTTTTTCAGCTAGCACCTGTACACATTGATGTCGCTAGTCCGTTTTGTCACATACTGGTGTTACAGTGACATCATTATGCTGCCATCGTCCTCCATCAGGGAAACGGGTAGAACACTGCAGACCATACAGAAGGATTTATTGTAAAGAGAATGAGCTTTTTGTTTTTTTCCAGGAGGTGCAGTGTATATTTAACATTCAGGAGTCAGTGTGTTTAGATAGATATAATAGTGAGAGAGCATGAATGAGAGAGAGTGAGCGAGAACAAGTGGAAACAAGAGAGCACAAGAGAGAGGCCGAAAACGAGAGAGCGAGGGGATGAAGAATGGAAAAATATATAGATGTTGCAATATGTCTCCAACTTGTTCATGTCTTGCTTAGGAGACTTGGTGTTGTCCAGAAAAATCATGGAGGTCATACAAAATGCTGGATGTATTAGTTTTTGACATGAGGTGTATTCATTTTTGCATTATATAAAATCTGAAGACTACCATAATGCAGTCAGAGACCTGGGTTTCCATCCTAGGTCAAGGTGTTCCAACAAGACAATTTCCCTGAACATACATCAAGAAGCCTCCAGAAATGGAAAGAAACAAACCACTGGAGAGTTCTGAAGTAGCCAGCAAAAAGTCTGTATCTAAACTCCATAGAACAGCTCTGAAGAGATCTTAAAATTGAAATTGCTGTTGGGAGAAGGCACCTTCAAATATGAGAGACCTGGAGCAGTTTGCAAAAGAGTCCAAAATTCCAGTTCAGAGGTTTAAGAAGCTTGTTGATGGTTATAGGAAGTGATTGATAGCAGGTATTTATTCCAAAGGCTGTATAACTAAATATTAGGTTGGGGGTACTAACAGTTTTGTCTGGCCCATTGTTTTGTGTGAAATCCTGTTTAGCTTGACTTTTTTTCCTCATGCCATTGGCTACGACACCATCCCAAAGCATGATTGATCCACCCCATGCTTACAAGTTTTCAAAATGTTCTTTTTTTCTCTCCACACATACCTTTTGATCATTGTGGTTATAGAATTCTTTTTCACCTTCATCTGTCCACATGACTTGTTTCCAATATGCATCAGGCTTGTTTAGGTGTTCTTTTGCATAATTCTGATGCTGAATTTTATAGTGAAGATGCTGCAGGAGAGGTTTTCTTCTTATGACTTTTACATGAATGTCAGATCTGTTTAGGTGTTTCAGAGCATTAGAACAATGTACCACAACTCCAGAGTCTGCTAAATCTTCCTGAAAGTCTTTTGCAGTCAAGCAGGGTTTCTGATTTGTCTCTGTAGCAATTCTACGAGCACTGAAAATTTACTTGGTCTTCCAGACCTTATCTTGACCTCCATTTTTTTCTATTAATTGCCATTTCTTAATTACATTTCGAACTGAGGAAAGGGCAACTTGAAAACTCGTTGCTCTCTTCTTGTGGTATTCCCTGCTTCACCATTTTCATTCCTAGAGTGCTAGACAGCTGCGTAGAAGAACCCATGGCTGCTGTTTTCTTTGTGCAAGGTTAGAGGAGGTTTTTAAAAAGCTGTGAAATTTGCATCATCTGGCCTTTCCTAATGATGATGGTGAATAAGCCATAACCCTAAAGCCCCCGTAACAAGGGGCGACATCGCTGCCCATTACAGAGGCGACGTGGGGCGTGGCCTATCGGCGACATGACCCCCTATGTCGCCTCATGTAAAGGGGCGATGTCGACGCTGCCGGCCGGTCGCCTGGTTTCAGAGCAGCGCTCTGAAACCAGGCGACCATCATGGGGCGATGTGCACACATCGCCCCATGTAACTGGGCGCCGGCGACCTGTCAGGCGATGGGAGCCATAGACTCCCATTGTCCTGCATCGCCGTTGGGTTTTCCAGACACCCCGGCGGCGATGCCGCCTGACAGCTTGCCGGCGCGGGGCTGGAGATGTCGTCCCGTGTAAATGGGGGACGGCGAAGCTGGCGTTAAGCCAAAAACGTGTGCACCCGCCAGTCGCCGACGACATCCCCAGCCCCGTCGCCAGGTGTGACGGGGGCTTAACAGGCTAATTATGGTCTGAAACCTTGGTCAAAATTATCTGAGTGCACTAATCTCCTAGGGTGCCCAAAGTTTTGCATCGGCCCATTTTTTTTTTTTTGTACTTTAAAATGTAAAGGATGACATTGTTTTTCTTTTTTTGCCTAAAACACAACGGAAATGTGTAATCTTTAACTTTGCCATTTAGAGATCATTTGATCTTTAACTTGATTAACTGTTCACAATAACAGTAATTTTGACCAAGGATGCCCAAAACATTTGCACTGTACAATGCGCGCTATTCCCCACATAATTGCTATTTTGAATGGATTCAAATACAGGGTTATGGGATGGGTCAACCCATTATTACATCACAATCTGCATATCATCTTGTCACATTACTACTTCTACTTATATAATCGGGAGTTCTGGAATTCGGGCACTGTAGCCGAATCCCAGACTCCTTTGCGCGACTGCGAGCAATGACGCGCAGAGTCATTGCGAGCCGCTGCCGCATTACGCATCATCGCTCGCAGTCCCGCCGCACTACCTCACACCGCCGCCATCCTGGCAACCGTCGGCCCCGCAAGCCCGACGCTGCCCGGATGCCGGCGGTGCCTTCCGCCCCTCACCCCTCGCCCCTCACCCCTCGCCCCTCTCACCGCTGGCGCCTCGGTGCTGTCCGACTTGCGGTGTAGGGGCTGTGGGCTGTGGGCTGTGGGCGGGTGACAGCAGCCACTCACATCCTCCTGTTGCCGCCGCCCGCCAATGGGAGTGAGAGGGGCGTGTCAGCCTGCAAATACTGACACGCCCCGGCAGCCAGTCACGTCCTCCTCTCGCCGCTCCCCGGAGCGGCCATACAGCACCCGGTACACGATCCTCCCAGGTACACCCTGCCCCCAGACTGTGCTCACCAGCCTCAGTCACCACTCCTCATCCCCTCTAACACACACCGGCTCCCCGCCGCTCCCGGCCCACAGAGGCAAGAGGACGGCACATCCAAAAACCTGTGTATATATATATATATATATATATATATATATATATATACACTGCAGAGTGCCATAACCCCTGTCCTGTGTATATATATATATATATACACTGCAGAGTGCCATAACCCCTGTCCTGTGTATATATATATATATATATACACTGCAGAGTGCCATAACCCCTGTCCTGTGTATATATATATATATATATACACTGCAGAGTGCCATAACCCCTGTCCTGTATATATATATATATATATATATATATATATATATATATATATATATCTCTACTTATATAATCGCCAGTTTTGGGATTCGGGCACTGTAGCCCAATCCCAAGATGCTTTGCGGCACTGCGAGCGATGACGCGCAGCGTCATCGCGAGCCGCAGCCGCACCACTGTAAATAAAAAAATAAAAATTCTCACCTCTCCCCGAGCCCCCGCCGTCTTCCTCCAGCCTCCCGGTGCCTGCAGAGCTCTTCTACACCAGTACAGGACCTGCGGTGATGTCAGAGTCACGTGACACCAGCTTACTCCATGGTAACCGCGGGTCACGTCACTCTGACATCACCGCAGGTCCTGAACTGCTGTACAAGAGCTCTGCAGGCATCGGGAGCCTGCGGGAGCCACCGGGAGCCTGGAGGAAGACGGCGGGGGCTCGGGGTCATGTGAGCATAATATTTTTTTATTTTTTTTAACCCCTGCCTTGCTGGAGCGCCGCCACACACGCCTGTATACTCTGCCACCACCACAGACACCTGTATACTCTGCCACCACCACCACACACGCATATATACTCTGCCACCACCACAGATGCCTGTTACTCTGCCGCGACCACCACAGATGCCTGTATACTCTGCCGCCACCACCACACATGCCTGTATACTCTGCCGCCACCACAGACGCCTGTATACTCTGCCACCACCACAGACACCTGTATACTCTGCCGCCACCACCACAGACACCTGTATGCTCTGCCCCCACCACCACACACGCCTGTATGCTCTGCCCCCACCACCACACACGCCTGTATACTCTGCCGCCACCACCACACACGCCTGTATACTCTGCCGCCACCACCACACATGCCTGTATACTCTGATGCCACCACCACAGATGCCTGTATACTCTGCCACCACCACAGACGCCTCTATACTCTGCCGCCACCACACACGCCTGTACACTCTGCCACCACCACAGACATCTGTATACTCTGCCACCACCACAGCCGCCTGTATACTCTGCCACCACCACAGACGCCTGTATACTCTGCTACCCACAGACCCCTTTCTATACTCTGCTACCCACAGAGCCGCCTCTATACTTTGCTACCCACAGAGCCGCCTCTATACTCTGCTACCCACAGAGCTGCCTGTATACTCTGCTACGCACAGAGCCGCCTCTATACTCTGCTACCCACACAGCCGCCTCTATACTCTGCTACCCATACAGCCGCCTGTAAACTCTGCTACCCATACAGCCGCCTCTATACTCTGCTACCCACAGAGCCGCCTCAATACTCTGCTACCCACAGAGCCGCCTGTATACTCTGCTACTCACAGAGCCGCCTCTATACTCTGCTATCCACAGAGCCGCCTGTATACTCTGCTACCCACAGAGCCACCTGTACAATCTGCTACCCACAGAGCCACCTGTACAATCTGCTACCCACAGAGCCACCTGTACAATCTGCTACCCACAGAGCCACCTGTACAATCTGCTACCCACAGAGCCTTCTCTATACTCTGCTACCCACACAGCGGCCTGTATAATCTGCTACCCACAAACCCGCCTGTATACTCCGCTACCCACAGACCCGCCTGTATACTCTGCTACCCACAGAGCCTTCTCTATACTCTGCTACCCACACAGCGGCCTGTATAATCTGCTACCCACAAACCCGCCTGTATACTCTGCTACCCACAGACCCGCCTGTATACTCTGCTACCCACTGACCCGCCTGTATACACACAATTTATTTCACCCTGCTCCCGATGCAATTGCATCGGGCCTTTTTACTAGTATTACATATCTCATAGGCTTCCTCTAATTTGTCAAACACTCCAGACCAATGTATTTCTGTATTTAAATACTACATTTCACATGCAAAACTCCCCCCCATCCTTTCTCGTTTTATTTCTACAGTAGAAGTACAAGGGCTTGGTGGCAAAATCTAGCATTTGTTATACATTTATAAGAAAATGGGCTTCTAGGTTGGGTATAAATAGTTGCCTGTGAGTTGCTAATGTTCCCGCATTGTAAGTGCTGTAAAATAGGGGCAATTTGTTAGCATTATACATCTACAGTGCAGCGGGGGCTTCCTAAAATGATATATAGCTATATACATCAGTAAAAGCATGGTTATGTTGGATCACATTAGCTGTTCATAAAGGCAAAAAAAGGTGAAGTGATGGCCTTTAATAGGTTAAGTATATTGAAATTATAAGGCTTCTGGCATCTCCTGACACTGACAACTGTGAGGTTTATTAGCCTGAAAGATGAAGACTGTGGGCCGGATTCACCAAGGCTCACATTCGGTACATTGGAGTAAGATGCAAGAAGTTGTCCAAAACCAAGTAAATTTCATCCTCCGTTTATTTATTTAATAATTATCCACTTCATATTCTAAATTCCGTACCCTTCCCTATCAACTGTTTTGTTTTGTTTTTTTACTGGAGATTCTCTAATACATTGTACTTGGATGTCTGGCATTGCTGTCAATCCTACTTCTTCCATTTCCATCTGTGTTTCATTAGCAGTGAAGGAGAAGTAACTACATCTTCTATTACAAGCGCTACACTTCTGTCTCCCACCATCACATATCCACTGTGCACCCTGCTACTGTCCACACCACCTTGGCAATATAATATTGATTTGTCATGAGGAAGGGGCCAGGGAGCCCTGAAACGTGTTGACTGATAAATCAATATTATATTCACTCTTTGATATCTTGTGGAATATGGCAGCGTGGTAAAAATCCCTTCATCCCCCTACTCCAGTGATGGCGAACTCCAGGCCTCGAGTGCCACCAACAGTGCAGGTTTTCAGGATTTCCTTACATTGCACAGGTGATAATATAATCACCTGCATTCGTGATGATTCCAACCTCTGTGCAATGCTGAGGAAATCCTGAAAACCTGACCTGTTGGTGGCACTGGAGGCCTGGAGTTCGCCATCACTGCCCTACTCTATATGCACCATGCTGGGGACTGCAGCAGCCGTGATCTGCTTTTATAGTGGTTGTGACTCTCACAACCACACAAGGTGAAGACTCTGATACCTATTTAGGTAAAGTTTTATCTCGCAGACCCTTCATCCTCTACTTTGTTTCTGAGATAATGACCTTTGGGCTGTAAGACATAATCATCAACATTAACAGAAATAAACACTTGAAATAGATCACTCTGTTTGCAATGACTCTATATTATATGTGCGGTTCACTTTATGTATTGAATTCCTTAAAGGGACACTGTCACCAGGTTTTTGCCATCTCATCTGACAGCAGCATAATGTAGAGACAGACACCCTAATTCCAGCGATATATCACTTACTGGGCTGCTCAGTGTAGTTTTCATAAAATCACTATAATCAGTTGGAGATTAACATTATAGGACTAATCAAATAGTCCAGCACATTCATTTACTGCTAAATATAAAGCAGGGAAAATAGTAATTATATTAATATCACAGCAAGCAGCTCAGTAAGTGACACATCGCTGGAATCAGGATGTCTATTTCTACATTCTGCTGCTGTCAGATGGGTTGACAAAAATGTGGTGACAGTGTCCCTTTAACTTAACTTTTTGATGATATTCTAATTCATTGAGATGCATTAGTAGTTACGGACAAAACTTTTAAGTGGTGTACCCCCATACATGTACTCCAGTCAGCGTTTGGAGTACAGTTCTGTTGTAATTTACATAATTTTATACTCCATCCATTGCCTGTGGGATTGCCTTATAAAGCAGAGTACAATGCTCCACTATTTCTCAGAGTACCATTGACAATGACTGGAGCTGAGGCCTAGCATACACAGCTCCGCTTAAGCCAAGATAGGGCTACAGAGCCCCGAACTTAGGATCAGTGGTTGTCCCATGGGCGTACCCACAGTGATCAGCAAGTTATCTACTATCCTATGAATATGCAATTTTGGCAATAACCCTTTGGAGAGACCAATTTGTGCACCTTTGTACTCCCAGTAAACAGCTGGTATGATACTTTGAGATTACGGTATCCGGTCCTGACATGAGATCTCCTAGTCTACAGACTCTGTGTGTGTCTGTATTTATTATATATCACAACCCTCCAAAAATGTTTTTAAAAATATATCTGCAACTTCAAAATGAAAAAAATATATACATGCAAATAAATATTCTATATGAATCCTAACAGACCATTAAATAATAAGGCTCTCCATAACATATTTAAAAAAGAATTTGGAATATAAGCCAAAAATAACAAAAACAATTTTATTGATTGTCAGTACACCATCAAGAGAATAAAACAGACTCTATACATAGTTCTCCTATACAGAACTCCAGTACATTATATGGGACTGTGCAAATGACACAAAGCAGGAGAGTCTATACAAATCTCACAAGCACGAATAAAAATCATAAAATGAGTATCACTCTAATAAATATTGTGTAGTGAGATGGAATCAACACAGCAAGCTGTACAATAAAGTTAACCAATTGTTGTCATAGAAATTACAAAGAAAGTGCCTCCTAGAATCGGCAAGAGTATACAATAAGGCTAAGAGAATGTCCTCATAGGAATTCAGGAAAGAAGAGGATCTGCTGAAGTCAACAGGAAAAGAGTATCTGCTAAACAAAGCAGGAAAGCAAGGATTCAGAGATTCAGATGGGATATGTGGCTCAAGTGGTTAGGCTGCCTTCAGACTTGCAGATGCATCTGCAGCGTTTTACAGATGCATCTGCAAGCATCTGCATGCAGACCGCGGCCCCTATGTTTATAATGGAGCGCACGGCGGTCTGCAGATGCTTGCAGACCGCCGTGCGCTCTCATTGCCCGCCATTAGTGATCTGTGCGCATGCGCATGCCTGCGCACAAATCACACACTCTCGCCTGCACCCGGGACGCGAGATGTTGTGTCCCGGGTGCGGGCGAGAGTGTGTGATTTGTGCGCAGGCATCCGCTTGCACACAGATCACTAATGGCGGGCAATGAGAGCGCACGGCGGTCTGCAAGCATCTGCAGACCGCCGTGCGCTCCATTATAAACATAGGGGCCGCGATCTGCATGCAGATGCTTGCAGATGCATCTGCAAGTCTGAAGGCAGCCTTAGCACTGCAGCCTTTGCAGCACTGAGGTTCTGGGTTCAATTCCCACCAAGGACATCATCTGCAAGGAGTTTGTATGTTCTCCCGTGTTTGCGTGGGTTTCCTCCGGGCACTCCGGTTTCCTCCCACATTGCAAAGACATACTGATAGGATGTATAGATTGAGAGCCCCAAGAGGGACAGTGTTGCAAATGTATGTGAAGTTCTATGGAATTAATAGCGCTATATAAATGAATAAATATATAGGCACAATTACTTTACTTAGCTATATGATCCCATGATCAGTCCTAATTTATTTTGTGTCCATCTCTGTTTGATTCCTATTTTGTGATTCATGTTCTCCTTTGGCTTTTTGTTTGCTTCCATTATTATTTTGGGTTCTATGTTAATGTGAAGTGCCCTGTACATAGGCCTGTTTAGGCATTTGGTGTGCAAGAAGTCTCTCCAGTCTACTCCAAATCAGGTGAAAGATCTTGAGACCCTAAACCCGCCAAAGTGGCAAACATATATAGAATAGATTATGAAAAAGGCACAAACTAGAATAAGATGCAAATGAAACACATAATGAATTGGGCTCGTTTTGTAGAAATTAATATGATTGTTTAGTTGTATACGAGATAGACACAGATAATAATAGACAACACACAGAAAGAGGCAGAGGCATGAAAGCAGGCCAAAAAAATACCATGTTATTCCAGTGAAAACCTAATTTTGTTAGAAATATTATACTACATTTAAAAATCTGAATTGCAGTCAAAATAAATTGTCATAGCAGGGTGCTACAATAAATTAGATGAGTGCAAACTAAGGCTATGTGCCCACACTGCGCATTTGAGGCGGGTTTTCCTGCGAGTTTGGCACAAATCCTCAGCACAGCAGTGTCTATAGGTTTTTAGAAATGTTGTGCCCGTTCTGCGGATTTTTGTCCTGCGTATTATGCTGCAGATTTTCCTGCGAGAAAATCTGCAGCATGTCAATTATCATATTTCTATCTGCAAGAAATGCATACGCCTCAAAAAAAGGGGCTTTTGCCCTATCTTATTGTGTGAATAGTTTTCTAAATGTTTGGTGTAAATTACTATATTGTACTACTTGATTAGAATCGATGATTTAACTTTAGGCTACTTCTCAGTTCTCTACGTAGAGAACCGTCAAAGGTGGCGTCGATCCGGCTCTAGCGGTGAGAAGTGTATCTTCTGCAGCCGCGCTTATGCACTTCTGACAGTTTTCTACGTAGAGAATTGTCAGAAATGGTATAAGGTGACGGATTTACGCTGTTTTTGCCAGCTCTTGACGTAGGGAACTGAAAAGTGGCGTAAAGTCCCTCTCCATCGGCAAAAGCTGACAGGGACTAAATCGATTCTAATAAACTAGCTGTATAAAATAACTCATTCTGCCCTTCACCAGGTCCCCCCACAATATAATAATGCCCATTAAAATTTTTAGAAATGTTTTCACACAATAAGATAGGACATAAGCCCCTTTTTTTGAGGTGTCACTTTCTCACAGCTGATCTGAAATCATTCACCCAGCACAAACATCTGCACCTTCCTGCACCAAATATGCACAAATGACATTGGTTTGACACCTTTTTTGGTGCATATTTTTGTCTCTAAAAATCTGCTCCTACATTTTTACTGTTGGCACAAAGCCTTAGATCATTCCAGCATATTATGGGTGCCATAACAATATGTACTATAGTGCAAAATGCAAGGCAGTACAGTACTAAATCCATAGATCAATATGATTGATTTAAAGTAATCATGTATAAGTCATTGAAGTGCTTGCATGTGTCTTTGCTGATATCTGTGTGTGCCTAACGCCCCAACGCAGGTTTCGCCCTTTCTTTCTCACAGGGGTATGTTTATTATTATTATTATTATTATCATTATATATTTATATAGCGCCATTAGGTTCCATGGCGCTTTACATGTCTAAGGGCAGACAAGGACAAGAACATAAAAATGACAAATCATACAGGTACAGTAGGGCAGAGGAACCTGTCCACGAGGGCTCACAGTCTATAGGGGACGGGTGGGGAGACAGTAGGAGGGGGAGAGGTGAGCGTGAGACGGTGCAGCGGGAAGGGAATGGTTGGACTTAAGGAGGTGCTTAAATGATGGTGTGCGTACAAGTGTCATACAGTGTCAATAAGTGTAAGGGCAGGGGAAATAGATGTGCCACATGCACACACAGCAGTATACTATCTATAGGAAGTAAAATATTAAGGTAATCAATTTTGAGATTGATAAATATAGAAAATAGCTCACGACTTGGTATATAAATAGATGGACTGGGAATTCTAGGAGCTGGCGGGTGCTACATTCAGCTGGTGGAGCGCAGCAATTTACAAAGAAAGTAAGAGGACATCTTGCACATCCATTTGGGGAAATATAAAAAAAAGTTGTTTCTTTTTTAAAGTTCCATTTAAAAACACAAATCCATGTAAAGAATTCAAATACTGACTTGTTTCTGACAAAATCGCCCTTAGTCACAGCTTGATATTCAAATTAAAATGGTGTCGTGTTTACATTGATTGAGAACCAATTACAGGAAATAAAGAATGAACAGTAATTATCCAACAAGTTTTATTTTTGCAAGTTTTAGGTAAACCATGAAAATATAGAAAGAATTGGGTGATCTGGCAATACCGACCTATGAAGATAGGGTGAAAGGTGCTGTAGGAACACACAGATAGCAGCAAAAACACACGCAGCCCTGTCATTGACTTATGCTTTACTTTTTGGGCTCCTCTCCTCCACCTCATTTTTGTATTGTTTTGTTGATATTTGCATTTTCCCCCAGTTGCCTATTTAGTGCATCTAGGTTGAGAAATTAACCTGATGTTTTACATAGAAGAATAGACTAGAGACTATGAGAATCTATTGGTCGCCTGGTCTGTGTTCACTTGTGCAATGATCTTGCAACCCCTGGCAAAAATCACCTGGCTCGGAGGATGTCCATTCAGTTGTTAATTTTGTAGGAAAAAATCAGATCACAGACATGGCACAAAACTAAAGTCATTTCAAATGGAAACTTTCTGCCTTAAAGAAACACTAAAAGAAACCTTGAAAAAAAAAATAAAGTGCTAGCCAGTAATGGTTACTTTTGTAGACCAAGAAGGGGGAAAAATTATGGAATCACTCAAGTCTGAGGTAAAAATTATGGAATCATGACAAACAAACAAAACAGCACTCAAATACATTACTAGTATTTTATTGCACCACCTCTGGCTTTTTATAACAGCTTGCAGTCTCAGAGGCATGGATTTAATGAAACAGTACTCGTCATCAATCTGGCTCCAACTTTCTCTGATTGCTGTTGCCAGATCAGCTTTGCAGGTTGGAGCCTTGTCATGGACCATTTTCTTCAGCTTCCACCAAAGATTTTCAATTAGATTGAGATCCGGACTATTTGCAGGCCATGACATTGACCTTATATGTCTTCTTTTAAGGAATGTTTTCACAGTTTTTGCTCTAGGGCAGGATGAATTATCATCTTAATAAATGTTTTCATCATCCCCAAACATCCTTTCAATTGATAAAAAGTGTCCAAAATATCAATGTAAACTTGGGCATTTATTGAAGATGTAATGACAGCCATCTCCCCAGTGCCTTTACCCGACATGCAGCCCCATATCATCAATGACTGTGGAAATTTGCATGTTCTCTTCAGGCAGTCATCTTTATACATCTCATTGGAACGACACCAAACAAAAGTTCCAGCATCATCACCTTGCCCAATGCAGATTCGCGATTCATCACTGAATAGGACTTTCATCCAGTCATCCACAGTCCATGATTGCTTTTCCTTAGGCCATTGTAACCTTGTTTTTTTTGTTTAGGTGTTAATGATGGCTTTTGTTTAGCTTTCCTGTATGTAAAACACATTTCCTTTAGGCGGTTTCTTAGGGCCACTTTGCACACACCAACTTATCTGTCCAACTTCTGAACAGATCTCTGGTTGCAGTGAAATCATGGACACATTGCTCCATTTTGTGGCTGTGTACAAATGGAACTATGTGTCCATGATTTCACTGCAAACAGTAAGTTGTTCAGAAGTTGGACAGATAAGTTGGTGTGTGTAACGTGGCCATTACAGTTCGGTCACAGATATTGACTCCAGTTTCCTCACATTCGGTCCTCGTTTGTTTTGTGCATTTCCTGTTTTAGAGACATATTGCTTTAAGTTTCCGGTCTTCACGCTTTGATGTCTTCCTTGGTCTACCAGTATGTCGCCCTTTAACAATCTTCCCATGTTGTTTGTATTTGGACCAGATTTTAGACACAGCTCACTGTGAACAACCAACATCTTTTGCAACATTGCGTGATGATTTACCCTCTTTTAAGAGTTTGATAATCCTCTCCTTTGTTTCAATTGACATCTTTCGTGTTGGAGCCATTATTCATGTCAGTCCACTTGGTGCAACAGCTCTCCAAGGTGTGATCACTCCTTTCTAGATGCAGACTAACGAGCAGATATTATTTGATGCAGGTGTTAGTTTTGGGAATGAAAATTTACAGGGTCATTCCATAATTGTTTCCTCAGAATTGAGTGATTCCATAATTTTTCCCCCTGCTTGTTCTACAAAAGTAACTGTTACTGGCTAGCACATTTTTTTTTTTCAAGATTTCTTTTAGGGTACTGTTACACGACGTAATATTGCATGCAATTTCACTGGCAATTTGCTGGTTGCAGTGAAATCATGGACACATTGTTCTATTTTGTGGCTGTGTACAAATGTAACAATGTGTCCATGATTTTACGGCAACCAGCAAATTGCCAGTGAAATTGCCTAGCAATATTGCGTCGTGTAACAGTACCCTTAGTGTTTCTTCAAGGCAGAGAGTTGCCATTTGAAATGAATTTAGTTTTGTGCCATGTCTGTGATCTGCTTTTTTGTCTACAAGGTTAAACAACTGAATGGACATCCTCCGAGCCCGGTGATTCCATAATTTTTGCCAGGAGTTGTATTGTTTTGGTGACGTCTACTTTACATTTGTTTCATGAGTCAGTTTCATCTACGATATATAAATGTTTTCTCTAATGTTCTGCATGTTTAAACCAATGGTCTCCTTCCTGCCATGTTCTATTGTAGCTGAAGCTTATACATTTACAACCTCATTAAACTGGCCACATCAGATTGTAAACACTGTTGCATAACTCCCGGTAATGTGCCATTATTTAATGGTTGTCTAAACATACCATACCATTATCACAGGAGAAAACGCTCAGCTCCTGGAACATATATATACAATAGTACTTGTATAACCAGCAGATGGCACTATTGTCATAGCTTGTGTATAAGACAAAATCCATTCATAATCTACATAGTAATGACTGAGTGTCATAAATAATTTAATTGTAAGACATAATCAGTGATGCACCTTTGCATAGTTACAGAATTTGCCAAAAAGACAACTGACCGGAGACTTAAAGGGAACCTGTCAAATCTTGTAACCCCCCCAACCTATAAATACCTGTCCCTGCAGCGTCCAACTACTTTACTATGTATCCCTGTCTGACCTATAAGTGATTTATCATACCTGAGTACAGCGGTTTATAAACTTGGATCCGCCTTGACAGGTGGGTGTTCCTATGTGCTTTGGCGATGGATGGGTAGTGTCTCCAGATCCGCGCTCCCACCTGCCTCACATCTGAAATTATGCCCCGATGGGCGGCATAATTGTTTGAGGAGCAGGCTGGGGATTTTAATTACCTGCCTCTTTATTTAAGGTTTATGATGCGCGATGCCGGACACACGTCATTCCCGGACATGCGCAGTGCAGGCTGCCTTCAGAGCATGCGCAGACGGTATGTTGAAGGCGGCCTACTCTGCATGTCTGGGAATGACTCGCGTCCGTTGTCGCTTCATAAACCCGGAAGAAATATGCGGGAAATTTAAATCCCTAGCCTGCTGCTCAAACAATGATGCCACCTATCGGGGCATAATTTCAGATGCGAGGCGGGGGGATCGTGGACTTGGAGAGCCTGCACCATCCGTCACGGGGGATCTAAGTTTATAAACCGCTGTACTCCGGTATTGTAAATCACTTATAGGTCAGACAGGGATATATAGTAAAGTAGTTGGACGCTGCAGGGACAGGTATTTATAGGTTGGGGGAGGGGGGGGGTTAAAAGACCTGACAGTTTCCCTTTAATAGCTGTCTACAAATATCTGAAGGGCTGTCACACTGGAGAGGGATCAGTCTTATTAAGGAAAAACTAGACGCAGTGGGATGAAACTGATTTGGAGGAGACACAGATTAGATATTACAAAAAAATTATTGACAGTGAGGGTGATCAACAAGTGGAACAAGCGGGAGGTAGTGAGTTCCCCTTCAATGGAAGTCTTCCCACACAGGATGGACAAACATCTGTCTGGGATGATTTGGTGAATCCTGCTTTGAGCAGTAGGTTGGACCAGATGACCTAGGAGGCCTCTTCCAACTCTGCCTGTCTATGATTTGATTCTATGATTGTTTATGATACTAATGTTTTTGTGCATTATTGTAACTACAGATTAAAAATTGGTCTTTAGAATAATGCTTATTTTAACACTCTTCCATTTTCTCAGGGAACAGATAATTAAACAGTCCACTGAGCTGGTGTGCCGAGCCTACATGGAACTATACGATGCTGTCATGGATCCTGCTAACAGTTACAAGGAGCCCACAGGCATTCTCCATAGATCTCCACAGCAAGTGCAGACCCTTCTATCCTGAATATTACTACCTCCTCCCTTATCTCTCGTTGTATAGTTAACGTTCTTAATAAACAAACTTGTATGTGTACTGGTCTTATTTCTCTTCATACAGGTAAAATTGATGCCCCTGCTTTAACATGTAAAGAGATCTGACATTATGCCTCTACATTATGCTGCTCTTAGAGGGGTAGCAAAAATAGAGTTCTTGATTCCAGTTTCACTTACTGAGCTGCTTGCTGTAATTTTGAAAAAATGTCATATATGCTGCAGATCTACTAGGTCTGTGAACGTTGAGGTCTGAATATCCCCAAACACACCACTGATTGGCAGCTTTCTGGGTTCACTTTGCATAGGCATAAATGTGTCAATCAGTGTTGGCTGTGGGATTATTTAGAGCTCATGCATATGGAGGGCTATATGGCAGAAGGGTTAGTTGTTCTCAAATTATAAAATCACAGTTTTATCAGCAGTAGATTATCAAAACTACAGCAGCTAACAGCTGAGTAAGTGACATATGACTGGATTCATGGTCTCTGCTCAAATAAAGAAAAGAGAATGAAAAAAATGCATATACAGCTATTTGTCAGTTCAACCTTGTATAGAAAGAGCACCAGATCATATCTGAAGGTATTGCAGCCTCATATACAAATCTCTTATTGTACTGAACAGTATGTAAGGGATTTCTTTGCTCCATGACCCACAACCAGTTTTCTAACTTGGAGCCTGAAATTTGTGAGGATAATATCAATGAGACAGCACACGATACTGAAGAAAACATTCTATGTAAATGCAAGGAAATGGGAGTTAGGGGTTGGGTCATGGAATGTAATATGATGTGCTCCTGTGCCACCAGGATACAAGCCAGATCCAGCAGCAGCTAAGATATGAGACCAAGGCTGCTGCTTTACTGCCATGTGCCAGATTCTGCAGGATATGGCCCTGCAAGCAACTATTTCAACCTGTTGGATATTAAAGCTGCCCACATGACCCTTTATGGATAATGAACATTCATTGTGAAAGTAACAAGAGATATTCTAAGTCTTCACTATCAGAGGATACGATAAATGGACTCACTGACCCTTATTGGGGTTAAGGAAGGTATGATGAAACATAATATTATGATAAGTGAGTATACAAACAAACAGGTGCTTGCTGCTGAGGTAGCACATTTCCAGGCCTGAGGAAACAAGAGCATGCATGTTTCTGCCACATGACCAATCTTGTGAGCTTATCAAAAATCAAATTGGTGACATATTAGCTCAGTGGCCACTAAAGCTTCAAAGCCCCTAACTTGATTAATAAAGAAATCAGATGGTTGGAAATGGCAAGAGACATTTGTTCCTGTGTTAGGCAGGGAAATGTGTTACCTCAGAAATTTGCGAATCCCTGCTGTTTCGTCTATATATTTATAATAAGTGACTTGCCATTGCTTCTGGCCTGAGAAGATCTCATATGTGCTGACTATGAGAAAATGAGCATCTCTGCATAGTCAGGCACAGCACATACAGTATATAGTACATAGCAGGGACACATATAAGAATACATTAGCACACAAACATTTTAACACATCAAATTGTGAAACTTATCCCAAAAACTATTGATGATAATGTACTTTGTTCATGGCAAAACCCCTTCAAGGCTTTCATTGTTTGGATTGGCTGACAGTCTAAGGTTTATGGAGTTCTCTGACTCTCCAGCCGACAAATGACATTTGTGTAGAGAAGGGTCCGCACATCTGATTTCGGGGTGCCGATCCTTCTGATTTCCAGGAGGTAAGACATTGCCATAGGAGTCAGAAAGTGGCTCTTACAGAGAGTACACAAGCACTAGGCCAACCCGATTTTCCTGTGTACAGAGAACTCTCGTGAGCGGTCAGTCGAAGCATAGCACCTGAGTATAACTCTATTACTGGTTCATCTAGGTTTTGTAATGGCTGATTAATGGTAGGGATGTTTGCCACAGACATGAAATAAGTAACTCCATTCTTCGATCATGTTTTCCTTTGGTAGTTGAAGCTTTATTACTTGCCGTATGAAACATTACACATTTTGGCTGCTTGTAATAAGTAACTAAATATCACATATTGCCGTGGTTAAAGTCCGGTACAATCCGATCATGGTGACTAATGCTGAGTAATTTCACAATTCTTATTTTGGATCTTGTTCCTCAGGATAAGTCATGCAGTAAATTATAACATAACACTTTATTGTTCTTTCCAACACCAATCTAGAACATCTGTGAGGTCAGGAGAAATGCACTGATCCACAGCCACAATATCCAAGTATTTGCAATCCTACAGGAAGCTTCTAAAACTTTTTCTGACATCTGAAACTAACAGTAGGTGACAAGCTAATGTGATATTGGTGACAAGTTATCCAGCTTTGTGCTGAAGAATGAGTGTAGAATAAGACTAATATATAGATTGTATGGTCTGGAACTCCATGATATGATGCATCACTGATTGATGCAGTGTCACTTGCCGTTTATCTATGGCACATTACAATGCAATTCCGTAAATTGACTCTGTCATCAGGTTTTTACTAAATCTGAGAGCAGCATGATGTAGGGGCAGAGAACCCAATGCCAGTAATGTCACTTGGCTGTTTGTTAGCATTTTAAGAACATCAGTGTTTTATTAGTAGGAGATTAACACTTGATGTCTAATTGTCTGTGCCATGTAGTCCTCCTCCACATAATCTTGCCTCCATCACTAATCAGCTGCTTTCTGCCTATCCACAGTGTACACAGAAAGCTGCCAGTCACTGTTGTGGGCAATGTTTGGCAAACTAGTCGCAAGTGCGTTAGTTCACCTGGCCAGTCTGCCCTGTACATGTCCTCGGGTTCAGAGGCGCACTGCATGCTCAGAAGGCCGCCACACTTCTGACTATGCGTAGTGCATCTCAGAAGCCAGGACCTACACACACTGCGCATATTTGGAAGTGTCCCAATGCGCCTCTGAAGTGGGGGACGCGTACAGCCAGAAACAGCCACAGCGAGATGTCTAGGTAGCTCAAGGTGATTTTGGCTGCTGGTAATTATGTTATCATGCCCACAAAGGGTGTGATATTACGGAACAGGGCGGACTACACTCCCTGACGGAAGTTATGTCGCTTATCCTTGTTATGTAAATAATAGCTTATAACCTGATATTTCAATTTGTCCATTGGTTGTATAAATTACTTTTTTGAAAGCTGAAACCCTCCGAAATTTAGTTTAGATTAAGAAAATAAATTGCCATCAATGCTGAAATTTTGATCATTTAATGAGCACAGAATGGTCAGATTTTAGCAAGACAAAAGTTTTGTTGCCTGGTCATCTAATTTACCCAATCCTAGTTTACATCCTCACCTGTGCTCAGTAAATGATCTGTTGATTAGTGGGTGTGTCTAAAAAGAAACCCAGCACCCCAGACCTTCACTTGAACTGCAACTTGAGCTCTGACAAAATACCAAAAATCCTCCCTGCGACCAAAGCCTTGATTATCAAGAGGCTGAAGACCAAATCCACTGCAGAGGTGGCTGGCATCTTTAGGGTATGTGCACATCTGTCGGTTCTGCATCTTTGCAGACCGACCGGGAACCGGTGGAGACTGGCAGAAACTGAGTTTTCTGCACTCGCTAGTGTCCCTGGTTTTGTTAGCGTTTTGTTAACGATTTGCGATTGGGTTCCTAGCGGTCGTACAGCGTGTTCTTGGCGATTTCCCCGGCGTGTTCCTTAGCGATTTCCAGAATGGTCTTTGCTGCACTTGTTCAGCTGGACCCGCTGGAAAAACGTTGAAAAGAAGTCGCTTGCTCTATCTTTGAGAACCGGTCGGAAACCGGTGAATAAACTGAAATCGACAAGACAAAAATCGTTGTAATGTACACAGCATTTTCTAAACTCCATTGACTAGCATATTAATCCTACCGGTGGGTAGGATTAACATAAATTAACATAAAACTCAGCGGGAACCGCCGACGGAAAACGTGCAAAACCAGCCCACAAACCGACTGATGTGCACTTACCCTAATGTGTCTCAGCATCAAGTACAAAGAGTTAAAAAAAGATTTGAAGAGACCAGAGATGTGTTTGACAAGCCCAGGTCCGGCAGATCCCGCAAGTTAACTGCTCAGGAGGAACGTTTGTTGGTTAGAAAATCCAAAGCAAGCCCCTCTTCCACTGCAGCAGAGCTCCAACAGGCCTGGTCATCTGAAGTCCCTGTGTCAACTAGAACAGTTTATATGATTCTGTCTCAAAATGGCCCCCATGCTTCAATAAGTGCCCAGAAGCCAGCACTAAACAAAAGGCAAATAAAAAAACCCGTGTGGCATTTGCAAAGTCTGCTAAACAGATGGATGCTGGAAAAGTGGCAGAGTGTGTTTTTCTCTGATGAATCTTCAGTAGAATTACACCACAGCCACCGCAAATACTGCAGGAGACCTACTGGAGCCTGTACGGATCCAAAATACACCCAGAAAACAGTTAAGTTTGGTGGTGGAAAGATCATAGTCTGGGGTTACATTCAGAATGGTGGTGTGCGAAACATTTGCAAGGTGAGAGGCACTATCAATAGCCTAAAATATCAAGAAGTATTAGCTACCTCTTATATTCCAAATAATAAAAGGGGTCAAATTCTGCAGCAGGATGATGCTCCATCTCTTATATCCATCTCTACAACAAAGTTCCTCCAGGCAAAAAAGATCAAGGTGCTCAAGGATTGTCCAGCCCAGTCACCAGACATGAACATTATTGAGCATGTTTGGGGTAGGATTAAAGAGGAAGATTGGAAGACAAAACCAAAGAATCTAGATGAACTCTGGGAGGCATGTAAGACTGCATTCTTTGCTATTCCTGATGACTTCATTAATAAATTGTATGAATCATTGTTGAACTGCAAATTTGCACTTCAGTAAGGAAGTGAATGAACTCCAGCGCCACCTTTTAGTAGCTTCTCAAAGTCAGCTGCATTATGCGGGTTCTGATGTGGCACAAATCCCCTAGTCATATTAAAAAGCTTGTTAGAAAGCGACTATGACTTTGAGGAGCTACTTAAAGGTGGCGCTGGAGTTCATCCACTTCCTTACTGAAGTGCAAATTTGCATATTTCCTAGAGGAGGGATGTGGCTTTAAATCTCCTTACCTACTTAACTGTCTTCTTATGGTTGCAGGAAAACTCCTCTCCATAAGGTAGATAGCAAGTTCCCAGACCTGTTGAACTGCATGGATGCAGTCATTCAAGCTCATGGAAGTCACACAAAATATTAAATATGACTCTAATAGCACCACAACTTCATTCACCAATGTTATGCAACATGTATTTGTATTTTAAGTTAATTATTTGTTTGAATATCACATTAGTTTCTGTGGGCAACAAAACTTTTGTCTTGCCAAAATGTGACCATTCTGTGTTCATTAAATGATTGATATTTCAGCATTGATGCCAATTTATTTTCAGCTTTCAGAGTAATTTATGCAACCAATGGATGAATTTAACATCAGGTTATAAGCTTTTATTTACATAACATGGATAAGCAACATAACTTCTGTCAGGGAGTGTAGGCAGGTGAGCTAACATCCTTGCGCCTAGTTGCTGGCCTCAGCATAGGGTAAAGAAGCTTTATAAATAGTTTTTTTAACCACTGGATTTGCAGAATATCATAAGACAGGATTAGGCAGGGAATTATGACCCATACATGTGCCTGCTGATAGTTTAGAAGGCTTAGGGGACCTGGTGGGTTCGCTTTAAGGCTCTTCAAAAGCGCTCTCTGGTGCTGCTCGCTTTCACGTCAGTTGAGTGGTGTTCATGATGTGGCACAAACACACCAGCTATGACAAATGCACGATCGGAAAGTATCATGCACATCCATTTCTATTCTGGTTTGCATGTGTGCGCGATCCGCAAGTATGTCTAATTCCAGTGACTAGGACAGGTGGATGTGTTATGGTAGACATGAATATAACATCTTTATTACTGATGCAGGAGTGACCTTACAGGATAGCTGCCTACAGGTTGCACTAGAAAGTTTTAGAGGAGAATCTATTTTCATACTTATTTGCATTGCCTTTAAGGCTTCATCCACATCTACGTACAGCAATTCTTTTTACTTGTATAAGCTTTTTTGGGAGGTGGGGACAGGGATGGAAAGCGGTGTGGTAACAGCCACTTGTCTAATTCATAACTGGCTGCGCCATACTGTGCGCCAGCTTACTCCAGTAACATTTTTGGTGAATTGCACCTTATTGAATCAGGTGCCTCTAACTTCAGATCGCCCCATTATCAAGAGCGGTGTGAAAAACAAGGTCAAAGTGAGAAATCTGAAACCTCCTACGTGAGCCGAGTCTCTGCAAGTAGAATCAGGATCTCTGAAGAAGAAATCTGGCAAGGTGTGTAGTTAAAATGTCACTGCAGGAGGCGGGGCGGCCGGCCTCCTGCTCTGACATCACCGCCTTTCCCCGCCCTGCTCCATTTTAACCATGGAGCAGGGCAGGTATAAGCGGTGACGTCACTGCAGGGGGCGGAGCAAAGCGGCCATTACTGCTCTGTGTTATGCTGCAGGCGAGGCAGACAATGATTGGCATCAGGGAGGCGGCGGTGGGCAGATAAAAACATACAGGGGGTGTTAAACTGCCCTTTGGCTCCAGCCTCTAGCCACCTCCTATTTGGATCTACAATGTAAGTTTTCAGAGTGTATTATCTCGGGGTACAGGGGCTCAAGTGCTGGGGGACCCCTTGCCTGAATGCAGCAGACATGCTGCATTCAGTGATGTAATTAGATCACCATGTGTGGTTGGTGACCGGTCCTCTTTAATAAATCTAGTTCTCCATGACTATAAAGATAGAAGGCAATGAACCATGATCAGCTGCTGAGTGAAGCATCTTTTAATATAATATAAACCTTGAAGACAATTCTTTTTAGTTCTATATATAGATGTGGTCGTGTGTGATTTTCATTGCGTATATTAATAGTTCATTTATAGAACACTAATAATAGAATCCCCATAAGGTATCGTGGAGGACCTGTGTGCCAGAGTTGTGCGTGATTTATCACAATGGTCTATGTTGTTTCTGCAGTGATTCAGTCATCGCTGTGTATCATGAATACTAGTGACATTACACATGGCAGAAGCCTTTCTAAGAGTATAAAGACGTTCTACATGAAAGGGTAATAATCTGCAGTGTCTGTTTCCTCAGCCTACTCATTGTCATCACGAGTAGTGACTTCACAGAGAACATCATTTGATTAACTCATCATTCATGACTAAATGGCTTCTCAAGAATAAAGTGGGTCGTGTACATTAGATAAGTCATCTAAACACGTTAGTTTTGGCAGAATCAGCTGATGATCTCATGTGAATGGCCTTAACATGTTTGCAACAAATTAAAAGCACCACTTTTTTAAAAATTACATTGCTAGAGTTGTTCTTTCAATTGAAGTTTCCTGTCCTCTGTCTTATACTCACCTGCCGCCGTCTTCATCTGTTTCCAGTGTTGCTCCTGTCGGACTTCTCCGGTTTGTGACCTCCTGGCAGCTCCAATGTATTATGCTGCGCGCCTCAGGTAACAATTCAATACATCTCTATGGGAGAATCATTCTGGCACTCATAGAGATGTATTAAGAGCTTGTGATGTAAGTTCTGACTTTCTGCTGGGCAGAAGATAGTCACAAACCGTTGCAAACAGTAGTGTTGCTGAAAAAACGTGAAAAACACAGTATTCTGGCTGTTCAGTGCAATGCAAGTACCTAGTGCCTGAAGTATCAATTTTTCTGATGTTCTTATTAACTGATACTCACATGCAAGCGTCCCCAGATAGTTCCAACTCAACCACACTGACTTGTAATGAGAGTCCAGGAAGAACGGAGATGATGTTCACTAAAATCTTGTATTTAAGTAGAATGCAGTAGGTAGAAAGTCATTCTAGAGAGCGCAGCATAACCTGTTTATCCAAGTTGGCTAAATTAGAAGTACAATGGGAAAAGGGAGGAGCAAGGCTAACAACACAGACTACAGGGAGCAGGAAGACACAAACTACCAAAGGCAGGACTTATGCCTAGCAATAGAGAAAATGCAATACATGGCACAGAAAACACACAATGAAGTATTCCCAATAATGGGACATAACAGCCAGGGTGGGTATAATACCAGGGGCAGAGGGCTAAGATTTAAAGCCTCACTGCAGCGCTGAAAAAAAATCAAACACTGGAGTGGGACTTTAAAAAGTAACTGAACTTTAATTATTTTATTTTATAATTTTGTCCAACACTTAAAGTTATGAAACTTTGCAAATCACGTTGTGATGAGGATTTGTCTTCATTTCTGTAAATAAAATTGCATGTGACTTGTAAACACCTGCTTTACCCCAGTCACTTTACTTGCCTTTAGCTGGAATGATATCAGAACGTACTCATTTGGAGAACAGATGATGACAGTGATGGATCAGCTCATCTCCTCCTCTGAATGTTCTGCTTATCAGCACCATATCCTGCAGCAGCTTATCCCCAGAATTGGTGAAACACAAGCCCTGATCTGACCCTTTCCACCCACCACATCCATACTCCAAGGGGATATATTTTAATATTGATTCAGTTAATGGTGAACAAATAGATTGTAGAAAAGCCAGGGGTGGCAGCCACTTACATGAAATTTTTTACAGGGGTGAAGACAAATCCCATGCTGTTGTGATTTGTAACGTTTCATAGCTTTCCATCCCGGACTAAACATTTTTTAAATATAAAAGAAGTCTATTTACTCTTTATAGTACATCCACTCTATCTTCTAGGGACTCTGTCATCTGGTGTTTGCTAGGTTATCTGACAGCGCCATGACTCTGCCTCCAGAGCTTCTTTGACATAAAAGGGGAGTTACCGGTGTGAGACATGTAACCGACCCAGAACAGGAGAAATGAAATTTGCCTTCTTGCAAACACATTTTTTGCAGCTCTTCTGTATTGCAACGATATAACAACCCTGTCTGCCTGTAAGATTAAAGCTGAAGATGAGAGGAACCTGCAGCTGTGTCAATTATAATCACAAAGAATTGCAAGGCTGCCACTAGCAAATTCAGGGCCCATTACTGGCAACATTTTGAGCATCCACCCTGAGACTCTGCCCAGGATCCACCCAGCTCCGCCTCCACTTCAGCTCTGCCTCCACCACTTGAACATTCCATAGTTCCACCACTCACTCTAGGAAAAATGGAAAAACTCCTGCATGTGTGAGGACACAGGCTGTGTATATAATTAATATACACATACACAATAGAGGCTGCTGCTGGCCATTTACATAATAGCGACTGCTGCTGGCTGTATACACAATAGAGACTGATGAGGCTGTATACACAATGGAGATGGCTGTGAGCTGTATACACAATGAAGATGGCTGTGGGTTGTATACTCAATAGAGACAGCTGTGGGCTATATGCAAAATAAACAGCTGCAGGCTGTATTCACAATAGACTGCTGCTGGCTGTATGCACAATAGATTCATGTGACCTGTATGCGCAATAGCCTGCTGTGGGCTGTATGTACAATATCCTGCTGTGTGCTGTATGCACAATAGACTGCTGCTGGCTGTATGCACAATAGATTGCTGTGGGCTGTATTCACAATAGACTGCTGCCTGTATGCACAATAGACTGACGACTGTGTGCACAGTAGTCTGCTGCTGGCTTTGTACTTAATAGACTGCTGACTATGTATTATATACGCAGCCCTATACTGAACATACAGATCCAAACTATATACATACAGTATATACAGACACACTGTATTTACAAGATGTAGTGTGGAACTGTATATACAGTATAGTGCTGCGTAGGAGTTGGGAGCAGGAGACAGACACCATACTCACCCAACACGGGCGCTGCAGCAGCTTCGACTTTCAAATCCTGCTGGTGCGCTGTGCGGTGACTTCCTGTTTGTACTGCACATAGCAGGCTAATAAGTGCATGCACAGTAGAAACCTGGCCAAGCCTAACATCACTGAAGATTCAGTCTCGGCTAGCCCCCTCTGCTTTGGCGGCAGCGGCGGTGACTGACAGGAGTGGGGCCGTAGAAGAGGTGAGAGGGCGAGGCCCGGGGGATGGAGTGGGGATGGGCGCTGGGTTAATAAAATATTACATAATGTCTGAACCCCAATCTCCTCCGCGCTCCATACAGGAGCTGGAGTAATCATGCTCTGATGACGGCCCTGCAGAACTCTGCAATGACATTAAGAAATCGGCCATCATCACTCATTACACTGGTAACGCCTCCTTCTATTTAATATTAGCTCTGGAGGCGGAGTTATCTTCCAGGCAATGTCCTCCCCATAGCCTGGAACAGTTACTTTATGTAAATTAACAAAAGATGATTTCTCCACAACAAGGTATCTGATATGAGGCAGACAGGTATGATCATTTTTAACAGTTTATAACCTGTATGACTAGATTACTAGTTTGATAGGTCAAATGTAATGATAGATTCTCTTTCAAGTACACGCTGTGTGATGTTGTTACTGTGCTTGAAATAGCTGCATGCCGTGGTCAAGAGTGACAACACATCTAAAATCAATGTTACAATGGAACTTCAGGATATTATGAAAACAGGAGCTAGTTTTTTTTAAAATTTTAGTTAAAGGGAATCTGTCAAATCATCTGTAACTGTAATAGTCTGCAGAATTAACTTGAAATAACTCTAGTCCTTTGTTAAAGGGAACATGTCAGTAGTGTTTTAAGGGTGCAACCAGAGGTAGTGAAGTATAGGACACTGTTAAAAAATGAATAAGGTGTGCATTATACTAAATGGAGAACTATGGGGTGTACATTATACTATACTGAAGCATATAGGCCAGAGGTCCCCAATGTCAGTCCTCGAGGGCCGAACCAGTGCAGGTTTTCAGGATTTCCTTACTATTGCACAGGGATTGGAATCATTGCCTGCTGTGCAATACTAAGGAGATCCTGAAAACCTGCACTGGTTCGGCCCTCGAGGACTGACATTGGGGACCTCTGATATAGGCAATGCATTATATGATTTGGAGTACTATGGGGAGTGCATTATATTATATGGAGGACTATGGGGTGTGCATTATTCTATATGGTGGACTATGGAATGTTTATTATACTATATAGAGAACGATTGAAGGTACAGTATATTATACTTTATAGAGGATTATGGGGTGCATTATACTATATGGAGGACTATGGGGTGCATTATACTATATGAAGGTCCATGGGGGTGCATTATACTAAATGGAAGGCAATGTGAGGCCAATTATACTATATAGAGGACTATGAGGTGCATTATACTTTATGGAAGGCAATGTGGGGCTCATTAAGCTATATGGAGGAATATGGGGAGTGCATAATACTATATGGAGGACTATGGGGAGAGAATGATACTATATGGAGAGATAGGCAGGAGCCATTATGTGATAACTGTAAGGCTAAGTGCCCACTGTGCATTTATGCTGGTTTTTTTGTGGCGTTTTTGCAGTAATGCACATCCAGCGCTTTATCATTAACCCCTTACCGACACAGGACGTTGTACAGCGTCCTGGGTTTCTGGTCGTTCCTGACATAGGACGTTTTACATCGTCCTAGCGTGTTTGCACTCCTGCAGCTTGAGTGAGGGTCTCACTGACCTGTCACTCAAGCTGCAGGTACATGGGGACTTGCAGCACACGCTGTAATTGGTGGTTGAAAATGAAAACCGCAAATTACCGCGGCTGTACTGACTGCGGTCTCCAACTGCCTTGCTCCTCCTGCTCCCTGGCTCATTTCCTCCCTGTCTTCTCCTATAAACCAGGGGGGGGTTTATAGGAGAAGCAGGGGGGGGCTCATCTGCCCTGTCCCCCGATCACCTGAGCAGTGATCACCTCCCCCTGTTGCCTCCCACCGCCGGAGCGGTAATCACCGCTCCGGCGATCAGCTCCCTCCAGCCGCCCACCGCTGGAGCAGTAACCGCTCCGGGGATCAGCTGCCGTCCGCCGCCTCCCGCCCACTGCCGGAGCGGTGATCACCTCCTCTCTGTGATCACCGCTCTGGGGATCACATCCCCTGTCCTCCCGCCGCCTGCCGGAGCGGTGGTCACCGCTCCTGGGATCACCTGCTGCAGCCGGTCCCCTCTGGTCTGGTGAGTTCCCCTGCCTGTGGGAGGCCTTTACTGCAGCCTGATACACCTGCAGGGGGGATCGACTGCAGTCAAGGGATCTGACAGTGATCCACATAGTGGATCACTGCACCGAGGCTGCGAGATCAATGCTCTGCGGTCCGATCCCCCTGCATGGGGATCGAGCTGCAGGAAGCGATCTCGCAGCCCCAGCGCTGCACCCGCATTTTCTGGGGAGGCTGCAATTCACAGCATGGGGAGCCCAGAACACTTGGGCCTTTATATGCTGAGGATTCCAGCCCCCAGCTGCCTAGTTGTACCTGGCTGGGCCAAAAATATGGTGGAGCCCCACATCATTTTTTTTTTGTAGAATTAGTTCTAGAAATAAAAAAAAAAAAAAAAAAAAAAAGGCCTTTGCTGCATTTTTGGTAGCCAGCCAGGTTCAACTTGGCAGCTGGCTGACTGGAATCCTCAGCGTGGAGAGACCCAAATGTTGTGGGTCCCCCACGCTGCAAATTGCAACCCACAGCTACCCAAGAAAATAGCGCATTCATTAGAGGCACCATTTTCTGGTGCTGTACCCCAACTCTTCCAGTTGCCCTTGTGCTGGTGGCACACGGGTTCTCCATATGCGACATGGTGTCCGCTAACAATTTCAATGGAAAATTCGCTCCAATTGTTAGCGGAAACCGTGTCGCGTATGGAGAGCCCCTCCCTGTGTGCCTGAACATAGGAGCTCCCCCACAAGTGACCCCATTTTGGAAACTAGACCCCCCAAGGAACTTATCTAGATACATAGTGAGCACTTTGAACACACATGTGCTTTGCAAATTAGTCCATAAAAGGGAAAAAGATGATTTTTTGTAAAAAAAAAGTAATTTTTCATTTTTACGGATCTATTTGTGAAGCACCTGGGGCTTCAAAGTGCTCACTATGCATCTAGATATATTCCTTGGGGGGTCTAGTTTCCAAAATGGGGTCACTTGTGGGGGAGCTCCAATGTTTAGGCTCACAGGGGCTCTTTATATGCGACACGATGTCCACTAATAATTCCAATTGTTAGCTAACACCATGTTGCGTATGGAGAGCCCCTGTGTGCCTAAACATTGGAGCTTCCCCACAAGTGACCCCATTTTGGAAACTATACCCCCCAGGGAACTTATCTAGGTGCATAGTGCGCACTTTGAACCCCCAGGTGCTTCACAAATTAATCTGTAAAAATGAAAAAAAAAATGTTGTGAAAAAAAGTACTTTTTCATTTTTACGAATCAATTTGTGAAACACCTGGGGGTTCAAAGTGTTCACCACCCATCTAGATATGTTCTCTGTGGGGGTCTAGTTTCCAAAATGGGGTCACTTGTGGGGGAGCTCCAATGTTTAGGCACACAGGGGCTCTCCAAACGCAACATGGTGTCCGCTAACAATTTGAACTGATTTTCCATTCCATTTTCCTGTCCTTTTCCTTTTTTTTTCTGTTCCCAGTATTTGAAGCCTGATCTCCTGTAGATGATCTAGCCTGCTGCTGTTTCTAGCTTATGTCTCCTCTCCCTTTTGTACCCGTCGGGTAAACCTTTTCTTGAATGCCGCAGTCGCCCTCTGCGGTTCTGGCTTCCCTCTTGTGGGATCTTTGGGAGTCAGGGCCGTATTTATAATATCCCTGTTTAGCAGATTTTCTGTGAGACTTAGAGAACTCACAGGTGCGGGCTCCGGTACCCAGTTTACTTCCTATGGGGCAAACTCTATCCGTTACTCGCTCCCACACTCAAGTTAACTCTGCGGTTGTTGAGTCTCCTTGCTTTCTTTCTTCCTCTGTTTGGGATCTTTCCTTTTTCAGGGCCCCTCAGCCGAGATGGCCCTCTTGGTTTCCTGCAGGCTGGCTGCCTGCTCTTTCCACCTCCTCCTCTCATTCTCTCTCTCATTGACTGACTGAGCTCTCTGATATAAAATAGGAAGGGGGAACAAGAGGCGCAATAGTGCCCTATCACTCAGACACTAAGAGATGAGAGGTATATTGTCAAAACCACTCACCTATTCCAGTTGTGATGACCCACAACTGGCTTGAAGGCATATAATCAATACCGGCTACTGCAGGACCTCCACCAACCACTCGCACGTGGAAAGACTCTCAGGAAGCTGGGAAAAGGTGTGTAACAGTCCGCGCCACCGGGTACCAAAGAAATCACCTGGGATGCAGGAAGTTATTTCAAGCTTTATCTTTATTCTCCAACATGTTTCAGCGCTCCACCTGGCGCCTTCCTCAGGGATATTACCCTCTAGAGGTCGCTAAGACCCTTCCGGGGTTCCTCCCACCCACTATCCTAGTGTGTGAGTGTCTGCTCTAGGGTTCCATCTTGTGACCATTGTCCCAACTGCAGTGGAGTACTAAACCGCTTTTCTGGGTGCAGTACCCCTTTTGTGGCACCTACGTAGTGGGGCGCCACAACAATGCACCCTCATAGTCCTCCATATAGTATATTGCACCATTATAGACCTCCACAAAGTATATTGCGCCCCCATAGTCCTCCATATACATTCCCATAGTCATCTGTATAGTATAATGCACCCCCATATACATTCCTATAGTCATCTGTATAGAATAATGCACCCCCATATACATTCCTATAGTCATCTGTGTAGTATAATGCACCCCCGTATACATTCCTATAGTCAGACTCATCTGTACAGTATAATGCGGCCCCATCGTCCTTCGTATATTATCATGCTGTTCCCCATAGCCTCGCATCTCTGTACTCATGGATTTACAAGTAAAAAAAAAAAAAGGTAAATACTCACCTTGGTCCTCACTGGCTGTTCCGCTCTCCTCTCCCCAGCGTGTCTCCCGGCTGCTACACTGCAGTGCTCAGCACAGCGGCGCACAGGGATGACATCATCTGTCGCCATGCCGCGCTTACAGAGAGGCCGGGAGACAGCGGCGGCCAGGACTGGAAATGTATATTTAAACTATAGAGAGCGGGAGCGGCTCCCGCAGGGAGCTTGAGTTTCCACCGGGCACCCCCGCGAATATCGTCCACTAATCAGCAGCAGGTGGCACACCACCCCTGGGTGGGGGGGGCGCGCAAAATGCGGCCGGCGAGGAGAGACCTCGGATACTGCAGCAGGAGGCTCGATGGCACCCCCTTACTGCTGCATCCGGGGCAGATCCCCCTCCAGCCCCCCCCTGGATACGGCCCTGTACTCGGGTATAATGTTCTATAGTTCAAAGGTGAAAATATACCCAGTGGCTGATGGTAACAAAAGCTGCAGACAGACCAGCTAGGAATGGACAATAGCTGTGTGTGAGCTGGAGGGGTGCACACATGATGATGGTAAGTGAGCTGCTGGGACATGTGGCTTTCACTTGTGTGCCCCTCCTACGTCGACTGGATCCCAATAGGCTGCATTGGGCACAAACAAATGAATAAAACATGAAATGCTAAATAGAATCATGACATAATAATTAATTTCTACCCTGTGTTCCCTAGTGGGGCAGCACTGTGGCTCAAGTGGTTAGCACTGTAGCCTTTGCAGCACTGGGGTCTTGAAGTCCTGGGTTCAATTCCCACCAAGGACACTAAGGACAACATCTGCAAGGAGTTTGTATGTTCTCCCCATGTTTACATGAGTTTCCTCCAGGCACTCTGGTTTCCTCCCACATTGTAAAGACATACTGATAGGATGTTTAGATTGCAAGCTCCCAAGAGAGACAGCATTACTCATGTATGTAAAGAGCTATGGAATCAATAGCACTATATAAATTAATAAATATATTATTATTATTATAGTGTTCGGAGAACCAGTGGTGAATAGAGAATGAAATATGTGGTGATTCCACTGGCGCTTCTATTTTTTTTGCCACATGGACATTGAAAGATATCATTGACACTTGTAAATTGGTTGCTTAATAGTGATTTTCTTGGAGCCACAGGAGTCCGAAAAGTGACAAAATAGTGATCTAGTGGTACCCAATGCCGTGTCTTTGAGTGTTGGTGATTATTTGTTATTTCACTTTTTTTTTTTGGTTAGGTGGGGGACCCGCTTAGAAATTCTGCTATGGGTCCCCATGAATTCTATGTACGATTTGGTAGTAGCCCCTTGTAGCATTCTGTCTGTACATTTGCTCTCCCAGTCACCTGCTGTGCACCGAACTGCAGCACTGCCCCTCATTTCTATAGAGCTGTGATAATATTCACTGTGTGGTGGACAACCATTCTTCACCGTCTGTCTACAGCATCATAAAATGTATGGAAAAGAAATGTTTTTATTTTTCTTCCCTCAAAACTCAAACATGTTTAAAGGGATTATTCGGTCTATAAAGAAAATGTGACTGATCATTGTTTGAGTCGTGACAGTGTCATGTATAGCAGTGTGAAAATCGTCACGATATCGCCGTATTCCTGGTCTTGCTGATGCTGTATAATTACCTTGTGACTTGTTACAGTGCTCTCTCTTGCCATGGTGTATGACCAGTGAAATGAAAGAAAAAGCAGTCCTGGAGCTGATGATATGGCCCCACAGAGCCCTGATCTCAACATTATATAGAGACTGGCTGGGCTTATATAAATAGACAAAAATGACATCCACTGAAGATTCCTGGTCAGACCTACAAGATGTTTGGAACAACCTCCTACAGAGTTCCTTGAAACTGTGTACAATATCTGGAAGAATTCATGATGTTTTGAAGGTAAAGGGAAAAATCACCCATGGCCAAACTAATCCTGCACAAACTAGGTGCAAAGAACTTACCAATAGGGATGGGCGAATCTACTTGCTAGGACTCCTTACTCGGCGAGTAGTAAGGGACTCGCAGGACTCGGTACTCTGCGAGTTTCCCAGTGATTACTTGCACGAGTCCAATGAAAATCAATATCAATCCTAGTTTTGTCAGAAACGCTGACAAAACTAGGATTGCCATTGTTTGCATTAGACTCGGCTACTGTGCCAGTGATAGCAGGGAAACTCGCAAAGTAACTGCTGTTACATTGTGAGCCGAGTCCAGCTGTCTTCTCTGTGTGCAGGCTGCCAGCTCCAGGGTCCTAGAGCCCGCCTGCTCACAGACATGATGTAGCAGTGATGAGATTGTTCTCAGTCTGCTGATTCCTGTGCATAGACATCTATCTATGCACAGGGGATGTAGCAGAGAGGACATCGCGTTTTGGACTACGTCAGACGGAAGAGGATTTTTTTAATTAAAGATGGAGTCCCTAATGGCTTTTTTTTTTATTTCAAATAAAAATTTTTCTCTGTGTTGTGTTTTTTTAACCCTTTATTGGAGATTCTTAGTGGCTGTTTCAAACGTGGCCTGACATTAAGAATCTCGGGCTTAATACCAGCTTGTATAACAAAGCTGGTATTAACCCCTTTATTACCCAGCGTGCTACCGCCACCAGGGCCGCTGGAAGAGCGGGGTTCAGCGCCAGAGGATGGCGCTTCAATGAACGCGCCATCTTCTGGGGCGGCTGCGGGCTGCAATTTGCAGCGGGGGGTGCCCAGAAAGCTTGGGCATCCCTGCGCTGCGGATTCCAGCCCCCAGCTGCTTAGCTGTACCTGGCTAGACATAGAAATTGCGCGGAGCCCCACGCATTTTTTTTTTATTATTTCATGAATTTCAGAGTCAGAGTCTCAGAGTCAGAGTCTCAGAGTCTCAGAGTCAGAATCTCAGAATTTCATGAAATAATTAAAAAAAAATGCGTGGGGCTCCGCGCAATTTCTATGTCTAGCCAGGTACAGCTAAGCAGCTGGGGGCTGGAATCCGCAGCGCAGGTATGCCCAAGCTTTCTGGGCACCCCCCGCTGCAAATTGCAGCCCGCAGCCGCCCCAGAAGATGGCACGTTCATTGAAGCGCCATCCTCTGGCGCTGAACCCCGCTCTTCCAGCGGCCCTGGTGGCGGTGGCATGCTGGGTAATAAAGGGATTAATACCAGCTTTGTATTATCAGCTGGCCCTAAGCCTGAAATTTATGGCGGTCACGCCAATATTAGACATGACCGCCATGAATTTCTATTAAATTGTTTTAGAAAAAACACAACATAAAGAAAATTTTTTATTAGAAATAAAAAAAAAAAGCCATTAGGGACTCCATCTTTAATTAAAAAAATCCTCTTCCGTCCGACGCAGTCCAAAACGCGATGTCCTCTCTGCTACATCCCCTGTGCATAGATATAGATGTCTATGCACAGGGAATGAGCAGACTGAGAACAATCTCAGCTCTGCTACATCATCTCTGTGCACAGACATTCATGTCTGTACACAGGGAATGAGCAGACTGAGAACAATCTCAGCTCTGCTACATCAGGCAGCAGGCGGGCTCTAGGACCCTGGAGCTGGCAGCCAGCACACTGAGCAGACAGGATTCTTATCTGTGCGAGTTTCCCAGCGATTACTTACAAAGTAAACGAGTCCAATGCAAATAAATGACAAAACTAGGATTGTTTCAGGCTGAAGCTTCCGAGACACATCTGCGATTTGTAAATCTCACACTACTCGCTATTACTCGCTTCCCCATTCATTAACATTGGACTCGCTAGACTCGCAACGAGTAGCGAGTCCTGGGCTCGGACTCGCTAGAGTCAAGCGATTCCGAGTAATTTAGGATTCGCCCATCACTACTTACCAAATAGGAGCTGGGAGAAGCATTGGTGCACCATGTAGATAGACCAGCCGCTCACTTAAGGCGTTAAGTAGAGGGGAGCAGCTGCTTACATAATACACACCAATGAAGCTGCATAGGGAGTCAGTCATATAGATAAGTGAGATACACACATAGTGTCTGAACACAATTTTATTAGGGGCGTCAGGTGCGCCAGCCAAGTTAACACTGCATGACAATATGCACTTTGTCTGAACAGTGGCCTATTAGTTACGCTGATTATGGCAAGCAGATTAAACGCTATACGAGTGTATCACACTTTACAGACTCAACCATTTTAACAGCCAAACTCAGAACACCCAAATACGCCCTGTAAAAATGATAAAATGTACATCTCATTTATCTATAGGACTGACTCCCTATGCAGCTTCATTAATGTGCTTTTATATAAGCAGCTGCTCCCCTCTATTTAAAGGATTTGAGCCGCTGGGCTATCTACATGGTGCCCCAGTGCTGCTCCCGGCTCCTGCTTGGTAAGTTCCTTGCACCTAGCTTGTGTTGGATTAGTTTGGCCATGGGTAGTGATGGGTTCAACTAATTCACCCGAACTTTTTTAAAGTTCGGGGTCGAAAGTGGCTCGAACTTGAGTCCGAACCCCAAACTCGGAATCTAAAGTTATGGGATGGGGCTAAGAGGCTGTAAAGGACAGATGACAGTTATTAAACAGCATTATACTTATTGGTGACCATTTGCTTGTACTTCCGGGACCACTTATTCCCTTCCTGGATATTCACTGCAGAGGGACCCAGCAGCCAATCTCAGATATTGTCACAGAGAATTGGCGCACCAAAACCACGATGCAGTTTTTGCTGCGGATTTCATGCTCTTTTGGTGCAATTTTAGCACAAAACTGCACGCATTGTGTTCAATGAGTTCATCTACATCTCCCGGCCAAACAAGCACCTAAACCATAACGCGTTTTTTGACGCATATTTCATGCTTTTTTGGTGCACTGGGTTCAATTTGTTCATCTGCATCTCCTGGCCAAAAAGAGCACCAAACCCGCCACAAGGGTTTTGCCTCGTATTTCATTCTTTTGTTGGTGCAATTTTGGCATAAAACTGCATGCATTGTGTTCAATGTGTTCATCTGCATCTCCTGGCCCAAACAAGCACCAAAACCGCAATATAGTTGAGCCCTTTTTTAAAAATTATTCCTTGGAATAATTGAAAAAGAAATGATGTGGGGCTTCACCGTATTTTTGAATGCCACTCAGGTAAAGCAGGCAGGTATAGGCAGCTCCCTACCTCTAGCTGCCTAATTTTACCTGGCTGGAAACCAAAAATATAGGGAAGTCCCTTTTTTTTAATTTATTTCATGAAATAATTAAAAAAACTGACATGGAGCTTTGCCATATTTTTGGTTTCTAGTGAGGTATAACTAGGCAGCTGGGGACTGGAATCCTCAGCGTAGGTTGGCCCATGCTTTTTGGGGCCTCGCCGTTGTGAATTGCAACCCACAGCTGCCCCAGAAAATAATACATTCATAGAAGCGCCATTTTCTGGCACTGTACTCCTACTTCTCCAGTGTCCCTGGTGGTGTTGGCATGCTGGGCCATAAAGGGGTTAATGCCAGCTTTATATTGGCTGCTGGCACTAAGCCTGAAATTCATAGCATAAGCAGTAAAAAAAAACACAACTGAAAAAAACATTTAGAAATAAAATGCAAGACAACCCTGTTTCCCATTTTTAATTAACAAAAAACCCTTCCCTCCGACATAATCCACAGGTAACATCTTCAGCTCTGCTGCATATCTCTGTGAGCAGACGCCCATTCTCTGTGACAGCGTCTGTAATTGGCTATTGGCCTCCTCTGCAGTGAATACCTAGATAATGAGCAGCACAAGAAGTAGATGCAGAGGGATGGTGGAGCGGTGGGGCGCGCTAAGTATAATGCTGATTGATAACCCCGAACCCAAACCCGAACTGTAACATGAACTTCTCAGGAAAGTCTGTATACGAGATCTGTGCCCGAACACTAGGTGTTCAGTACGGACCCCAAACTTTACAGTTCGGGTTCACCCATCACTAGCCATGGGTGATTTTTCTGAATGTTTTTTTGAGAAAGAGAGACAAGGTACCTTTTTTCTTGGTTCAGTTATTGAAGGTAAAGGAGCATCAAACCAAATATTCATTTGATTTTATCTTCTCTTTTGTTCATTCACTTTTCATTTTGATAAATGGTAAAAATAAACTAAAGGGAAATTCAGTCAGAAGAACACCTATATATTTTGTTGTAACTCCAGTTAGAATGAAGCTATATGAACCAAAGAAACATATTACATACTTTGACTTACAGCATGTATAATCAGTTGCAATTCATACAGTGCTAGTAGTGGTCTTCGTTTTCTGCCAGACACATTTCATGTGGTGTTCCACATTCCAAAATATATCAGCAAACATATCTTGAGCATATCTTGTGGGGAATAGCAGAAATTTTAAGTTGGATGTTTACCTTCAAATTTTCCTCATTGTGAGGCTTGTTCTGATTCACTTTTCCTTTGAGCATACCCAAAAGGAAGACGTCTGCTGATGTCAGATCCAGTGACCAAGGTGGCCAAAGCCCATTTGAAATTACTCTGTTGCTGAAAAACGACTCAATATCTGCTATCTACCTTGCTGATGAGTGACACATTGCTACATTTTGCTAGAAGTAACTGTCTGTGAGCTCACAGTCTAACACTCTATTTACATAATTACGAAGTCCCGTCCGTCATCCACTTCTGTCCAGTTGTCCCTGTATCACATACCGGCAGCAGCCATATTTGAACACCCAAGTGATGGGGTGCCCGCTGGTGGTACTAGCTCCACACACAATACCATGCCGCTGACAGCCAGACCCGATACTACCCAAAACCGAAGACAGTAACTCGTCGCTGCACAACCAGGTGCTCACGCCATCTGCAGCCCGCTGCCAGCATCACCACCGCACACTGCTGAATGATTAACTTTGCCTGCTCCAGCCGGCACTTGCAGGCGCAATTAGTCAAACGCCTTCATCTGTGGATACATACTGCACACCAGGTATGCGCAGGCCAAGTTAGTTATGACGTTGCCATCTTTGGACACTCAGGTGTCCAAAGATTGTGGCAGTGTGACACACAGGGAGCAGAGAGGGGGCACAGAGAGCATACGTGGGGCATAGGAGTGCACAGGGGCACAGAGAGTGCACAGGGGCACAGAGAGCGCACAAGAAGCCATTGTGAGTGCACTGGGCAGAGACAATGTACTGGGGGGGCAGAAAGAGCACACAGGGGGACAGAAAGTATGCACAGGGGACAGAGAGAGGGCAGAGGAGGCCAGAGAGAGTGCAAAGGGGGGCAGAAAGCATAGAAGGGACAGAGAGAGGGCAGAGAGTAATTGGTGTTCAAATATGGTGACTACCGGTGGTACTTGCACTTTCCACAGTACTGCCAGCATTGCCGTGACTGCAGCCACCCAAAACTGCTGCCCGCGACCGCCGCTAATGTCACATCACCGCCTGAGTAAGTACGTATGAGTATACCCGCATGCATGCACACTTACTCAGGCAGTTGCCATCGTCGGACATCTGGGTATACAAAGATGACAGTGGTATGACTCTGTGTGCGCATGTGCACGTACACCACTGCCACCTTTGAGTGCAAGGTTGAAAAGGCAAAGCACAGAAGGTGAGCGCACATGGGGGCAAAGACAGCACACGGGGGGGGGGCAAGTGCACGGGGGAGAGATAATGCACAAGGAAGAGACAGCTCAAAAGAGAGAGCACAGAGGAGAAAAGACATCACAGAGAGAGAGTGACCGCATACAGAGGAGAGAGCACACAGGGGAGAAGCCAGCAAACATGGGGGAGGGCGCACGGGGGAGAGAGTGCCCAGAGGGAGACCAGTCAAAAGAAAGCGCACAGCAGGGAGCAGATAGCACAGGGGACAAGATAGCTGCCATGCCCAGCGCCACCAAGCCCACATCCGTCATGCGATAGCATCGGGCCTCCATATAGTTGATTTATAAACTGTTAAAAAATGTCCAGATACACATCAATGTTGATGGTGGTGTCAATAAAAAGGGGCCAATGAAATACTACCAAGACGTGAAGCACCATTACCTAGCTTTTTGATTGTATAGTGGTTTTGGCTGAATGGTAAAGATATTTTCAGTGGCTGATATATGAGTGTTTTGTGAGTTATCATAGCTCTACAAATGGAACTGACGTGCCCCGTGGGTACTTCAAGCCGGGTCTGACGAGGTCGTTGGGAGTTTGAGATGTCACGGGGGTGTGGCCCGGTCCGTGGCCCTGGAGCGGTCAATAAAAGAGTGATTGGGAGAAGGAGTTTGTGGAATTAGGGGATTTATAGGAGATTAGGGGTGGTTGTCATGACGCTACCCGTGGTATGCGGCTAGTAGTGGCCACCGCTGCAGGCTGAGCTAGGGATGAGTGAATATACTTGTAACTATTCGGTACTCGCCGAAAAGAACGGTATTCGGGTAACTCGCTATTTCGCGAGTTTCCTTGCGATTACTTGTTAGGAGTAGTGAGTAGTACATTCACTTTCACAGTGTAACTATATACACTGCGAAAGTGAAATAAAAGTTAATAAAAGGTGTTAAAAATAAAAAAATAACATACCCACCTATCCGACGGCTGTCCCGGGACCCGAAAAGAACACATCTGCTGCCCTGCCAGGACCTTACGTCTGATGGCCAATCAGATGACTGGTAGCGATCAGGTGGTGTGTGACATCACACACCACTTGATCGCTACCAGCCATCTGATTGGCCATCAGACAGTGCCCCAATCCAGCAGCCATGGGTCCTGTCGGGTGACCGGCCGTGACCCCTGACCCTAGTATGGCTACCTTCTAGGAGTATGTGTTGGAAGTTGGCCACAGCTCCTCTAATTCTCGTGGCCTCTAGTTCTGTGGTTGGAGCGTAGATTCTCCTCACCACCTTCAGGGCCGGTTCCCTGGTTCTCAACCTGCACCTCCGCTTTACTTCAGATTCGGGCGCACGGGTGGATCACTCACTGCCCGTGCCCCTACGGCTCCTTCTGTCTCTCTGCAGTCTGTTGTCCCGGGACCCGTGACGAGGCTCATCTTCTCTCAAGTCCGAGTCCTTCCTCTCTCCTTACTTTGCCAACTTTCTCTCCTGTTTGACTACTTCCTGTTGCCTTCTCTTTTCTACTTCCTGACTGCTTTCCTGCTAACTTCCCACCCTCCACCTTCCTCCCCGCCGTCCCACTGTCTAACTGGGCCCTCCCTCTATGGGGTCCGCCAGCCGTCCCTGCGACCGGGTCTGTTGGGTGCTTTTATGGATGTCTGAACTTACCATCCCATTTACTGCAGACAGGAATACCACACCTGTGGATTGGGTGCAATACTCCTCCAGACCACAGGGGCGCCACAGAAACATACCTCATCAGAAAACCATGTGATTTCCAATATCGTTACATTGATCCTCACAAAGATGTCCGAGTCTGTGTGCTAAGCGTCTCAGAGATATCATAGGTAACTTACTCCAGACAATATAACGTGTCATCAATTATTTCCTACGACATTTTCTGATGGTCTCAACAAGTTGGTTCGTTCAAATTGCTTTGTCCCAGTGAGAGTTATTACAGAATATTTCAAACGTCTCTGTATTAACGCTTCTATTTTTAAAAGCATTCTTACATGGCTGTACGGTACATGTAAACATATAAATCCCAGCTACTGGTCCATCCTATGGCTTGCTGGTTAAGCGCATGTGACGCTATTGAATCATAGGACTTTTTCTTCATCTTCCATTCATACTAAAGGTACATTGCTTTGCAATAACTCTACATCATAAAAGCAGGCTAAAAGCCAAGATAATCAATTGCTTCATTGGGTCAATCGCCCTCTTAGAGAATCGTATACTGCTGCACATCTCTCTTGTAGAATACTTGACTTCCCTCAGCATTGTTTCCTGACTTCACTTGCCTTCAATCCTCCATGTTACTTGCATCATATAGTGGGTGAGCTCTATTATGGAGAGAGTAATTAGTACCAGCTCCATCAATGGTGCATGCACTCTCCCTATCTTGCAATTTCTTACTAAACCATGATAGGAATTCCACACTAATGGGAATGGCTATAAATGCATCTTCTAATAATGGCATGCCAGAAATACTTCATCCAAGATTGCATCATACTTGAGCTATTTTTGTGCCTGTTGTGGGAGACATAGGTTTTTATAAGGTATCTAAGAATAAAAAGAACTATGTATTCTTATACATCTGGCTAAGAATTCTCAAATGCAAGCTGCTGCAGTGGAGCCCACTGGGACGGGGTACTCGGTACCAGCCCGGGGTTCTGCTGGGGATATCATGGCGGTCCTGGTCCGGACCATGTCCCGGGTTCTCACAAGTAAAAGGGGATATATACAGGGGATTGTTTGTCGTGACGTCACCCACGGGTTGTGGTCAGTAAGGGGACCACCGCTGCAGCGTAGCTCTGCCAGGAGGATGGAGGGATGGATGGGCTGCAACTGGATGGATGAGCCCGCGCGGGTCGGACTGCACCTGGCAGGGTGAAAGGTGTGTAATGCACAGTTCAGAAGGTTTACTCTCAAGTTCTTCCAAGTCACACAGTTCAGTTCAGTTCTTAACAGCTTTATACAGTTAACTCTGGTAACACTTGATCCTTCTGCTGCCAGGCTGTCACTCTTACTGTAAGACCCCTCACTCCTTCTATATGTCCTTTCAGGCTGTTCTCTCCCTCTCTCTTCTTTCTGCAGGTTGTATGGCGGCAGCTCGGCCCCTTGTATGTAGCTTCCCCTCTGTGTGTGTGGGCGGCAAGCCGGGTCCTCCTGGTTGCTGCTGTGCCTCCAACCCTGTAGTGGGAACAAGGATCGGGAATCTGTGTTCCCCGCCAGTTTGTCTGGGGAGCCGGTGTATGACTTCAGTCCCCCTCAGAGCCGACACTCTGGTATTAGCCTAGCCTCCAGTAACCCCGTTTCCCAAGGCTTACCAGGCTCCTTCTAACCCGTGTGATTTCCAGTTACAATCAGGGAAAACTACTCCGCCTCTAGTTGGTCGGTGCGTCGTGTTCCTCGGACCCGGTGAAACTGGTCCGGTCTCTGCCCTCACACTCCCCTGGGATGCCGGCTATGGACGAGCTTTCTCTCCATGGATTTGTGTCACTAAGGATTCTGCGTCTCCAGGGAGCCCAATCCCTCCGGGATGTGTCACTTTCTGTCTGTTCTTTACCTCTCGGCTCACTCTGGCCTACTAACTCCTTCCTCCTCTTTTCCTCTATTTGTACTCTCTGTCACCTGACCTACATTCCCCACCCACTTCTCTCTAAACCCCGCCTAGAGTCTCGGGCTCCGTGTTGGGTGCTGTGCTCCAGTGGGGTGTGTGCTGTGAGAGTGTTTGGTGCACAAACTATCTATTTTCCTGCCTGGCTGCAGTTCCCTATGTGGCCACCCTGGTGGCAGGGACGCCAAACTGCCATTTTTAAAAGACCAAAAGATTCGCTCCGAATACTTTTTGTAGTTTAAATTCTGAAATAACTTTAAAACCTAACCTGTACTATGCATCCAAATAGCATCAGAAAATAAATAGGATTTATTATGATTTACTTCTTTTTACCCTTTGTCTTTTTTACTTATAACTATGCCATCAAGCACAACTACCAACCTGATTGTTATACCGTTAGTGCCCCAGCACCCCATGTGACGTACCCCAGGGCCGTGGGGTACTCTGATGTTTCCGGGGGAGTCACAAGGGTCAAGACCCGGCTCCGTGACCTCAGGGGTCAATTTAAAAGTTCTGTGGAGTTATGATTTGGGGGTAGTAGTTGGGAGGCCACCAGTGGTATTCGGCTAGTGGGGCCGACGCTGCAGTGCGGGACCTCTAGGTATAATGAGATTGCAACTTAGGTGATATCGCTCCCCACGAGTGTAGTGGAACCCCATGGTAACCGGAGTAGTGTTTGATGAGGGAAGGCCAGCGGTGCTGTTCTGGCGGGGAAGAGGGCTCGAAACACCTCACAGGCAGCCTGCTGGTGACCTGCGCATTTTGTCAGTCTACCGCTCCTCAGGCTGGAAATTAACAGTATCACACACAGTTCTGAGTTCTATACCCGTTTACTTAGCTTTTCACTTCAGTGTTGTCACAGTATACAGTCCTTGCAAAGTCTCACTCCGGGTAGTCCTTAAAGAACTGGGATAGCTTGTCCAAGACTTTATGTTCCTTCCTTCACGGGTTGCTCTATCTCTCTCAGCGCTACCTGTCCACCTCTCTACTACTTGCACCTCCACACACAGTAATCCAGCAGCCACAGGTCCTATCAGGCGACCGGTACCAAGTCCCCTTACCCTAGTACGGCTACCTTCTCGTCGGATGTGTCGGGTGTTTGCCACAGATCCTCTAAATCCTGTGGCCTCTGGTTCCGTGGTTGGAGCGTGGAGTCTCCTCTCCACCTTCAGGGCAGGTCCTCTGGATCCCAACCAGCCCTTTCGTTTTTCACTCAGATTCGGGAGCATGGGTGGATTGCTCTCTGCCCGCACCCCTAGGGCTCCCTCTGTCTTTCTTGCATTCTGCTGTTCCGGGACCCAGGATGAGTGCCTCACTTCTCAAGTCCTCCGGATCCTTCTCCACTCACTACTTCCTCATAACTGCCTCAACTAACTTCCCATCCTCCATCTTTCTTCCCTCTGTCCCACTGACTGACTGAGCCCTCCCTCTATCGGGTCCGCCCTCCGTCCCTGGGACCGGGTGTGTTGGGTGCTTTTATAGGTGTCTCGGACTTACCATCCCATTTCCTGAGACCAGGAATACCACACCCATGGGATGGGAGCAGTACCCTTGTGGTGCCCAGACTGCAGGGGTTCCACACATGTGTCCGGGCCACCAATGCTATTACAGCTCTTTTGCCCCGCTGTCTGCTGGCTCCGGGGGTCTGCACATGCACAGCAGGACTATTGGGAGTGCAGTTAGAGCACAGCCGAGCTACACATTCTTGTGTTAAAGAGACAGTGTGCCCTAACCTGCAAGAGCCTCTCAGCCATTGGGAGATGCCTGTACAATGGGTCTCAGTTAGTCCTTTCTTTAGCTAGTAGTCAGGTTCCCTATATTTTTAGTCTGTCTAATGTGTTTTTACCAGTATCTGTGCTTCTTCCCGCCTACCTGCTGTGCGTTCCTGAACTTGCAAGTGCCTGCCAGTGCATACTCATTGTGCCTTCCTGAACCTGCCAGGGCCATGCCAGCATCTACCATACCTGCTGTGTCTACCTGAAATTGATCTGTGCCTACTGGTGGTTGCTTGCCTTCTGCTCTGGTCATCCTACCTGCACTACCTGCACATGTGGCTGCCTTAGCACCCTGACCTGTTATGCCAGCTGTCGAGGTACCGAGATCCCCTGTTGCCGCCCTGGCAGCTACCTACCAGTGCAAGCTTTTCCCAAACATCAATGGCTTTAGTAAAGACTCTGTAGCGACTCAGGTACGCTCTTCCAGGTCAGAGATCGGTGCCTTGGTCCAGTAGGTCCATTACTTCTGTCGCTCTCCTCAACAAGTTTTGGTTCAATGTATTTTTTCAAAGAGGAGAAAATAATCCAGTGAATCGGTCTCCGTTAGTAGAATGCGGTGTTTTATTATAAAATAAAGGCTTCAAGGTAACAGGCAAACAATGTGCATGGTACAAAGGTCAACGCGTTTCGACGCTCATGTAGGTCTTAATCATGGCTTATTTTATAATAAAACACTGCATTTTACTCACAGAGACCGATTCGCTGGATTATTTTCTTCTCATTGCAACTCCAGTCTGGAACCAGAGCTGATCCATGCAGATCCAATCCACAGGAGCAAGGAATTCTATAGGTCGGTGACCTGTTTCCCCTCCCTTTTTTCCACATCTTAATGTATTTTTTCAATTACATGGCCGGTTCATCAAAGTCCTATTCCTGTCATATCTGGGAATCAGGACAGGATGACATGGATGTGTTTTATACCTGCAAGTGAACAAATGTAGAAAGTTTACATAATTTTTCTCCTGATTAAATTAGGACTAATTTCTTTGTATTTGGATCCAGTAAAACTGTCCAATATGTGGATGATATACTAAATCAAAACTGGACATTTTAGCTTGATAGCGCTAAGGAATGAAATACTTTTTTATAATATTCATCTAACACTCTGTGATCACGTTTGGTATCATGGTTTCCCTTCCCAAATGTAGCCACAAAAGCTTTAACATATCTTACCATTAATTACTTATTGACTAAACATTAAATCTATCAGGTCTCCTTAGGGTTTCTGCTCTTTGACTACACTATTCTTGCTAACCAGATGCAGAGTGACCACCTAACTAATGGAGCTATAATGTGAACAGTACCTGAAAAATGTCATCTTATTTTACTTCTGTTATCTCATCAAAGACATTGGGGCTGACAGCAACATTTTATCAGAATTTTATGATTTTAGGATGCAAGATTGAGCCCTGTTGATAAATAAAAGTCTAAAGATTGAATAGGACTAGGTGTTCTAAAACCTGTAGTGTATGCCGGTGATGGTGACATGTACAATGAAAGCTGACTTGTCATGGGGTGGTTATAATGGATGAGGGGGTAAGGTAGAAGGATGACAGTGATAGGCAAAGGCAATTAGGGGGTACTAGTCTGACCCTTAGACTAGAGTCCCTAGCTGACCCTTTTCCCAGAAGTACCACTGAAGGTGAGAATATCTGGGCTGCTACCCTTGCCCTGATCTTCATGAGCCCTAGGCTAACACCCCCTCACCTCTATCCAGGGACCGGAATAAGTACAGCAATTCCCACACAAGATGGCAATCTCCAGGAACACTACAAGACGGCTTCAGCAGGAACTGCAACTGCATTCACACAGCTCATAGCCATGCCGAGAATAACTCATCAGTGATATCGGGTGATGGGTTATGGGACTATTTAAAGGCTGGGGGAGTAGTCAAACCACATCTCCTGATACATACAGCAGCAGCAACTAACATTGCAGACTGATGTTAACCCTTAAGGTAAAAAAAGGAAATTAACTCCATTTGAACTACTGCAGAGCAGATCACAGAGCAGTCTGCATGTGATATAACTACATTATTGGTGCAGTTTTGAAACTGTAAAGGTACCGTCACACGTAACGATATCGTTGCCGATATCGTTCAAAAGTCATGTGTTTTGTGACGCTTGAACGATGTCGAAACAACATCGTTGCGTGTGACACTACAAATGATGAACGATTAGTCGGCTGATTGTGCATCGTTTGATTTGAGGAGAGGACCTCAAATCTGTCATTGGTCACCCGGTTGACACGCAGCATCGCTGCGTGTGACACCGGGAGACAACCGATAAGCCAGCTCCCAGTGCCTCTCTGCAAGCGCTGGGAGCTGGTCTCCAAGGTAAACTGCGCTTATCTAGGCAGCGTGCTCTGCCTAGATACCCGATGTATACCTTGGTTACCACCCTTCTCCACTCACCGGCTGGTATCCAAGGTACACAGCGGGTAACTAGGAAACTAGGGAACCTCTGTGCACCTTGGATACCAGCCGGTGAGCGGAGAAGGTTGGTAACCAAGGTATACATCGGGTATCTAGGCAGCTCTCACTGCCCAGATACCCGCAGTTTTCCTTGGAGACCAGCCTGCTCCCGCTTACCGCAGCCTGGCAGATATTTAAATCATTTCCACGATGTCGCTGGTCCACTGATCGCTGGTGAGTCTGCCTGTGTGACAGCTCACCAGCGATCTGAACGATTTTGTTAGCGACCGCGCGTGCATGTGATTGCTCACAAAAATCGTTCATCGCATTGATGCGTGTGACGGCACCTTTATAGCCGAAGCCACTTATGATTCAGAACTGTTAACACTTGCCAGTTTGAAATGCGTCAGCTATTGCTATTTATTCCAGGAGGACATATTTTTAAATGTAGGGAATTTATCTTCTTATAGGGCCCTTTCACATCAGCGGTTTACGCTGATGTGCGGCAGATCCGGCAGGTGGCGCCGCATCTACCAGATCTGCTGCCTAACGGCCAACTTGCGGCTGAGATCCAGCAAGCCCCATGCATTGTCAATGGGGCTTGCGGTCCGGGGCGGCAAGTGCATTTCTGCCAGATGCGGCACTTGCAGTCGCGAAAAAAACGCCGCTTGCATTGTCTACGGGGCTTGCAGTCCTTTGTGGCAAGTGCAGTTCTGCCGGATGTGGCAGATCCGGCACTTGCAGCCGCGAAAATTAACCACTGCAAGCGGCGTTTTTTTTCGCAACTGCAAGTGCCGCATCTGGCAGAAATGCACTTGCCGCCCCGGACCGCAAGCCCCATAGACAATGCATGGGGCTTGCCGGATCCGGGCTGCAAGTCGGCCGTTAGGCAGCAGATCCGGCAGATGCGGCGCCACCTGCCGGATCCGCACATCAGCGTAAACTGTTGAGGTGAAAGGAGCCTTATATGGCTGATGAAAATATGACAGTTTAAACAGGTATTTTTGTGGATATCTAGTGCTGGATCATACATCTGCTCCATTGACTCAGTTCTTATACCATTCCAACCAGGGATTTTTGTCTTTACATCTCTTGTAGACCTATGTATGATGCTAAGCATGGGGTGAACTTTCTTTTTCCTTTTTCTGTGAATGGTTATCATAGGACAGCCTGGTGGTCTTACCTAAAATGTACCTGTATTTTCAGTTGACTTGCTAGAATAAGCTTTCATATGTGAATGTGTGAGAAAAAACACTATTTCTGGTCTGGACTGATAGCTAGCAATTTCCATTTTTACCCCCCACTACATGTTCTATCACCAATTTTTAGTTGTCTCTGAGCTAGTGGGTAGAGACTAGCTCCTGTAAAGTCTCCTATGTACAGCACACAGATACATAAGGAACTCATGCTCTGCTGCCTCTCTATTAGAAGTGTTTAGCAGCAGCAGCATGGAGGATATTCGATCCTTAGACTTCATACAGTTAACTTTACATTATTTTTATATAGTGTATTATGCATACTGCTTATTATTGTTACTTGGGTCATACATTTGTGCATATATTGTAAATTGCATTTTTAAACAAATGCAGCTAGAAAGAATTCTACATTTACCGTATATCCTGTAATTTTAAAATTGGCACATGCTAATAGAATATGAACAGTAATTGGGAAATAATAGCAGGGTCTATAGAACAACTGATGTCATGGAAACCATTATAATAGAGACGAAGGTGAAATTTGACAAAGAATGTAATTAAAATGGACACAAAACTTTAGATCAGACCATTGCTGGCACACTGTGAACTTCTATAATCATTTTGTACAACACCTGAGTCTATCTGAGTCTAAAACATACCAATGTTTTATGTTTTTTTTATCAGAATGTCGATAACAAAATTCAGAAACTTGTAAAGACCTGTAAATTCTGTCAATAAATCTTTGTAAGAATTTCAAAATATGGTTCGCCTATGAAACCCAACTACAAACTTGGCTTTATAAGAGGATCAACATGGTAATAGGACCCCAGCTAGCACGAGAATCCATCGACATGGGGTAAAGAAACAAATGGGAAACAAACAAAACCCCTCTTTTACTCTTATAATAGCTTTATACCACTTGACATTCTCTCAAGCAGCTCCATCAGGTATTTATCTGGATTGACTTTCCAACCATCTTTCAAGCATTCCCTGAGGTGTTGAGCAGTTGTTGGATGTTTTATATTAACTTTGTGGTCAAATTCATCCCAAATCATCTCAATTGGGTTGAGATTGGATGATTGTGGAGGTCATGACTTCTGATGCAGCACTTCATTGCTTCCCATTTTGGTCAGATAGCCCTAATATAGCCTGGAGTTGGGTTTTGGTTCATTACCGTCTTGCAACAAAATAAAAAATGATTGCAAGTTAGGCTGGCTTCACACCACGGTGAAATCCAATCTGGGGCTGTCAGGGGTGAACCTAAGAGCCCCGAACCGGATTTTGGCCCCATAGTATGCTATGGGGCCAGATGGAGCCGGATGGCAGCTATCTGCCATTCGGCTTCCATCTGTCCGGAAGAATCCAGGAGGATTCAGATTTTTCTCCCGGACCAAAAAATGCTGTGAGGGAAAAAAGCGGATCCTCCCATAGGCTCCTGGATCCTCCTGGTCCGGTGCGATCTGACGCCCCTAACATGGGGGTCTATGGCGCCGGATTGCATCGGAGCCGCAACCGGACGCTGGGTGCTGAAGCTCAGCGCCGCTCAGCGCTGAACTTCAGCACCACGGAGCTTTCTTCTGCTACAATACAATAATTAAAGCAAAAATAATGGTGACCCTGCTCAAAAGAGCTTACAATCTACAATGAGATGGGGGTTACAGAAACTACGGGGGCTTATTACAATGATGATGCAGGCATCTTGAAGAAGTGGGGGATAGAAAAAAGGAAAAAAAATACATGAATGGTCACCAGCCAATCTGTGTAGAGCTTTTGGGTTTGGTGGTGTTTGAATGGGATTTATGTCCATAGAGATAGTGAATGGGCTATTTACAGTATAAAGGACTTCTATTAGGGAGCATGATAGGCCGCCCTAAAAAGATGTGTGTTTAAGGAGCGTCTGAAGCTATGTAAGTTGTGAATAGTCCTAATTTCTTGAGGTGGACCATTCCAGAGAATTGGACAGCTCTGGAAAAGTCTTGGAGCCAGTAGTGGGAGGATCAGATTAGTAGGGATGTTAGTCAAAGATCATTTGTAGAACGTAGAGAATGGGTGGGGCGATGGACAGAGATGAGGGAGGCGATGTAGGGAGGTGCTGCACTGTGAAGAGCTTTATGGGTAAGAACAAGCAATTTGAATTGGATCCTGTAGTGTATAAGCAGGCAGTGCAGTGACTGGCAAAGAGTGGAGGCGTCTGAGTAACGATTGGCCAGATAGGTGATCCTTGTTGCTGCATTAAGGATGGACTGGAGAGGGGAAAATATAGTGAGGGGAGGTCAATTAATTGAGAATTGCAATAGTCAAGGTGGGAATGGATTAGAGCCACGGTGAAGGTTTTGGTTGTTTCCATGGTGAGAAAGGGGTGGACTCTAGATATATTCTTCAGGTGCCAGCGACAAGAGTGGGCGAGAGATTGTTCTGATCTCTGCCCACTTACAATTAGCCATAACCAAAGCACTTCTGAGGGCAGGAGAGCGAGGTTTTGTAAGTTATTTGTTGTACACACTATATCTGATAATGCTGATTTTACCCTAAGAGCAAGCCATTCAAGTGACTCGCACTGAACCAAGCATCAAGTGTACCTGAGCACTCCAGTGATTTGTGTACGTAAAACATCTGAACACTCAACCTGAACACTCACAATTTTGGCAAATTGTGTATCCGGTACGAACACTGAACTTTAAAGATCGGTTCGCTCATCTTTAGTCCCAAGTTCAAACTAGATGAGACGGCATGTGGTTGTAGAAAGCTGTGGTAGCTGACTGTGAACCAACACTGCCTGTGCACAACTCATCTGATGGTCACAAACATTCTCTGAATCCTGGTGATTTCACAAATGAACTCATCCCATGATAGATCTGTTCAATGGAAGCCCTTCCTGGTGAAGACCTGATGAAGCCACCTGAGAGAATGCAAAGGGAATCTAAGGTTTAACACACATTTGTTTTGTTTCTTTACTCCTTGTATCCATATGTGTCCTTTCATGGTTTTGCTGCTTTCATCATGAATTTACACTGTGTCCTATCAATGAGAACCATTGCATAAATAGATATGTTCAAACTTTTGACTGGTCCTGTAATTTGATTCTATCTATCTATCTATCTATCTATCTATCTATCTATCTTGATATCTATCTATCCATCTTGATATCTATCTATCTTGATGTCTAAATAGTAATAGCAGAAGCAGCGTGTATAGCTGGTCTTTCAATAGAGTGCTAAGCGTCCCTGAGGCTCCTTCCAGCCTCTGTTATACATACAGTTCAAAGGAGGGTCACAGCACTTCTTTCTTTAGCAAGGGATGTTTATTCCAGCTCAGGCATATGGCGACGTTTCGAGCTATGCTAGCTCTTTATCCAGCAACCACATTACATCTGAAACAACACTTTATACACCTCTAGCCTCTTGCCTCACTTCCTTACAGGTGATTTGCATAATCCAATATTACAACATAAACCCACAACCTTATATACCTTAATGTGAACATTTATGATTCATGCTCTCCTTATTGTTCATCCCCCTGGGGTCCATCTAGTGTTTTATACAAACATCACTGTCCATTTCATACTTTTGTCCTATCTCAGTTCATAAATGACAATATGCGGCAGTGTGGGAGCGGCTTACCGGGTTCCTGTATGCTGACATGTGTTCTCGGCGTCCCGGAAGCATCTGCTGTACAATCAGTGCCGTGTCCCCGCCCCCGTTGGTGTGGAAACCACGTCGGCGTGCGCCGTGACGTCATCACGTCCGCGCATGCTCATTCTTCAATTCTCGTCATTCCCCATCTTGGTTGGGGCTTCCTACTTCTATACAAGTGCCGTGTCCCGTTCTTTGCTAAAGTGACATGTGCATATGCATTGTGCTAGTAGCGCAGTGTTCAGTGACATAGTGCTTTTCCTTTTTCTGCTCACATCGCTCTATATGGAGCAATATTCTAAAGTGCCAAGTGCTTATAAAGTGCCCATAATAGTGTGCCTGATAATAATATGCTTTTAATGCTTAATTCTGGTATCTATTAATATGGGTGTCACATTATATATTTATTAACTTTATATGACCTTTTCTCATGTAGTTTACTCCCTTCTTCTCAATAACCTTACTCAATTTCTTAGCCTCTCATCAAACTTATTACAGTTTTTCTGCTTGTACCATTTATTGATTAAGGTTTTTTTTGTGTATGGGGTATGGTTCGCTACCATGTAGGTCTCTATGTGTCTATATATCTTGATGTCTATCTATCTATCTATCTATCTATCTATCTATCTATCTATCTATCTATCTATCTATCTATCCATCTTGATATCTATCTATCCATCTTGATATCTATCTATCTTGATGTCTATCTATCTATCTATCTATCTATCTATCTATCTATCTATCTATCCATCTTGATATCTATCTATCTCTTAGCAATGAAATTCAATTAAATTTGTTGTATATCGTGTGTCTAATTATGAGTTGAGGTCTCTCTGAACCTCAGAGCATAATAAACGTAGGTCTCCAAAACTGATCCTCATTTGTTTTATGTTACATTTAACTGCAGGGGGCAGTCTTGGACAAAGTTTGTATAATGTATTATGAAAGCTACGATAATAATTTTCAGTTAGTAAAATAATAGCTGCTACTCTGCCAGATAATTATATCAGAAGTCAAGGAGAAAAAGCACATTTATGTGCAGACCACAGATTTATATTGCTATATTTTAGATATATTATTTGAGATTATGTCTAATTTATTATCCCAAATATCTTTTTTTCCTAGTAGACATCAACAAGATTTGAACCATGTAGTTTTAGTTAGATACTTAGGCCATGGTCGTGCAGGACTAAGATGTGCCCAGTTCATTAACTAGGACATGTACGGGGCAAGTCAAAAGCAGGTGTATGCGGCATGTCAAGGTGAGTTCTGCCTGTGATTGTCAACCTGTTAAATCCTGCTGTCAAAATCTGACCGCGGCATTTAACACGCCAATGTAAGCTCTCATTGGTGTGCCTGTGAAGGTCACCGATAGGTTGTAATGATGGAAGGGGGTCTGCTGAAGATCTACATTCTTGTCATCACAGCACTCCCTTGAAACCTGCCTGTAACCGGGCTTCAGAAGAGTCTGTGATTTAGACTATATGCAGCAATGGGCAGTGGCATTGCTGTATATAGCAAAGGCGATCAGACAATAGCAGGTTATAGTCCCCTAGGAGGACTATTGCAAACAGTAAAATGTAAAAAAAAAGTATTAAAAAAAATCAAGTTAATAAAACAAAACACATATGTGATATCGCTGCGTTAAGAAAGGTCCGATCTATCAAAATATAACAATTAACCCGATCGGTAAACACTATAAAAAAAAAAATATTAAGAATTCAAGACTGATAAAATTAAGTTTTTTTGGTCACTTCAGTACCACAAAAAAAACACTGTAACAAGCAATCAAATCATAATTTTCCCAAAATGGCACGGCTAAAAATGTCGTCTCGCCCTGCAGAAAATAAGCCATCACAGCTCAATCAGCCAAAAAATGAAAACCTTATGGGTCTTCTAGATAGCAACACATTCCCCTCCAATTTTTTTTTTTTTGCAAACTTCTATTTTTTATCACCACTGAATTAATAAAAAAAAATGGATTTGTATGGTATAGTACTGATGAGGGGATTCATGTTGCAAGGTAATTTTTACCACAAAATGTGCACCATAAACCCAACAAACTATGTCACAATAGCGTTTTTTTGCATTTTCTCCCCACGTAGAATTTTTTTTTCTTGTTTCCCTGTACATAATGGGGTAAAATAAGTTGTGTCATTCAAAAGTACAATGTGTCCCGCAAAAAATAAGCCCTCAAATGTCTTTGTGGACAGAAAAATACAAAAGTTATGGCTCTCAGAAGAAATGGAGGAAACAATGAAAATGCAAAAATATAAATTGGCCGTGTCACAAAGGGGTTAAAGCACCACTCCAGCATGTTTTTTTTTAATTTCCTCACTGGAGTGGTGCTTCTAATCTAAGTCCCCTGCCCCTACTCTTATACTCACCCTCTGTCGTCTTCATCTTTTACGCACACTGCTCCGGTAGGTCTCTGGCAGTTTGTGACCAGTGTTTCATGGCACGTGCCGGAGGTCAAATCTCAATGTAACTTTATGAGAGTCTTGTTCTGGCCTTGCTCTGGCTCTCATAGACCTGTATTGTGGGCTTGTGATGTAACTTCTGACTTCCGGCCAGTCAGACCTTGTAGACATAAGATAGTGCCGAGGGATCAGAGTGCCATCAGTAAATGATGAAGACGCCAGAGGGTGAGTGTCATGATCTCCACAATGCCTGTGTTCTTTCTAGGTTTGTGGAGACTGTCAGCCTGGGCTGTCTCTTTGCCTCAATCACCTGAATTCAGCTCAATTAATTAGCCCTCTATTTAATCAAGCTTGCAGCTTTGCTCGGTGTGAATTGTACACTTGCTTCTGGTCTGTCTTCTTGATCTTCCTGTGCTCTGAAACAGACCCTGCCTGACTTAGTTTTCTTGCCTGGACTTGACCCTCTGTCAGGAACTGGAGTAACATTTGTTGTATAAGTTACACCACACCTTTGATGAATTTATCGGACAGGCTTTGAAAGTGTTGGCTGAAAGCAGTGTGAAAATAGCAAAAGTCACAAATCATTTGCACAACTTTGTGTTGCGCAAAAAATTTAGATATTTGAAGAGGTTTTACACCAGAATTCTGTTCAAAACACCTTCATGAATCAGGGTCCTAGTCTTTGAGTAGCAGAAGAGGAAATATTTGAAAGGGGAACCTGTGGTAATATATACCATGCACTTATCACAGCCTGTTATTTCTAATTTATGTATTTAAAACTGAGTGAAAAAAATAATTTACTTATTAAATTCAATAGTTTAATTTTCTCCCTGGGTGTTGGTGACATTTGATATAATCTCATTCACTTTGATGCTACTGTAATATGCAAAAATGAAAGATGTTCACCATATCCGGCCCATGAGAACATATCCTAATTTTGGACATAAAGTTGTAGTTATCTACTACAGTAGTGTTCAAAATAATAGCAGTCCAATATGACTACCCAGATTATTCACTGTTTTTGGTATAAATGATATTATCACGTCAAACAATTTACCAGTTGGTGCAGTAGATTCTTAGAAAACCAACAGACTCAGCATTCATGATCTGCATGTATTTGAGGTTGTGTATTTGAATAATCAATTGAAAGCGGGTGTGTTCAAAATAATATCAGTGTGGAGTTCAATTAGTGAGGTCAATCATTCTGTGAAGAAACAGATGTAATCAAGTGGCCCTTATTTCAGGGTGAAGCCAGCACACGTGGTACATGCATTTCTCCATGAAAGCCTGAGAAATATGGAAAAATATATTGCAATCTGAGAGTCCTCAGTGGTTGATACCTTTTAATGGGTGGGAAGAAGTGTCAAAAATTCATAGTCCTCTAACTTGAGTCTGTTGCAAGATGTGATATCCCCAAATGCCCTTTCATTTTTTCACATTGAGAAACATGAGTCATACGAGACATTGTTCAGAAGAACAACTATACTTTGATTAAAAAGTGGATTGGAGAGGGTAAAACGTATAAATGCAGACAATGATAGGCTGTTCAGTTAAAATTATCCAATATGCTTTAAAATAGAATGCAAAACCAGAAAGACCTAGAAGAAAACAGAAGACTACCATTCAAATGGATGGAAGAATAGCCAGAATGACAAAAGCTCAGCCAAAAATCAGCTCCAGGATGATCAAAGACAGTCTCAAGTTACCTGTGAGTAGTGTGACAATTAGAGGATACCTGTGTGAAGCTAATCTAGTATGTTCAGAATGCACCAATCTTGTTGCGCATCATTTTTAATAGTCAACACACAGCTGCCATAATTTGCAAAAATTTGGCTTATAAAGTTTGGCTGTTCTAGCAGGATTTTCCCTTCCATTTTCTTAGTTACATCTTACAGCAAAAGGCATAGTCTGTAAACAGTTTACAACACAGCAAAGGGATCTCTTTAGTGAAAGTTATCCTTCAGGAGACGGGTACAAAAAATGTACAAGGCATTAGATATATCATGAACACTGTGAGGAGGTCATCAGGGAGTGGCTTGAATTTGGCACAATCGTGAAATTACCTAGAACATCCCTCAAACATTGATAAACAGATTAGAAGAAAATTGGTCCTGGTGGATGCCAAGAGGTCTACAGCTGCATTAAAGGAGCTGGAGACATTTCTTTGCACTGCATGTGACAACAAACACCCACATTCACCTATGTTTTCCAAACATTTACATCTAGTCTGCCAAATGAAAATTGGAATATGTGTTATGAACTTTTTGGCCATAATTCCAAAAGATATGATGGGCGCAAAGCCAACACTGTGCCTCATCAAAAGAACACTTTACCAACAACGAAGCATGGTGGAGGCAGTATTATGCTTTGGGACTGCCCATAATAATTTAGGTGTTGAGACATTTTATATTCACTGTACAAGCCAATGAACAAACAAATTGTTTCACTAAAAGAAGATTAAAGTTTTGGAGTTGCCAAGTTAGAGCTCAAACATGAATACAATTGAAAATCTGAGTTTGTTGACCTGAAGAGTGTTGTGCACAATTAGTAGGCAAGTGAGTATTTTGAACAAACTGCATCTTTTCATTTTATGCATATTTTACGACTCCCAGCTATATAAACTTATTAGATGAAGCAGATAAGGTGATGTGTATTTTTGTAATGAGGGAGTGGCCTAAGGATAACAACACTATTTGTTAAGGTGTGCAGAATTATTGGGCAGCTTTTTTCCTCAGGTGAAATGGCCAAAAATTAGATTTAACCGACACTGAAAAGTCAAAAATTGTTCAATGTCTTATGGTACCTTTACACGCCGCCACGGCAGGCTGGATACATCCCGCTACAGGCTACAAATGTAGCTTGTAGCGTCAATGTAGCCCGTCGTAGCGGCGTCTGAAGACGCGACACTACAGCCGGCGACAGATACATCTGTTTATGGGCTCTGCTCGAAAACAGATGGCTATATCGCCGATGGTAGCGAGCTGTATCGGCGTGTAAAGAGGCAACGGAAGGGAACTCGGGACAGCCTGCGATGTAGCTGCAATGTAGCAAAGGCGTGACCCTGGCTCCATGTTACCGCACCCCATGTGCGATCATTGGTGGAAGCTGCTGCATGACGATTGGTAGTCGCTGCATAGGGAGGCATATTTAAGGAGCTGACGAGTCACACTACACAATCGCTCGAGCGTGCTGTATTACTCAGCCTCCTGCGATGCCTGCCCAATCAGGATGTTATTGCTTCGTCCTATCAGCGTACGGACGGCTTGTACTCCACAATTGTGGCACGCCTATGTGCTGTCCCTGCTGCACCAGGTCTGCCCATAGTAGCTGGTTATAGCGGTGTGTAAATGAGCTACAGCTGGCTACTTGAGACACCCGGCGATGTAGCTAGCTATAGATGTAGCGTGGCGTAGCGCACCTTGTGGCGGCGTGTAAAGAGGGTGCGTTGACCGTTTGTAACCGTTTGAGCGTGCTCGTGCACGTGAAGTAGCGGGATGTATCCAGCCTGCCGTGGCGGCGTGTAAAGGTACCATTACAGAGAAATGGAGCAGTCTTGAAATTGCTAAGATATTGAGATGTGATCACATCACCTCCAAAACATTTGCTGCAAATGGTCAACAGGGGTGTGAAAAACAAGCTGAAAAAAGGACTTACATTACCTGCTAAAGATTTGAGAAGAATCCTCCTGTAATAATTATCATAGATAACTCAGGTGTCTTTTGCCTGGAGCAAAGACACAACAGAATGCAGTTTATAGACGAAAAAGTCTATAACAGGCTAGGGTCACATTTACGTTTTGACCCTAGCCTACCGGATTGCGCTTTTAACATAGTACTTTCCCCAGCACCACTGCAGACAGCGTTTCCTGTGCGGCGCTGTAAAGCGCACTCCCAGCAGCTGCCTGTGTGACTGGTTGGGAAGGTAAATATCGGGTAACTAGGGGCAGCGTTATCCTGCACCGCATAGCGGTAACGCTATGCGGTGCTGGGGAAAGTACTATGTTAAAAGCGCAATACGGTAGGCTAGGGTCAAAACGTAAATGTGACCCTAGCCACACACGATGATAAAGTGCAGAGGAAAACTAAAAGTTCATGAACACACAGTGTAGATATGGAATGAAGCCCTAACGAAAAGTCTGTTGAAAAGCCTCAGAGGAAAATGCAATCAGCGGAGCAGTCTATAAAATGCAGTTTACTCTTGGAGATGCTGTAACAGGAATGTCTACAGCATCTTTAAACACAGAGAAGTATAGGCAAGTCCTTGGAAGTTCAGAAGTTCAGAACCAGATGCAGAGCAAATTAGCAGTCCGGAAGTCCAGAACAGTCTCATGCTCAGCATCTATTTGAACGTAGGACGCAACAGAACAGCACGCCTGTTACCGGATTCCGTTTTTGGAAAATGACATATTTGCATCTAAAAACCGCAATGTGTTAACGCATGCGTTCCCCATAGGACACCATGTTAAAAAAATGCATGCGTTTTTTTTAATGCACCCAAAAAGGCTGCTAACAGGGTTTTTTGGCCAGGGTCACACACAAAATCCGTTTTTGGGCTAAATCTGTTTTTGGGAACATTTTGGACATTTTTTTTTTGGGGTGTAGTACAGATACGCATGCTTTTTTTAATATGGGGCCCTATGGGAGACGCATGCATTAATGCATGGTACATATAGGCACCATGCATTAATGCATATGCGTTTTTGGTGAAAAACTGACTAAGTCCATAATTTTCCCAAAAATGTCCAGGACCTCAGGGGACACTATTGGCACCCTTAGAAAACTGGGTCCGGTTTTTTAAGGGCTTAAAAAAGCGCATGGGCATGTGTTACCCTGGCCTTTAAGATGCTGAACAAAAACACATGCGATAATGCATATGCGTTTTTGAATTTAGAAAAAAAAATGGCTAAAAAGATCCCAAAAACGGATCTAAGGCAAAAACGGATGGTATGTGTGACCCTGGCCAAAGGCAGGTGAGGCAAGAGCCACAGCAAAGGGAGTAGCACAAGCTTACAGAGGCAGAAGGAAACAGGTGTAAGTAGCAGAAGCTCTGGAGAGCTGCAATAAGGAGATTCACAGATGGTTTCCAAGAGTAGACAGAGAACTTGAGAATCCACTAGGAACAGGAAACATGGAAACATGCAAAATTTTCCAGAAATGATTAGAGGCTGGGGTGATGCTTTATAAAGGTAGCAAGACAAAGGGCACATGAAGCAAAGGATGCCATCTTGGAAGAGGGCAAAAATACCCAAAAGGTAATCAAAATATTCAGAGTCCTGACACCTCCAGTGCTATCATAATCCAGAACTGCAACCTCTCTTGAGGACCCAGAAGAATAAGGTGTTCAGTGCTCAGTGACATGTCCGAGGTAAGGAAGGTTGAAACATGCCCACCACTGAAGTAGACACAGAAGTGGAAACATCAAGACTGAGGTAAGAAATATTTGAAGACAGTTTTTTTCAAAGAGTTTATAGATTGATGAGATGAGAGTGACTTTTGGGGGCGTGGCCTGGAGCTCAAGAAGAATGGTCGCTGTTTGCTGAGCTCCTCTCCTCATGACTGGAATCTACCAGACAGCAGCCCTCCTAGGAGTCATCCATCCATGATTCCTATAGGGAATCATCCACTTAATCTTTAAGAATGATTTGAGCTTGTTTTGATCTACTTTAACCCGAAATCTTGGCTTTGAGGCCCCTGTGACTATTTACCTCACGGAGCGGTCTGTCTGGCCTCGGGGGGACCCTGTTACCATCGATTACCTCAGAGCGGCGCCTGACTGTCAGTACCGACGCGTTATGACTGGCCTGGAACGGGCCCTGCTGCCATCAAACAACTCCAAATAGTGTCTCTCTGCCTGATTTGGCGCGGTCTGACGGGCCTCGGTCAGTACCCGCTGCCATTAGTCGTCTTCAGGCATTGCCTGGCTGCCAGATCTAGCACGGTCTGTCTGGACTTGGATAGTCCCTACTGCCAGTATTCATCTCTAAGTGACACATGGCTACCTGAGCTGACAGGGTCTGAATAGCCTCTGTCAAAACCTGTTGTCATCAATTATAAGCAGCACCTGACTTTCCAAGGTCTGACTGGCCTCAGGCATATTATTTACATTATTTTCTCTGAGAGGCACTGATTACTAGTGACACCTTGATCTGACTGTTCACCAGAGGTGGGGAGAAGCAGCCTGATATACCAGGAGGAGAAGGAGCGAGTTTTTTTTTCTCCTCTCCAAGCTAGAAACATTCATATAGTTGGGAAAAAAACAGAAGCGACTCTGCTACATTTGCTGCCAATTTGAAAGCAATAATCTGTCAGCCAGAGGTGTAAACTCGCACCTTTTTCTCTCACTGCAGCTCACAGACTTGTTCTTCAGACCGGAAAAACGCATCTTTGAAACCGCAGACCCCTCAGTACGCAGATATCTCCACAAAACAACACCTATATGAAGAATTCCTGGACTTCAAAACCTATTACAAGTCTAACCTGGAGTTGTCTGGTATTTATGTGAATTACACCTGCTTATCTACTTTGCTGAAATCTTTCCTTGTTTTACCTTATTTCCTCTCTCACTTCTTTTCTATACAACCCTCTCCCTAACTAAATCTCCTAACCAAAAGTGATTCTCGAGGTCATCAGAGCTGAGCACTCTGAGACCCATCGGATTTATACTTTCTAACATCTCCTAAAAATATCTTTCTTCTCTTATTCACACTAGATACCTCCTCTATTTCCCCCTCTTTGTCTCTGTTCTCTGCGCCGTCTTCTAACCCTCATCACTATTTTATAAAAGTAATCCTCATCTGATCTACCTCAGGTCTCTTCCCTGTCCTTAATATCCTCATTTCCTTCTTTCCTGTCCTCTAACAAGTGTATAATATGATTTTTACCAAATGTGTTTTTGTTTAAATTGAAGATTGTATTACCGAGATAACCTACAGATTGTAATATCTCTATTATTTGTAATACTTTTACTGGGCCTTTTGTCAACTGTTCCCGGCTTTATCTGGGCCCTCATTATAAACTTTTCCGATCTCCACGTACTCCCCCTTTGTTCATATAGTCCTAGTCGAATCTAAGTGTATCTTTCTTGTACTCAAATCACCTCATATATCCTTCTACTAGGAGACCAGTTTTTTGTTTTTTTTTATGATAATGCCAAACACAAAGAACAAAAACTCTAAAGGAGGGTTGGATTCTGAAGGTCAAGCCATGGAGACTAATTCAGGGAACATGACAAGAAGAGATAGATCGAGATCTCCTAACACATCTGTACACTCTGACCAATGGTCGGATTCTACTGATAATAATTTAGATGAAACTTCTCCTCTGGATACCTCACAGAGAACAGGTAAAAGAAAAGAACCCGACTTGACCACATCATCTAGGTCCAAATCTCATAACTCTAAAATCCAATTAAACTCTGACGGAGATAAAACCCCAACATCTAGTCCATTAAGACGACGCCACAAAGCTGAGTCAAATCCAGAATTAAATCAAATTTCAGACGGAGATAAACCTCCAGGTAAAGATTTCTTCCTGGAAATTTTCAGTAAATTCAAATCAGACCTTGATAGTCGCTTTGATTCCCTAGAAAACGCTATGGCATCTATTTCCATACGTACTGAAAAAAATGAGGATGATATCAAAATTATCACAACCTCGGTTCAAAAAATATCTGAAGTACAAAAAACACTCAAAGGAGACCTCTCTGTGGTGAGGGCTAAGATGATTGCTATGGAGGACAGGGACAGGAGGCTGAATATAAAATTCCGAGGAGTACCGGAAACGATCAAATCTCATCAAATCGAACAACACATTAAAAAGATTCTTAAATTAACTCTTCCAGAATTATCTGAACTTGACATGACCCTTGTCCGAGCCCACAGACTAAGCAAACCTACTCACTTGAAACCAGAAATTCCTAGAGACATTATAGTTAGATTTCATTTTTTCCACACGAAAGAGCGCTTCTTGAAATATATAAAAATGCATAAACATCTTCCCAAACCATACGATTCCCTAAAAATACTTATTGACCTCTCAAGGGAGACATTGATTCAGAGGAAAAATCTTTCTGGAATCACCGAAGTTCTCCGTAGAAAATCCATCCTTTACACTTGGGGCTTCAACCCTGCCAAGGTCCTGTTCACCTACAAAGACAAGCTTATAACAATTGATGACTCCACAGAGGGACAAAAAACTCTACGCCGACTCAATCTAATCATTTCTTAAAGTTCAAGTTCTAGACCAGTTATTAGGTTTTAAAGGCTGTAACAGTAGCCTCCCAGGAGGTTTATTCACTTACGAAACCCTCCGTGTTGGGATTCCTCTATTTTATTGTTTAATAATTTGTTCAATTTACATCCCTCACTAGTTGACACTTTGCTCTTTGTGATAACTAATCCACGACTGGAAATTGCCATTCTCTAACTTTCAACTTCTAACCCTTCCTATCTTCTGCCTGAGAGACTCAAAACTACCTGACTTCCCCATGACCTTTTATAAGTATGTTCCCTACACTCCGAGACATATAATTAATCAAAACCAAATATTTAATGTCCCTTAAGTTCCTCTCCATCAATGTCAACGGCCTAAATTCCCCCCAACGCAGGTACCACACTTGGAAACTTATTAAAGAATCCAATTCGGAGATTGTTTGCCTGCAAGAGACAAGAATCTCATCAATTAATCCCCCAAAATTTGAAAACAAAGTCTTCCAGAAATACTACTTCTCCTCAAATGAAAAGAAAAAAGCAGGTGTAGCTATCCTTATTAAAAACTCTATATCCTTCGAGGAAATTTCCCTGACCAGTGATCCTGAGGGTAGGTATTTAATTCTAGTGTGCAAAATCAACAATTACACTTATACTATAGTGAATGTTTATCTCCCGAACAAGAGTCATATTACATTCCTAAATAGACTCATGAATATTGTAAGTGATAAAAAGAAAGGTGAATTAATCATATTAGGTGATTTTAATGTTGTCCCAGACCCTATCCTTGACTCATCCACAAAATCAAGACATTATACTAAACCCCTCAATCCTTGGCTTGCCCGCACTGAGCTATATGACGTTTTCAGATGTATTCATGCAAACTCAATTGAATTTTCTCACTACTCGGGCAGATTTAATTCTTATGCAAGAATAGACCTGGTTCTGACAAATGTCTTTTCACTCCACAAATTTCGAAAAATTAACATAGGACCACGAACTTGGTCTGACCACTCCCCCATACTCTTTGAATTCTCCCCATCTCCAGTTTCTTGCCCTGAAAAATTATGGAGGAACAACAGCTTTCTATACTCACACCCACAATTCAAGACTGACATAGAAAATACTATTAAATATTACTTTGCAGAAAATGACACTCCTGACATCAACATCTCGACTTTATGGCTAGCATTCAAATCTGTCTTACGAGGGAAACTAATTCAACTAAATTCTAGATTAAATAAGCAAAAACGTGAAAAAACCCAGAATTTAATAGACAAAATACAAAATCTAGAAAACATTCAAATCAATAATCCATCCATTAACACCTCAGAAGACATTTTCAAACTGAGAACAGAGCTAAGATCTGTATTAACCTCAAATTATGCCAAGATGATCCAACAATCCAAATCTAGATTCTATTTCTCAGATAACAAACCGACCAAATTTTTTGCAACAAGAATCAAAATTCTCAGACAAAAGAATAGAATTTCTGAGATAAAAGACTCAACAGGGAAAAGTAAATTTCACCCCAAGGATATTGTTAACACTTTAGCCGACTATTATGACTCCCTTTATAATCTTAAAAATGACACTAATACTCAGATTCCTTCCATCGAAAGTATTAAGAATTTTTTAGATCCTCTCAAATTGCCCTCTCTCTCAGATCTTGAGATAGAAAATCTTAACGCCCCATATTCTCTTTTGGAAATCAACTCTTTAATTGCAACCTTAAAAAAAGAGAAAGCTCCAGGTCCTGATGGTCTGCAAAACGAGCTGTATAAAACTTTCACTAAACATCTCTCCCCTTTTATTCTAAGACTGGCGAATTCGATAGCAAAATCGGGCTCCCTTCCTCCAGAGATGTCAGAAGCAGTGGTGATAGTTATTCCGAAAGACAAAGGAGATCCCACTGAACCTAAAAATTACAGACCTATATCCCTCCTAAACAGTGACACCAAAATCCTCGCCAAGCTGATAGCAAATAGGCTCCAAAAGCATATTAGTAAACTAATTAAAAAAGATCAGGTGGGTTTCATCCCAGGCAGACAGACCTCAGATGCCACCAGAAGAGCCATAAATCTGCTAATCCACTCTGAAACTTCTAGGATCCCGACTGCCTTCTTGGCCCTTGACGCCGAGAAGGCATTCGATAGAGTCAATTGGAACTATTTATTTCTAACCTTACATAAATTCGGATTTCGAGGTAATATATTTAATTCAATTTCGGCAATGTACTCCAATCCCACAGCCAAAATTTACTCAAATCAAGCAATCTCCCGTAAAATATCCCTTTCCAATGGTACTAGACAGGGCTGCCCCATGTCACTTATCCTTTTTGCCATTTTTATTGAACCATTAGCAGAATCAATTAGACAAAATGAAAATATCAGAGGTATCCACATAAATTCACAACGGCACAAAATTACACTTTTTGCCGATGATATACTTATATCCGTTACAAATCCGCTTAAATCCCTACATCACCTTTTCCTATGCTATCAAGACCTTCTCTAGTATCTCCCATTATAAGATAAATACTAATAAGTCACAAATTCTAGAATTCAACATCGAGAAAACGTTCCTATCCTATCTAAAGAAGCAATTCCCCTTTTCTTGGAAATCTAACTCAATTTCATACTTAGGTATCCAATTAACGAATCCCACTTCAGATATCACTAAAAAAAACATATTGAATCTACAAAATTCCTTCAAAACAGACATTGCAAACCTATCTAAACTCCAACTCTCCTGGACGGGTAGAGTGATTGCTCTAAAAATGAAGATACTTCCAAAGTTTATTTACATGGTCCGAGCGATTACTCTCCCCGTCTGTAAAATAGCCTAAATGGTCTTCAACATCAATTGAGACAATTTATCTGGCAAAAGTCTAGACCTAGATTATCTGGTACAATTTTAGAAAAACATAAAAGGAGAGGAGGAATGGGGATTCCTAATCTTCACGCTTACTATCTTGCTTCCGTGTTGAAACTATCCCAGAACTGGCTCAATATTTCATTAAACTCCCCAGTATGGGTTGAACTTGAACTAGAGTTAATTAAATCTAATAATCCATCAGCATTAATAATTGCGCACCTATATAACCCAACAAAAATCCTACCTGCAATCCCAACAATTAAAGCTACATTACAAGCATGGATAGCGCTTCTTAAAAAAACAAACCATCTTGCTTCTGACCCACCCTCTAAGAAAATCCCGTTAGAAACCCTTGAATATATCATCCCAGGCTTAAATCTTTCTTCTTGGTTGGCCCGGGGTATTCGTTTCATAGATGACCTGTTGTCCAGAGGGAAATTAGTACAATTTCTAGTCCTGGAACAGAGATATGGTCTCACCTGGTTAGACAGGTCGGCTTGGAGATTGATTAAATCATCTCAAGTGGATTTTGACTCTGTCTTCACAGTCCCTAGGCCTATCACAGAACTTTTAGACAACCCACAAAGAAAGTCGACTTGGATGACTGGTCATATTTATCGTACCCTGATTGACGACCTCACTATCCATAAACTTCCCTATATAATAGCATGGGAGAAAGAGTTGGGATTTAATATAGAACCGGAAGAATTAGCTAAAGCAATAGATCACTCTTATTCAAATACGAACTGCGCTTCCATCCAAGAAACCTTCTTTAAAATACTAACGAGATGGTATTGGACTCCTTCCAGAATGCATCACATAGACCCTCTTAACTCTCCAAATTGCTGGAGAGAATGTTCTCAAATTGGAACATTAACACATGTATTCTGGAGGTGCCCAAAAATTCTCAACTTCTGGTTGAGTGTTCAAGATTTAATATATAGGACTACCAATTTTAGACTCATTCTCTCCCCTCAACTGGTTCTCCTCTCAATTGGCATATCAGACATTCCCCACACTCTTAGATTCATAGTATCCCAAGTTATTCTCACAGCTAAGCTACTTATAGCCGCTAAATGGAAGTCCTCAGAAATTCCCACCATTGCAGAATTAACGGACAGAATTTCTAATCATTGTTCTTTTGAATTTACTTACGCAGTTAGAGACAACACATATAATAAATTCTTCTATAATTGGGAACTATGGATCTCTACACAATCCTTGAATCATCTGACCAGGGCTGTTGACAAACAACCCCCCTAACCTCTAAACCTCAATGACTAATAATTAACATTTCAATGCCTCGGATACATACCTATTACTACAGATTATAATAGGATATCCATGTGTTGGTCACCTCAGGTGTTCTTTCTTTCCTCTTTGTTGTTCTATTTATGTACATTACCTTTGCAATATAGACTGATGAGCGCATCTCATCCTATGTTTTTGATGTATTTAATATATGCAGTTTGTATCTTCATCGAATCGACCACTGTTGGTCAAATTTTTTGTCAAAGACATTTATTTCTTCCAAAGTTATTGGAATTTTTTTTTTTTTTTTTCTCTTTTTGAAATGTTTATCTGTTTGAGATAGGCAATTGCCTAATTTTATGTTATCTTACTTCTATGTAACCATCGTACTATCCCAATGTTTTTGTCTTCAACCTTGTTTTGTATTACTGTCTGTAAAGTCTTCACCCTGTAAATACCCCCATATAATCAATAAAAATATTTGAACGGAGAGTGACTTTTGATGGACCAAATGGATGGGCACATGGCTGGATCAGAGACTGGCACAGATAACCACATTGACTTAGTTGTCAGCAAGGTGGAGGTGGGTACTGATATGGTCTTGTTAGAGATAATAGCTAGCTAGATCTTTTCCAGTTGAAGATGAACTCAAAATCAATTCTTAAATCTTCTGCTAGATTTTCTAAGGGTGCGTGCACACGATCAGTGAACGCAGAGTTATGGACGCTGCGTCTTGCTGCAGCATCCAAAACGCTGCGTAGTACAGTATAAGCATAGTGGATGGGATTTCGAGAAATCCCATCCTCACTATGCTTAACCGACTCACAGCATGTTTGGAGCTGCGGTGTGGGGTGCCGAAAGTCTGCTTCTCTGCAGCATGTTCATTTCATGCTGCGGAGTTGGAAGCGGCTGCCACAGAGAGACTGCAGGGAGAAGTCGCCCCGCACCCGCCGCAGACGGTGAGTACAAGGTGGCTGCGGTCTCCCTGCGGCCACCCGCGGCTTCAATCAGGTCTGGAGGAGCTGCATCCAACACACAGCTCCTCCGGACCGTGAGCACATACCCTAAGACTCCTTCTTTAAGCAGCGGTACAGTAAAAGTCTGCAACTTTCAAGAAAACACAAATTTTATGCAGGACAATGCTCCATCCCATACATCAAAGTCTCCACTGCTTGGATGCCAGTAAAGGCTCTAAAGGTAAAAGTATAATGACCCTTCCTCACCTACCCTAAATTCTATTAAGAACTTATTGGCCCTTCTTAAATGGGAGATTACCATTGAAGGAAAACAGTCACCTCTCTGAACAGTGTCTGGGATGCCAAAAAAGGTTGATCGACAGATTAAGAAACTGAAAGACTCCATGAACTGTTTATGACTTATGACTGTTATTGAAGCGCTGCATGGCTATATTGGACAGTGATAATTCTTTAACTTGACGGACTCATAGAAGTCTGGGATCTGGGGGTACAGCCAGACTTTAGATAAGGTTTTGTTCTTGACCTGAACTTGACCTAAACCTTATTGGGAGTCACTGATTGGGCAGTTTGGTTCTTCACACAAATACAGTCAGCCTTAAACAAAGCACTTCCAGGGAAGGAAAGGAGGAAGGGCGAGGTTTTGTCTTTTTTTGTACACACTACATACAATAATTCTCATTTTACCCCCCGGTGTGAGACATTCAGACACTACAAGTGGCTCGCACTGGCCCCAGCACCGAGTGCACCTGAGCACAGCGATGCTCACTCGAATGGTTTGCATATGTAAAGCACCTGAACTCCAAACTTGAACACTGATTTTATTTTTTTTTGTACAGTCTGTATTTCGCACGAACACCAGTAGAGCTGTCGCAACTGGTGATTCCAAAAGCCACAACTTTTTTTGCGTAACTCCACGTCTCACAACAGTTTTTTTTACTATGATAAATTGTGGTTATAGAGTCCAGGACAATAGCCACTTACCAAGATATCTATAGGGGTTTGCTTTTACTGTGTATCCCTGGTCTCCAGATATAACAAAAACTAGAACTTAATACTAGTGATGAGTGAATATATTTGGCACTATTCATTACTCACATGAATATTAGATTATTGGCGATATTCATTACTTGTCGAGTATTTTGGTATTCACCTTCTGAGTTTCAAGTCCCCTCCCTGCATGTGTGGTGCCTGATATTCAACAACTAAACATGTGAGAATTGCTTTCTAGTTATGGGAATTCCATAGCCATTTTTGCTATTGGCATTACTGTGATTGTCAGGTCTGATGTATTCCACACTCAAAGATCCTGACTCTGCTAAATGTAGAGGCCATGGTCAGCGGTGACATTACAAGATGTAACCACTGACCCCGGCCTCAGGGACACACTGACGGCACTGTGGGAGCTGACAAGAGTGACCTCAAGTGAGCTCAATGCCGGACTGTCAGAGTGTAGCTGTGCACTCCGACAGTCCCGCACCAAGTTTGCCTCTGGTCACTTCTTATGGTACTTACAATGTGAACCACCAGCTGTGACCTCAAGTGAACTCCATACCGGACAGTTGGAGTGCTTTTTTGTCTCACTTAGGTCCCTTTCACATCAGCGGTAATCGCTGATCACGGCAGTTGCGGTGAAAAAAACCGCAACTGCCGCGATTACTGCATAACGGCCGCACTTGCGGTTCACCTGCGGCAAGCCCCATGCAATGTCTATGGGGGTTGCGGCAGGTGCGGCAAGTGCGTTTTCGGCACTTGCGGCAGATGCGGCCGTGAGAAAACTGCGGCTGACCGTGGGTTTTTCGCGGCTGCATCTGCCGCAACTGTACCACACTTGCTGCACCTGCTGCAAGCCCCATAGACATTGCATGGGGCTTGCCACAGGTGAACCACAAGTGCGGCCGTTATGCAGTAATCGCGGCAGTTGCGTTTTTTTCACCTCAACTGCCACGATCAGCGATTACCGCTGATGTGGAAGGGACCTAAGTGAGACAAAAAAGCACTCCAACTGTCCGGTATGGAGTTCACTTGAGGTCACAGCTGGTGGTTCACATTGTAAGCACCATTGTCTTATTGGGGACTGGGGGGACTGGTATGCTTGGGACTGGGGGGTGAGCCTTATAAGAGTCTGGGGTTGGCCAGACATTCTGGAGTCTGGGGAGACAGGTCTGTAGGAGTTGGGGGTGTGCTTCTAGGACAGTGTTTCTCAACTCCAGTCCTCAGGACCCACCAACAGGTCTTGTTTTCAGGATTTCCTTAGTATTGGAATTGAGAAACATTGTTCTAGGAGACTGAGTTTAAATGAAAAGTAGTGACGTTTGCACCCAGGCTCCAAAACAAACACACCTCTGGTCGATGGCAGAGGCTGCTGCTCCTGACACAAAAAGGTGATATCTGGGTAACAATGTAAAATGCTGACAGTGTGTAAATTACAAATTGTAAGAATTTTGCAGCCTAAATATACATATAAATTATACAAAAAGCCCGGACAACCACTAATGGATTTAGAAATTAACGTATTAGTAATATGTAGGATTGAAGGTGAAAAACATGTTAGGAACATAATATTTGTTGACAAGAGATATTAAACTCTATTTTTGTATACTTGTGAACCTCAAAAGTTTCTTTTACGGGAAACAGGTTTAATTGTTGATCTAACGTTTCAGCTGCATTTGTTACTAAGCATACGAGTCCAATCAAGAAATGATTGATACTGATTGTAAACAGTGCATTAGTCTAATGACGTCTAAACCTGTGACATGGTTACCGGGCCGGCCATGTGCCTCCAGCATCTGCACATTGTTTGTGATTGTAGTCATTTACTTTTATGGATTGCTCTAAAGACTATCACTTCTCGGTGGAAACAATGAACTAATAGGCCGGTAAAAGGCAGGAAAATGATGTGCAAACAAACCATTCTGGTGAGATTGCAGGGCTATCTGTGCCATCCAGAAAAGAAAAAACTCATATTTATGCCTATTGATAAAATAAAAGAAAAAACGAAGATGTGACCAGCAGACCCACTATCAGCCATTAGAGGCGTGACAGCTCTTATTACTGGAAATTCAGAGTGAATTTAATATTGATCATGAAGAAGGTAGCAATGCAAAGGTTGCAGCACAGCATCGCTACACCTTATACATAATACACCAGTACACACATGCCATCAAATATCTATCTGTCCATTTAAATATATGTATATCTTATTTTAACTACGTTCCATCGATCAGTTATCAATCTATCTTTGATTATACAGTATCATCTATCTATTGATTTTTATTTTATATACCAGTAGTGCATCTCAATGAATTAGAATATCATCAAAAAGTTCATTTATTTCAGTAATTCAACTTCAAAAGTGAAATACATATATTATATAGAGTCATTACACACAGAGTGATCTATTTCAAGTGTTTATTTCTGTTAATGTTGATGATTACGGTACATTGATTTTTGATGATATTCTAATTCATTGAGAGGCACTAGTATTTGTTTTTGCTTGCTATGCAGATTGTCTCTTCAGGGAGGACGTAGATGAACTCTAGTGCCATCTACTGGGAATAGCAATCCAAAAAGTCCATATCGACCCTTAAACGAGCCTTGTGATATGATTTAGTATTTATGCCATGTCAGAACCCCAATCTGCAGATGTTGCGTTCCAGGGTGGTTGCCCCTCATCAGTGCAGTGTATGGGATATGATTTGGCTGTATGAGAGGCTAAGACGAGGTCAGGGGGAATAGCTTTTCTCCTTGTGGCCAGCATGCATGTCTCTTCAGGGAGGAATCAGCCTCTCATATACCCAGATCAGATCCCATACTTTGGTATGATAAGGGGAAATCACCCCAAAATGCAGCGTCTACAGATTGGGGTTCTAATCTGGCATAAATCTTAAATCATATCGAAAAGGTCATTAAAGGGAATTTGCCAGGTCAAAAATCTATATGTAACTGATATCATTTTCTAATGCTTCTGCTGAAGCTCTTTCTATTCATGTATTTATTTTATTTTAGTAACCCAATTCTCTGTAAATTGCAAATAAAGAGATTCATTCCATCTGTCAATCACAGTGAGTGATCACTTAATTATCTGATGGTCACTCCCCAGGGATGAATATTCATGTAGTGACATCACTGCACTGCACTGCCCTTCTCTGAAAGCTTTCAACTAAAGTGAAAATGAAAGCAGGTGTGGACACAGAGCACAGAGGGGAGGGAGGGAATAGCTGCCTGGGAAGGAGTGAATAATAAGTGGGCATTTACATACTACAGACTATTCAGCAGTGACAGCAATGAGCCGGACTGGTGAAGCAACTGCCTGCTCAGTGTGAAGCTGCTTATAGCAAAAGGTACAGTCATGATTTTTACACATTCTGAAAGGGCTGCCCAGACACTATTCAAGGCTACTATTAGTATCATACCGAAAAATGGCCTGACAGAGTCCATTTAAAGAGTAAATTTTGACTTTTAGGATTGCTGCATCCAATAGTTGGCACTAGAGTTCATCTACAGTTCCTGAAGTGACAATTTGCATATTTCCCAGAGGAGCAATGCAGCTAAAGTCTCCTTATTGATGGCGTGCAGGATTAATCTCCACAAGGAGAAAAGCTTTTCCTTTAGACCTCTTTTGCTAGCTATATAACTGAATTATTAAAGGATTATTGCCATCTTAATATATAGATGCTATGGAATATCTCTTATAAAAACAAACATAGTTCCAATGTACTGCTATTAAAAATTTGCAGCTATTCTATCAACAACTTTCTTTTCTTTTGTTTACAGCTCGTTCCGGAGGAGATCGACCGTCACTGTTGTCCAGCTTGTAGGCGCTGCAGCTGGCACAGTTCAGAAGGTAACAAAGCGCTCCAGTGATCCTGAACAGATTCAAAACAGCTTCTATATAGGTAGTACTCTAGTGGGTGTGCAAATTCATGAACGTTTTTGTATACAATAATCCTGTTGAATCTGGTCCCGTGTATGTTTTTTTTTAATGTCGGTAACTTATAAAACAGATCTTCGATGTTCTCAGGTGATCCTCATGGTGCTCTTTTAGATCTTGTATGGATAGCACCTTCAACGCTTGTCTCCAGTGGCGTTGCTGGACTCGGCTGTTCGATTCTTTCTAGGAATATACAGTACTGTTGTCCACTTTTTTCTCAATCTAGATGGAGGTTTGTGGTGGACCTACAACAGGAAACGGTGTTTGTAAATGGTTCATTTTCTTGTGGGTTGGTACTGACCTTTAGTTGGGTTCTCTATTCTTACCTTCTAGGAATGGTTTCCAGGTCTTAGCTGTCAATTTGGAATGGTGGCTTTGACTTAGGGTATGTCATCTAGGAGATGACACACCCTAAGTAGTTTTTTAGTGTTTTTTTTTCCTTCTATATTGGTAAAGGTTTGGACACTGCCTTTTCAGGGTTATCTTGCACCCCGTATGTATTTTGTTGATAGTGCTGCCCACATTTTTGTTAAAGAGACAACTACATATTAAACAGCTGTAATTTCTAAACCCTTACTCCAATTAGGATGTGAACACCCTCAATTTAAAGACGAGAGTCTGCACTGCAATCTCATAATGGTTTATAAACCTTATTTTTCGCTTTATAAAATGCACCGGATGATAAGATGCACCCTAAATTTGGTGAAGGAGTCAAGAATTTTTTTTTTTTTTAAATCTTAAATGGGGTCCGTCTTATGATGCCAGTGTCTATCTTATAATCAGTATATATGTCCCCCATCCTGGCACATAGCCCGCCCATCCTGTTATATATATCCCCAATCCTGGAAGATAGCCCCCCATCCTGATACCTAGTCCCCTCATCCTGGTACATAGTCCCCCCATCCTGGTACACAGCCCCCATTTTGGTATATATTCCCCATCCTGGTACATAGCTCCCTCATCCTGGCACATGGCCCCCTCTTCCTGGTTTATGGCCCACTCATACTGGAACATGGCCTCCCATCCTGGTACATGCTCCCCCATCCAAAACCCACCATGACTTACCGTGAAAGGGTTGCAGTGGTGGATCGGGGGTGCAGTAGGCAGATTTGCAGGATCCACGGAGGGTGGGTCAAAGTTATGGCCTGGAGCTGCAGGAGGCCGCAACTGAGGTGTCTGATGGGGGCCACCATATTCAATGAGCCTACGTTCATTCCTAAGCTGTGACTCGACCTCTAGTATCCAGACTTCCAGAAAATGGCCGCAGAGGCGGCGCATGCGCAGATCGGGGTCCGCTGCTATTTTCTAGAAGTCTGGACACTAGAGGTCAAGTCGCAGTTTGAGAATGAATGCAGACACAGTGAAAATGGTGACCTTCACCGCACACCTGACACCCCGGCAGCTCCGAGCCCACAGCTTTGACCCACCCTCCGTTGACCCTGCAAACCTGTCTCCACCACTGCAACCTGACCTCAGTAAGTTTTTTCTTAAAAAAAGAAAAAACAAGATTCCAATTGTAAAACGCAACTACATTTTGTCCCCAAATTTTTCCCTATTTTGGGGAAAAAAGTGCATTTTATAATCCAAAAAATACAGTAACTATATTTGTAATATACCGTATTTTCCGCACTATAAGGCGCACCTAAAAGACTAAGATTTTCCCAGAAATCATAGGTGCGCCTTATAGTGCAGTGCGCCTTATATACGGATTTTTCCCAGAGTGCTAAGGGGGTGCCAATTGCCTGCAAATATTTGGCACCCCCCAGAAAATAAGGCATACCTTTGTGCCGCAATATCCTCCGTCCCCACCATCCCCCTTTGTCCAGTGCCTGCCTGGCATCGCTGTGCAGGGGCGCGATCACCAGCCGCTGTCCCCGCCATCCATGCTGGTGCCGGTGCCTGCCTCGCATCACTGTGCGGGGACGCGATCAGCAGCCGCCGTCCCCGCCATCCATGCTGGTGCCGGTGCCTGCCTCCATCACTGTGCGGGGACGCAATCACCAGCCGCCGTCCCCGCTGTCTGCTGTCCGGTGTCCAGTGCCGCCGCTGTATCACGTGCGCTCACAGCCCAGGAGCCCATCAGCCAATCACAGCTCCGCCCAGGAGACTTCAGCCAATCCGAGGCCAGCTGACGTCAGCCCATAGCCTCTGATTGGCTGAGGGCTTCAGCGCTGTGATTGGCTGTGGGCTCCAGCGCTGTGATTGGCTGTGGGCTCCAGCGCTGTGATTGGCTGAGGGCTCCAGCGCTGTGATTTGCTGAGGGCGCCAGCGCTGAGAGTGCCTTGCCACACAGTACAGTAAGCAAAAGTACCGGTATAAAAAGTAAAAATCAGTTTGTGTGTGTGTGAGTGTGTCTGAGTGTGTCTGAGTGTGTATGTGTGTGTGTCTGAGTGTGTGTGTGTCTGACTTTGTGGGGTGCTGGAGGGTGATGGGAGGCTACACAGGGATACTGGAGGGTGGTGGGGAGCTACAGAGGGATGCTGAAGGGTGATGGGAGGCTACACAGGGATGCTGGAGGGTGGTGGGGAGCTACAGAGGGATGCTGGAGGGTGATGGGAGGCTACACAGGGATGCTGGAGGGTGATGGGAGGCTACACAGGGATACTGGAGGGTGGTGGGGTGCTACAGAGGGATGCTGGAGGGTGATGGGAGGCTACACAGGGATACTGGAGGGTGGTGGGGTGCTACAGAGGGATGCTGGAGGGTGATGGGAGGCTACACAGGGATGCTGGAGGGTGATGGGAGGCTACACAGGGATGCTGGAGGGTGATGGGAGGCTACACAGGGATGCTGGAGGGTGATGGGAGGCTACACAGGGATGCTGGAGGGTGATGGGAGGCTACAGAGGGATGCTGGAGGGTGATGGGAGGCTACACAGGGATACTGGAGTCTGAGCTTTTTTTTTTTTTATGGTAATATGGTGTGCCTTATAATCCGGTGCGCCTTATATATGGACCAAGACGGCTTAAAAGTCATTTTTTGAGGGTGCGCCTTATAATCCGGTGCGCCTTATAGTGCGAAAAATACGGTACTTCAGTTAACAGCTAAAATGCGAACACTTGTGTCGTTGTCCAAATATTTCTGGACCTGCAAATCAGAATGAAAAAAACCTATATTTAATATACAGACACCGTTGTGCCAATGTCTCAAATAAGGACAATCTATATTGTTAAAGGGAATCTGTCAGGTCAACTATCCATATGTAATTGATATAATTTACTAATTCCTTTGGTGAAGCTCTTTCCATTTATGTATTTATTTATTTATACTCCACCCTATCCTCTGTAAACTGCAAATAAAGAGATTAATTCTATCTTTCAATCACAGTGAGTGATCACTTAGTTCTCTGCTGCACACTCCCCAAGGAATGAATTTTCATGTAGTGACATCATTGTACTGCACTGCCCTTCTCTGAAAACATACATCCAAAGTGAAAATGAAAGCATGTGTGAGACACAGAGCACAGAGGAAGCAAGAGAATGGCTGCCTGGGAAGGAGTGAATAATAAATGAACATATACACACTGCGGAGTATTCCGCAGTGAAAGTAATGAACCGGACTAGTGAAGCAGCTGCCTGCTGCATGTGAGGATGCTTCTAGCAAGAGCCTACAATGAGTACAATAATGATTTTTACATAGGATTTCCACATGTTTTTTTTGCCTTCCTCTGGATCAACATGTTCGGCTATGGGTTGAACTAGATGGACTTAAGGTCTACATTCAACCTCAAAAACTATGAAACATATTCTGAAAGAGCTGCCCAAGCACGAGTCAAGGGTACTAGTAGTATCATACGAAAAAATGACCTGATAGAGTCCCTTTAATAACAGTATTTTTTTTTGTGTATCTAGAGTCACACAAGGATTCATAAGGGTTTGCACATAATGGCTGTACAGTACTATAAACAACAAATCTTGACAGGCCCTAATGACTTGTATTAGGATCCATCAGATTCATGTCTTCCCTGTGGTACTTTTGATGGTGAGAATAATACATAGTACTTGTGTTGTTGAAAAAAAATCTAGAATCCCTGATAAAATCTTAAAAACTCAACCCGACAAGTAATTGTCACAGGGAGCCTTGGGGAAAAAGGAAGAAAGGACCCTTGGGCCCTTGAACTGGCCTTCAGGCTAGGGGAACCCTGACTTTCCTTAACTCAGGGGTACCCTTGATGGTAGAGATGCCTGAGTCTCCGACCTGTCCCGTTCTCCTTTCCAGCCCTGAGCAGAACCCCCAACCCCCACCCTAGGTGGAGAACCATAAGGGTACCTTTACACCACCGACACCCTAAGGGTACCTTTACACCACCGACACCCTAAGGGTACCTTTACACGCCGCTACTCGAGGATGGATACAACCAGCTACTTCACGTGCACGAGCACGCACAAACGGTTACAAACGGTCAACGCACCATCTTTACACGCCGTCACAAGCTACGCTACGCTACATCTATCTCTGGATACACCGCCGGGTGCCATAAGTCACCTTCTGTAGCTCACCGTACCTCATTTACACACCGCTACAACCAGCTAATATGGGCGGACCTGGTGCAGCAGGGACAGCACATAGGCGTGCCACAATTGTGGATTACGAGACGTCCGTACGCTGATAGGACAAAGCAAGAAACCCATGATTGGCCAGGCATCGCAGGAGGCTGTTTAATACATGACGCTCGAGCAATTGTGTAGTGTGACTGGTCAGCTCCTTAAATATGCTGCCCTATGCAGCGACTACCAATCGTAACGCAGGAGCTTCCACCAATGATCGCTGAATGGGGGCGGTATCCCGGAGCCTGTGTCACGCCCCAGCTACATACCAGGTACATTGCCTGGTGTCGACACATCCCTTCTGTTGCTTCTTTACACGCCGATACAGCTCGCTACAATCGCCTGTGTAGCCACCTGTTTCCGGGCAGTGCTCGGAAACAGATGTATCTGTTGCCGGTTGCCTCCTATCGTCTTTACACGCCGCTACTACGAGGTATTTTGACGCTACAAGCTACATTTGTAGCCTGTAGCTGGTTGTATCCACCCGCCAGTAGCGGCGTGTAAAGGGCCCCTAACTCAGGCAGAGCAACAAAGAGGTCTAAGGCTGCACATCAGACTCCCCAGGGTGGACAAAGTCAGAAGCCTGCATGACAGTAATTTACACAAATATATATATACTAGCTGGGTGCCCGATGCACATGCATCGGGATTCTAGAAGAGCGAGTCTCTGACTCGCAATGGCCGCTTCGCGGCCAATGCTTCGCGCTGCTAAGGCGACTCGCCATGCCCGCTGCGCGGGCATAGCGAGTCGCCTTAGAACTGCTCGCAATGGCCGTTTCGCGGCCAATGCTTCGGGCGTATCTACATGACGACACTGACTCGCAGCGCGAGTGGACTCAGAAGGGGCAAAAAACCCATTCGCAATTATATAATAGATGACTTGACTAGTCACTGGAGCTGGACAACTAAACAGCAATGATATATACAGCAGACAGTATCAAACTATTAGAGGATATATCGTGTATTAATTCTGGTGTTTTCTTATGGGGCAAATGAGTCTCTAGATCACCAGAGACTGACAGGAGATAGTATTTTGCTTTGTTGGTGAAAACATATATGATCCTTTGAATTTATAAAAGTATTAAGAAAAAGTTTAGAAATCAATGAGAAAATACATTCCGCAATAGATGATAAGATAACACCGTCCGTGTGTCCGGTGAGCGGAGTCGTGTCATTACATTCTGTTTACTGGTAATTTCCTGTTCACCATTGTCAGGAATGTATAGTCGGCGGCTGCACTGATGTGTAATATAATTGAATTGTACCTTGCACTGAATTCTACGAAGTGGTAACTAAAGATGAGCCTTTGAGATTTCCTAGAAACCCATAAAAGAAGACTTCCCAGTAATGGCACATTTCCTCTGTTATGCCATTTATCTGTGTAAAGTGACATGGAATACCGTACATCTGTACAATACGGAGACATGATTTCTGATCACATGGTAGAGAGGAAATGGCCAAAAATGAGATTTCATTTTACCAAGATAGTTTTTTTAAAGTTCTATATGTATCAATAAATAAACGAGTGTCCGATAGATTGTTTATACTTGACACCCATGATTGGTTGATAGGCTACATACCTGGTCTAGGAAAATGCAGGGGTGTACACTCCCTCTCAGGCGACCCCACAGTGACCCCTGGCGATGTCTGCCTTCCGGGCACCGGCAGGACCTGCACAATGTGACTTACAGGACCTGCGCCCCATGTGACTCGGACTGAGATTCACAAGCCAGGTCCTGTCAGTACCCGCAGGTTCTGCCGGTGCCTGGAAGGAAGACATCGCCGGGCTCACCGTGGGGTCGCCGGGGAGGGTAAGAAAGTATGTGTGCGTCTGTGTGTCTGTCTGTTTGTGTCCCCTTACAGCATGTCCATTTTTGAGCTGCATTTTACCCGTTGGAAAAAATTCTGCACAAACGCATTATATTTGTGCTGCTCTTTTTTTTAACACAACTGAATTTGTGTAGCTGAAGAACGCAGCATAATCGCAACAACAAAAAGAGCAGCACAAACATCCAGTGGGCACATAGCCTAATTCTTAAAGGGAATCTATCACAAGGTTTTTACCATGTAATCTGAGAGCAGCATAATGTAGAAACAGAGACCCCGATTCATGTACAGGGTTGCTTGCTGTAGTTTTGATAAAATCATTGTTTTATCAGTAGGAGATTATCACTAAATTATTAGTAAATCTGCTGACATATATGGGCGGACATACCATTGATAAAAACTCTTGCACATAGGCATACAATGTAAGGTGGATGATTTCTACCTCCAAAGTAGGTGGAATCGTGCGTTATGATGAGCTATTGGACTAAAAAGGGTCCAGATATTGTTCTTGCACAAGAGCCCTGTTCTGTTTGTGTACAGAAGTGAGTCAAGTATATTTATGAGCTCTATATAAGCCTTCCCCAACCACTGATTAGCAGCTTTTCTGTACAATGTATATGCAAATACTGTATGTCCAGACATATTTTATGGACTGAGCTTTGTTTTCTTAATCATTGAACTCAATTATCCACAATAATAAGAAAAAACTGCTCACCTGAAGTTACCACTAGAGGGAGCTAATTGCATTTTTATTGTGTACAGCTTCTATTGAACACAAGAATCAAACAATATTCAGTGAGTTCCACCTAGTTGCAACAGAAATACATTTTTTTTAATGCTTACATTTTTTATTTCATGTGTATGTGGATAACACAACAATCATCTAAAAAATGTCCAGTCGAGATACTAGGTATGCTCATACCTTAAGCATTCAAATAAGCATATTTATAAGGTAGTCAAGAGAGTTGGATGAGAGCCTATAGATCTTTTTGTCCGGGACCCTTAAAGGACTAATTCCAGCTCTGAGAATCCAAATAAGAGTCTAAACTACAAGTAAGGTCAACAAGTAGTCGTAGACTGATTGGAAGAAGAAAACTCCTCTTTGGGAAGATGCAGCTAAAAATTCAGAGGTTCCCAACTCCAGTCCTCAAGGCACACCAACAGTGCAGGTTTTCAGGGTTTCCTTAGTATTGCACAGGTGATAATTGAATCACCTGCACTGGGGATGATTCCAATTTCTAAGGAAATCCTGAAAACCTGCACTGTTGGTGTGCCTTGAGGACTGGAGTTGGGAACCTCTGAGCTAAATGACCACTAGTTTTAAAGTTACATTTTCAGCAGTATTTTCTATGAAATCTAAGAGCACCATGATGTAGGGGCAGAGAGCTTGATTCTAGTGATGTGTCACTTATTGGGCTGTGTGTTGCTGTTCAATATGATTAGTGCTTTATCAGTAGGAGATTATCACTACAATACTACGTGTCTTGTGCCTCCTGGTTAACTGCTCTGTGTAATCTCATCCTCACCACTACTTAGCAGCTTTTTGTCAATGTATATAGAAGCTAAAAACCAGTTGTGTGGGTGAGGTTACATGCGACTCAGCATTCTGAGCACTGCTACATTTGTAGCTGATAAAACAGTGAATGTATCAAAATAACAGCATAAAGACTGCAAGTGACAAATCACTGGAATCAGGGGTCTTCTCCATGTTACTTTCAATTACACAGCAAGAACCTGGTCGCAGATTCCCTTTAAAGGGGTGATCGGCGACTTGAAAAAGAGATTGAAAGGGAATCTGTAGCAGGTTTTGTTATGTAATCTGAGGGCAGCAAGTGGAACGGTTTTAAAACATTGAATTTATCAATATGACATTTATTAAGCTGTGTGCTGTTGTTTTCTGAAAATGAAGGTTTTATTACTAGGATATTATCATTACTAGGACTAGCTCCTTCAGCCAAACCATCACCTTGCCCCCTCCTCTGATGAGCAGCTCACTGTTAGTATACAATGTACACAGAGAGCTATAGTGTGGGTGGGGTTATCTCTCTCAGCTCTGTAATGGTATATCTAAGGGCCACTTTACACACACCACTTATCTGTCCAACCTCTGACCAACTGCGTTGCAGTGAATCAGGACACATATTACATTTGCACACACACAAATGAGCATGTGTCCATGTAGAGAGCTATAATGTTGGTCAGGGGTCTATTTCTCAGTTATATGCTATATAAGAACACTGATTGTGTCACAACTGCTGCACCCAGTAAGCTAAGTGATACATCACTGAATACAGGGTCTCGTTTCCTACATTATGCTGCTGTCAAATAGGTAGCAAAAAACTAGTGACCAATTCCTTAAAGAGATTTACCAGTTATGGGGTGTCTGGAATTATGTCTCATTCCTATGTGAATGAGCTGCAATGCTATACAACCCATGTACAGATTGTGAATGAGCTGCAATGCATACAACCCATGGACAGATTGTGAATGAGCTGCAATGCTATACAACCATGTACAGATTGTGAATGAGCTGCAATGCTATACAAGCCATGGACAGATTGTGAATGAGCTGCAATGCTATACAACCCATGTACAGATTGTGAATGAGCTGCAATGCTATACAACCCATGGACAGATTGTGAATGAGCTGCAATGCTATACAACCATGTACAGATTGTGAATGAGCTGCAATGCTATACAAGCCATGACAGATTGTGAATGAGCTGCAATGCTATACAACCATGTACAGATTGTGAATGAGCTGCAATGCTATACAACCCATGGACAGATTGTGAATGAGCTGCAATGCTATACAACCATGTACAGATTGTGAATGAGCTGCAATACTATACAACCCATGTACAGATTGTGAATGAGCTGCAATGCTATACAAGCCATGTACAGATTGTGAATGAGCTGCAATGCTTACAAGCCATGGACAGATTTTGAATGAGCTGCAATGCTATACAACCCATGGACAGATGGTGAATGAGCTGCAATACTATACAACCCATGGACAGATTGTGAATGAGCTGCAATGCTATACAACCCATGGAGAGATTGTGAATGAGCTGCAATGCTATACAACCCATGGAGAGATTGTCAATGAGCTGCAATGCTATACAAGCCATGGACAGATTGTGAATGAGCTGCAATGCTATACAAGCCATGGAGAGATTGTGAATGAGCTGCAATGCTATACAACCCATGCGCAGATTGTGAATGAGCTGCAATGCTATACAAGCCATGTACAGATTGTGAATGAGCTGCAATGCTATAACAAGCCATGGACAGATTTTGAATGAGCTGCAATGCTATACAACCCATGGAGAGATTGTGAATGAGCTGCAATGCTATACAACCCATGGAGAGATTGTCAATGAGCTGCAATGCTATACAACCCATGGACAGATTGTGAATGAGCTGCAATGCTATACAACCCATGGGCAGATTGTGAATGAGCTGCAATGCTATACAACCCATGTGCAGATTGTCAATGAGCTGCAATGCTATACAACCCATGGACAGATTGTGAATGAGCTGCAATGCTATACAACCCATGGACAGATTGTGAATGAGCTGCAATGCTATACAACCCATGAGTAGATTGTGAATGAGCTGCAATGCTATACAAGCCATGGACAGATTGTGAATTAGCTGCAATGCTATACAACCCATGGACAGATTGTGAATTAGCTGCAATGCTATACAACCCATGGAGAGATTGTGAGAGAGCTGCAATGCTGTACAACCCATGGAGAGATTGTGAATGAGCTGCAATGCTATACAAGTAATGGACAGATTGTGAATGAGCTGCAATACTATACAACCCATGTGCAGATTGTGAATGAGCTGCAATGCTATACAAGCCATGGACAGATTGTGAATGAGCTGCAATGCTATACAAGCCATGGACAGATTGTGAATGAGCTGCAATACTATACAACACCATGTGCAGATTGTGAATGAGCTGCAATGCAATACAAGCCATGGACAGATTGTGAATGAGTGGCAATGCTCTACAACCCATGTACAGATTGTGAATGAGATGCAATGCTATACAAGCCATGGACAGATTGTGAATGAGCTGCAATACTATACAACCCATGTACAGATTGTCAATGAGCTGTAATGCTATACAAGCCATGTACAGATTGTGAATGAGCTGCAATGCTTTACAACTCATGTACAGATTGTGAATGAACTGCAATGCTATACAAGCCATGGACAGATTGTGAATGAGCTGCAATGCTATATAACCCATGGACAGATTGTGAATGAGCTGCAATGCCATACAACCCATGGGCAGATTGTGAATGAGCTGCAATGCTATACAACCCATGGGCAGATTGTAAATGAGCTGCAATGCTATACAACCCATGAGTAGATTGTGAATGAGCTGCAATGCTATACAAGCCATGGACAGATTGTGAATTAGCTGCAATGCTATACAACCCATGGACAGATTGTGAATTAGCTGCAATGCTATACAACCCATGGAGAGATTGTGAGAGAGCTGCAATGCTATACAAGTAATGGACAGATTGTGAATGAGCTGCAATACTATACAACCCATGTGCAGATTGTGAATGAGCTGCAATGCTATACAAGCCATGGACAGATTGTGAATGAGCTGCAATGCTATACAAGCCATGGACAGATTGTGAATGAGCTGCAATACTATACAACCCATGTGCAGATTGTGAATGAGCTGCAATGCAATACAAGCCATGGACAGATTGTGAATGAGTGGCAATGCTCTACAACCCATGTACAGATTGTGAATGAGATGCAATGCTATACAAGCCATGGACAGATTGTGAATGAGCTGCAATACTATACAACCCATGTACAGATTGTCAATGAGCTGTAATGCTATACAAGCCATGTACAGATTGTGAATGAGCTGCAATGCTCTACAACCCATGTACAGATTGTGAATGAACTGCAATGCTATACAAGCCATGGACAGATTGTGAATGAGCTGCAATGCTATACAACCCATGGGCAGATTGTGAATGAGCTGCAATGCTATACAACTCATGGGCAGATTGTAAATCAGCTGCAATGCCATACAACCCATGGGCAGATTGTGAATGAGCTGCAATGCTATACAACCCATGGGCAGATTGTAAATGAGCTGCAATGCTATACAACCCATGTACAGATTGTGAATGAGCTGCAATGCTATACAACCCATGTACAGATTGTGAATGAGCTGCAATGCTATACAACCCATGGACAGATGGTGAATGAGCTGCAATACTATACAACCTATGGACAGATTGTGAATGAGCTGCAATGCTATACAACTCATGGACAGATTGTGAATGAGCTGCAATACTATACAACCCATGGACAGATGTGAATGAGCTGCAATGCTATACAACCCATGGACAGATTGTGAATGAGCTGCAATGCTATACAACCCATGTACAGATTGGAAATGAGCTGCAATGCTATAAAACCCATGTACAGATTGTGAATGAGCTGCAATGCTATACAACCCATGGAGAGATTGTGAATGAGCTGCAATACTATACAACCCATGGACAGATTGTGAATGAGCTGCAATGCTATACAACCCATGGAGAGATTGTCAATGAGCTGCAATACTATACAACCCATGACAGATTGTGAATGAGCTGCAATGCTATACAACCCATGTACAGATTGTGAATGAGCTGCAATGCTATACAACCCATGGAGAGATTGTGAATGAGCTGCAATACTATACAACCCATGGACAGATTGTGAATGAGCTGCAATGCTATACAACCCATGGAGAGATTGTCAATGATCTGCAATGCTATACAACCCATGGACAGATTGTGAATGAGCTGCAATGCTATACAACCATGGACAGATTGTGAATGAGCTGCAATGCTATACAAGCCATGTACAGATTGTGAATGAACTGCAATGCATACAAGCCATGGACAGATTGTGAATGAGCTGCAATGGTGCATACAACCCATCGACAGATGGTGAATGAGCTGCAATGCTATATAACCCATGACAGATTGTGAATGAGCTGCAATGCTATACAACCCATGGAGAGATTGTGAATGAGCTGCAATGCCATACAACCCATGGACAAATTGTGAATGAGCTGCAATGCTCTAACAACCATGGACAGATGTGGCCGTATTTGTGTAATCCATGAAACATTGCTTATGAGAATGTTTTTGGTTTTCCATGAACAGGACATGTGCCCTGTTATACGATAATACGTCTTCTCCATCCATGTGCTCATTGGACCAAGATATATATTATTAATAGGCTGCGATATAACATGACTCCGGTGTTTGTCCACATCCACGAAGCCTAAAAAGAAAACATACAAAGGCACAAACACCACTCGCCGGCCTATAATTGTTTTCTAAGGACAGGTCTCTTTGTTTTGGATTAGAACTTACAACAGAGGACACTGATTTACCGGAAATTACCCCGTAATGCACATATTAGCCAATTACAAAACGCTACTTTCAGTCTGTCCCTGAATTTCGATAAGCTCCTGTTATCCGAGACTCCCATGTCATGGAGAACGTCATTGTCTGTTTGTAAACACCGGGGTTTCTTTTTTCTTTTTTTTTTCATCCACCGCCTTCCGTCTCTGGGAAAATATTTGCTAAAAGCTTTTGAATGATTATGTAGTATCAGGAGCGTTTCTAAGCAAACCAATCCGGCTAATAAATGTTTTCAATAGAGTCATAGAAAGATCAGGAAGCCGAACATATTTTCATTCATTTGTGGATGAGCAGTCATTTATTATTCCTGCATTGTCCCCTCGTATGGTTTTTTTTTGCACATTGTTTGATGCAATAAACGAGATCAACCCAATAAAATGGAAAACACAAATTAGTTTAGAAAACTAAAAAAAGACAAAATAACACAAGAAAAGTATTTCTCCGAGTACATAATGTGCTATATTTTGCATGTAGTATTATATTAAATATATTTGTGTATTGTTATATTGCCTGTTATTCTGTGTGATTGTCACTTTCATTTCTTTTATTACATTTGTTATTAAATTGCCATTGTATTCCATAGCATTTTACATGTGAAAAGGGTCATACATAGAGAATAAGCAATAAACATCAGTAATGCAAGGTACACATAAGTACAGAAGGAGAGAGGACCCTGCCCGCGAGGGCTCATTGTCTACAAGGGATGGGTGAGGATACAGTAGATGAGGAGAGAGGACCCTGCCTGTGATACCTGCTAGGACCTGTCGTGATGTCAGAGTGACTCAGAGGGGCGTTACTAACGCTGATGCATATCACATGACCGCAAGTGGCCAATCAGCATTAGGAACGCCCCTCTGAGTCACTCTGACATTACGACAGGTCCAAGCAGGTCAATTCATGGGCTCCTGGACACCCAAACACCCGTCGGAGGGTAAGTATTTATTCTTTATTATTTTTCATACATTTGCCTTTAGTTAACTCTGATTTCGCAGTGTATGTTAATACACTGCAAAATCAAATGGGGGCAGTCACGCATGTCACAGAGGGAGGAGGAACCAGGATTTTTCCTCCCCTCTGTTACATCAGATCCAGTAGCGTCGCCCCTATGGGAGAAAACACAGACGATGTTGCGTAAAGAATTAACATGTCAATTCTTTATGCAGCAGCGTTTTCTCACATAAAAGCGCCGCAGTGTCTGAACGGCAAAGTGAATTTCCCATTCACTTTGCTGGCAGATACAAGGCACATTGCATATTTTTGAAAAGCGGCGCAAAAAAACGCACAAAAAAATGTGTGAAGGCTGCTTTCACATTGGGATTTTTTGAAAAATGCGGCAGTTGCGTTCAAAAAATCGCATCTGCTGCATTTTCTGCCTAACGCCCGGTCTTGTGGCGCACTTGCGGTACACTTGCGGCAAGCCCATGCATTGTCTATGGAGCTTGCGTGCGGCAATTGCGGTTCCGGTAGTTGCGTTCGCGAAAAAAACGCGCTGACTGCGTTTTTTTTCATGGCTGCAACCCCCGCAACTACCAAAACCGCAATTGCCGCACGCAAGCCCCATAGACAATGCATGGGGCTTGCCGCAAGTGTGCCGCAAGAGCGGCCGTTAGGTGGAAAACGCGGCAAATGCGTTTTTTTGCCCGCAACTGCCACATTTTTCAAAAAACCCCAATGTGAAATCAGCCTATTACATACTTACAGGACCTCTGATCATGTCATAATCACGGCCGAGAGCAAGGTCACATAACTGTGACATCACCAGAGGTCCTTAAGCTAAACGCACCAGGAGCCAGGTACTGCAGACCACTTACATCCACACACCCTACACTCACCCTTCACTCAGGTCACACTCACCCTGCACTCAGATCACACTAGCCCTGCACTCAGGTCACACTCAGCTCTGTACTCAGGTCACACTCAGCCCTGCACTCAGGTCACACTAGCCCTGCACTCAGGTCACACTCAGCCCTGTACTCAGGTCACACTCAGCCCTGCACTCAGGTCACACTTAGCCCTGCACTCAGTCACACTCAGCCCTGCACTCAGGTCACACTCAGCTCTGCGCTCAGGTCACACTCAGCCCTGCACTCAGTCACACTCGCCCTGCACTCAGGTCACACTCAGCCTGCACTCAGATCACACTGCCTGCACTCAGGTCACACTTTTTGTAGTACACTTTTGTCATGTTTTAACTTTATTTATGTTTAAGAGTTAGCCAGACTCGAAATGTCTCAGTATTTTTCTATGCTATACTAATATTTTAATGAAGTCACAATAAAGAATTTTTTACTTTTAATTCACTTTGCTGGACTGAAAAACCTTTCATACTTTGAACAAAGCTGCTTGATATCTCATAAGCCTTAATTGTGCACAGTGAAGTGGAACCAGATTGAACAACATCTATATGTTGGATAAGGTGAGCTGCATCCACAAACTTTCTTTGTTAAAATGAGGGTCGGTTATTAAATCATAAGATCATAACGCACTCATTGATATCTCTCTCCTTACAGGCCTTTTTTTGTAATTTGAAGAGGTTTTTTTATATAAATGCCTGTAACTTTACAATACAGTTACACATATAATGCACTCACATCTGATTTTTGCTATGTTAAACCTTTTTGGTTGTTAAAAAGAATAAAATTATATTTAAAAGAGAAAGATGGTCATCAAATTCCAACAAAATCAATGTAATGAGTATGATTATGACATGCACAAACTAGGGGATGTCTTGCTACGGCGCAACACATAGTTTACAATGGGATGGTAAGGGAGGGATAGACCCTGACGATAGAGAGTAGTAGATAGAATACCTCCTACCACTATCCTGTGTCTTGCCCCTGAGCTTCCCTAACATCCCTAAGCAAGGTATTCCCCCCTAGTTGTTTTAACATGTCTAGTTCCTGAGCTGTCCCCCTACTTGCCCTGGCTAGTGCGAAGGCTGGGGAGTGTACTAGATGTCACCACTATTATAATAAAACACAGGGGAATGTAGATAGACTGGGGAAGAAGACAGCAGGATACACAACAAATTTGATTGCTGCAGCCATACACTATGACTGCAGATGACACGCTCCAACAACAGTGCTCAGCAGCAGAAACACCAGCAGTCACCAGAGACTTCTCAACTCCATGATGGTCAGCATAGAATGAGTCTATTACCAGCATCAGGGGATGGCTCATGCAACCATTTATAGGGAGAGGGAGTGGTCACCAAATGGCTGACAGGCGCTACAAGCAAGGAAAATTAACATTAATCCTTTCTAGTCGAAAAGAAGGGAAACAATTAAAATTCAGAGCTGTCATAAGTCTCCTAATGACGGTAGATTCTCGTGTCAAGTCAGCCTTAAGGCAGAGGTCCCCAACTCCAGGCCTCAAGGCCCGCCAACAGTGCAGGTTTTCAGGATTTCCTTAGTATTGCACAGGTGCTAATGTGATCAAATGCACAGGTGATATTCCAAGCCCTGTGCAATACCAAGGAGATCCTGAAACCTGCACTGTTGGCGGGCCTTGAGACCTGGAGTTGGGGACCTCTGCCTTAAGGTACCGTCACACCATCCAACATCGGCTGCGATGTCGACATGCAATGCAGCGAGTGAGTGCTCGCTTCTGACATCGCAGCCAAGCTGTCACACGGCAAGATGGTGCCGGTGATGGCGTTGCGATATTGGCACCGCGATTGGTCGCTGGGCTGGGATCAACCCAGCGAGCGATCCGCTGCAATGCAGTGAATAGGCGGGATCGGCTGTGACATCGCTATTGCGGTGTCACACCGAATGATCCCGCCAGTTGTTTGCATGCAGGAAAACCTGTCAACTCCGACTTGAACAACTATTGTTGTTGAATTGTGCGATTACACGCAATGACACAACAACGATGTCGTTTCAACATCGTTCCTGACGTCACTTTTGAACGGTCGGAAACGATGTTGAAAGGTGTAACGGGGCCTTTAGAGTCACCTGTGCATTATAAAAACCAAACTCTAGGGAACACACATGTATTGGCACCTTTGCATGCTCAGATAAAAAGTGAGGATACTGTGAGTAATATCTGAACTCAATGAACATATTCTGTTATTTTCAATAAAGAGAAGTTTAGTACAATGTTATAGTAAAGTACAGACATAGATATCTTTTTTTCATTTAAGAGCAAAAAACATTTTTAGGCAGATAAAGAAGGAATAATAGAAGTAGAACTGACATGAAGGATGCGGCTTTCAGAATATTTCTCATTCAATTTGATAGTTAATGACAATAGCAAAGAGCAATTTATCATTTCTGTAAAAAAAAATAATAGTATATTGTGAAATTATTACTTTTTCTGTTTTGATATCCTTTATCCAGCTATGAGACTTTCAATTCAGCATGGTATAATAGGAAGAAGTGTATGAAATGGGAATTATACTGTATATCATGTGAGATACATGGAATTCAGATGTGAATCCTTGACTTAGGGCTGTGTACAAATGGAACAATGTGTCCATGATTTCACTGCAACCAGAGATCTGTTCAGAAGTTGGTCACAGAAGTTGGTGTGTGTAAAGCGGCCCTAAGAAAATTATTCAATGTACCAATCTCAGTGTGCTAAGAAATAAATATGTATCCCTCTGTTGCAACTACTTTTCACATACTAGTACTTAAAAAAAATGTATTTAGTCCATCCAGGCTTTGCTCTCATAAGCGAAGCCCTTCAGGTACCTGGAAATTGCACCCATGGATGAACCAGACTTGTGCAAGTCCACAATTCTATTCCTGATTTCTTTAGACTTTCCTATGACGTTACACAAAGACAGTGTGTTTCAGGTGTGCATTAAAATACATCCACAGGTGTGTCTCTAATTAACTCAGATGTTGCCAGTGAACCTATTAAAAGCTTCGAAACACATGACATCATCGTATGGGTTGTCCCCAAATTTTATAAAGGCATAGTAATCTTAGTGTATGTAAACTTGTGACTTTGTAGAAAGTAATAAAAATGTCTTAAACCATTCTCTCTCTCATTAGTCTGACATTTGGGAAATATTAATAATTATGTTTAATCTCTTTTTATTAAAGTATAAAAGACAGACAAACATATATACATCAGGAAGTATATCAAGTGCATCTTATAATTGCAATGTAAATATCGCACATAATATTACACTTGCAAGTGGCATCTTCACAGAGTCATATCTACCAGTCGTTTATGCATAGTAATTGTCGCCCTGCTCTTCTTTACTACAATGTCTCAATAATTCTGCCACTCACGCTCTTAGGCTGGCTTCACACCATGGCACAATCCGATCCGCCGGAATGGATTTTGGCCCCATAGTATCCTATGGGGCTGGATGAAGCCGGATGGCAGAGAGCTGCCATCCGGGTTCCATGTATCCGGGAGAATCTGGGAGGAATCAGATTTTTCTCCCGGACACAAAATCGGAGCATGAACCATTTTTGTGAAAATTCTCCCCGAATTGAATCTTGCTGGATTCTCCCGGATCTGGGGCAATCAGGCACTCCCTAACATGGGAGCCGGACACCTGCGGCTGCACGCTGATGTAATTTCAGGACCGCGGCTAGCTCCCCATGAGCCGCGGTCCTGAATTATCAGCAGCGGCAGCTGCGTCTGGCTGCACACCGGACCGGAGGGCATATTAGCCCTCCGGTTCTGTGTGCTGATCGGATGTCACCGTGGTGTGAAGCCAGCCTTAGTCGGCGGGTGTCCTTCTTTTAATAAGTCTGTCTTCTATATTTCTATATTGAAGATGGAACAGAAGGTAGGGTACCACCCCTGCTGCACTGTAATCCACAAGAGGGACCTGGAATGACAAAGGCACTATTAAATCGCCTCCACCTCTCCATGAGATCTCTGAAATTCCCAGAATCCTTAAACAAAATCCAAGATTGTCAGATCTGCACAAATCTCAAGTTATTGGGGAAATATTAATAATTATAATAATCCTAATTGACTTAAAACAGGAAATGTTTATTCTGATGTCAGATAGTGAGAAAAACATGGATATGTGTGTTTTTATATAGTGTATGGAAACTTCTGGTTTCATCGGTATATTGAGTGGTAAAAGAAGATAGACGTTTCTGGTTGATAGCTCTGCTGCTGGAGAAGTAGTGGTGGTATCTGATTGTAGATGAATTACAGGTTTCACGTTTTTACCGAACTCTTAAAAAAACAAAATAGACTAAATGCAGAGATCAGTACAACAATGTGGGGTTTAGATATATAAAGACGGAAGGTCACCATTAGTGCCCTTTTTTAATACTTACAGCGCACCTCAAGAGTATTCCGGTGTTTATTATATGTGAACACTGATTTCCTTCACAACACTTCAACTACATGGACACTATTCACACACGTGCAACACTACAAGATTTTCATATAAAAAGTATGTGAAGCAACCCAGCATTAGAAATACTCTGATGAAGGTGCCAGGATAGGTGCCGAAACGCGTTGGTGAATAAAGGACATTGTTACTTTTGGAACCTTGCCTTCCTTGTATCTTCTTGGAGCCTTGCACTCCTTGGGATTCCACTGAGACAGCAGCGCGGACTGTGACACACCATCTTCCCTACATTTGAGCAGCATTAGAATAAGGGTACCGTTACACGTTGCAATATTGTACCAATATCGCATACAATTTCACGGGAGCGAGCATGTTTTTGGCACTTGTCCAAGATCTCATAGTAGATGTCACACAGTGAGATATCGGCAGGCAATGCAACTAGGATATCGTACGCCCCTTTTGTGCGCTGGGTATGAGCAACCCAGGGAACACGCATTTAACATTGTAGTGAATAGGGGAAGTTGTGCTCCAAATCGCAGTTGCGCCGTCACACAGCACGATCCTGCCAGATCGCATATGCAATATCGTATGGTTGAAGGGCTTGCACAATCTTCTTGCAATATCGTAACTACAATTATTTCCCATCGCATTGCCCATTTACACGACACAACTGTGCCGCCCAGCTTAGGGGACCCGGCGCAGGGTCCCTTTCCTTGGGGAAGTCACTGGTGGCTGGACCCAGGCCGTGGCCCCAGGCTGGCACACTCCTAAAAGGGGGTATTTACAGGGGATTTAGAAGTTTATATAATTTATAAAGTTTGTAGATGTTATTGTCGTGACGCCACCCAGAATAATGTGGCTATATATGGCCACCGCTGCCTTGTACTGGCCAGGGGATGATGGTGAGAGGCAGCTGAGATGGTATAGCCCTTTTCCGGGTAGGGCTGTAGGGTCCCCTGGACAGGTGATGTTAAAGTTAATGATGGATGAAGATGGAAGTATGGTGAGGAGATGTTAAGGACACAGACACTTACTTGATTCACAGCAAATTCTCTCAGCGGTGATGGTCCCAATCCTGGATAGATGGTAGCTGTTAAATCAGAGGCTGAGGCACAGATGAGGTTTAACTGGTTTACTTTCAACCAAACTATAATACAACAAGTCCCGTCTCCGGAGTCTGCAATAGGGGTTCAGTTGCTCAGGCCCCACCAGGTCCTTTACCTCCTGCTTGCGCTGTCTATGTGGCCCTGCTGCCGTGTGTGAACTCGCTGCCGGCCCAAATCTGTCCTCTCTGGGTCCCACTCAACAGGCAACTTGAGTCCTTTGTCTCTCTCTGCTTACCCCCTCGGGGAGTACTGCTGAACTCTTAGTATGTTGCTGTGTCTGGCCCTGTGAAGCTTGTTGTTACCTCACGTTTTTCCGGTTGCTGTATTGTATATAACTAATGCAGCCACGGATCCGGTATCCGTATCTGCGCTTTTTATCTAGGGTAGATAATGATGCTACCCGATTCTGAAAGTGTTCCTCTTATCAGTTTTCTCCTCCTCAGACCGATGGCTTGGCCCTGGAAATTGTCAGTCAGTCCTCAGGAACTCAATGCAGCTCCTGTCACTCTGAGCTCCTGGCTCCAACTGTCTGAAAATTTACCTCAAACCAGTGTTTTATCTCTAGGGAAGTCTCTGGTGTCTCTGGAGCTCCCCCTACTGGCCAAAGGTGGTAGTGCAGTGGCTTGGCTTTCTAAGTGAGTGCAACTATTATGATCTTATACTGTGGCTAATACCCGCAGGGGCGCCACACAACGCATGAACGATATCAACTGCAACGGCCGTACCACGTGACTTTTTGTCGATGTTGCATTGCGATATCGCGACGTGTAAAGGTACCTTAAGGGTTTTTGCCTCCACTCTGCTCCTGCTCTCAGCAAACGTCAGGTGACAGATTCCTGTTAAGGGTATCACAAATATAAGGTGATGTGCCCACGCTGCATTTTTGATGTGTTTTTTGTGCTGCATTTTTGCACGAAAAAAGGATCAATTTATGCCATGCCAGCAAAGTCTATGAGACTTCTGCAATGCTGTGCCAATATCTGCATTTTTCACTGATCAGGTTTTGCTGCAGAAACCTGATCAGGAAAAGAAGTAGCATGTCCTGCAATTGATCCGGCCTTGTCCTGCATTTTCTCCATTGAGCCCATTCTAACCCCCCAAAAAAGCATTACAAACCGATTGGTATTCACACAGTCCTTTTGTGATGCTTTTTTACTGTGATTTCCAGAGCAAAAATGCTCCAATACTCACCTTACCTGGTGAGCCCATGTTGATCCCTTGTGATTTCTTGCTTCTGTGCAAAAGCAGGAGCTGCGCGAGGTGACTTCCAGGACCTGCCCCATATGACTCAGCCTGAGTCACATGGTGTAAGGGTCCTGGAAGTACCGTACCTGCGGGTACACGGATGGAAGAAATTACTGGGCTCAACATGGGATCGCCAAGGAGGGTTTAAAAAATGAGTGTGTCTCTGTGTGTGTTTTTGTGTGCGTCTATCAGTGTGTGTGTCTGTCCGTGTATGTGTCTCTGTCTGTGTTTCTGTCTGTGTGTGTCCCCTTATTTGTGCTGTGTTTGTAATGTGCACAAATGCAGCACAAACAACAAGTTTGTGCTTCATTGTTTTTTAAAAAGCTGCGTTTGTGCAGCAGAAAAAGGCACCATAAACCGCTCTGCTCTGTTGACGCGGCATCACTGATCACGTCTTGTTGATTGACAGCTGGCTTCCCACTGCCTAACTATGAATTGGCATGACATCACCAGTGATGCTGCACTGACAGAGCAGAGCGGAAGCCACTCTGTCCACATCACGATAATGCAAGCTACAGAATCACTGGCAGGAATGGTCTGTGACTGCTCTGACCCGGCAGAGAAGGGCACCAGGTAGGATGTTACCAAGTTCCTGCCTGTAAGTTTTTAGGCTGAAAAGAAAAATATCAATCTCAGATAATCTCTTTAAGAAAAAGAAACGTTTTATCTTTTATATTGCAGACATAAAAAAATATTTTGTGTCCCAAAGGCCAAATTTAACTTTACCGTTGCGGGACTTTTAGTTGGTCAAAGTCAAATAATTCCAAAGCTGACGAGGTAGAGCAGCTCTACTTGGACGGGAGGTACAAGGAAACAGCACAATCACCAGCGGCAATAATCCGTGACCGGTTTTAAACCAGCAGAGATGGGTGACGTACAGATCAGGCAGGTAGTTAGTAACTACCTGCCCGTAAGTACATAGCCTTATAAGAAAAAAATACAAATGTCCCAGATGATGCATTCAAAATTGTGAAGTAAGGTCTCGGCCTTTTAAGAAGATTTTTTTTATACCTTCCTATTGCATATAATATTTTTCATAATGTTTTTTTCAAAATCTACTTAAGTTAAGACTATAGAAATACTAAATAAGCGCAGTATATATATATTATTATTATGTTTAAAGAGATTGTTTGGGTTTTTACTAAATTTTGGTAACAGCAGGAAATGTGACATAAAATAAAAATAACACTGCTGATCTGTTCATTTCAACACCACGGCTCCAGTGGTCACTGCCCTGCCAGATTATAATCTGATTTCATCCCTGCTGCTCCCATGACTATTCCTGTTTGTTGTAGTTGATCTTTTAAATATGCCATACGCTTTCAGAGATATGAGCCTTGTTATGATCATTAGAAAAAGAGTGTAGTATGCAACAAAATTCTACACAGCAGCCTGTAGACACAAACCCCAAAATTCACGTGATCACCACTCACTTGGTAAAGAGCTTAAAAAGTAGCACAAAATAAAAATGCTCATATTTTTGCAGCCATATGGTGGATTTAAAAACTAGAAAAAAATGCAATACTCAGGGGATCAGCAAAAATAAAATAAGTACTCTTTACTATTCTTAAATTAAATGGAAAGTCCAGCAGTCAGACTTTGCATTCTAGGAAATATAGTCCTTATATGAAAGCATCTCTGTACTATAATACACAAAATGCATGGTGTTCAGAGGTGACCACTAGTGAGATGAGTCAAAAGCTTTGTGTATCACCGGTCCACGGTCCAGGTCAGTGCTGCATTAATTTCCTGGGCTACTGGGTTTCCATGCACAGCCTTTGATTTGTTGGACTGGCAACTCACCGGTAAATTATTAGCCAAACCTAAAGGCCGGGTTACACATATCGATGTTCCAGCAACCCGATCAACGATCCAACCGGACCGGGATCGCAGGAACATCGCTATGGGTACCTTTACACGCGGCTACATTTCTAGGGTGGCTACAGGGAACTTACTGGTTGCAGTGAAATCATGGAGAGATTATTCCATTTGTACACAGCAACAAGATAGAACCTTGTCTCCATGATTTCACTGCAACCAGTAAGTTACCTGTAGCCACCCTAGAAATGTAGCCGCGTGTAAAGGTACCCTATGTGATCGCTGTTGAGATGTCAGACAGGCAGACTCACAGTGATTCCCCAGTGATGTGCCGACACCTGATGGTTGCAGGGATCTGTCGGGTGTCTCGGGTGCAGCATGGAGATAACTGGTCGTTGTCCCTGTCACACATGCCGATGCATGCAGGGCAGCGGGAGACCAGCGAT